>JARCFY010000003.1:46405000-47030000 GCA_029233225.1 Lepidodactylus listeri | reverse complement strand
CAGCTGTTGAATTTGAGTCCAGCAATGCATTGTTATAGGACTGGCGTCTACTACAGCACAGGTTACAAACTGACCAGCAGATGCCAGTCATATAGACTTCCCAGTTCCAGTTGTACAGTTCTTAGGGAGCAATCCTAAATAGGCCTGCTCAATCCCATGTAATTCAGTGGAGTTTACTCCAAGGAAAGTGCCTTTAGGATATCCACCCTAGAAAAGTTCACATTACAAATTATTCAGTATGTTCTTCATTAAAATACTCATGTTTTTCTTAGAAGGTTTTCTGTGCACTGGATTATGTAAAACAATTGTATAGTCAAAGTGACACTTAAGATATATAAAGATGTTTTGGGGATCAGGCCATTACTCCTGGGATACGGCTATACTTGGCCCCAAGGTCTAGGTCTAAAGGTTGTTTCAAATATTATTTTTACCTAATATGGAGATGATCACCATGCAGAAAAATACATTTATGCCATGAAGATATGAAAGATGGCATAACTTTTTAATATGGATATACGAATAAAGCAAAAATATGCCTAGTGTCCAGTATATGTGCCTGCTGCACTAACTTTTCATTCCCTGGGATGCATTTTTAACATTGAACATGCTTTCGTAACAGAGAATGATCTACATGAAAGAATCCTTGCTGGGAATGCTGAAGTACCAGGACTAGGATGTTACCTCAAGAGTTCAGCTGTAATCCTATGCCCACTTGTTTAAGAATACCCATGGAATGTAGTGGCTTTTGCTTTTGAGTAAATATGCATAGGATGGTTGCAAGCCTATGTCCACGCTGTAAGGTTGTCAGCAACCTGGAGAGAAAAAAAATATCCCATACCCTTAACAGAAGCTTAATGGGATATTATTTGCAAGGTGAATGTTATTTACCTCCATGCCATAATAAATTTCATCTGCCAATTTCCACATATTAAAGGGGCAGGATATTTTTCTCCCAGTTATTGACAATCTAACCCACATACTTAGGTGTAAGTTCAATTGAACTCTGCAGAACTAAAATCTGAGTAAAAATGCACAGAATTGGGTAGTGACTACATAACTTCTTCCATTTTCTTTTGGATGTGGTCTATGGCATAAGCCAATTTATTAGAAGCACAGCTGAAATTAATTTAGATGGATAAATCCTAGGCCAAATATACTACAGGTGGGTATAGAGGTAATGTCTGGAAGTTCCGTATATGGAATGAGCTACCATTTGAGAAGATCGGAAGCTTGTCTTCTCTAAAGTCCCATAAAAAAGAATTCTACCACATATTTACCACACATATGGTAATAGTTATATGGATACCATGTCAACTTGGTAAATAGTTCCCTGTACCCATCCAATATCATTTTAGATACAAGAGAATAAATATCTACCGAACTGGTATCTGATAACATTCAGATGTTTCTGTCAAAGTTTTCACTTCAATGATCTAAAAGAAAACAAAAGGAATTTCTCATTGTGATTTGGTAATCACTCTTTAAACATTTGTAGAAAAGGATGTGCCATGTAAAAAACGTTGTCCAGATTTCCAAAAAGTATGACAAAGGGGCTTTGTCTCAAGGCTCTTCCCAATAAGAATTCTGGATTCATAATTTTGAAATTAACACACATTACGAATTTTCACTAAAAGTACAAGCTCTTGTACATTCCCACCCCTTAATTTTTAAAATTCTGATTTCAGCTTCCTGATATGGCATTCTAGACCTTTACCATTTCACAGTGAATTGGGATTGGTGATGGAATTTGACATGGCCAAGCAGCGTTTCTTTGTTCACCCCAAGTCATCATTCAAAGGTGATAAATGCACAGGCTTGATTTCCCAGGGATCTTGTGACTCTTCAGAGCATAATGCCTTAAGGCACATCCCCTTAGGCACCTCCTGGTGGAAGGCAACAAAGGATTCCATCAGCCTGAATAAGAAGAATGACTGTGGGAACTACCTCTTTTGTGTACAGTATATACAGTGTTACACAGTGCAATACATCACAGGAGTTCACCAATGTCACTCTAGGTTGGAGTTGTTATGTGAACTGTGTTAGACAGCAAGGCAGAATTGTTTTCAATGTAATCCTTAGGGAGTCCTTCTAGAAAGGAAAAACAATGAATCCGAAGGTTCATTTCAGTGCCATCTAACAGAGTTCTTAAGGGTTATTCTATTCTACTAGTTATTTCATTTCACAACTGTTTTCTGCTGGAAAATGTAAAATGTGTCCTGCCAAAAAATGACATTCTATTACTCTGTACCAGTCCAGCCAGTTATTGTGGCTTCAGCAGGTGGCCTACAGCACGTTCCAGTCCTGTATTTAATGGCTTATATTTGGGGTGGGTAACGTTTATTCAGGATATTTCTATGCTGCCTCTTCAGATTCTTGCTTGAGGGGCTTACAATTAAGATCACCACCACATTAAAAACAAGCCACTGGATATAAGCTACATTAAAAACTATCAATAAAACAGAAGCAGACCATAAAAAGCAGAGAAGATTACCCCCCTCCCCATTCAAAGCCTCAGTAAAAAGATGAGTTTTGCCTGGCACCTAAAAGAAAGTAAAGCAAGTGCCAGATGAGCCCCAAGGGGAAGGGTGTCCCAAAGGCAAGGTGCCACCATTTTAAAAAATCACAAAAAACAGGTGATCTCTAATTGCTACCTACGTCATCTCTGATGGTAGGGACACAAAAAGCAGGGCTTGAGAGGCAGATCTTAAGTTACAGGCTGAAAAATATGAGAGGAGAGGATCCTTTGGGTATGCTGCCCCCAAGTCATTTAGGGTCTTAAAGGTAAAAACCAGCACTTTGAATTATGCCCCGAAACAAATGGGTAACCAGGGCAGACCCTTCAACACAGGGGTGATATAGACCCTTTAACAAACCCCTATCATAGCCTGGTTGCCACATTTTGAACTCCTTAAAGTTTCTGCACTGTTTTCAACTGCTTATAGTGCATTACAGTTATCTAATTTGGATGTGATGAGAGCATGGATTATAGTGGCCTGGTCACACTTTTTGAGGAACAGTGAAAGCTGGCAAACCAGCCAGAGCTGATAAAAGGTATTACATGCCACAAAGACGCTCTGTGTCTCCAACTGTAGGCCAGGATCCAGTAGCACCCCCAAGCTATTAACCCACTCCTTCAGGGGACTGCACCCCCTCCAAAACAGGCTGACTCTGCAGTCACCACATAGCTATAGGCTGGATATGGAGCATTCAGCAGCCCTATCAAATATTTAATCTGGCTCATTTTTATCTTACCCTTTCTCCCAGGATCTAAAGACAGAGCACATACTGTACTTTTCCCATTTTATCCTGACAACCTTGTAAACTAGGTTAGAATGAAAAAGTGTGACTGCTCAAGACTGTTCAGAGCTTTATGACAGAGTAGGGATTTAAAACTAGGCCTTCTAGCATCCTAACCACTACACTACACTGGGAGCAATCCTAGGCATATCTGCTCAGAGGTATGTTCCGTGTTATTCAGGAAAGTGTTCCTAGCATTGCAGATGGCAAGTCATATACCCCAGCGTTTCCAGACTCCGGTGTCAAATAACACTGGAGCCAGCTGGTAATCTCTAAGGCTGATTGTTGGTGGTCCCAAGGTGGGGGGGAGAGAAGAATGGCGGCAGCCCCTATTCATAAGCCTGGCGGAAGAGCTCTGTCTTGCAGACCTGCAGAACTGCATCAAATCCTGCAGGGCCCTAATCTCCTCCGGGAGCTTGTTCCACTAGTAAGGGGCCGCCACCGAGAAAGCTCTCCCCCTAGTGGCAGCAAGCCTGGCCTCTCTGGGGACTGGTATGACCAGGCGATGTTGGGCCCCGGACTGTAGTGCTCTCTGGGGTACATGCTGGGAAAGGCGGTCCCTTAGGTAAGTTGGACCCAGGCCATTTAGGGCTTTAAAGGCAAGCAACAGCACCTTGAAGCGAATTCAGTACGCTATAGGCAGCCAGTGCAGTGCCTCCAGCGCCGGTCAGATGTGCTCCCATCTAGGGAGACGCATCAGCAACCTTGCCGTGGCATTCTGTACCAGTTGCAGCTTCTGGATTTGCGACAAGGACAGCCCCATGTAGAGAGCATTACAATAGTCTATCCTTGAGGTGACCATTGCGTGGATCACTATTGCCAAGTTGGTGCGGTCCAGGAAGGGGACCAACTGCCGCACCAGCCTCAGGTGATAAAAGGCCGACTTGGCAGTGGCTGCTACCTGGGCCTCCATAGACAAGGAGGGATCCAGGAGTACTCCCAAACTCCTAGCAGCCAACGCTGGCACCAATGGCACCCCATTGAAGGCCAGAAGCGGGAGCCCCGACCATGGCCCGCCCTGACCCAGGCACAGGACCTCCATCTTCACCGGGTTCAGCTTCAGCCTACTCAGCCTGAGCCAACCAGCCACAGCAAGCAATGCCCGGTCAAGATTGTCCGGTCCAGAGCCAGACTGGCCGCCCAACATCAGATAGAGCTGGGTGTCATCAGCATACTGGTGACAACCCAGCCCCAACCTCTGGACAATCTGGGCAAGGGGGTGCATATAGATGTTTAAAAGCATCGGGGACAGAACAGTCCTGAGGTACTCCACATTCAAGCAGGTGCCTCCAGGACTGCTGCCCCCTAGCACCATCCTTTGTCCCCGACCTTGGAGAAAGGAAGCAAGCCACTGTAAGGCAAGCCCCTGTATCCCCATGTCGGCGAGGTGGCATGTCAGCAGCCAATGGTTGATGGTGTCGAACGCCACAAACAGGTCAAGCAACAGCAATACTGTTGTGCCGCCCTGATCCAGATGTCTTCAGAGGTCGTCAGTTAGGGCCACCAGAGCTGTCTCAATTCCGAACCCCAGGCAGAAGCCTGACTGGAAGGGGTCTAATACTGAAGTGTCATCCAAGTAGCTCTGCAACCATATCACCACCTCCCTCTCTATTAATTTGCCCAAATAAGGCAAATTGGAAACCGGCTGATAGTTAGCCAATTTGGCCGGATCCAAAGATGTTTTTTTTTTCAAGAGGGGGCGGACCATCGCGTCCTTGAGTGCACTCAGGAACTGCCCCTCCAAGAGGGACTGGTTGATAATCTCCCGAAGTACACCTCGAAACCCCTCATAGCCAGCTTTAATAAGCCAGGAGTGGCACGGATCAAGGTCACATGTGGTTGGGCGCATGGTCACAAGAAATCTGTCAACTTCATCAAGGCTGAGCGGGCTGAAAGAATCCAAACCTGGAAACACAGATGTGCAAGGGGCCTCGAGTTTGCTCATTGTAGCAACTGTGGCGGGGAGGTCGCGGCGGAGCACCAGGACTTTATCCGCAAAATAGCTCGCAAAAGCCTCACAGCCAATCTCTAATTCTCTACTATTTGGATTGCCCTGTGGCAGTACTGTTATAGACCAAATTGTTCTAAATAATTGTGCTGGGCGTAAGCTAGTGGATGCAATCTCAGCCGCATAATAATCCTTCTTAGTGGCCTTGACTGCCACCTCATAGACTTTCATAAATGTCCTATAAGATGCTCTTGTAGCTTCATCACGAGCACGTCGCCACCATCTCTCTGTCTGAGCTCCCATTTCATAAGCCATAACCCTTGGGTAAACCAGGGGGCAAGCCTAGTATGGGGGCACAGAGGGCGCCTGGGAGCGATCTCATCAATGGTGGCAGAGAGTCGGCTATGCCAATCCTCCACCAGCTCATCTATCGAGCTGCCAGGGGGCCTCAGATCCCTCAGAGCCAACAGGAGCTGCCCAGGGTCCATCTGGCTCTGAGGGCGAGCTAAAATACGCTCGCCGCCTAAATGGGGTTGGAGTGGAACACTCAGATGAGTCCTCAGGACATGGTGGTCCGACCATGGTACTGCCAAAGCAGTAATCCAGTCCACTGTTACCCCCACCATGAAGATCAAATCGAGCGTGTGTCCAGCCTGGTGAGTGGGGGTCAATACAAACTGGGAGAATCCCAACACCGCCATGGATGACATCAGGTCTGCCACCTGAACAGAAGGCGCATCATTGGCATGGACATTGAAATCACCTAGGACTATCAGCCTTGGGTGTTCCAGCACCCGGCCTGTTACGGTCTCCAACAGGGCCGGCAGGCTCCCGGCCAGTGCATTAGGCTGTCGGTACACCAGCCAGATTGCCACACTCTTCCCAGCCTCCAGCACCAAGCCAACACACTCTAAGCCTGTGATTTTCCATGGTGGGAGCGCTCTGAAGGAGCAAACCTCCCAAATGTGCATTGCCACCCCTCCCCCCGCCCCTAGTCTGTGATTGGTGCAGGACCGTAAACCCTGGTGGGGCAAGTTGGGAAAGTGCTACCATTTCCCCCTCCCGCACCCAGGTCTTGGTCATGCAAGCCAGATCCACTTGCTGCTCTGCCACGAAGTCCCGCAGGGTCGCGGTCTTATTATTGATGGTCCTGGCATTGCACAGCACCAGTGATGGAGGGGGGTTCTCCATCCTTGCCCCACTGCCAACCACCCTTGGGATGGGTCTCAGGCTGTAAGGGTGCCGAGCTGATTTATTGCTCCGCATCCTTCCCTTCTTCTCCTGCCTAGACCCACCGCTATACTTCTCCCTCCCTAGGAGCACTGGAATCTGGCCAGGCATCGCAGTCCCTTAACCTCTGCGCAAGCCTCAGATCATTGGGGACTGGTGTGGTAGCCGTTCTGCCAGTAGGAGGGTCCTAGCTCCCTCCCGCACCAGTTCAATAGGATATTCTGCTGTTCCAAGCAGCGGTAGTCCACACACAATTACAATTGCCCTGATAACTAACTAACCTACCCTGACCTCTTATCTTGTAACCCTCTCTCCCCACAAGACTAACAATCTAACTCTAGTTTAAATTAATTCAGAGTAGAAACAGTTTCAAATACAACTACACATTCAATTGTACAAAATACACCCCTACTCTAAACCTACCACTACTGACCTAAATAATCCCTCCTAACTAAAGCCTCCCACTCCTGTCCCTTGGTCCCAGGCCTTCCAGTCAGTCTAGCTTTGCTCCTTACTGCCCCTGGCAGTACAGATGGAAAATTCCCAGGAGCAGAAGAGAAATCCACACCTGGCCAAAGTTGTGAAAATTGTGTCCGCAATTCTCCTTCATCAATGGTTTCCAGGGACAGTCCCTGCCAGAGGTGTACCAGCCACATGGTGCCAGTTCATCCCTCCTGCGTCCCAGGACACCACGTGCCGCTCCTGTTTTATTTTAAAATTTATTTATTCATTTATTGACTAATGGCCCATTTGTCCAAGCAGGCTACACTAACAGTGCTATCCTAAACAAAGTTACAGCCTTCTTAGCCAGATGAAGTCAAAGGGCTTAAAAGGGTATAACTTTGCTTACTATGGCACTGGAAGATGAATAAATTGCTGTTTGGATAACCAAAAAACAAGAGAAGGACCTGTGGAAAGGGGAAACCCCATTCTCCTGCCAGCCCCTACTCCCCCATCCCATCAATGTCCACTGCAAGAATATTGTATGCTAAATACTGGAGAAAAGACTAAATACCTTCAAAGGAAGAAATGCCAAGCAAAACTCTTGAAACTGCTGAGATGGATAAATTAACTTTATTTTTGAGAGGACAAGAGGAAGAGAGATTCCAGAATACATGGTCAAGATTTTATAAATGGTTGGAAGATTACAGTAAATGAACTATACAGACTTATAATCACATTTAAAGGTATTATAGAATTTATCTTTAATTATAATGCAGAATATTGTCACGGCTGGGCCACAAGGTTCACAGCAAGCAAGAGACGTTGTCAACAGTCCGAGTCAGCAGGGAGTTCAGTTCAAGCAAGAGAGGTGCAAACAAGTTCGTGATTTAAGAGAGCAAGCAGAGTCAAGGCGTGCCGGAGATCATAACCATAAATCAAACCTGAATCCAAGGGACAGGGCTGATACCATAGTCCAAGAATGCCGAGGTCAGGGATGCCAGAATACAAAGCCAGGAGCAGACAGGAGTCAAAGCACAAGCCGGGTCAGATGCCAGAGAGACAAGTCAGTTCCGAGGGTTCAAGACACAAGAGTTTGGTCCTGCCAACGAAGTTGCCAGCACGATTTGCTCACAGCAGCTGGTCTCCTAAAGTAGCGTGCTGGCTTGTTAGCTCATGCTGCAGTCCTGGCTCATGCTAGTACTCAGGACTCACAGATTGCGTTCCCCATAGGCGTGCTATTTTTCTCCTGACTTTGAGTTCTTGCCGTCTCCGTTCAAGCAGCCGGCTTACAGGTGGGGGAGAGTCTGGAGGTGATAAGCTTGGGCCGGACAGAGCCTGATCAGCTTCGGATGGGTCCAGCTGCAGGCTTGATTCCCCAAGACTTGCACCTTCTTCTGTTAAAGGAGCCAAGTCCACTGGGTCAGAGGCTGAGTCTGGAGCAGGCCTGACAAATATTTGGACAAAAATATATGGTGATAAAAATGGTCAATATGCAATTAGACAATGTAGGAGGTAACATAATAGATATAACAAAGATGTATATGGAACCCCCAAACTTGTATGGGGTTTTTATGTTTGTTTGTTTAATATTAAAATAAAAAAATCTTTTTTTAAAAAATGCAACTTTTCTCTCCCAAGCTACACTGGCTTTGCTTCTGCCACTCCTACAGCTCAGATGCCGCCTAATCTTTATCCACTTTTTCCATGGGGTGACCCTGATTAAGCAGAAAGGAGGGATAAAAATGTTGTAAATAATATTTAAATAAATAAAATAGTGAGCTAGATCCATTTCTCCCCACCACCGCCACACTCCCTTTTACCCTCTAGTCCTACTCTTTTACCCTCCGTCACTCAGCTTCCACTCTCTTCCCTCCATCCCTCAGCTTCCTTTCTGACTCTGTTTCCCTCCATCCTTACCTCTCAGCAGTCCTCTTTTGGACATCATTTTGGGTTGCTACAATAAACCAATATAACATTCAAATGCTTTGGCATGTTTCTTTTGCCTGTACACCGGCAGATATCATTATTAATGGGGGGTAGGGTTTAAACCTGGTATAGCTATGCAGATATTTTGATGGTGCCTGATTTTTCCTGATTTTTTTTCTGAATCCCTTCACATTTCTGTTGGCAGACTATCCCCGAAGACGAATTTTTCATTCTTAGGGGCTTAATAACACATGGCATTTTTTGAGAAGCTGGTTTCCCTCTTGCCTTCATTGAACACCCCTTCCAGTTTGTTTCCCCCCACAATGAACCTACATTTGAAAAAAATATTATGACAACAGGCGGGGGGTAGCAGTCTGTCCATGGATCCCTTCATGTCTTTCTTTCAACAACTTACCTGTTCTCAGATGCTTAATAGGAATCCTGTAAGTATACTATAAGCAGGGCTCCGTTGGGGCCGGAGCGAGGCGGAGTGCCGCTCCACCAGTGAAGACGCTGGGGGGCGGGCACATTACTAAGCCCAGCCCCCAGCAGGGCCACCGCTGTGTCGGACCCCCACCACCGCTCAAAGTCCCCGAGCCGGCGGCAGGCCGCCGGCTGGGGGAAAAAGCCTCCCCCCCAGCTCTCCCTTCCCAGGCTGCGGCAAGCGCCGCCCAAGAAGAAGCCCCCGTTCCTCCCCCCCGTTCAAGCCCCCGACCCTCCCCCCAACTCTCCCTTCCCGGGCCACGGCAAGCGCCGCCGCCCGGGAAGAAGCCCCCGTCCATCCCCACCACTCAAGCCCCCGTCCTTCCTCGCAGCTCTCCCTTCCTGGGCCGCGGCAAGTGCCGCTGCCCGGGAAGAAGCCCCCGTCCGGGAAGAAGCCCCGTGGCCAATGGAGTGGTGCGCCTGCGTGGAGAGGGAGCTGGACAAAGTGTGGCAGAAGTTCCTTTGCTACGGCCAGCACTGCGAGCGAGGCCTGGAGGAGCTGCTGGTTTATGTCAGCCAGCTGAGGGAGGAGCTGAGCACTGCAGGTACGTGGGCCGCCCGGAGGCAGAGGAGGCACAGGGCAGCAAGGAGGCGGGATGGGGCTGGATAGAAGAAGAAGAAGAAAAGTTGCCCTTTGCCCCTGGAGAGAAAAAAGTGCCTTGTCCGTTTAATCGAGGTTTAGCGGGATGTTATTGATCAGATGCTGTAATTTATCTCTCGTGCCCAGAAAAGCTTCACCAGCCCATTTCCCCCCGCAAAGAAGCCCCCGTCCCTCCCCCCCCCCCGCTCAAGCCCCTGTCCCTTTCCCCAGGTCTCCCTTCCCGGGCCGCGGCAAGCGCCGCCACCCGGGGAGAAGCCCCCGTCCATCCCCCCCGCTCAAGCCCCTGTCCCTCCCCCCAGCTCTCCCTTCCCAGGCTGCGAGGAGGGAGGGAGGGAAAAGCTGGGCCTGAGTGGCATTAAGCCACTCAGGCCCAAGCAAGAGCGAGGGGGGGGAGGGAGGGAAACGCTGCCTGAGTGGCTGACAGCCACTAGGCCTGAAGGAGAGGGGAGAAGCACCTAGTCTGTCTCTTTGTCTTCCTTCCTTCCTTCCTTCCTTCCTTTCTTGTCTCTCTCCCCCCCATCTACCTACCTACCTTCCTGTTCCTTCCTTCCTTCCTTCCTTCCTTCCTTCCTTTCTTGTCTCTCTCCCCCCCCACCTACCTACCCTTTCCTTCCTTTCTTTCTTCTCTCTCTCCCTCACCTACCTGCCTACCTCCCTTCCTTCCTGTTCCCTCCCTCCCTCCCTCCCTTTCTCTTTCTTTCTTTCTTTCTTTCTTTCTTTCTTTCTTTCTTTCTTTCTTTCTTTCTTTCTTTCTTTCTTTCTTTCTTTCCACCTACCTACCTTCCTCTTCCTTCCTTCCTTCCTTCCTTCTCTCTCTCCCCCACCTACCTACCTACCTTCCTTCCTGTTCCTTTCATTCCTTCCCCCCCTCCCCCCCTCCCTCCCTCCCTCCCTTCCTTCCTTCCTTCCTTCCTTCCTTCTAACACACTTCCAGTGATATCAGGGGTGTGTGACCTTCTGACACTTCCGGTGACGTCAGGGGGTGTGGCATATGCAAATAAGTTATGCTAATGAGCTCCTGCACCTCTTTTTTTACAAAAGGACCCCTGACTATAAGTATACTCAGGGCTGCCCATGTCGCAAATTTGGAAGCTGCAGCTAGTGCAGAATGCCGTGGCCAGGCTTTTGATGGGCCTCCCCAGGTGGGAGCACATTCAGCCTGTGCTGAAGACACTGCACTGGCTGCCAATAGCATACCAAATTTGCTTCAAGATGCTGGTACTTACCTTTAAAGCCCTATATGGCCAGGGTCCAACATTCCCCATATATACCCCAGAGAGCACTTTGGTCAGGGCTGCAAAATCGACTGGCCCTCGCGGGCCCAAGGACACCAGGCTCACCACCACCAGGGCCAGGGCTTTCTCAGTGGCAGCTCCATAATGGTGGAATAAGCTCTCGGAAGAGATCACCTTTTAAAGTTCTGCAAGGCTGCAAGACAGAGTTCTTCCGCCAGGCTTTCAACTAAGGAGCTGCCGCTGCCACTACTATCAATAAACTCTACTGCAGAGTTTGGCCCTTGGCTCTGACATTTGGCCTGTGCCGCCACTTGAATTTTGGAAGACCAGTGAACAGAATGATGTTAGACTGTTGTTCACACTTGTACACCATTTGAGTAATTAAGGAAATATCGCCAGCACCTCATGATCATTTTATGTATAACTGAATTGTTTTAGATGATTTTATGCGTATTTTATTGTTATTTATGCATTAATTACTGTGAGCCGCCCTGAGCCTGCTTTGCGGGGAGGGCGGGATACAAATCCAACAAACAAACAAACAAATGCATACATACATACATAAGAATATTATAAGTACAGGTCTTAAAACTAGATGATAACTTTTTTACTGAGTAACTGGCTAAGTAGAAGTACTCCACTGAAATGCAATCTGTAAAAACAGCAATCCTTACAAAATTTAGACGTACGCTTTTGGCAATTATTTGGCCATTCAGAATGAATATAAGAAACCTTTCAGATTTGGTTTCAGGATACCTTTACAAATCTAACTAAACTGCATTTGCACCCTTCTGGCTCCTCAACTGTTACTTACTGTGTGGTGAAACGGGACAGGGCTGGAAAACCCTAATGCTCTTATTTCAGTATTTTGCCAAAATTAGTATTGAAGGCAATAAAATTTTCTGCAACTATGCAATTTCTTCCTGATTTTATACCAAAGTCATATCAAACAAACTCCTATAATGATAAATGTCTACATTAAAACTATCATTGTTAATAGTATTCCACATCATTTATCTTTTGTATAGCATGACCAAATTACAATGACCACATGACTGTAGTCCCTTATGATTAATGATGGCTTAACACAGTATCTGACAGTAAAATTTTTTGGGGGGAGGGAATTAGCATGTTTTGAAATTTCTACTTATAAATTATTATTTTTTAAAAAATATATATATTTTCAAAGAAATTGTTTAAAATGCCTGCCACATCGCCCTGATACATCTGGAAGTTCTAATGTAATTCAGATTTTGAAGGAAATAGGTTTTTACTTCATGGACCAGGAATTTGGAATTAGGTATTCTAAAATCCTTCAAAAAAAGATCACACTTGAATTTAAAAAGCGATAAGTATGCAGATGGAAGTACCAGAAGAAATCATCATAGGATAAAATAAAAAGCTCCAAATTAAATAATACCATGTTAAATATGTCTGCAGAGATGCCCAAGTTTCACTGGGTGGTAGAATAATGGTGTTACTGAAATTAATAGAGTATATTTTATTGCACTCCAGAGTCCTGGAACTTTTGAAAAACATAGTCTAATACACTTCAATTCCTCTAAAAGTCTGAGAATGGAACATTTGGAACATTTATTTCAAACTGGGGCAGGAGTAAAATGTGTTTCTAAATAGTTAACTTTCAGACTGGAATTTGGCACATACATCGTTCAACATTGATTATAAGAAAAAAATCAGAGGAGACATTTCTAAGAGCACACTTGGGGAGGGAGGAGTTCTCAGGGAGCCAACCGGCTACCATACTGGTTTACCTCCAAAGTATGCTGCTATAACATGGAAATGTGCTGGCAGAGTGTCCCAGTGCTGCCATGGCATTGCCAGTCACATGTGTGGCAACACTGCAGTTTCCCTCATTACTGGGGTAGGCAGGCTCAGGGACATTGAAAGAGTTAGCTGGCTCCCTAAGCTGCCCAAGCTTCAGAATGCCCCCAGACAACAGTGCAGTGTTACCAAAAAATGGCATAGCCAAAAGATGCCTATTGAGTCTGGGAACAGCAACCCCCCACCAGCTGGCAAGCACCCAGTGCCTCAAGGATCACAGGAAGTTGATAGGTGCCATGGCCCACACCCACTAGCCCCTGTCTGAAACCTTTCCCCACCACCACAATCAATGCCAGCTACCTGTGGTCAACATAAACTCCAGCCTGTGCTTGGGCAGGCCAGATGCAAACTCACATGGTACGGGGGTACTTGACAGCCAGCCATTCCCTTTCACTCCTACTGCTGGGAAGGTGTGAGTATGTGGCCATTCCTTCCAGGGAGCTCATAGTGGGTTGCAGATCTGAGTCTCCAGCACTGGTGGCACCCAATATTGGCTGCAAGGCAGAGCCCGGGTAGGAAGCTCAAGTCCAACATAGAATATTTGGGATTTGGGAGGGGGTTCCTTTTCTCCAGGGATAACCCCCTTCATTCACCCTGTTGGGAAGCTGATTGTGGGGCATGGCCAATCCCAGCTGTGTGGACTCAGGGGGTTGGCTCAAGCCACCTCACCATGCCCTTCCTTTCGCCATCTGGTCATTATCTCCATAATTTTCTCATTTGTTCCCACTCCACTGGGAAGGTAACTGTAGGGCAACCCATCACATCTCCAGGGCATTTGGGTGTGATGTAGATCAGTGGTTAGCTGGCAGTCTCCACACTGTCAAGGTGAGATTGCAGGCCATGCTTCCTTCTGGGGTGTTGTGGGGGTCTGACATTGAGTGATCACTACCAGTGGTGACTCTGGCTGGTCAGTCATGTTAAACTTCTATCCAGTCACCCCTCTCTTCTCTCCTCCTTGCTTGTGTGCAAGACCATTCTTCACTTCCCTGCAGTCCAGCAGCATAGGACAATTCCTTCCTGACTCTGTCCAGGGTCTTGCTGTGGCCACCGATGACTGCATCCATCCCTTTTACACTGGCTACAAGGTGGGGGACATGACACAGCGTGCAGGGGACTTTGGGGAGCTTTCCTTAGTTCAAGAGCCATCCTGTCTTACTCATCCCACCTTCCCAGGGAATGTGGGTTTCACATTACATGTGCCAGCGCTTTTAGCCACCCCTTCATACTCTCCCCACAGGCTAGGCAAGTCCAGAGGGAAGTGTCTTCCTTCTCATGGCACCATTTTCCATTCAGGCTACATGGCCCACATATCCATCCTTTCCAACTCACACCACTGGAAAAGTGATTGTGGGGCATGATGATGCCAATCACACCAGTGTGGTGGGTGCAGGGGGATTCCCAATTCCAGTCAACCTCAAATTTCACCAAGGGGAGGGCTGTGACCAGAGGAAAGTTTTGCTTGGGAAAGGAGTCGGACTGTTCCTCCAACACCCGTTACCCAGCAGCCATCCCCTTCCAGTAGCGCTGGAATCCTTCTGGGTTGTTGGGGGGGGGGTGTTGGGCTACAATCCAGAGCCATCACTGGCTTCATTCTGCTTGGGCAGTATAGGGGCACATCACTTGGTGATCCCACTGGCAAGGTGTCTGTGGGGCATGGGCTCCAAGATCCAAAGTGACTGTGGGGGAAAAGCAGTGTATGCACAGCCAACCCTTCCTGGGAACAGGATGATGTGGGCAGTGGGTTCGAGAAAGAGCCCCCCTTACAGTTGGGATCTGTTCTCACAAAAATGGTTGGCTGCAGCTGTCTGCAAAAAAAAGACAAGGCAGGAAGTGGGAACTAAACGTCTATGCAAGCCTTGTCCACAGAGGGAGTGTGGGCCCAGTGTGGATGGCTCCCGGGCTCTGGGCATGGTGGGAAGGTTGGCCCTGCACTGCACTCACTTTGTTCATGGTGGAAGGGTGGGCCTAGGGACACACAGCCACCTGCAACTGTGCGGGTGGCTCCTGGGCCCCAGGCAGAGCAAGAGGGTTGCTTCTGCCCTGCAATCACTTTGTTTACAGTGGGAGAGTGGGCCCAGGAACACAAAGCCACCCACAACCATGCAGGTAGCTCCTGGGCCTCAAGCAGAGTGGGAGGATTGTCCCTGCCCAGTAATCACCTTGACCATGGTGGGAGGGTGGGCCCAGGGAGACACAGCCACCTGCAACTGTGGGGTGTCTCCCAGGCCCCAGGCGGGGGGGGGGGGGGTTGGCCCTGCCCTGCAGTCATGTTGTCCCTCTGCAGAGGGAGGGTGGGCCTAGATAGTAAGTCTCCTACCATGCAGGTTTTTCCTAGGCTTAGGCAGGGTGCTGTAATCACATAAGAACATTAGAGAAGCCAATGTTGGATCAGGCCAATGGCCCATCCCATCCAACAGTCTGTCACACAGTGGCCAAAAATATCAAGTGCCATCAGGAGGTCCACCAGTGGGACCAGGACACTAGAAGCCCTCCCACTGTTGCCCCTCCCCAAGCACCAAAAATACAGAGCATCACTTGCCCCAGACTGAGAGTTCCTATCTGTACCTTGTGGCTAATAGCCACTGATGGTCCTCAGCTCCATATGTTTATCCAATTCTCTCTTGAAGCCGTCCATGCTTGTAGCCGCCACCACCTCCTGTGACAGTGAATTCCATGTGTTAATCACTCTTTGTGTGAAGAAGTACTTCCTTTTATCTATTCTAACCTGACTGCTCAGCAATTTCATGGAGTGCCCATGAGTTTTTGTATTGAGAGAAAGGGAGAAAAGTACTTCTTTCTCTACCTGCTCTATTCCATGCATGATCTTGTAAACCTCCATCATGTCACCCCTCAGTCGTTGTTTCTCCAAGTTAGAATTTTTGGCCCCTATGTGTATCACTTTGCACTTGGCCACATGAAACTCCAGTTGTTGTGTTTGGAGTGCCTTTGGAGTGCCTCACAATCCTCCCTGGTTCTCACCACCCTGAACAATTTTGTGTCATCTGCAAATTTAGCCACTTCGCTGCTTACTCCCAGCTCCAAATCATCAATGAACAAGTTAAAAAGCATTGGACCCAGTACTGAGTCCTGCAGTACTCCACTGAGCCCTGCGGTACCCCTCACCTGTGGAGGAAAGGTGGGCCCAGGGAGTCAGCCACCTGTTGTGTGGGTGGCTTCTAGGCCTGATCAGGATGGGAGAGTTGGCCCTGCCCTGCCCTGCCTTGCCCTGCACTGCAGTGCACTACAGCCTACAGCCACCTACTGTGTGGGTGGCTCCCAGGCCAGGGCTGAGGGGGTTTGCCTTGCATTCATCTGGTCATTGAAGAGAGGATAGGTCCAGCTAAGGACATGTCCATCCGCAAAAGTGCTGACAACAGTTCTTTCCCACATGCTTTGGGAGGAGGGGTTGTCTGTCCCAGAGATCTCCACTGCAAGAAGTAGAAGAAGAGAAGAGATTGTATTTATATCCTGCCCTTCACTCACTTGGAGTCTCAGAGCGGCTTACAAATTCCTTTCCCTTCCCCTCCCCACAACAGACACCCTGTGAGGTAGGTGGGGCTGAGAGAGCTCTAAGACAACTGTCCTTGAGAGAACAGTTGGTACAGAGCTATGGTTTGCCCAAGGTCATCCAGCAGCTGCAAGTGGAGGAGTGGGGAATCAAACCCGGTTCTCCCAGATTAGAGTCCGCACACTTAACCACTACACCAAACTGGCAAGTTTGATGCTTCACCTCTACTAGGTCACATTCAGTCCATCCTGTCCGTTCTGTGGCCCAGAACCCACACTTGACAACATTTTCCCAGAATGCACTTTCCTCGAGGTACTTTCTTTGGTGAGCTGTAACTCAGACCACCCCAAATCAGAGCAGGTAGGGAGGCATCCCTGGGAGGTCCACCACAAGCTTGATGCCTCTAACTCACACAGGACCCACTTTGTACAGTTTGTACAGCACCTGACATCTCCCCGAAAAGTATTTTCCTGGAGCACCTTGTTTGGATGTGCATAACTTGGACCCCCCAGTCCAATCCACTCATAACTTGTAGGCCATGTAGAGGGGCCTCCCAGGGAGGTCTGCCACAAGTTTGATGCTTCTATCTCACATAGGGCTCATTCTGTACACTCCTGAACCCCCATCTGACATCTCACTGAAAAGCACTTTCCTGAGGGCACCTTATTTGGGTATTTGTAACTCAGACCCCCCCCCCCCCAAGTCCAATCCACATGTAATTTGTAGGGAATGTAGGGAGGCAAGCTGGGAAGGTCTGCTGCAAGTCTGAGATCTCTAGATTGCACAGGGCTTGTTCTATACACTCCTGAACAAACACCTGACATCTCCTTGAAAAGCACTTTCCTTGGGGCATCTTGTTTGGGTGTCTGTGACTCAGACCCCCCCCCCCCCGTCCAATCTGCACGTAACTTGTCGGGTATGTAGAGGGGGTATCCTGGAGAGGTTCACCATGAGTTTGATGCCTCTAGCTCACATTCAATACCCTCCTGAACCTGCACCTGACATCTCCCCCAAAAAGCACTTTCCTGGGGGCACCTTGCTAGGGGGTCCATAACTCAGACCACTGAAGTTCAGTCTTAACCAACCTTTGTGGAAAGGTAGGGGATGGTCAGCTGGAGTTGCCTAGTGAGCTTGAGACTCTAGGACCCTGGGAGGCCACCCCACCACATCCCAAACTTTCTGAATCAATTTGGTTTGGTGTAGTGGCTGGGTTTGGGTTTGGGACACATCCTGAACCAAGTTTCCCCAGTTTGTGCCCATACCCAGTGGACAGCTGTGATCTGCTTTGACAGTGGAATTCCTGAGCATGGATACCAAATACATAAAATGGATATAAATGCTTCTGGGTTAACTGTACTAACTTCACACTTAAGTGCACCAATAAAAAGGAAGTAATAGCAGTTGCATGAAAGGTATGTAGCATTGTTTTTTTCTATATAATCAAAGCACTGAAGTAATAATAATGATCCTCAGTAACAGTACCTACAGCCTGGTAGCTATTACAGCTTTGCAAAGCACATCATAAATAAAATTACAAATCTCTCCAGCACATGTAAGGGTGAACAAAATAGAAAAGTACAGAACTTGTACATAAACCACCAGAATCTAATGTAAGTCCAGGCTGGCACACATAAGGCTCCCAGACACTTGAACTGCAGATGAAATCTCCAGGCTGTACTTGGGAAATCACAAACTCCTCTTCGAATCCTGCAATTATTTTCTAGCAGCCTTTGAGATGACAAACTCTGGACTAGACCTCCTTCCCTTCCAGCGCTGTTGCTCCCTTCCTGGGCCAAGCTGAATTTCTAGGAACTTGGATTAAACCAACTCATTTTGGAAATTCTACATACAATGAACCTTCTCCAGTCCTTTAACTATAGAAGGGGGGGGGGGTAGCTAACACACCTCCTGCAGGCATTTCTGATCCACTGCTGATAAAATAATAAGAATGGCATAGTTTATACTTAAATCTCACCAACTTTCTCATTCCCTCACTGCCTCACAACCTTATCAAAATTGTTAGCATGCTTTCCAACAAGCTAGGGCCCTGTAATTTGAAACACAAGCAGCCCAGAACACCCCATTTCTAGGTATCAATGGCTGTAATCTCTGTACAATCAAAGTGAGTGGAATTACATTTAATGAACATCTTTAGTGCTGGGCTACTTTAGTCAACAAATACCTGGGTTCTGGTAAAATACAAAAACATTAATGGTTCATTAAAAAAAAAATTCCCTACAGAGCTAACATATCATCAGGCTGCTTGACCAATTGTGGGACAATCTGATTAGAACAATTCTTTCCTGTCCTCTTCTCTACTAACAGGCTTTTGGCATTCTCTGTGTCCATTTTTATTTACTTTGTTGTCAGTGTGAACATGCTACACCTGTCCCCGTACTGGCATTTACCCAGATCGTTGAGAGTTAATGCTGGTGTGAGGAGCAGCTTGGCATGGGCTCTAGCGTACCCCATAGCTTCTCACATTACCCCACCAGCAGGGAAAAGAGTGACTGCTTTTGTAACTCCTACACTATCAAGGCCATGTAAGAACCTAGTATTAGAACAACAACATCATTGATACGTTTTTTGAGAGAAATAGTAATTCTCTGAAATTGTCGTGCAAAATTATGTTGTTCTAAAGACAAGGTAACCAACTTCTTCCTTTATTTATCACTTTTTTTACAAAGAATTAAAGACAATATTTCTCAGTGCTGATTTTCTCCCCACAAAAATGTGTCCGTCCGTCCGTCCGTCCCCCCCCCCCCCAATTTGGAAAAAGGCTGTGCTTGCTAGCCAATGGAAAATCAATAAAAGTTGCAGTAAATGATCAAATGCAGCTTGTGACACTTTAGTTATCATTGAATTTTATCCAGAAGACAATCAATACTTAGTTATACAATGAAACACACTTGGTAGGTGGTAGAAGCTTGACAGAGCATGGTATACAAACACAAAGACAGGCCAGTTGCTCTTTTTAGCAGCCATTCTATTACACTAACCATCAAAATGGTCTCTGGGGCTTTGAACCTTTTATTGTTCTTCAGTGACTCCAGATCATCTAAGATAATCTTTCGTGTCATCATGATGACACTGGTTTACTTCTTTCAGTAAAGAACCTTCAACTTCAAACAAATGACAGGCCCATGGAGTTCTTTCTGTCTTGCAGCAACTCTGACTTAGTTCAGGATGTTTTTACAACACAACATACCAGCCCATAAAGAGTACAAAGTTAACATCCCCCAGCCATCCTTCATATACAGTACAATCCTAAGCAGAGTTATACCCTTCTAAGTTCATTAATAGGAACGTGTTTGGAAGGGGTAACTCTGCTTAAAATCGCATCGTTAGTTGCCAGCTTCCGGTATGTTTGCCACATTTATACATCCCAAAATTATCTTACAGGGAACTCCCAGGCTAAGGTGAACCACAGTGTTTCCTGAAACAGAAATGGCAAAGGACTGTATGTCACTGGGATCCAAATGCAAGAATCTGAGCTTTGTCCTTAGTGAGCAGTTATTGTCTTAACAACCCACCATGTTGTTTTATGTCAAACAATATTCACAGATGTGTATGAGGTTACAAAGTGTTCATTGCAGATCTGAAGGTCTTGCTTGTCCCTGTGAAGTTTGGAAAGAAGCTAGTACCACATTAAAACTAGCAAGATTTTATTCCAATATAAGATTTCATGTGTTAGAGCCCACTTCATCAGATGGCTTGGATCCAGTAGTAATTTCCACAGACAGAGGGGCTTTTCCGTATGTGGGATGGACATTTCTCACCTTCCTTGTACCACTGCATTCCGAAATGCTCTCTAAAATGCTGTTTCTAGAGGACATAGGACCTCCAAGAACAGCATATGGAGTGAGTCAGAGGTCTTTTGGAACATTCAGTGAAAATGCCCCCCTCTACTGTTAATGTAAATTTATCTCTGGATCCAGTCTGTCTTTAATATGTAAGATGAAGACAGAATTTCATTTTTTCTCAATCCTTGTATGAAAATCTGGATTTGCCAAACAGGGTAATCTACATAGTTATTAACAATACAGAATCTCCTGTCCTACTTTGCAACTCATAGCATAGGCATGGTTATGTCATTGTGGGAATCCCACACCAAATCCTGCTTTATTTTCCTAGATTCAGAAAATGACCCCTTATAGGGGGGTCAATAAACGTTTTTGGACATTATGTAGGCAGACACCAGTACTGCTTTTTAACGTGTTTATCATATTGATATCTTACTGTTCAGAATACAGGGAGTTAGTGTACCCTTACACTATTGTGAAATGTAAACAAAGGTTAAACTGGTTTGCTTGCTTCATAGCTGTTTGGATTTGGACCCAAGGCTTTCCAGTCTAAGGCAAGCAGCAAACTAGCTCTCTGCTAATCTTGTGCACTGAAGATTTTATATTTCATGGCTTCTAAATACCATGAAGGTAAGGGTCTTTCCAGAAGGAGGAGAAAAGCCTTTCAGCTGCTATTAATCAAGGAACATTAACTTCAATGGCAGCTAGATCACGTCACATTCAAATTAGATAGCAAATGAATTCATTGACCTTGATTGAAGTGACACCTAATAACTCAGTGTTATAAAGAAGTTACCAAGTTTAATATCACCATCTGTGAAGTGCCTAGCAGGATATTTAGGCATGTGCTTAATTGGAGGAGGGTAAATAATCCCATTGCATTCAATGATTATAAATGCTATTAATCTCATAATTAAAATTTGGCACTTTCTGAGGTCCTTTCCTCATCTAAAACTCCAGTTGTTCAATACAGAAAAAATGCGATTCATGTCTATTTAGTCTCTGAGTAAAGAAAACCATCAAAAAAATAGATTAAATTTCTCGTATTTTCACCATCTCAGAAATCATCTCTAAAGATAATATAGCTACTTCTGTTTGGGGCCATAACCAGAAAATGGGTTCAAAGCATGGCTTCATTGTGTTTTAACCTTTGCAAGACTAGACTGCAAGTCTTAAGTTAAAAGCAATATCCTTTGCACAATGAATGAACAGGCTTCTTGCCCTGAAGTAAGGAACTGGGTAACTGGGTAACTGTGCTGCTTCTACTTGTTCCCCCTGCCACAACTGCAGTTCCAGAGCATGAGAGATGGCGAACTCAACAATCCACTCTTTGTAAGCTGGTGTTAGGGTCACAATACTGCAATGGGCAAGAGCAGGAAAGTATCACATCATCAGGATTGGAATGTCATGGACAATAGATAATGTGACATGCAGGCAGCCACAATGCAGATAGCACAATAAATTCCCACTATTGGGGGGGGGGGTTCAGTTTCCTAGCAAAACTATATCATGGTGTGGCATTTGAATAATCAATGTCCAAATCATAATTGCTTCTGGTTTTGGGTTACCTTCCTAGATGCTGCCCTATACATGCCTAAGTTTGCTGCATTGGGGGGGGGGGGGAGAGATCAATCTCTCACTTTTTAAAAATTTTGCTCACAGTTCTCTCCATCTCCTTTTTGACCTTGCACCCTTGCAAGTTATGTTAGTCTGAGTCTTGAGAGATAATGACTGGTTCAAGTTCACCAAGGAAGCTTCATGACTGAGTGGTGATTCGAACATGAGTCTCTCCAACCTTAGCTCACAGTTTTGCAACTGAATGGATCACTGATATTATCCTAAACACCTGATAGGTGGTCAAAGGACTGGTACAAAGCACTTCCTTTTCCTCACCAATAAGTTATTGATCGATTAGTACCATCTGTCTGTTCAGCAGGCAAAAAGTCCTCTATTAATGCATGCATTTCCCCCTTCTTTGGGTGCAAATTCTTCAGGGCAAAAGGATTTGGAATGATCAAATATCAAAACTGTACACATCTGTATAATATCTTATTCAAATGGCTCTCAATTCAAAATCATTGTTTTACAGTACAAAATTCATGTTTCTGCATGCAAAATATTAAATATAATATAAAATTAGTATAAAATCAGTAAATACTGTTTTTGGGTTCATATTTGGTAAACAAGCGGAACTACTATTGATTTCAAAAACACTTTGTATCAGTAAGAATTTGAAAACTGGAATCAGATTATTTGAAAAGAGAATGGAACCATTTTATGGGGAAAACAAATCCAAAGGCTTTCATTACACATATTTCATATGGAATAAACTGGCCATCTTTGCCCTCCCCATTTAAGTTCTTAGGAATCCAGTTGGTATGTTTCAGATTTCTCATCCACAAATACCTCCATTTGGGGGAATTTGACAGAATAAGCTATTATCTGCTTCTTATTTTAATCTCATTATTCTGTTCTTATTTTCACTATACAGCTCCATCCCATCATTCTTTTCTTTTCCATATGAATATTTCACAGAAAGAATTTCCAGATGCTGCCAGACAGACAATGCAAATACTAAAGTTGAACCATGCAATAAATATCTTACCAGAGAATGTGATTACAAGCGCCTTGTGCTGTTAATTTAAAACAACTGGCAATCTTCCAGTGTGAATGCTAATTCCCAAACCTTTGGCTGACCTTATCAGGTTAAGAGGCCAAGGAAGCATGACTGATTCCACTGTCTGTTAATACACCTTAATTCTTAATCTATCTGAGCTACACAACAGACAGATAATACTAAGAAAACCCTTATCAGGGAATAATCAGTTTTGTTACTGCTGCTAGTTCATTGTTACTCTGTGGATGCTGGTGCAATGGAAGGGCGAATACATAGTGGATTTACATCAACTAAAGCACCAATGCAGATATTGGGATCCTCAGGTTTTCATTGCCATTGAAGATTCCCACTCTGTCTTCTTGTCACCAGTATAATTATCTATATGTGGAGGAGAAGTAAGAAAAGAGAAATGTTGATGTGGTACTGGTATTGTTGGTTGTTCTGGTAGCCTTGTCTTCAGAGAATTACAAAAGGCTGTAGTATATTCCACTTCCCCTATGAAAGCCCCTCATACCATTCTTAGAAAAAACCACAGTCCAGCACAGTTCCCTTCCACAGTAAAGACACATCAGTGTTATTCATCCTGCATGTAATGGTTTTCACCTAGTAATGTAAAGTATTCTAGTGCATATATTATAATTTATTTTTAACAGCACCAACATTAAAACTGTGACATTCAGAACAAAATTAAAACTAGCTTGTGACAGAGTGTTGGACTGGATGGGCCACTGGCCTGATCCAACATTGGCTTCTCTTATGTTCTTTTGTTTTTATAGCCACCAGACTGAGCTACTATGAAGTAGTGTTAGATTAGGATTAGGAGACTAAGGTCGCAATCAGGTGGGTTTTTAGATTCAACCCAAGCACAAGTGCCTGGCAGATATAAAAAGAACGTCCAGACAGCAAAATCTGGGAAAGCTGCTGCTTCTGTGATCAGCCGTATTTTAAAGGTACTGGTGAAAGTCTGGGCTAATGCTGGCTGACGGGCCACGACAGACTTTCCCCAATCTGATTGTTCCAGTGCATAATCAGCCCATTGGGATGGTCTGACTCCAGACCATCCTGAACGGCTGCCATTTAAAAAAATTTTTTTAGCAATGTGCGCATGAACACATAAATATGTGACAGCCACAGAGCTCTGCTGAAATGTTCCAGGCAATTTCATGATTCTGAATGGCCCATGAAATTTATGAACTTTTTAAATTGAAATGGTACCTAGAGGAAGGTACCACTGGCGATGCTTTTACCATTCAAGTCTACACATGTGTGGAAAAACAAGTACATGGTGAGGCACATATGTGCATGCACAAACAGAAAAACCTGACCGCGTGGCTCCTTCAGGTGGATGCCATCTAGACAATCCACCACGGAGTCCACATGCAGTAAGGCAATTCACGGGGGGGGGGGGGGGGGGGGCTGTCTGGTCATGCAACACTGAATAAAAAAGAGAGATCAAATTAGAGCTGAGCCAATGGTGGGATTAGCTGCCTGTCTGAACATACTCTATGGTTGAATTCCCAACTCTGTCAATGAACTCTCTGGGGGACCTTGGGCTAGATGCCTTATTTGTTCATTTAAAACATTAGCTACCTTTTTACCTAAGAGGAACTCAAGGCAGTTGACTATGTAAATAATAATAAAATACATAAAAACTAGCAGTGAAAATCAATAATTTTAAACTGCCAGTACTGAGAAGAACTAATCAAACTCCATTATGAATAAAACTATCTTCAGCTGCCTCCTAAAGATCCAGAGTTGAGGAACAGGCATGCCTCTCTGGGGAGGTTGTTCCATTATGGGGGCTGCCAGTGAAAAGGATCTCTCTTTTTTACCCACCAGATGAGTTTCTTCAACCAAGAGGGATTCTTCCTGTGACCTTAGTTCTCAGGCAGGAATGTTTGGGAGAAGACTGTTCTTCAGACATCCTGGTCCCAAGCCATGTAGGGGGTTAAATGTTGAAATCAACAATTCAGGAACAGATTGGAAGCCAGAGCAATTTCTGTCAAACTGGGTTTGCATGATCCCAGTAACTGGCCTAAACGGCAGTCTAGTTACAAAATATTTCGCTAGGTGCAGTCTCTGAACATTCGTCAAGGGTAGCCCCAAGCAGAGCACATTGCAGTAGTCCAGTCTACATATAACTAAAGGCATGCATCATTGTGGCTAGATTAGACTGAGTCAAGAAGAGGCTCAGCTGGTGCATGAGCTGAAGCTGGGTGAAAGAACTCCCAACCACAGCAGCCATCTCATTTTTCTAATGTAACTGCTATGTCAAGCAGCACTCCCTGGCTTCTCAAGAGGAGTGTAACCCCATCCAAAACATGGGAGATCACAAGTCCCTGGTCTGCTTTTTTTACTAACCAATAGCACCTCTGTCTTGTCAGGATTAAGTTTCAGTGTGTTCACCCTCAACCAGCTCATTACTGACTACAATCACAGGTTTAAAACTTCAACAGCTTCCTCAGACTTAGGTGGAGAAGAAAGGTAGAGCTGGGTATCATTTGCATACTGGTGACACTGCACCACAAACCTCCTCATGACCTCTCCCAGTGGCTTCAGTTTGGTGTAGTGGTTAAGTGTGCAGACTCTAATCTGGGAGAACTGGGTTTGATTCCCCACTCCTCCACTTGCACCTGCTGGATGACCTTGGGCAAGCCATAGTTCTGGCACAACTGTTCTTGAAAAAGAGCAGCTTCCGCCAGAGCTCTCTCAGCCCCACCTATCTCACAGGGTGTCTGTTGTGAGGAGGGAAAGAGAAAGGAGATTGTAAGCCACTCTGAGACTCCTTTGGGTAGTGAAGAGTGGGGTATAAATCCAATCTCCTCCTCCTCCTCCCCCTCTTCTTCTTCTTGATATTAAACAGTAAGGGGGGGGAAGATCAAATTCTGCTGAACTCCACAGATCAACAGCCATGGAGCAGAGCAGGTATCCCCCAGCACCACCTTCTGGGACCAGCCTCCCAGACAGGACTTAAACCACTGTAACATGGTGACCCTTAGTCCCAGTGCAAAGAGATGGCCCAATAGGATACCATGGTCAATGGTATCGAGGGCTGCTGAGAGATCCAGAAGAACTAGCAGGATCACACTTCCCCTGTCTAATTCTTGGTAGAGGTAATCCATCAAGGTTATCCAAGCAGTCTCTGTTCCAAATCCTGACCTAAGCCAGATTGAAATGGGACCAAAAAAAATAGGTCTCATCCAAGAGACCCTGAAGCTGAGAAGCAACCACCTACTGTAGCACATTACCCAAACATGGCAAGGCGGGGGGGTCTGTACTGTAGCTCAGTGGTGGAAAACCTGCTTTGCAGGCAGAAGGTCTCAGTTTCATTCCCCAGGAATATCCACTTCAAATAATCAGTTTGTGGATGATGTGAAAGGCCCCTATCTGAGACCTTGGAGAACCACTGCCAGAAATCATAGAGTTGGCCATCCTGAGCTTGCTTATCCAATGGTCTGATTTAATAGTCCTCTGAATGTGATATTAAACAAGCTGAAATCATTGCATGTAGCGGAAGAGTAGACATGAGAACACTCATTCCACCTTCTATGTGCAATTGCCACTCATGAGCAAGGGATAGTGTACACACATATCCTCTGCAACAGACTTTGGAAATGCTGGAAAAAAGCATTCCCAATCATATAGATGGAACTTATGCAAGTGTACCTCTTCAAGCACAGACTCCATGCTCATGAGCTGGTGATCATGAGTCACTCAGTGTACTCATCCCTCTCTATGAACACTTATTTATCTTCATGTATGAAGACAGCTAGTTTAAGCACCTTCATGCAGTGGTGTGTCAGTACTGCACATAAAATTGTGAAGGGAAGAACCACTGTCCTAAACTCCTTGAAGAAAGGGTGGGGAAAAAAGGAAAGAGATAGACAGGTGTTCTGCCATCAAAATGGCAGCTACATGCTTAGTTGTCCCACTGGAATGTTGATTATATACTTAATTATCTTTCAAATCATTTATATCTTGTGCTTTTTAAAAATGCTTATTCAGTAGCTTCCAAATAATAATTATTCACATGTAGTTTAATTTTGCCTGGCTATTTCTTTCTTTACTTAAAGCTGCCACCCTTCATCCTCCAAGTTGGTTTTGACAGTTGGGGGAAAACATATGGAATCAAAAAAGAATTCATGGCATTACAGTTGGGGATCTCTTTGCCCTAGCCCCTTTCTGTTCGAATGAGGTATGAGGCAGGATTGGTTAGTCTGACATGAGTCAGCCAATGGGAAAATGCAGTTAAAGGGCATGTAAGCTTGCCATGCCCTTTCTACTCAGGCTTTTGCTGCTTGCTGTGAACATTAGAAGGTTAGCTGGTCACCGATTGCAGGGCCAAGCAGGAATTTTGGGGAGCTTCCTTGACTGAATATGGGGGAGTCTTTTTTCACCTGCTTCATGATGTAGTTAGAAGAGAGGGTAGATTAAATAGGCCTGCTGTTTGACTGTTTAGGGCTCAACCAGTTTTGGTAGGGATAGGGCACATTGATCATGATATAGGATTGCCAGTCACCCGGTGAGAGTGGGGGAAACCCTGCTTTTGCAGGCTCTTGCCCACTGCCAGGCAGCTGGCCGGCAGGGAAAATCCTTCCTCCAACTGACCTTTTTGGACCTACTTCCGGTTTTGGGCCTACTTTCAGCTTCAGGTGACACTTAGATTTTTGGGCAAAACTCTATGGTTTGAAGCTGAATTTACCATAGAGTTTTGTCCAAAAACCAAAGTGTCATGCCCAACCGGAAGTAGGCCCGAAACTGGAAGTAGGCTCAAAAATGCCCAGCATCACTTCTAGCCTCCCAGAAGGATGTTGAAAGAACCCACTGGTTTTGACCTGGCAACCTTATTATGATAGGTAGGGATGAATGGCAAGCACCCTGAGGCATCAGGCATGACAGAGAGCATGTGTACAACAGCCCACCACTGGGCTTATGGTGGGATGGTTTGGGAAGGAGCACTGTTAGTGCTGAGCAAAATCTTTCCAAACCTGGTAGGGGCCTTATGGCATATCAAGGGAGGGGGCTTGAAACCTCTTGGCATACTAGGTGTAGGCTAGGATAAACAAGGCTGGCGGAAGCCACTTACTGAGTTCGAAGCCAGGGTGGATCTGCCAACAAAGGCAGCCATGGTTAGGCTGCCTAGCACAGTCAACCTTTTAAAATATATTAGCATATTTAATAATTATGGCATACATCTATTTAAATAAACTAGCGAAACCCATGTTGTTGTCTCGTGTCCTCATTTGGGGGTGTTGGGACAATAACTTTGGAAATCTGAAGGTAGAAATGACCGGTGTCAGGAAACTGGATGATCTGGCAGCAGAAAACTGGTAGGGAAGTAATGAATTAAAAATTTGTCATGTTATGTAAATGAAATTCATATTTCTTTCCATGGTCATTTGTATTCTCTTTCCTATTTCTTCAGTATTTACAACTGTCCTCTCTGCAACTGTCAAGTTATTTGAAATTTGCCAAATCCTTCTGATAATCATGTCATTCCTCCTAAATCTCTGCTTTCCTTTTCCTTAACTTTAATCTACTGAATCTGCCAGTAGTTTAAGTATACTTTTTTCTTCTTTCTCTCTCCCTCCCCCCCTTCTTTTCATATTGTAACAAGCTTGGGTTCTGATCATTGTGGCTCAGCCAATCCTACATAACAAAAGAATGATAAAGATACTTACAGACTGTAGACAGAGACAAAAGCAAACAGATGGTTCTGGGAACTGGCTTGCTTTGAAGGTGCAGCATCTCTTTTTCTGGGGAACTAATATTGGGTACTGGATCTACTGCCTTGTTGGACTGTCTCTGTGCAATCATCAATGTTCTGCTTTTATATTTCTGAAGAAAACAAATACTGCAAAAATGCCATACATCTCTACTATTCTCTTCTCCAAAGGGAGCCAACCTAGTTAAGTGTTAGCCTCTGAACCTTCTTACTGCTTGGATAATTTGAATTCATACAACAATATTGTTTATAATTAGCTCAGGCTGCATCCATCATTGGATTCTGTGCCATGGTTTGCGCTATAGCAGTCCTTTAAAACTGAATTGTCTTGAGCAATGATACCACACTATTCAACAGGGTGTAGATGCAGGCTAAGTCCTATCATTTTTTTTTAATCTTTATAATATAGCCACATGTGTCCTTTCTATTGGTTTTATGAAAACTTTCATTTAAATGCTCTGAAGTTACAGTAGCAACACATCACTTGCCAGGCTCAGCATTTCTCATCATACTCCTTTAATCTCACATGCTAATTGTTCTGCACAGCTCATTTATCTTGCTCATTGCTTTGATCATGTTGCCCTTTTATTATTCTCTTCAGTAGCTTCTGTTATTGCTTTCCCCTAAACTTGCAATTTTAAGTTAATATAGGTGACTGCTGTGATTCCTTTTTATTGGTTAAACCACTCTAATGGTATGGAATACTCACAAACAGTCGATATTGCCAGGAAAAAGCATCAGGGCCAGTATCTTCATTACTGCCATATGTGAAGGACACTGAAAACTAGTTCCAGAATGAAGAACTTCTCAGCCTCAGACCACATGAATGGTCTCTGCTTTGGGGTCTTAATACTGTGTCTGTGTAAAGTGCCATCAAGTTATAGCTGACATATGGCAATCCTGTAGGGTTTTCAAGGCAAGAGACTGACCAAGGTGGTTTGTCATTTGCTGTGATCACACTGACGGCTTGGTGTGATATGGTGCCGCCTTTTGGCGTAGTGGTTAAGTGCACGGACTCTAATCTGGGAGATCCGGGTTTGATTCCCCACTCCTCCACTTGCACCTGGCTGGATGACCTTGGGCAAGCCATAGCTCTGTACCAGCTGTTCCCTCAAGGACAGCTTGGGAAAGAGTTCTCTCAGCCCCACCTACCTCACAGGGTGTCTGTTGTGGGGAGGGGGAGGGAAAGGAGTTTGTAAGCCGCTCTGAGACTCCAAGTGAGTGAAGGGCGGGGTATAAATCTAATCTCTTCTCTTCTTCTTCTTCTTTAATTGAACTGGTTGAAAGTACTGCAGGGCCACACAGCACACCCTGCTACAGGCTACCTACGGAGACATCCTGTGTTACAACTTCCATATTATTGCAGCCACAAAGCACACTGCCAAAAGCACATCAGCCACAAAGCACACTGCCAAAAAAAAATTTCAAAATTCATGTGCACACATAGTGTGCATGCATGTGCACAGGAGCTCATGCACATGGCACACATGCACATATGGGCAATTAAAAAAAAAACAACACATGTCCCCAGTGGCAGAATGGATCTGTAGGTTCAGACTGCCAAATCCATTCTGCGCACGCTCCTCCGTGTTCAGACATCTGGCCATGCGCAATGAATGCATGGGGAAACAAAGAACACCACTTCAGAGGTGGTGCCTTTTTAACCCTGCTCCAAGTTGTCCTCTGACGGGGTGAGTATGCCCAGGGCACGTCTGACAGATATGGCTGTGTGATCAGGCCCATTTAATCTGTTTGTGAAATGTGTCTATATCAGGCCAAACTGCCAGTTCTGAACACAGCCAATGTCTTCCTCTGCAAGCAACCCTGGAATTCCTTGATGGTCTCCTATCCAAATAGTAACCAGGGCTGACCCTGCTTAGCTTCCGAGAACTGACGAAATTGGGCTAGCCTGGGCCATCCAGGTCAGGGCTTAATACTAGAGCCACACATTCCAGTCTGCCATTTGCTTTGACACTGAAACTCCCTGTACTAGTAGGCCAGCACAGCACACATAAAATAGAACTTGGAAATGCTATGGCCTCCATATTGTGTTTAATGACCTGCACATGGGCTTTGAAAAGAGGTGGGAGGGACTTTACTTTAAATCCCAGGCAGGTATCTCTCCCCTCCCCAAAAAATAATCTTTAAAACATGGCTGTTGGACTGCCTAGGGGGGGATGCACATAGAATAACAAAGAGATGCCATTAATGGAGGTTTGGATAATGCTCTATTCTATGAGCTTCCCCTCACCAAAAGCACTTTTAAAGCCTCGTTTACACTAGGAACATTTTTCAGCTTTCTATCGGTCTATATGTGCGCATCTGTTCCTTTTTTTATTATTTTCACCTACCACTTATCAATGTTTTTGAAAGAAAGCATTCAATCTTCCATTCAGTTATTATTCCCCTTTCTCCAAGCTGACACTTCTCTCCTGCTTATTACAAATACCCTCTTGATAAATAACCTCCCACCTGAGCTCCAGCCTTTTCTGTTTGCTCTCTGGCATGAAATGTTAAAAGGAAAGGCTGGGGGGGTGGGGGGAGGGACACCGTTTAAATTCTGTCTTTTTTTGATCCCTGGGTAGAACACCCACATCATCTTCCTTGTAATAGGGCTTCAATGAATACATGTCAATAGAGCTAAATCATATGGAAACACACTTGTGTATAAATATTTGGGACTTACAAAGCAGAACTTGGTTTTCTGCCCTTCATTTGTATTCTGCCTTTTAAAGATTCCCTCATTTACGTCACAGCTTCAGTTGTGTTAACTGGCCTTTTGTTCATCAGCATTTATCCCTGAATATTACTAACAGGCCTAACCTTGTAGGTTTGCCTGACTTTGCTGGTAAAGAGACATTCATTAGCTCTCATCATCCTAATCGCATAGGTGGCTCAGCGAGTATAGAATTTTCTAGTCACAACCATCACAGGAACTATTTGATACACCTCCTGACTTCATTTATGCCCTGCCTTCCTCCCCAGTGAGGACCCAAAGCAGCTTACATCTCCTTTCCTCCATCTTCTCATCACAACAACCATGCGGGGAAGGCTAGGACAGCAATGTGCAACTAGCCAAAGGTCACCCAGCGAGCTTCCATGGCAGAGTGGGGATTCTAACCTGGGTCTAATCTAGTCTAATCACAGCTCTCAAGAACTGCCCAAATACTCCTCCTAAAAAGCATCAATTCTTCTGGGGGGGGGGGGGTATGATGGCAGACTGCATTTAGGGCTGCCAAGTCCCCCTGGGGGGTGGGGATTCCCCCGCTAAAAGGGTCCCCAATCCACTGGTCTGGATTCGGCTGGCAGGGGGAACCCCACCCCTGAAATGGCCACATCAGGCCAACGTACCTGGCGCAATGACGTTGCCCGGAAGTGATGTCATCACACTGGGCAAGTTGCAGGGCAATGCCCTAGCAACCGCCCTGAAAATTCTTATGTGATTACCAGAGCATCACCCAGTGATGTGCCCGGTGTGATGATGTCACTTCTGGGCAATGTCATCGTGCCGCACATGTATGAGGGTCCTGGACTGGAAGCAAGACTCCCCCACTCGGACACATTAGTGACTAGGCAACCCTAACTGCATTACACCCAAGCTGTTTCCAGAGTGGGTCTGGATCCAGCCAGAACATTGAAGGTTCTGACTTTGCTGTAGAACTGCTTACACACTGATTGGGATCTGTGGCTCCAGCTTCCAATGTCCATTGGGAAAGAATTTCTAAGGCTACAGCCATGCATCTGTGGACATTGTGCTATTGTTGCACTGTAGCAATTATTGAAAAAGAAAAGCCAGTTGCAAGTGATTGGTATAACTTAATGACAGCACAATATCCAGTGATGCATGGATGTGACCTGAAACATATTCCCAGATGCTATCAAAAAGCAGAATTAGCCATGTGGTCTAAACCTGTATCTTATAAGCTGTTCTGCTTCTGTTTTTCAGTTCAGTTCCAATGTATTGTTAGATAATTTGGAAGTCAAGATGCTGAAAAACATATCATAGCAATCATGTGCTGCTCTTTGCGTCAGCCCTGTAGCCAGGAATTTTGGGGGGGGGGGGGATTCAATGGATTCAAAGGCAACTGACTCCCAAGTCAGCACACAGAGGGTTGAGGCCAGGCCACTTGTTCTCTGCATGTCTACTGGGCAGTAAGTCACACTGAGACATCGTGGTGAAATTGTGCTTAGGTTGTCATGCGATCCCTTACTTGGGAGTAGGCTTAGAAAATGCCACCACAGGCTTACTTCCAAGCAAATTCAGAAGGACTGCTTGAATAATCGAGTTGATCCATATTGTTCTCAGGACTTGGACAGAAGGGGGGAAGGAGACAAAATTCCCCTAGGCTAGAGGCCCCCGGAGCTGGAGTTTTTATAAGATTTGTGATGGGACTCAGCACTAGGCCTTCTCTCCCCCTTCCCCTCCCCCTCCCCTGGGCTTCATGACATCAAAGGGCTGCTGCTCCATGAGCCCCCCTGCTACCCCAGGCACGCTGCTTCCTACCGGCCAAGCATCCCTTTGCACCAGACTGGCTGATGAGTGCCGCCACCAAGCTCTCCCCACCACAGCCCGCCAGGACAGTAACTACCTCCTTCTGGCATTACAGACTGTGGGGCCTAATCCAAGGAGGAAGGAAGGAATCAATCCTGGCTATGGGCCTGAATACTGTTCAGCTAAAGTAATACCTGGCTGTCAAAATTCACAATTAAAAGGGGAGACTGGGGTGGGGCACTGGAAATTTGATAGGGGGTGCCGCCCCATGTGCCCCACTGCTGACTACGGCCCTGCTCTGCAGTATGTGTAAGTCAAGATATTTGTTAATACTGAAGCTTTCAGTCATAATACATTGCTAAATATGACATGGTGCAAGTTTTATTAGTTGCCCTTCACTAAAATGTGGTTACTTCTCAGTCTATTGGAGAGGGATTCCAGAGCAATTTACGCATGTTCAATACCTTTCAATCAGGCGATTGCTTTAAGTTTTTCAAGGGTCAATTACTTCAAAGGAATTGGTTTATATAGTTTCTATATAAAACCAGTTTGGGATAAGATTACCCAATCAAAAACTGGCAATTAGCACAGATGCATCCAATAAACAACACAGCCAACCTCACAGCAAAGTGTTTATTGGTATATCCTGACATGCATTCGGATTGTATCATGATAAGTAGTTATTTTCCCATCCACTTCACTGTGTACTGAGCAGCAATCTGGTTCCATAACAAAATGCCCTGGACTTCACTTTTTGCCAGCTGTAATACCTACTAGATTGACTATTCAGTATGGGTTGATTTTAATGTGGAGGGTCTTTTGCAATGTGACAAAGCAGTTTAACAAGCCAATTCAAAATCTGATTTGGTCAAAGAGCTTGGATTTGAGCCAGTTTTGACCAACTGAAATCAACTGATGTTTATATCATTTATTTGCTGTCATGAATTTTGTCTGCTACTGCCAATGTGAATATTTGAATACCGAATTTATTATATTTTAATCATTTGATAATATTATATTTCACTACTATTCTGTGCCATGGGGGGAGGGTACAACTATCTTAAGTAAGCTTGCACTAGGTTACCTCTTATTATTACAAATCAAACTAAAAAATTATCTGCACTTTCTAACACTTACCATGAGTGACTGGCAATAAAAGTTTCTTACCTTTCCATTGAAAATTCTGCACTTGCCATCCTTCTTTGCTGCAGGTTGTTGGTTTGCTTTCACAAAGTGAAAGTGGCTTCCTTTGTGAATTCCCTATCCCTTTTATTGGTGAAATTTCATGGGGGATTTAGTGACTGTTTTTCAACCAAATGACACTGAAATTGCAGCAGAGTGAGTACTTTCTGTCCACTAAAGAACCCCCAGGTTTCAAGTGAATTGGACCAACAGGTCAAATTCTACAGCTCCTGAACAAGGTGCCCCCAGCTCTTTATTTTTGCAGCCACAGTACTTGGAAGGAACAAAAGGCCTCTGCCCTCAACAGAAGTGGGAAAGAAAGAGAATTGCAGCTTTCTGTGGCTTGTCTCTAAAGGTGATTGGCTGGAAATGCTCTGTGCTCCTTCTGGGCAAGGAACTGATAGGAAAGATGCCGTAGCTTGGGAAATCTGTAGAAACAAAGAAAAATATGGGCACATGCTATAGCCAGCTAGCGCCCTCTGAAGATAAAAAACTACACCAATGGTTTCAGGAGGAGTTTTTTGTAGTACCTAAGAACTAGGGTTGCCAAGTCCAGGTTGGAAAATACCTGGGGACTTTGGGGGTGGAGCCAGGAGAAGGTGGGGTTTGGGGAGAGGAGGGGCCTCAGCATGGTACAATGCCATAGAGTCCACCCTTCAAAGCAGCCATTTTCTCCAGGGGAGCTGATCTCTGTCAGCTGGGGATCAGTTGTAAAAGCGGGAGATCCCCAGGCCCCACCTGGAGGCTGGCAACCCTACTAAGAACACTTGGACTTGTGCTACCATTCTGGAGAACCCAAATCAGAAATTTCCATGAATATCTTTGTCTCGGGAATTTTGCCATGCACACGTTCAGGCTACACCCCTGCGCCAGGGACTGGCTTGTTCTGAGAGCGTGTGGCCGAGTGCAACTTTTTTCTCTCCACTTTTGTTTGCCAGCACATCAGCATCTTCACAGATAGACTTGGCATCTTTTTTGGCACTTGGAACAAAAAGTTTGCCTACCCCTCCTTTGACCAATTCACCACAGTGGCACTGGATAAAGTTGTAGGGCCTTGAAGAACTCACCAAGAATCTTACCAAGGTTCATTCTAAATGGCTGCAGATTCATAGTGTCCAGCGCTCAGATTACCACTTGAACTTTGACAGAGGGTCATTCATGTGAGAAACTGCCGTATTGCTCAGCAGCAACAACAAACATGAGATTCACAATTTGGCACAATAAAGCAGCAATCAGAAGCGTTCAGGGTATTTGGACTGGCCTACAAAAAATGCCTCTTTGTAGTGCTTGTGAGAAGCCTTACAATAAGTGAGTTAATAGATCGCATAGCTTTCTGACAATAGCTCCTTTTTAATGTTTAAGCATGACTGTATTCTTCTCAGAAGAATACAAGAAAGGTTTTGTTGAAGGAAAGCAAAGACAGAAAAAAATGCCAACTCACAGTTGTCTTCTACTCCTTCAGTTCCAATAGTCCCTTGTTCTTGCTTTAAAAACTATAATAGACCCTACTGATTAGCTAAATATAATTACAATCTGTGTCCTATAAAGTCTGGTCAAATATGTTTGATTTGACTGTTAGAAGAGGCCATTCGTAAAATGATATGAAAACGCAGCTTTCCTGTTTTTGCTCTTTTTTCTTTCTGAGATAGGCTTAAATTTTTGAATATAACTTGATGGTGTGGTATTTGTTTTCTTACAGAGGACAGGATGTACTTGAATGCTGGTTGAAACATTCATGATCATAAAATGATCAGTAGTGTTGGCAGACAGAAGTTAATCTTTTAGAATGCTAGCACACTATTGCAACAGTCTTGCAACAGTCATATAGCATGTAGAGTGTGGACCTGCATGACCCAATGACTTCCTTTAAGACAGTGTGGTGAAAGGAGAACGAACAGCTTCCAAATTGCTTCATGTCAACCACCAGTTAAAGACACAGAAATGAATGCAATTATTGATTGCAGATGTCAGAATAAACCAGAGCTACAATGGAATCCTAAACAGACTTATACCCTTCTCAGTTTAGAAAGGTGTCATTCTGTTCAGGATTGCACTGTTACGATTGCACATTATCTAAAGTAACCAGAGTTTGCTTTGGAATCCCGTTTTGTGTCTTGCCAGCCAGAGGCAGCAAAAGCAATAAGGGGTTTTCTTGCTGCTCTGCAGTTACAACACCGTGCTCCAAGGGTGTTGCCGTAACAAATGAATACACCAGGTCAAAACTGGTGCATTCAGATGAAACTGCTAACCAGCTAGTACAAACCAGGATTCACAAGCCAGAATGAACTGTGCTTAGACACACCCCAGTCTGTGGTCTTCCAATAGCCATAGTCAGAGGGGTTGCCTGGCATTTAGATATGATTCTAAACCAGAGTTTACGGTAATATCTGTATACAGCCAGTATATATCGTAAAGTTGCCAGCCTTCAGATGGAGCCTGGAGATTTCCCAGAATTACAACTGATCTTCAGATGGCAGAGGTCACTTCCCCTAGAGGAAGTGGCTGCTTTGGATGACAGACTCTGTCATTATACCCAGCTGAGGTAAAATGCTGACCTTCACAAACTTCACCCCCAAATCTCCAGGAATTTCCCAACCCAGAGTTGGCAACCCTAATCCTGAGGTACAAAATGTCAATTCATAGTTGTTTTCTCCCTCACTTTTAATAGTTCTTCATTTTTGCTTTAAAAATAAAGTAGGCCCTACCGATTAAATATAATTGCAAAGGAGACACCCAGTACAGGAATGGTTTGTTATTAGCTTGCTGTTTTACTGTTTTGTCCTTTGCATCTTTATTTTTTTATTTTAGTGTTTCAAATTGTACATTCCATTAAATAAACAAAATAAAATCTAAGGTGGTTGAGGAAAATTCCCTGCTCAAGATTTTAACAGAATATATTTCAGAGGCTGAACAGGGGCACATTTGTATCCCAACTGTATCTCTACGAAGGATCATTCCCCAAGGTCCTGCCCCCTCATCTACAGCTCACTGCAGAAGACCGTAGTGCACCTTCTCTATGCTTTATCTGTTGACTACCCCTGTCTTCTATAAATTTAAAAGCTATGATTTACTTATTTAATAGATATATGTCATGACCCCTGTGGTTTCACAGGCCATTTACCACATTGTCAATAGCAATAAGCAATATAAAATAAAAGCAATAATAAAATCAGAGAAATACAATGGCACAACCTATTTCAAAAACCACAAAATCAAAGCAAGCAGAGTGTTTGTTCTTTAGGTTAAAGACACCCTACAAAAACATAACTGGTGTACAATAAATTATCAAGGGTTCAAAGTGGACCTCAGAGGCTGGTGTGTGCAGGCTTGGCAACTCATGCACTGCATGGTGCCTTAATGTCCATTCACCTGTTTTGATACTAGGAAGAAGTAGAAGAAGAAGAGATTGGATTTATATCCTGCCCTTCACTCACTTGTAGTCTCAGAGCAGCTTACAAACACCTTTCCCTTCCCCTCCCCACAACAGACACCCTGTGAGGTAGGTGGGGCTGACAGAGCTCAGAGACAACAGCTGGTACAGAGCTATGGCTTGCCCAAGGTCATCCAGCAGCTGCAAGTGGAGGAGTGGGGAATCAAACCCGGTTCTCCCAGATTAGAGTCCGCGCACTTAACTACTACACCAAACTGGCTTTCTCTGGAATGATACCTCTGCACCCCACTCTGTGATTCAGCCGCTCAAGATGGGGGTGTAAGCTGGATCCTCAAGTATAACAAGGCTAGCAATTCACATGAGCAGTTTTTAACAGGGATGTTGATTTAGATTTGGAAATATCTGGGCCAGCGAACAGTGCTGTATTAAAAATAATTACAAATATATTTGAATTTTATAGTTCTGGATATTTGGAATAATTCCTAATATGTGGAGTCCATTGACTCTTCTTGAGAGCAGGCTAGACCACTCGTAAGAGGAGGAAAGTCACACTTATTCCTCAGCCTGACTTGGCTTCTCAAAGAAGAAGAAGAAGAAGAGATTGGATTTATACCCCGCCCTCCACTCCCCAAGGGAGTCTCAGAGCGGCTTACAAACTCCTTTTCCCTTCCCCTCCCCACAACAGACACCCTGTGAGGTAGGTGGGGCTAAGAGAGCACTTTCCCAAGCTGTCCTTGAGGGAACAGCTGGTACAGAGCTATGGCTTGCCCAAGGTCATCCAGCCAAGTGCAAGTGGAGGAGTGGGGAATCAAACCCGGTTCTCCCAGATTAGAGTCCGTGCACTTAACCACTCCCTTCCCTTCTTCCCTTCCCTTCCCTTCTTCCAATTGCTACTCTGGGACTGGGTTCATTAATGCAATTGTGCTGTGCCAAGTGCTGTTTGGGTAGCTCCCATCCACCCACCGCTCTCAGTCAGTCTGCTGTTGCAGTCTGCCTGCCAGTGCTGCCCAGGGTATTTGCCCAGTCCCCAGAACCAGGTGTCCTCTGCTCTAATGTTCCATTAATGATGCTGCCCTAGTGGCATTTGCACTGTTCTAGGCCCATCTTGCAGTCCTTTCCTGATGCTCGGTACCACTGCCTGACAGTAGCGGCTCTTGCTATGTGCACTTGCCACAACTTCTTAGTCTTTTGGTATAAGCCATGGGAAATCATCAGAGGGCTTTAAAAAGTGTTCACTCACTCTTGTTTGTGGAGAATTGCTATTTCTACTGATTTTAATGAAGATATTTGGCAATTCTGGATTTTCTAAATTTCAAATTACAAATCCAGAGGGCCCAAATTCCAGATTTTGTTTTTTTTTAACAACATAGGACTAACATATGGACAAAATTGGGAGAGTGACTCACAAGGGACAAATTCCCTGGTACCAGAGAGAGCTGTAACATGTGAGGGTCTGCATCTATTTCTCCCAAATCTAAACCGGTCTGTGGTACAGTCCCATCAGAACAAACTTTAACGTATCTTCATAGGACATAGTTACATTTGAAAACTAATTGCCCAGTTCAGTAATCCTGACTTTTCCTCAATTAGTAACTAATAATCAGGTCTCCTGCAGAAAGCTTTCCCCTGGATTCAATTTGACTGCCATCAATTGTCAACTGGGCCTCCACCTTTAATTTTTAAAATTCATGTCTCCAATTTTTCAGTTTTTCTCACCATAACAACTTCTCTTACAAAATAAAGTGGTCTTGTTATTCTCCTAAACAACTGATGTGGAAGTCTATGGGGTAGTGTTGAAATGGCTCTCCTCATTTCTCCTTGGTCTGGGACAGAAGGTGGTGCAGGGAGAGAGGATGTTGACTAGGTACCCCTTAATATGTGGGGTTCCTCTGAGAGCAATTGTCTCCCCAATTTTATTTAACATCTATATGTGCCCCCACGCTCAGCTGGTGCAGAGTTTTGGGCCAGAGTGTACACTGATGACACCCAGCTATACTAGTTATTGGACAGCTGCCCAGATGCCACCCTGCAAAATTTGGCCATGGGTTTGGGGACCATGATGGGATGGTTAAAAAAGAGTAGGCTGAGTGAATCCAACAAACATGGAGGTTCTGTGGCTGATGGTTGGGGCATAGACTTCCCCTTTTGATGGGGCACCATTAACACTGGTGCAATCCATCAATAGTGTGGTGTGGTCCCGGATGCCTCCTTAACTATGGAGGCCCAGGTCATGAATATTGCCAGGCTGGTATTTCTCCACCTATGCCAAGTATGGTAATTAGCCCCTTTCCTGTCGCACCCTAACCTAGCCACAGTAATCCATGCAACGGTCACCTCCAGGCTACACTATTGTAATTCACTCTGTGTTCGCCTGCCCTTGAGGCTGACCCAGAAACTCCAACTGATCCAGAATGTGGTGGCTCATATACAACCTGTGCTGTGCCAGCTACACTGGCTCCCAGTGGAGTACCATGTCAGGTTTTGGTATTGACCTTTAAGGCCTTGAGCAGTCTGGGAGTGACCCGCGTTACACTCTGCTGAGAACTGGTGATCCCTTGTCCCAAAGATATCCAGCTGTCCTTGACCAGAGCAAGGGCTTTTTCAGTCCTGGCTCTGACTCTCTGCTAAATACCACCAGGGACTTAAGGTAATTCTGCAGGGGCTGTAAGGCAGAGATGTTCTGCCAGGGCTTTCATTAAGGACAATAACGGTTTTCCATCATGGCTGTCACCCTCCCTTTTTTCTTTCATCTTTCATTTCTGCCTCCTCTTTATTCAGCCTACGGGGCAGCAACACAGTCCAGTATGGGTTTAAGAACAGATTAGTAACACCATTTTGATATTATTTTAAGAATGTATTTATTAATTTTAATTCTGTCTGATGTTTTAACTTTTGTTGTACATGACCCAGAGCCCTGTGTATACAGGGACTGGATGAATAAATAAGTAACATTCAAACAAAGTGAACCAAACAAAACACCTTGACTTTCTACCTCATACCTTAGAAACAGTACTGGCAATATTGACACTGATCCTGGATCTGAAACATGTAACAGTTCTCTGCATCTTCTATACCTATCTCTTGGTATGCTGGCCCTTCTGCAATGCACATACTCCCCAAGAATATATCAGAACACTATTACAATAGTTGTATTATATGGAGGGAAAGGATTTTTTTTTTCTCAAATCATGGGAAGATGGGGCAGTTCACCTTAGTTCATTGCACATATTCCATAAGGTCCCTATTTCTGTTGTACTTCTCTCCTTCAGACTGTGCAACACCACAGTATTAATCCAAAGTGCATTTTACTTTTCCTCACTGGGGACAACAGCAGCAACTAACTTATATTTAAGTATTTATTTATTTCATTTGTATTCCACTTTTCTCCCCAATGGGGGTACAGAGTGATTTACAATGTTCTCCCCTTCTCCATTTCATTCTCACAACAACTGTGTGAGTTATATGGAGGACTGAAGTCAGGAACAACCTATTGTGGCAGTGGCAGCTCTTTAAAAAAATGGCTTCTGGGATAACCACTCGAAGGAGCAGACCTCCAGCAAGCTTGGGAGGTGTTGACTCTCCCTGGAGAAGCTGTAATAGAGAAGGAAGCCCAAGCTCTTTAGTGACAAATTTTGAATAGTGGAATACAAATACTACTAGATCAGTTGTGGAGAAGTGCCATGCAGCAGGTTCTAGATTTAACTAACTGTATCCTATATTTTTTAAAAAACCAGATGGAATCTTTTCCTGGGGGCCCATGGTGGCTCTTGGCAGCCCTGCCTGGCTTCTGTACCTTGAACAGCAATCCTGACACTCTGAAATTAAGTAAAGGAAACTATTCCCATTTCTTGTTCCCTTTCCACTCTTCCCTGATAGAGGTGAGACCCAAGAAAACTCTGACTCAGTTCAATTCAACTCATTTGCTTAAACCAGTAAACAGGTTCAAAACATTGAGCAAGACACCATGGCTCAGTGGCAGAACAACTGATTTGTATGCAGAAAGTCCCAGTTTCAATCCCCATCATCTGGCAGTAGGTGATGTGAAAGACTTCAGCCTATGACCCTGGAGTGCTGCTGCCAGTCAGAGCAGGCAATGCTGACCTTAAAAGACCAATGGTCTGACTCAGTAAAATGCAATTTCATTGCTCACCACAGGTGGGACTATATCCTAGAACAGGGGTGGCCAACCTGTGGCTCGGGAGCCACATGCGGCTCTTTCACACATATTGTGCGGCTCCTGGCAGGGCGGCTGGGGAAGCAAAGGGGAGGCATGCTTTTTCTCTCTTTCTCCCTTCCTTCCTTCCCTCCTCCCTCCCATCTATTTGCTTTCCTAGTTTCTCTCTCTCTCTTTCTTATAACTGGTTTTCCTCATTTGTTTTTATTTTTGGCAGTCCCATTTAACATTAATAAAAAGCAAATTTGCATATTTTTAAAAATAAAAACGTGTGTGTGATATTTGTTCCTGTCTTGCGGCTCTCAGACATCTCTATGTGGCTCTTACGTTTATTCTATGTGGCTCTTACGTTAAGCAAGGTTGGCCACCCCTGTCCTAGAAGGAAAACTTCCTCTTCTTTGGAACACAAAGAATGGCTAAAATTAAAATCCTACACAAATGATTATGATGTGCCCTGAAAATAGCTCTTTAGTGGGAGGTATTCCTAATGCCAGCATGAGATTTAACATACAGAGAGATTAGAAGCATGTTTTGGAACTCTTCAATTACACTATCAAATGGTGGCACCCTATATACAATCTATTTTCACCAAGAAAGTTGTCAGTTAGCACTGCCAATGGTTCTGTTGCAGTTGTCAGTTACCACTGCCAATGGTTTCTATTGCCTTTTCTGATGGTCACTTAACATTGCCTTTGTTTTGAGTTCCATACCTACTCCTCTAGGTCCCGGATGGGAGATAGCGTCGGTAGAGTGACTCCCACTGCAGGAATGCGCTTCTTGCTCGCTCTGCACATGCTTGCTGCTTATTAGCTTTTCTTCGCTCTTATCTCTCTTTCGCTTTTTGCTAGCTCATGGCCTTGAGCTGGAATCTTCCTGCTACATGTTATTTTATTCACAGGTGCAAATTGCTCCTTTGCTTGATTTTACTCTTGGGAACATCCACCCCACAGATCCTGACAGTGTTTTTGCTTGGGAACCTAATTTGCTGCGCTTTCCTTGGGAACAGTGGGCCAGTATATTTGGGCACCAGTAATTCTCCCAACTGATTGGTGGAAGTCAGGGGGGGCTTATTTTATATCAGGTATAATTGTAGTTGTATTACTATGCTTGGGCATTACTAACAGAAGAAGTGTATTTGACCAACAAGATCTTTTCTGCAAATAAAGGACTTTCTTTTCTTTTTTTTTGTAAAGAAATTTTTTATTTTTCAAAAAAAAAAAACCCATCAAAATTAATACATTTTCCTTATACAAATCCCTTTTTCCATATTGTATAACATTTTGTTCTATTTGTACATTCTGTTTTTATCTTGTATTGGTGGTTTCCCACCACATCTGAAGCATAACACATTTTCCATTTTATCCAAAATAGTAATACTTATATCTATGTTTACATTTCTGGTAACGGTTATATATCTTTAAAATACTTATACACCAATTCTTATTTTCTATAATCTTATGTAATTCTAAAAAAAACAGCTTCATTGTCTAATTTTTACTAGTACATTCATATATTATATTTCTATCCCTTTATGCTATTATAACCATGTATAAATGTAGTTTTTCATATCCCAGTATTTTTCAACATATTCTTTCAAATCCTTCCAGTCTTCTAAAAAGGTCTCTGAGTACAGATTATTCAATTTTCTAGTCCATTTATCCATTTCAGCCATATATAACAATTTTTTCAACCATTCCCACACCTCTGGTATTTTTTCATTTTTCCAATTTTGTGCATACACCATTCTTGCTGTTGTTATCATATACCATATTATTGTCCTTTTCTTTACATTTACCTCTTCTAGTTTAAGTCCAAGCAATAACATTTCAGGCAACTTCTTAAATGTACATTTCAAAATCTCTTGTAGTGATATTGGACTGTTAAATAGTTCTTTAATTTTCTCTGTTGGTTTTGGTAATTTTAATGACTGTAGGTATTCTTTAATCCTTCTTCCGTCTTTGTTTTCCTTCTTAAAAAGCTTTGCATAATATTTAAAAAATTCTCTTTTTATTCCCTTATTGTCTATTATCTCAATATTGTCCCGTATCACTTTAGTAATAAGTTTATTTTCGCGTTTTTTCTTTAATTGCCATGCTAAATATTTTCCAGGTTTATTTGCGCCTTCAAATGCTTTTTGTTGCAGTTTTTTCAGGTTCCAGTAGGTCCCTTGATTCAAAATAGCTTTTGCTTGGTCTTGTAGCATCCAAATTTCCTTTTGCAGTCTCTTTTACCCTGGTCTGTTCTTCAATTCATTTTCTTTTCTTTTAATGGCTTGTACAATGTTTTCATATTGTTCTCTTTTCTTTTTATTGTCTTTAGCATTCAGTGATATCAATAATCCTCTCATCACTGCTTTGTACGCATCCCACACAGTTTGAATTTTTACTTCTTTCTGTATGTTCGCTTGGAAATATAAATCTGTCTCTTCATGTAATTTTTTAACTATTTCTTGGTTATCTAATAAGTCCTCATTTATTCTCCATCTCCCTTGTTTTTTTGCCTGTCCAGAAGTCCATAGACAAGGATTGTGGTCTGAGATTATTCTAGGTAGAATTTCAACTTTTTTTGTCTTAAATGTTAGAATAGTAGACATCCAGATCATATCAATTCTTGAATGTGAATCGTGTCTATTAGAGTAGAAAGTATAGTCTTTCCCTTGTGGGTTAACCTTCCTCCAAATATCCTCCAGATTTTCCTGTTTTATCAGCTCAAAAAAGTTTTTTGGAAGTTTCCCTAGTGTGTCGTCTTTTCTCTTTGAGCTCCTATCTATTTTATTATTCACAGTCCCATTAAAATCCCCTAACATCATGATTTGATCATAGTTTACACTGTCCAATTCCATTTGTAGTTCTTTAAAAAAAAATTCTTTAGCTCCATTGGGGGCGTAAATATTCACAATCAAAGTCTTCTGTCCATGTAAAAAAATTTCAATCGCTAAATATCATCCTTCTTTATCTTTAAATATTAGTTTAGGTTCCAAGTCTTTTTTGACATATGTTACAACTCCATTCTTTTTATTACTTGCCAATGAAAAAAATTCTTCTCCCAACTTTTTTCTTATTAAATATTTGTAATCTTGTTTCTTAAGATGGGCCTCTTGTATACAAATTATACTACATTTTTGTTTCTCCAGCCAATGACCTACCATTCTACGTTTTTGGGGTGAATTAAGTCCATTTACATTCCATGAAAGTACTTTATAATCCATCTTGTTGTAGTCTTAAATATTACCAAATTCTCCCCTGTTCTCACCAACAAAGGCGTACATTTCTGCTGAATTTTTAATCACTACTCTGTTGTTTCCATAATAAAAACTCAGTCCTTGTGGTATTTCCCAACGAAATCTTATTTTTTTCTCTTTCAGTTTATCAGTCAGACGCTTGAATTTTTTCCTGTCTTGCAATATTGCTCTGGGCAGTTCTTTCATTACAATAACTTTCTTTCCACCTATTTCAAAAGAATCTGTAAAACATTTCTTGTAGATTTGTTCTTTTGTCCTTTTCATTGTAAATTGGACTACTATGTCCCTTGGAATATTTTTGTCTCTTGCGTACGCAGAGTTGACTCTGTAAACAAGATCCATATGTTCTTTAACAGCTTCCTCCTCCTCTTGTAAAAAATCTGCTAATGCTTCTTGCATTTTTGTAAAAATATCTTCACCTAATTTTTCCTCTATACCTCTAAATCTCAGATGGTTTTGCATGTCTCTATAGTGCATCATCTTTTCCATTCTGTCATTATCCTTTATTGTTTTTTGAGTATTTACTTCCAGTTCTTTTACTTTGGTTTCTATGTCTTGTGTTCTGGTGGTTAACTTTTGTAATTCAGCTTTTAAATCTATAAAATTTTTGTCTGCTTGTGCAGCTATGTCATTTATTTTAGTATTTACTTCTCCAATTGCGCTTGTCATTTTTGCGTTTACCTCCCCTATTGCATCCAGCATTTTTTTCCCATTGCTTCCATAACAGCTAACAGTTCTTTCTCTTTTTTTGCTGCCATTGTAGGGGAGGACCATGTAGCTGCTCTCGATCTCAGTCCGCGGTCCGTCTTGTCACTTTAAAAAAGATCAATTTTTTCTTGTTTTCCAAATCAGTCACCAATTAGTGTGTTCAGACAAGCATGTCTTGCCAGTTCAAATTCCACTAGTTTTAGCCTTCTAAGTTATATAGTTTTTGAGATATTAATGTTTAAAAATTTTATAAATCCAAAATGGCGGGCGCAACTTCTCTATGGTTCATGTCAAAGGTTACAGTCTATTTACCTTGCTTCTGGCTTGCCGTAGTTTCCTTCTGTCCCTTCCTCTTCCTTCCTTGTCTGCTCTCCACACGTCACTTCCTGTTGTAATCCTTTCGGTCTGACAGTTTTTACAGTCCCTTTTCTCTCTTCTGGGTCTTCTTTATTTCCCTTCTTGTCTGCTCCCCAAGCCGTCACTTCCTGTCTTTGTCCTCACAACTTGCTCTCGCGATGCTTGGCTCCCTCCTTCCCTCTGCTTCACGATGCTCCCCCTCCCGACTCTTCTTAACCGCAGGAATGTTAAACAACTTGTTTTTTTTTGGCTTTTTAAGTTCAAATCTGACTTTTTAATGTTCCAAAACTGCACTCATCCAATCTGCAACAGTCTATTGCTTCACCAATTCTACTTTTCGTCTTTCAAAACGCGGTAAAGGTAAGGCAAAAACTTTTTTTCCATTACCTTAAGTTGTTACTTCTCTTCAGATGTGGTCCCAACGTTTAAACTTTGTCCTCTTTGTTAAGGAATCAGGGGAATTGGCTGTTTTATGCTGATTAATCAGCCCGGCTCGGCTCCTTAGAGATACTTGCAGGAATCTTCTTCGGTTGCAGTGCTCAAGGTGTTGAAAAAGTCTCCTCCGAGGCTTTTCCTTCACCGAGCTTGCTCAAACCTGGATTATATTGCTTGCTAGACCTCACACTACCTGTGTGAGGTTGCGTCGGGTGGAATTGCCCACCCGAGCTGTCAACAAGAGCCCCCATCCGCTTTGCCCACTTGCAAAGCGCTTCAGACAGCCATTCCTCCGACCGGAAACCCCCAAATAAAGGACTTTCTGTTTAAGGAGACCTGTTGTGGACTACATCTATTGGCACAATCTCACAGAAGTATCTGGCCAGTTACATTAAATTGGGTCTTATCAGATCAGCTAAGGGCAGAGTGATTGATCTTTGCAAGGCATTTTCAATCAGTTCAAGGTGGACCCAACAATGGAGGAGCCTGTTGCACAGACAGGACACACTTTGTACGAGTGGAACACACCTCTCTTAACTGAGCAACATGGTAGGATGCAACCTGTTGGATTGGGATAGCTGCCTTATTTCAAAAGAATCTCTCTATAATATACCTATCATAATTTACTATAGGTGTGCATTAGATTCATACTAGCACCTTGGATGGAAATAGTAAATATGCTCAAAGAGTCTCATGCTTAGTTTTCATCTAAGCCATGGCAACTTCCTAAATGAAATCAATATGTGATTTACTGCATTTTAATAAATAACAGGTATAAATGGTTACTATAAATAATAACTCTGATTATCATGTGCAATCAAACCCTTCACCTGCTGAGAGGCACACCACATTTATGCAGATCAGCTTTAGGCCTTTCATCCATGAAATTATAGAATGTATAATGTGATGGGCCATGATATTTTTAGTGTACTGTAATTGCTTATTTATAAAAGAGCTATCAACAGCCCACTTTAAATAAATTCCAAAATCACCGTAGGGCATTTAGAAATGAATATTTTATATGACATTTTTAAAAGATTATGAGCATCTCTTTGAACAGTAAAATTAATGGCTGTTTGGCTGTTTAAAGTCATCCTGTGCAGACTCAGGATAATCACACATAAACTGTAATTACTGTATTTGTGTTTTAATAAGGAATATCATCATCCTCCACCTATCTTGTGAGGCAGTTCCATGATTTTTCCCCCTATTAGAAGGGAGAATAAAATGATTTAAAAAATGTTCTTTTAAATAAGGGATGGAAGGATTAAAACAATGCAACAATGGATGCCTATGAGCATTTTTTAAAGTCTTTTCCCTCTATTAAAATCTAATAAATTATTTAATTATTCAGGTCATAGTCTAGAGAATTAAGAAACTAGATCAGTGTACAAATAACTCCCCATGCTCCACAGAAATTTTGGGGGACAGGGAATGTCAATATTCTTTAAGTGTTTTCTGAGGTTATTGTTTATATTCTGGAGCCTCAGAATTTCAGAAGGTTTTTGATGAAGAACATTGTGCTCCTTATAGTGAGCTAGACCCCTACTCCATCTAATCCACTGATTGTTCACCCTGATTATGTGCATTTAAGCAGATCATGAGAGGGCAGGCAGGAAGGGATGAGTCCGTGCTCAGCTCTTGTGGCCCTCTCTTACATGCCTCAGGTAATGCTGGTCACCACTTTGGGGTCAGGAACAAATTTTCCTCCAGGCCAAATTTGCCCAAGGAAGGCTTTTTGCCTCCCTCTGAGCATAGTTCAAGGGTCACTGGGGGAGAGGAAGTGATGAATTTCCTGCATTGTGCAGGGAGTTGGACTAGGTGACCCTTGGGGTCCCTTCCATCTCTGTGTTTCTATGCTGTCTACTCTGGCAGCAGCTATTCAAAGCCTCAGGGCAGGGATTTCCCCAACTCTACTACATGAGTTTCCTTTTAACTGAAGATCTTATGCACTGAGACTGGTATCTTCTACCTGCTAAGCATCTGCCTATCTACTAAGATATGATCTTCCAAAATCTGGGACCTGGGTGATATGGGAGAAGCCCATGTTGTGCTTTTAGCATACATGTTCTATCACTGAACAATAGCCACTCCCAGATCTAGGCCACATGGGATGAGGAGCCCCTGTTGTGAATCCATATCATCTGTCTTGGAAACCAGGGCAACTGTGTCACATTATGGTCCCACCTTCACAGCCTAGAATTTCCAGTGTTACCAGTGTGAGATAAGAGGAAGGGCTTACAGTGCAGGGATCAGAGAGAGTTACAGGGCTTAGAATCCCTGCAGTCTGCTGTTTTCATTGGATTGCACTCTAAATTGTATAAATGTTTTTTGGGGGGAGATTTGATCTGAAAATTCAGATTTTTGTTCAGAATTTGTGGCTGAAGATGTTATAAGTATCTTTAGGGTTTAGCTTTTGTCAGATGTCAAATATACTACCAATTATCCAATATGATAGTTGTCCAAAAATCCAGTGAAACTGCATATGATCTATCAAGTAATGTCTAATACCAAATACTATTATGTGACTAACTACCAAATACTAAATATCACTGATGCTGACTGTCCAACACTTTCAGACATTAAGCATGAATTCAGCTATTGCTGGATTTCCATGTCAATGCTTATGCAGGCTTTCATTATTATTTCGCTAATATGCATAAAATAAATGCTTTCCTCCTGAGTTTCAGAAGTTAAAAACAAGTGCACACTTACAGTACAAGTAAAGGCGAACAGCTGTAACTTTATTGGAGAAGAAAAATCTGTTGTGGATGGAGCGTGAGCCAGTTTTCCATTTTCTGGCTTCAGAATGCAACCCTTTGGCCATCTAGAAAAGCACATATTTTCACTGCAGATCTGCTCAAAGTCATTTTCCACAGATGTTTCTGTAACTGTAATACAACAGGGAAATTTACTTCATAGAAACCCACAATTCCACTTGTCTTTCTGGTGTAGCATGAGTAATTTGTCCTATAATATTAAATTGGTAAAAACACTGGCTGGCTCAAATATCCAGTAACAGATATTTTTGTTGTTGTTTTTACTCCCTGTATTCCCATTCCTTCAATCACATTTATTTTATTTTTTTATCTGGATTTTTGTGTCCACAACATGCTGTGAACCAGCCAAAGAACAATGTTACTCTGGCTGGGTTTAAATTCTGACAGCCTGCTGTGGGGTCCCTTGGGCCTCAGCCTGGGAAGGGAGGAGGTCTTAATTCTTCATCCTGGTGCTCCTCTTACCTCCAGGTCACTCTCCCCCTCTTTCTGTAGGTGCTCAGAAGTCACTGGGGAATCCCCTTGGTCCTGAGCTGTAAAGGTTTATGTGGCTACCTACAGCTCACTAAAATCATGCCCCACTCTCCAACCTCTTATGAGGACATTTTACCCAGCTGTTGTTGCTCTAGAAATGGTCTAGCCACATCAGCCTACTTCACCCAGTCAGGCACTGGTGCTGGTGAACTGCTGAACTGATCATCACCAACCCATCTCAGTGGTTCAGTGCTTGAGCATCTGTTTGGTATGCAGAAGATCCCTGGTTCAATTCTCAGCATCTCCAGTAAGGATCAGATTGTAGGGGATGTGAAGGACCTTAGCCTGAGAACATGGAAAGCAGCTGCCAATCTGAGTAGAAAAAGAAGAGATTGGATTTATACCCCACCCTCTATTCAGAGTCTCAGAGCGGTTTACAAACTCATTTCCCTTCCCCTCCTCACAACAGACACCCTGTGAGGGGCTAAGAGAGCTCTGATAGAAACTGCTCTTTTCAAGAACACCTCTGACAGAACTATGGTTTGCCCAAAGTCATCCAGCAGTTACAAGTGGAGGAGTGGGGAACAAAACCCGGCTCTTCCAGATTAGAGTCTGCCCACTTAACCACTACACCAAACTGGCTCTCAATAGACAATGCTGACCTTGATGGACCGACGGTCTGATTCAGTATAAGGAAGTTTAATGTATCCATGTGTTCATCTGCCTGTCACTCCCACTCCAGTGGGCTGACATCCGTCCCCTTTCCAGGTGTCAGGGCCTCTGTCCCCAGGCATCAAATGATCAGACGAAGCAGGTGTTGAGACCAAGTCCAGAGTCAACTGAAATGGTAGACTCCAGACAATTAGTTGATTCTTAAATTGATCATTGAGAGTTCTACTCAAATTAAGATGCCTGCCTGTATAACCATTTGAGCAATGGGGAAGAAAGAGAAAAAACATTGTCACGTCTTGCTATGCCTGCTTGGCAATGGACAATTTTAATGGTCTTTCTCTTCTCAGCCTGCAATTTGGCAGGAAGAATCTCATGGGTGAGGGATGCAGTTGCTATAAATTTCATCCCAGTTGGATGGGAGGAAGTTAGGAGTATATTGTGCCTTTCATATTCTTTTAGATGCATTTTGCTGTCTGAAATGTGGTACTGGTAACAGTCACTCAGAATTTCATCTCAGCTTTGTGAGAAACAAGTTATAGGTGAAACGTGTTTCTTCTTGAAATCAATGTGAACATCACCTGAATAGAATGATGGCCACAAACATGTCAAATAAAGGCACTGAAGAATGTGAACAATCTTTTGAATCAACAAAATGAACTGAACCTAAATCAATGTCTCTGTACTTCTGTATGACTGCAGACTTCAATTATATAAGTTCAAAAAAAATCATGAATATAGACAATGTCACTAGACTGTAGCAACAGTTTTTCATTAGCGCACACTCTGTTTCATTCAGTGGGTTTTTCTGTAGGAAATAAAAGAACAATGGCAAATGTTTCAAGCATTAATTGTAGAACACACCATTTTGGTAGGCACATATTTGCAAAGACCTGTAGCACCATATTAAGACAAACTGCTCCTGTGGAAATTCCCTTTACACATTCACCACCTCTGAAACAAGTGTCCTACCAAATTAAATCACTTTAAAATCCATCACTTTAAAATCCAAAATGACATTTTGTAGACAGTAAACAATGGGCCCTCTTCAGATGATTGAAAGTAAGTATATTATTTTCAAGCAATAAATTGATACATGATTGAACCCAGCAATACTATTAATAGATTTAAGAATGTGGTCCTAAGGACATTTAAGCAATTTATTGAAATAAATAGGATTTGCTTCCATAGAATATTTTAAAGACTAAATTAGAAGTATCCAAACATATCTTCTAGCCTACACTTCTTGATGTGAAGCAGGACAACCTAAATTTAAATCATACACTCTTTTTCTTAAATATCTCCAGTAAGAATGTTCCAAAACTACCAGAACTAATATTCTATTGGTGAAATGCTCTGGCATATATGAAGTTCTTTTTAATGTTCATCCTTAATCTACCTTCCTTCGTTTTACATCTGCTTTTTTGGGGGGGGGGGGTATTTTTGAATTTATGTGTGTGTGCCCATGCCCGGAAGTCATGGCGACCTCTGGCAGCTCCTACTGGGGCATGGAGGACATTCAGAGAAGTGGTTTGACAGCCTGCCTCTGGCATCTTGGCCTTGATATTCTCTGGAAATCTCCCATCCAAATACTTGCCAGGGACGGGCCTCTGAGATCTGACAAGATCAGGCTTATGTTTTACATCTGCTTGATGATTCATCTCTTTCATAGAGGTGAGACTCTACAGCGTTGCTGAATTGGCAGAGGCCACCACACCCTCCAGGGTCTCAATTATTTTGCCCTCAACAGGGAAGGGGTACAGATCAACCATTTTCTTCCTCCTCTCTCCTCAATGCTTTGTCTTTCAGCTGGCTGGGCATAGGAGGAGCTGGGGCAAGTCTTCCTTGACCTGAGTCCATGGTCTTTATGAAGTAGGCCCTATTGGCTACTCCCACCTCTTCACCTGTCCCTGCTTCCAGTGGGATTAACCCCACCCACAAAAAGCAAAGGGAGAGTATATGTTCTACTTGGGCATAGGCTTTATTTTGGCCAACCCTGCCTATTCTGGTTCCTTCCCCACCAGGGAGTTTGCCCGGTCCAGAAGAGTCAACTTACAGCTGGACCAGGCATCCCCCAGGCCCTCCTCTCAGGTGGCTTTCCTGTTGCCTTTAGGCTGGGTTGTATTGGGCCTTCATCTGTGTCTCCTGCCAGATGTCCAATTATCAGCTCTCCTGACCCACTCTTGGAGCTGCCCAGACTTTGAAAGAGCTCTGATGGCCAGTGGTTATGGCTGGATATGCTACCATTGCCTATTCCATGTCCTGGATTCCTGGTAAGTTTGGGGGCATGGGGGCTGCCCCTAGAGAGTAAAAACAGGGGGAAATGGGTCCCTTTTTATTTTCAAAAATAGTAAATGAACATTCTTGGCCAATCCCCTCATTTTATCCTCCACTCTGGATTAAATGGAACATCATGAAACCTCACAGGGCTGCACAAACATATAAATTTTCAGTTTGGAGCGGGGGTTAAATTTTGAGAAGCCTATCTTCATCCCTGAGGTCTTTTCCTAAAAATCTGAATTGTAGATTGTTGTTTCATGATAATATGACTTTTTATGCTTGTGTTGAACATCTATTATTTAGCTCTCTATAGGGATGCCAGCCTCCATGTGGGACCTGGGGATCCTCCAGAATTACAGCTCATCTCCATACTGCAGAGATAATTTCCCCCGGAGAAAATGGATGCTTTGGAGAATGGACTCTATGGCATTGTACCCCACTGAGTTCCCTGTCCTCCCCAGGCTCCCAAAAATCTCCAAGTATTTCCCAACCTGGATCTTGCAACCTGCCCCCCAACTCCCACTAGTTGCCAAGAGGGATCTGGCCACTCTACTGGTTTAAGATGTTTATTAATAAGAGTGTGTTGTCTTGACTGGAGCAAGCCAGGCACAGGGCCCAACAGAGTTTCAAGTCTGGCTGTCTTGTTCTCTTTCCTTCCCTCCTTTGTAGGGACAAGGCCCCAGCTCTGAAAGTAGGATGGCTGGGAGCACATTGTTCAGGGGCCTGCTTGAAACTTGAGGTGGGGGGGGGGTCTTTAGTTAACAGGCAGCCATAGGCAAATTAGTTAACAGGCAAATTCCTGCAATTTTTGGTTCAGTTTGGTTGAAAAACAGCCACTCCAGCCCTTCTCAAAATCCCCCAGACACTGTTTGTCCTTAAACTCTGGGGACAAGAAGGGGAGTTTTCAGTAGTAAATGAAAATCCTAGCTACAATTTATGAGCTGTCTTGTACAGACAACTGTTTTTAGCTTTATTATGAGCACTCTGTATTTAGAGATGGTAGTAGGCAAGGCATGGCGTCTTGGCTGCTGGTTGACATTGGACAGAGAGGTAGCTGAGAAGCACCTGACTGCATTGAATGAGTACAAATCCCCAGGGCCAAATGGTATGCACTCAAGAGTGCTCAAAGAACTTTCTAGAGAGCTTGCAGAGCCTTTGTCTATCATCTTTCAGACCTCTTGGAGAATGGGAGATGTGCCATAAGACTGGAAGAGGGCAGATGTTGTCCCAGTTCTCAAAAAAGGGAGGAAGGATGACCCAGGAAACTACAGGCCAGTCAGTCTAACCTCTGTCCCAGGGCAGATTCTGGAGTAGATTTTAAAGGGATTGATCTGCAAGCATCTACGAACAACTTGGTAATCTAGGGAAGTCAGTGCGGATTTGTCCCCAACAAGTCCTGCCAGACCAACCTCATTTCGTTCTTCGATCAAGTGACAAGCTTACTGGATTGAGAGAATACTATTGATGATGTTTACCTATATTTCAGTAAAGCTTTTCACAGGGTTCCCCATGATGTTCTAATGGGTAAACTAAAGGACTGTGGACTGGACTGTAGAATAATTAGGTGGATAGGGAACTGGTTGGAGAACCACACTCAGAAAGTAGTTGTCAATGGTATTTCATCTGAATGGAGGGAGGTGTCCAGTGGGGTTCTGGGTCCATTACTTTTCAGTAATTTTATGAATGATCTGGATGAAGGTATGGAGAGGCTACTCATTAAATTTGCAGATGAGGCCAAATTGGGAGGAGCAGCAAACACACCAGAAGACAGAGACAGAATTCAACGAGATCTGAACATGCTGGAAAAATGGGCAGATGTGAACAAGATGCAATTTAACAAGGATAAGTGCTGAGTTCTACATCTGAGTAACAAAAATGAGGAACACACATACTGGATGGGGGATATACTTCTGAGTAGCAGTGTGTGTGAACAAGATCTTGGGGTAAGGGTGGACCGAAAGTTAAATGTGAGCAGCCAGTATGATGCGGCAACAAAAAAGCCTAATGCAATTTTGGGGTGTATTAACAGAGGCATAACATCCAAATGACAAGATGTCATAGTCCCACTGTACACTGCATTGGTAAGGCTGCACCTGGAGTATTGTGTGCAGTTCTGGAGACCTTACTTCAAAAAAAAAAAAAAAGATGTGGACAGAATGGAGCACATGCAGAGGAGAATGACAAGGATGATCGGGGGCCTGGAAACTAAGCCCTATCAGGAAAGCCTGAGGGACTTGGAAATGTTAAGTCTGGAGAAGAGGAGGTTTGGGGGGGAGACATGATTGTTCTCTCTAAGTATTTGAAGGGCTATCACTTAGAGGAGGGCAGGGGGCTGTTCCTATTGGCAGCAGATGATCAGACTCACAATTATGGGTTAAAATTAAGGGCAGGAAGGTACTAGCAGGATATTAGGAAACACTTTTTTACAGTAAAAGTTGTGCGACAGTGGAATCAGCTGCCTAGGGAGGTGGTGAGCTGCCCCTCACTCACAGTATTTAAACAGCATCTGGACAAACACTTGTCATGGATACTCTAGGCTGATCCTGCATTGAGCAGGATCAGCCTAGCCTGTACAGCCCCTTCCAACTCTGTGATTCTATGATTTATTAAAATAATGTCTATGCTATACTTTCTTTTATTTAAAGTGGATTAAAATAATTTTAACAGCATTTGATAAAGCATTCCATTAAAAGAAATAAGGTTGGTTCTGAAATTTCTCTTCAGATATTTGATATCTGTCCTTCTTTATTTTGAAGTAATACTCATATGTTAAGAATCCTCAACTTTTCAGTTTATATTTCTTCATTTTATAAAGAGTAGGGATTCCTACCAGCATAAAAAAATAATAGGAAACACCCATTTCTCATTTTTTTAAAAAAACAAGGCAAATCACTTTGGTGATCCTCCAAACTGCCTTCCACCATTAACCTCTTTTCACATGGGCTTAGGTACACCAAAAGGTTTGTACTGTCACATCTCACCACCCTTCTTGTCTCCCTTCAATAGGCACTGACCCCTTTTCAAACATTCATTCCCCTCTCTTCTCTTTCCCAGAGATGTCTCCAGACAGAGCAGTCCATTACCCTTCATAATCCACCCCTCACCCAGCTACTGCACAGGGCTACTGTAGGTCAGGGAACCCAGTACGTCTTTCTTTTATTCGCTGCCACCATGTAGTTAATTAAATTCACTACCCACAGCCATCAGGTTATTTGGTTGGTGTGTGTGTGTGTTTGTGGGGGGTTTTCCCCCTGAAACACTAGGCATCCAGTCAATGGGGTTGAGAGAAGAAAAAGAGTTAATTTTGATTTACAATTTCAACAATATGGGATTATTTAAACACAGCAGTGATCACTCCTAATACTTGAACTGGGTCGTGATCAGATGGTTCTTTAGATCTGACCCAGGCACAAGTGCCTGGAGGATGTAAAGGAAAGGTCCAGACAATGACATCTGGGAAAGGTGCCACTTCCGTGATCAGCCTGCTGAGCCCCGCCTGGAAGCCGTACTTTAAAGATACCAGTGAAAGTCTGGTCTAATGCTTGCCAACAGGCTAATGGTGGACTTTCCCCCATCTGGTCATTCCAGCATGCAATCAGCCCGTCAGGATGGTCTGACTCCAGACCATCAATAACAGCCACCATTTAAAAAAAATTCTTAGCGATATGCGCATAAACATACGATGGCCACAGAGCTCCACTCAAATGTTCCAGACAATTTCATGTTTCTGAATGGCCTGTGAAATTTATGAACTTTGTTAATTGAAATGGTACCTAGAGGAAGGTACCACTGGCAATACATTTACCAGTCAAGTCTACGCAAGCATGGAAAAACAAGTACACTATGAGGTGTATATGTGCGTACACAAACAGATTTTTTTTAAAAAAAAAAAAAAACCCTGACTGTGCGGCTCCTTCAGGTGAATGCTGTCTAGACAATCCACCGCAGAGTCTGCGCACAGTAAAGCGATTCATGGGGGAGCTGTCTGGTCATGCAACACTGGATAAAAAGGATTGGGTGTCATGAGTGCCTCTGGGGATCTGCCTTCTGCGAATCTAAGTGAGGTGGAGGATCAGCGCCCAGCTCCAGAGGAGCCTCCACCTGAGCCAGATGAAGCTCAAGCAAGCACCTCCCAGGGTTTTGCCCCAGCACCACCAGCAGCTGAGCCACAGCTAAGTTCAAGCCCACCTGGTTCACCTCCTCGAGTGGAATGTCTAAGATCCCGATGCAGGCAAGACTTAGCTGTGAGAAGGAAAGAGGCACGCCTGCGAGGCCACAGATCACTAAGCCCTGAGTTTTAGTAGGAGCCGGGACCTCACTGCCAGCTGCTAACTAGCACAGGAAGTGGCAGGGTATTTAGGCACAGCACAGAGACTACCAACTTGTGCTAGCAATTAGTCTTCTTGGCTAAGCTCTGCACCCATTCAGCTTGTAACTGGACCTGCTTCTGGAACCTCTGGCTTTTGACTCTGGACCTGCTTGACTTCAGCTCTGTTGACTCCTTGGACGGTTTACTTGTGAGTTTTCCCGCTTTGACCCTGGCTTGGACTGACTCTGCTTCTGGCTCAGTGTTTTGGACTTGGCAATTGGTTCCTGTTTTGGTTTGACCTCGAACTGTCCCGGACTTTTGCTTGACTCCTGGCCTGTTGGCACCCAGCCCGTGACATTGGGATCAAATTAAAGATGGGCCAATGGCAGGATTAACTGCACGTCTGAATGCACCCCATGATCCCAATTACTCCCATCAGTCCAAAGTGTCTCAGTAGCCAGTACTAACACAGGCTGCTTCCTTCACAGATTCAGAATTCTCCTTTTCCAGACTGACTACTCTCCCCCTTCTCTCTAACTCCCTAACTGTTTTCAACTGCCAGCATCCCCCAACATTCTTTAAACTCTCATTGGCTCCATCTGGTAAAAGTGGGACTAGACCTGTCCATTACAACTTCTTTAAAGGTTTCCCTCAGTCCCATGGCCCTTTCCTAATGGCTGTTCTAACAATGAAATACCTTGAGTAGATGTGGCAAGTACACAGCCAGCCACCACAGTATCTAAGCAGTAGAGCCCAGGCACTGGACAATGACTGCATCTGGGCATTCAGAACCCAGAACAATACTAGTGTCACCATGGCAGCATTATGCACAGTGGACAGCTGGTATGGGGGGCAGTAAATACTTTGAGCAATACTGGAAGTCAGATGAACAGCAGATACCTGAGGGTAGAAGGCTTGCTACTACCTCCAAGAGCAATGAGAACAGCACAGCAGAGTGGGGGGGGGGGGCACCATCCTAGAGAAGCAGTTGGAAGACTAGAAGGGGCAACAGGTTGAAGTTTGTCAAGCTGCTCTGTCAGTGGGGACTGATGTGTATGCTGATATACTCAAAGGGCACCTCAGAGTAGCTCGGCACTGAAAGGTCAATATTAAGGAAGCTCACTTTTCTCATCTACCCAAGCTTCAGGCATGAGCAGAGTGGATTGACAATGTCTCCTGCTTGGGAGAGCCCTGGCTCACTGGATATCACACTCACTGTTGCCTTAACAAGACCTCTCCCAACAAATCTTCGCCTTACAATGCATAGAGGTAGTATTTGCAGCCCATCTCCTCTAGCATGCCTTTGTTTCAAAATGGTGTCACACCAGCACACTGTGTCCTAACATCTGCTGCAGAAATTTAAAAAATGAAAATCTCTCTCGCACAGAGTATATACATCTATTAATTATAATTTATATAAATATATCCAACAAACCTTACCCTTTTTGACTAAAACACTTAAATTGGACCGAAGCTAAATATAAAATTTTCCTATTAATCTACATTCAAATTATTCTATGCATCTATTAACCTTGAATCTTATTCTTAAGTGTGTGTGTGTGTGCATGTACTCTGTATTAATATACTATATATAATATACTGCACGGGGTAGTGTGGGAGTGAAATATAGGGTAAGGTGCTTAGAAAAAGACAAGGGGAAATTGTTTCAACATGCAGAACATTAATCAGCAGCAAATGGTCAGGAGAAAGCAGGGGGATTATAAAGCAGCTATGCTTGCTTTTCTGTTGGAAAGGACGAATGTGACCCTGCTTTCTGTGTCTGCTTTAGGATTCCCTAAGTTCAGACACATATATCAGTCACAGGCTTTGCTCTCTCCTCTGTCCTGTTTCTCTTGGCAAATCCTGCTCAATACCAGTCAAAGGACACTCAGTGTCTGTCCTCCCACCCGGGTCCTAGGCTGTAAGGGGAATGTGTTTCACTTTCATTTCCAGGCAGTAGGTGTCATGGACTGCCCCAGTGTAGCATGGGAGGATGAGTCCTCTTCAGAGGAAGAGAAGGACAACCCATCCCCAAGTCTTAGCAGACTCTTCCTGAGAGACTGAGGTCACAGGCCCTTCCTGAAGGGATCATGGCAACCAGTGGAAAGATCAGGGGGGCACAGTGTCATGGGAGTAGGGCTGCCAAGTCCAACTTGGGAAATATCTGGGGTCTTTGGGGGTGGAGCCAGGAGACTTTGGGGGTGGAGCCAGGAGAAAGGAAGTGACATCATTTTGTGATGTCACATCCTGTGATGTTGCTTTCACATGCTGACACATGAACTCATGAAGTTTCCTAATACTGAATCAGGCCATTGGTCCATCAAGGTCAGTATTGACTACTCAGACTGGTAGTGGCTCTCCAGGGTCTCAGGCTGAGATCTTTAATGTCACCTATTACCTGATCCTTTTTTAGCTGAAGAGGCTGATACCTCCTGCATGTCAAGCAGATGCTCTATCACTGAGCAACGGCCCTACTGAATCCTTCCTCATCTCAGCAGAATATGAAGCACTAAGTGCTACACAAGTGCTGAATATGATTTTCATATCATAAGAACAGGAGAGAAGCCACAGTGGATCAGGCCAACAGCCCATCCAGTACAACACTCTGTGTCACAACAGTGGCCAAAAATACCAGGTGCCCTCAGGAGGTCCAGCAGCGGGGCCAGAACTCCAGAAGCCCTCCCACTGTTGCCCCCCAAGCACCAAGAATGCAGAGCATCACTGCCCCAGACAAAGGGTTCCATTTAGACCTTGTGGCTAATAATAGCCACTGATAGACCTCTGCTGGATGGGGACAGAGAGAGAGAGAGAGACAGTCACACAGACAGACAGACAGACAGAAAAAAGAAAGAAAGAGGGAGAGAGAGAGAAGTGGAAAAAACTGGCAGAGGCACTTACTTTCATTTAGACCTTGTGGCTATAATAGCCACTGATAGACCTCTGCTGGATGGGGACAGAGAGAGAGACAGACAGACAGACAGACAGACAGAAAAAAGAAAGGGAGAGAGAATGAAAAGAGCTGGAAGAGACACTCACCTTGCCAGCCACATGCAAAAGCAGCTCCTTCAGTCCCTCCTTAATCTCTGGGCGGGGCTCTCTTGCTGTGGAAGAAGCTCTCTTGCTGACTTCTTAAAGGGGAAATGTCTGGCGAGGCTTTTTACTGCAGGGCAGGCTCTCTGCAGACATTTCCCTTTTAAGGCAGCCATTTTGTCCCCCCGGTGGCCGTCTTTGGAAAAGCAGGAGGTAAGCTCTAAAAATCGGTGTTTCCCCCGCCCCACCGGGGGACTTGGCAGGCCTACATGGGAGAATTTTTTAAAAGGCAGACTCGTGTACTTAATGGAAGTTCTTTTTGAAGGTGAGAAAAGGTAGCTCCAGGAACCAGCAAAAAACCTGTGGTAAGACCATAGAGTTTCTGGTGATTCCTAAAGCTACCCCAGAACTGACAAAGCTCTAGGAATCTCTGGGAATTCCATGGTAAAATCATAGTGTTTCCAGCAATTCCTAAGGGTACCTTTTGTCACTTGCAGTAAGAATTTCCAGTAAGTACATAAGGCTGCATTAAAAAAACCCAAAAACCTCGATCTCTTTACATGGCAGTGGCAATAGGGCCTGGGGCAGCCCTGCCAGACAGCCCAGCCTGGTTTCTATAGCAGAAATCTAGATTCTAACTATTCAGAATTATAAATTTCAGATTTATAAATATTTGGAATATTTTGAATATATCATTCAGCAAATTCCAAACTGAGATAAATCTAAAGAAGCCAGAGGTGACTGCATGGTGCTAGGCATGCCTCTAGTGTGTTAGAGTTTGGCGCTTATACCTAGTTGAAGTTCCCTGGACAGACCACCACAAATATCATGCCTCAGGAGGCAGGAGCGCATGTTACAAAGTGTTCCCCTTTTTGTCCATCCTCAGCATCCACTGCTTTGAGCCCTTTATGTATTCTTCCTTACATTGGTACAGCTAAAAGATGACGTCCCCTAAATAGGCCTCTGCAGTCCTTTCCCTAGAGTTGGAGCATATCTGTTGGCTGTGCTTCACACAGAGAGCAGTTCTGCTGGTTCAAGCTCTCAACTTCCTGGTCCTCTTAGTCTCCAGGTCCTACTCATTCCTTGGGAACCATCTCCTTTCCTTGCAGTCCTTCCCTCCTCTCTCATCCGAGCCTGCCTTTTTATCAGGTTCCAGCCTGGGGAAGAGGAAGATGCCCTGCTCACGGAATTTCTGCCTTGCTCCTCTCCCCACCCATCTGTATTAAAAGTCAGCTGGGCCGGTAGTGACAAAGGACCCACACATGACTCTTGTGGCCTTCCTTTCCCACAGCTCTTAATATGGAAAAAATACATTTAAATGCTATATTATGTTCTAGTCCTAACCTCAGCTGGAAAGTATCACATTCTCTAAGATATCAAGGATATCTAAGATATCAGAGATGCAAAAAAAAGTATCCCTTGTGAAATGGCCTGAGACTTGTGTTTATATTTTATTTTTATCTTTACGTGGGCATCATTTGTTACAAAAGAGTCAGGATTTCTTTAAAAGATTGTTACATATCCTCAGTCACACTTCCTGTCTTGTTAGTATTTCAATTACTCCATAATGTAGCTATGAAAATGGTAATCTGGTGCACGGAAAATCCCAACCAACTAAAGGCAGTGTTTGCAAATTAGAAATGTAAGAATGTGACAAGCTGTTAATACACCTTTGTCAATGTCTTCTAAGTATTTAAAAACCTACTAAGTGACAGCAAAGATCTTTATGGGACTAGTTTAATGGGTTATCACTTCATGCATTTCTGCCACTCTCAGTAGCTTTTTCATTTCTTGTGCATTACAGAATGATGCATTCAGTTCTGGACACAGTTACAAGGATCTGTGTGAGTTCACTGAAAGCTTGAATCTTCTGGCATACCAGTTATCTGACCAGATGCAAAACCCTGTAATTTGCTAAAGTGAAGGATTATCAGAATCCCTAAGTATGTATACATAACACAAAACCCGTTCCCCTTGATTGAATGGAATGCATAACACAGGTGTGTCAGCAATGTAATGTCCTATTGTGATCTATGCAGATCTGCTGTGGATTCCCTCTACGTTATGTATATACTTAATCCCCAAGTATGCCCCCATCTGTGGATATCTAAATCCATAGATAGAGGGCACACTTACCCCAGACAGGCTTTTTCTGAAAACTTGGATGACCTCCTCGGTTTGTAGAACAATCTGAAAGTTTAAAAAAACACATTGGGGGGGGGGTTAAATCTCCCCCCCCAAAAAAATAAAAAGTACTGTCTGCTAACAAGCAGACAATGCACTTACCTTTGAAAGTCCCCATGGTATAATTTGCTGCTGCTGTGGCAGGGGAATTTAAGAGCCGCTACTGGGCCCAACTGTTACCCAAAGAAGTAATATCCTAATTAATTGGGGGGGGGGGGAAGCTTAAAGGAGACAAGTGAGATGCGAGTAACTGGGACTCCACCAATGTTTATGGAGATTTTCCCATAGAGAACTCTCGAAATAAACCAGTCCAAAGTGCAACTGGAAAGAGTTTTATTGAAGAAGAAATAAAAGAGCAACACATGCACGCAAAACATATGGGAAACACACAAGTTAACTAAGAGGAAGATAAAAAGGGAGGAGTGGGAGAAAGCAACTTGGAAGAAAGCAATAATGTAATCATGTACCTTGTCTGTACAACTACTGTAAGTATAAAATATTAATTTATATACAGAAAGATTTTTTTCAGCTTTCATTCAGGGATATTTGGCTTTACCAAGGTTCAGCTGCGGTGGCAGGAGTCAAGAGCTTTGTGCCATCTCAGCCTGTGCTGGCTCCTCTTGCAGCTCAGTTTAAACTGTACTGCAAGAGAAGCCAGCCCAAGATGGTGGGAGTTGAGAGCTCCCCACCACACACAGATCCTGGGGCCAGCTTCTCCTGCAGTGCATTTTACACCACACTTAGGGCTGCCAAGTGCCGGCGACTTACCAGTGGGGGGGAGTTGTTCTCCCCCCGGGAGCTCTTCTGGCAACGCCCCCAATGCCTGGCAATGCCCCCAACGTGATGACATCACCTCCAGGTGATGTCATTACACTAGGGAAGTCGTCCTCACCGGACGACTTCTGGGGCGGGGTTCCCCCTGCTGGCCAAATGCCGGCCGGCGGATCGGGAACTCCTATAGCGGGGGATTCCCCGCCCCCCGGGCTGACTTGGCAGCCCTAACCACACTGCAGGAGATACAAAGACAGCCCCAAGGTAGGGCTGGCTTTTTTTTTTTTAATTGGCATTTTTTTTTTCTCAGGTCTCTTGTACCCAACAAAATTCGGGATTACTGAAAAATTCCAGATCTGAATACCATACTGGTATTGGGATCCAGGATTTTTCAGAAATACCAAAAAAAGAGGTGGGTTTAATAGACATGATTTTTTTTTTGCACGCCCCTAATACTGAATGGGATTTACTTTTTGGAAAGTATGCATAGGACTGTAGACTTGTAGCCTGTTCCTGACAGTGCACTCCTGAGAACAATTTCCTGGAAGTAACTCTACTGAACAGGATTCTGAGTAGACCTGTTTAGGATTGCTTATGACTACTAATGGTGTTAGTAGATTAAAAAAAAAAAACTTAAATAATGGCTGAATTGACTACTTCCTAGTAAGTAGGCATAGATCTGAAGTCATAGAGGCCAGTCCTAAATAAACATCTGTAATTGTCCATAAGTCTCCAGAATGGCATTGTGCTTAACTTCCGCATAAAGATGGCTAACGTTGGACTGTGGGTCTGCTCTTATTCTGATATGTGCGAACTGGGTCTAGATTTTAATCTGCACTGAGTTTTGGGGATGGGTTGAATAGAAGTCTCAACATTTGCGATCATAAGAAGGTAAAGCAGCTTGAAATGCATACATTTCTACCCACTTCCAGCCTCCTATACTTCATTAAAAGAGATAATTTTGTTTAAAGTGTAACATTTTTTTAGATATAACTGAGAACTCTTTGGTTAAAAGAAGCAAGAAAATGTATGTTAAACAAGCTAGTGCTGTTGTTATAATGAACAATAGACAGTGCATTTCTGAAACATTAGCTTCTTGTATTTTGGGATGAGGGGACACACAAAAAGCATCATTTGCATCTGTTTGGTAAGTACCTGTTTTTCACCCGTCTGTCCAGGGCCTCTTCCCATCTCTGCTCGACTTCCAGAATGAAGCTCTTGGACATTTAATGCTCCAGTGAGAGCAATGGAACTCCTCCAGACCTTGATTGCTGTTACTGCAATCCAAATGGCACTTTATTATTGTTATTATTCCCTGCAGATGGGCTTCAGCTTTTGCAGGATGCTGCCCTTCTAAATGGAAGGTGCTGCCCTGCATGGTAAGAGGGTAAGTATCCATGGATGGAGGAAGCTGATTAACACAGCTGGAGAGGATGATTAGATGATTGGCTCTGAAACCTTTGTAAAGCCCGACTGCCAGGCAAGGAGGCAGAGTGGCACTCAGCTTAGAAGCAAATTTCCTGAGGTGTGCTATTGAGCTTGGAAGAGTCTGGTGTGAAAATTATGCCAGCCAGCTTAAATTTATGTTGAACTCTGCATTATTGAGTACATACCACAGAGAAGATCCTGACCTGGAAAAAAAAAAGTAAGCCTTTATGTAAATTATTATTTCATTCTTCAGATTATGAATTCTGTATTTGAAGTTTTACTCTAAGCTTCTTTGAACACATTTGTAAAGTGAGATAAGTAGCTAAATGGATGAATGGCCACCAAATCTTTTTTAAAATTTCTTCTGACACATTAACCACATTTCATGTCTGTATGGTGTGCTTTTTTTCTGGTTGCAAAAATGATACTGATCTGCATCATTTATTCATGCTCCCACATCCCCAATTTATTTGAGCAATGGTTACAGTCAATTCAGAAAGCATATCCTTTTGTATTTGTATGAAGGAAAACAAGGATTCTGAGGATACAATGACTGACTGACTAACTCTCTCTGTATCTGTCTCTCTCTATATATAGGTATGGATGTTTATATAATTGCTCATCTTAACAGTTCTTATTTGCTGCACCATCCTATAGGATTGTATGGAAGTCCTCAGCCCAGTTGCAGACTTTCTCAACCATGATCTCAGATCTCTGAACTGGCTTTCTGGAAGAGGTGAGGAGGATACCATTAGACAACAGGTGCTGCAAACTTCTTTTTCAGAGGTGCCTTGCCCTTTCCGCTCTCAGTTTAGCTGGTTCCATATCACTGCTTCTCACCTTCTTCCTTTTTTATTTCTGCTCTCAGCATCCTATATTTGCAGCTATTTCTTTCTTTTTTTTCTTTTCTCTTAGCTTCTTTTGGGTTATATGGGAGGGGTAGTAGGGTTACATTAAGTTAGTTTGTTATCTTTCTTTTGGGTTATATGGGAGGGGTAGTAGGGTTACATTAAGTTAGTTTGTTATCTATATATTTAATAGCCAAGATGCCCCCTGCGTGCGGATATCTAAATCCGTACATCAGGGGCATCTAGGAGGCAAAAAGTTTTTCCTGCACACTTGGGGGACTCCCCAGGTGTGCAGAAGAATCTGAAAAGTAAAAGAAAATATTTGGGGGATACTTAAATCCCCCCAAAAGTAAAAAGCATCCCCTGCGCAAGTCCCCACCATTGTGGGGGAGGAAGGTGGGAGAGAAGGCTTGGTGCCTGGTGGCTCAAAGCTGTGTGGGCCTCACCATCAGTGGGGGGCGGGTGGGAGAGAAGGCCTAGTGGCTCTGAGCTGTGTGGGCCTTGCCATCGGTGGGGGGTGGGCAGGCAGGAGAGAAGGCCCAGTGGGCCTGGTGGCTCCAAGCCATGCAGGCCTCACTGTCAGTGCTGGAGAGTGGTGGAGAAAGGGAGAAGGCTTACCTGCAGTGGTTTCCTCCTCCACATGGAGCTCCCCCCATAAGTATCTCGGGTCTCCACCTCTTGTTTTATATATATATATAGGGCTATTTTTGGGCAGGAACGCACAGGAACAGAGTTCCGGCTGGCTCCTGAGTTGGCCACACCCAGCAGGAACTCATTAGCATAACAGGCCACACCCAACAGCAGAAACTCATTAGGATTGGCTACATTAGGGGTATGTGCCCTAACATGCAAACTAATTCCTGCTACAAAAAAAGCCCTGTGTTTTCACAACAAACAGGTAAACAGAATAAGAAGCAAAAGGTGGGTGTGGCTGGATGACCACTCTTCTGGTAACATGGGGGTGTGGCCTAATATGCTAATAAGTTGTGCTGTCAGAGGTGTGGCCTAATATGCTAATGAGTTTCTGCTGTTGGGTGTGGCCTATTATGCTAACGAGTTCCTGCTGGGCTTTTTCTACAAAAAGCCATATATATATATATATACATATATATATAATTCTATGTTAAAAAAACAATAGGAGGAAGTGATGCCACACAATGTGTGTGGGTGGCTAGAGTATGTCCTCCAGACCCCAGTCCCACAAGAGGCTACCAATAAAGTGACCACAACTATAAGAAAACTCAGGTAACAGGGAAAACAGGAGGTGGTAAACATAAGAACTCCCAGGTTGAACCCACAACCTTTAAAAATTACTTTCCACACAGGGAAGGTAAAAACAGCCCATGCCCCAAGAAAGAAAAGGGGGTGGGGAGGATGGCAGCCATGAAAATGAAAGCAAAGGGAGAGAAAGCTCCAATATGTACAAAATACTTGGAGGAGCTCACAAAGAAAATTCTAGACAAAATCACTCAATTATTAGACCCAGTGAATATTCAGCTAAAAGAAATAAAAGAAACTCTACAGACAGTAAGTGAAACTGCTGAAACATTGATGGAGTTGGGACTCACCCTGCAGGAAGGAATTAAATAAATATGCAAAAAATGAAGAGATAACAAATCTAAAGCTGGCAGATTTGGAAAATGTATCCTGAAGGAAAAATCTTAGATTGCATGGGTTCATGGAGAAAAAGGAAGGATCTACAGAACTATTTATCTTTATAGCATCTTGGCTGGCTAGCACCTTAGAAATGGAAAAGGGTTTGTTGTTGTTGTTGTTGTTTTTCAGTCACACAGTCGAGTCCAACTCTTCACAACCCCATAGACCACATCATGCCAGGTCCTCCTGTCTTCTGTCATGTTCTGGAGTTTGCTTAATTTCATGTTTGTTACATCAATGATACTGTCTAACCATCTCATCCTTTGCCATCCCCTTTTTCTTTGACCTTCAGTCTTTCCCAGCATCAGGGTCTTCTCCAGTGAGTGATCCCTTCTCATTTGGTGGCCAAAGTATTTGAGCTTCAGTTTCAGTATCTGGTTTTCCAGGGAACAGCCAGGGTTAATTTCTTTAAGGATTGACTGATTTGATCTCCTTGCAGTCCAAGGGGCTCTCAATAGTCTTCTCCAGCACCATAATTCAAAAGAATCTATTCTTTGGCATTTGGTCTTCCTTATAGTCCAATTCTTGCAACCATTCATCACTACTGGGAATACCATGGCTTTGACCATATGGACTTTTGTTAGCAGGGTGATGTCTCTACTTTTTGTTATACTGTCTATGTTTGCCATCACTTTTCTTCCAAGGAGCAGGCATTTTTTAATTTCATGGCTGCAGTCACCATCTGCACTGATCTTGGATCCCAGGAAGGTGAAGTCTGTCATTGCTTCCATGACTTCCCCTTCTATTTGCCAAGGAGTGATAGGGCCCGATGCTATGATATTAGGGGGGTTTTATGTTGAGATTCAAGCCAATTTTTGCACTCTCCTCTTATACCCTCAGCAAGAGGCTCTTGAGGTCCTCTTCACTTTCTGCCATTAGAGTGGTATCGTCTGCATATCTGACATTGTTGATGTTTGTCCCAGCAATTTTAATTCCAGCTTGTGATTCACCCAGGCTGGCATTTTGCATGATGCACTCTGCATATAAATTAAATAAGCAAGGTGACAATATACATCCTTGTCATACTCCTTTTCCTATGCTAAACCAATCAGTTGTTCCATATCCGGTTCTAAGGGCCCGTCCACACAAGTGCGATGAAGTGGACGGGAAGCGTACCTGCGTTGCGTCGCTGCATAAAGAGACGCGTTAATGCGATCCCACGGTACGGCACAGAATCGCACAGCTAACGTCGTTGCGCGATCATACAGCGTCGCTCAAGCGTCCCACTGAGAGAGGGGACGAAGAGACGGCGTGGTGCGACCATACATAAGGGCGCTGTATGCGACAAACGTTCTTCCGGCGTGCCGTTTGCGCATCAGAAGCGTTGCGTTCGCTTCGACTTCCGCGCATGCGCACAGACGGTTCCTTCGCTCGCTCGCTCGCTCGGCCGATCGCAGCCGCAGGAGTACCGCGGACAGCAGTCTCGAGGTCACAGGGAGACTACAGGACACAGTTGCCACAGCAAACCATGGAAACGGAGGAAGAGCTTGTCGGGACATCCGTCCTGGCTGCGTGTGGGACTGTGCAGATCCTGAGCCAGCGTCAGCAACAACTGTGGCATCCAGGGGAGACAATGAGACATGGCCTCCGGAGACAACGGGCTGCCAGCTATGTGAGATGTGGCATCCGCCGTATAGGTCGCTCACGCCAGCGCAGGGAGAGTACAGCACGGCACGTCGTGCAGCTTACCTACCTTGCACAGCAGCTGCCACACCGCCGGTGGTGGGTGTACCCCCAGTCTACAGAGTGGTGGACGACATTTGTCACCCACGTCTGGGGAGAAGAAGAGTGGGTGAAACACTTCAGAATGTCCAGGTGAAGCGCAGAGAGGGGCGGGGGAGGGGGGTATTGTGGTCCGCAGACACACAGGGGTGGCAGACCGGAGCACCTGTCCATGGCAGACCCGTACGCCACGTGACACAGGCCTGCATATGGGTGGAGTAGTTTGGCACCGTGCCTCAGGGCTACCTGAACCCCACAGCTTGGGCCAGTGGAGTCAGGGGGAGAGGAGGAGGAGGGGTCGCGGGTGTCATGACATGTTGTGTTGGAGGGCGACCCCCGAGTTGATGTGTTATGTCCACAGGGCCACATTCACCTGGCTGGTGGACGGGCTGCGGGACAGACTCCAAAGGGAGACGACGGTGATGTGGGTTCCCGTCCCAGTGGAGGAGCGTGTGGCAGTGGCTGTGTGGTGGATGGCCAACACCATGTCCTACAGAACCGTCGGCATGCAGTTTGGCCTTGCCTGATCCACCGTGGCGGCCATTGTCGTGGAGGTCACGCGTGCCATTGTGGAGGAGCTGTTTCGTCGAGTGGTGTACCTACAGAACCCAGACAGGGTGAGTGCGCAAGTACATGAGGAGCACCGTGTAGTAGCAAGGGGAGGGGGCCACGGGCAGACCCCGGAAGGCATGCTGCCGAGCAGGCACGGACCCGTGTTTACAAGTTGCCCGTTACCTTGCCCACAGGTCATGCGTGCATTTTCCGCCCGGGGCTTTCCGCAGTGTGTCGCCACCATCGATGGATGCCACATCCAGACCACGATCCCCGTGGACCAGGCGGAGGACTATATGAATCGAAAGCACTACTGCTCATTGCTGCTGCAGGGCACCGTCGACCATGCCACTCGTTTTGTGGATGCCGTGGTGGGCCATAGTGGGCGGAGCCACGATGCACACGTGTTGCGCAGCTCCAACATCGTGGATTCCATGGATGCGGGCCAGTTCGTGCCGGGAAATCCCACCCGCACCATCGAGAGAGTGGAGGTGCCTCCACTGATCCTGGGTGATGCGGCCTATCCCCTGCGGCGGTGGCTGATGGTGCCCTACAAGGGCCACACGACCCCCAGGCAGCGGCACTTCAATAAGGTGCATGCGCGCGTGCGCAATGTCGTGGAGCGCACCTTCGGCCGTTTGAAGGCACGATGGCGGTGCCTGCTTCTACAGGTGCCGCTGCAGCTGGATAACGTGAAGTATGCCGTGGCTGCCTGCGTGGTCCTGCACAACCTCTGCGAGGACCGTGGCCACGAAGCTCCTGAGGCGCTGGAGGAGGGAGAGGAGAGGGACTTCGAGGAGGACTGGGACGAGGCCGAGCAGAGGCACCCACAGATGGATGCGGACGAGAGGCAGGCAGCTGTGGGTCGGGTGGTGCGGGAGGCCCTCACCACATGGTTCTGTCACCGCGCAGGGATCCCCTAGGTCCCTCTCCCTGCCACTGCCGTGGTGTGCGCCGCTCCCTGTCCCTGGGGTGCTGAGGTGACAAGATTGTGGTGGAGTTCCGCCCTCCCTCAAATAAAGCAGCTTACAACCAGATGCTAGTCCGTCTCCTATTGTGGGAGCCATGGAGGGTGGGAGTCAGAACTCATGGGGCTGTCACGCAGAGGGGTGCGGGTCTGGCATGGCATCTCCCGTATGGCATGTCCCCCCTGTTCCAGACCCCTGAGCTGCCAGGAGGGGGGGCCAGCTAGGGACCACAGACAGCACATTGGGAATGCATGGACAGCTAGGCTATGGGGTCAGCTGGAAAGGAGCCCCCCTGCCGTTGTCTGCAAACCATGGTGATGGCCCTGGTGCCTCTCCCCTTCCCTGCCACACACATAGCGTAAGGTTGGGCGTTCGCTGACAAGTGCGTCCTGGGAACAGAGGGCTTGCCCGTGTGTTCTGACATCGGGTCGAACATGCGCAGTGGCGCTCGGGCAAAGGCTCGTTTGTTCGCGGGTGCGACGCGCCGGCCACCGAACGATCCGCATCGCCGAGCCAGTGGATGCGGAGCGGCAGCCACATGTCACCTGTTCGCTTTGTAGAATAACATGTTCACTGTACAGAATCGTCTACCCGTTTCCCTCCCTTCCCCCCCCCACAGAGGTGCGAAGCCTCAGCGCTTTGCGTTTTCGTATTTTCGCCCAAACAGCGGGCAAAAGGGGGCGCGTGTCAGCGCATGCGCAGAACGCAGAGGCCTCCTCATTCAGGCAGCATGGCTTTCCCCACCAAGGGTGTGCTATGGCTGCCTGAGGAGGTGGAGAGTCTGTTGGAGGCTCTTTATGAGCTGGAGGCCAGGTCCAGGGTCATGCCCTCGACCCATGAGGAGACCCTCTCCCTCTTCGAGCAGGCTGCCAGCCGCCTGGCAGCCCAGGGGTTCCGGCGCTCGGCACAGCAGTGCCGGGCGAAGTTCAAACGGGAGAAGGCGGCATTCTTCGAGGCGCTGGAGGACTGGGATGGTCTCCTGCCTCGAGGACACCGCCCTCCCCGTTTTGGACTGCTCCGGAACCTCTGGGAGCAGGCTGGGTGGCCTGGATGGAGGTACCAGACGCCATACCGTAAGTACCGCCCTACCCCCTTCCCCTTGGCTCTTAGTGCCCCCCCCTCATGGCTGTCATTTCACAGGGCGTCCACGGGCGAAGAGGCAGAGGGGGGCCACCTCAGAGGCCGAGGGCCAGGGATCCCTGGAGGAGGACCAGCGGCGCCCTGCAGCACAAGGTGAGCATCATGATGGCATGCCCACACAGGCTCCCAGCATGGGGCTGCCAGGTGCCATGACATGTAGAGTGCCTGTGGTGGTGGTTCCCCGGGATCAGGGGGAGCAGACAGCGCTGGAGGAGGGCAGCATGGCTGACATGGGCCTAGGGTGGCTGGTCACTCGGTGGTCTGCACAGCTGGGGCAGGAGCCCAGCTCCTGACGGCTGCCATGTGCCTCTGCCTGCAGGGGCCGTGGTGGTGAGCTCTCCGGAGCCACATTTGGGGAGTGGCCGATCAGGGGATGCGGGTGAGTACCCACTGGGCATGGCCATTGGCCGTGGCCATGCATATGGGGTGGCTCCCGCAGCACACACACATGGGGCCGGTGCCTCCACCTCGCAGCAAGGTGGAGCCTGGGTGGCCTGGCAGGATGTGGTTGGGTCACCCTCCACGCACGCCTGGCAGCCATCAGTCGACTGCAGGGCTAGCTACGTGGGCACCGGCCCTCCACAAAATCCTGTCTTTGGTCGCCCACGTAGTTTCCCCTTGGGTTCTCACCCCCACCCTTGTTTCACATGCAGGGGAGCCAATGCAGATGGCTGCCACTCCCAAGGAAGCTGGACCTGTGGTCATCAGCTCCGCCCCTGAGACAGAGTCAGGTAGGTGTGCATATGGATGGGGCCCAGGGACCACGGTCGCCCCCTGCCAATATGGTTCTGACCCCCTTCCTCTTTGCACAGCAGAGCGGGCCCTATCTGCACCCGAGGCGGGACCCTCTTCCGGCACCACCGTGGAAAGGCTAGCCATCCTAGAGGGAAAGATGGAGAACGTCATAGACACCCGTGAGTATCCCGCTTGGCATGTTCGAAGAACTTTGCCGTGGGTGGACTGTAGACAGTGGTGAGCAGCTGGCACGTCTGCTCCCATCCATGGCATGGCAGCTCAGCCGCCAGCCAAATGTCCTTGTGGGCCGGTGGGCGGCCATGTGGCCACTGACGGGACACCCGCCCTTGTTTCCCCACAGTCGGTCGATACGGATACCGACTCTCCTTCCTGCAGCGGGGTATGCGCAGAATTGAGCAGCTGCTGACCGAGATGCGCCTGGATGACGCCATGGCAGCCCAGGTGGCGGAGGCTGCGTCTCCCGGGCCGTCCCCCCTCCGGACACACCGCACCTCGCGCCGGCGACCCCACATCCTCGAGGACTCTGACGAGGAGCCACCGGGCCAGGAAGGGGAGGAGCCATCTGAAGAGGGGGTGACGGGGCCGGCCCCAGATGAGGGGGCAGCAGCGGGACAGGGGGGGCAGAGGTGGCAGGCCAGGCCGCGATTCTCGTGGCCTCCTCTGGTGAGGAGGGGGCAGAGGTGCCACAGAGTGCTTGGCAGCATACCCTGGAGGGTGCGGGGGAGTCAGGGTGGGACACCGGGTCGGGTTAGGGTGGGGCGGGTTGGTTGATTCATGTTTCTTGTTGTTGTTTACATAGTTCTGTTTATTACAGTTTGTTATATTTTTCCAAAACCGTAGTAGTGTTGTCCTTCCCCCCCCCCATACCCCCCTCCCTGGGGGACCTCTGCTGGTTGCCCTGGGCCAGTGTCCCTATGATGCTCCCGGCTTCTTCCTTGCCCGCCCACGGCCTCTACCCTGGCTTCGCCCTACCTGCGTGGCCACCCCACTAGGGCCGGGCCGCTGAGGCTCTGTTGCCACAGCCCGGGCACGCATGGTGTCCACTAGGGCAGAGACCACATCTGTTAGATGAGCCATCTGAGTGTTGGAGGCCTCTATGCTGGCCTGCATGGTGGCCTGTGCTGCAGCTTGGGCGGCGTGTGCTGCCTGATCTTGCTCACAGGCGGCCCGCATTTCAGCAATCAGCTCGTCATGCATCCGCCGGTCCTCTGCCATGGCTTCTCTGTTGTCTTCCCGGGCCTGGGTGGCCAGGTGCTCCCCAACACTTTGTAGGGCAGAGAGCCGCTTCTTCTTTGTCTTGCAGAGGGCTGCTCTCTCTGCAGGGGTCAGGTCTCCCATGGTGATGTCTGGCGGAAGGCCTGTTGGGGTATGGGCAGTGAACACCAGACCCATCCACCTGACACCGGCCACCTCTACCCTACCCAGACAGGAACATAGGCCATGCCCCAGCCTATCCCCTAGTGTGACTCACGGTCCGGGTGGCGGCCGGAGCCCTCCATGGGTTCTTCCTCCTCCTCCTCCTCTGCCTCCTCCTCCGCTTCCATGTCCGCATCCGAGACCAGCTCTTGTGTCCCTAGGAAGGAAGGTTCTGTTTACTGTGATCCACAGTGGCTGGCAACGCCAGTAGTGGAGCAGTGTGCAGTCGGAGGCCCACTGATGCCCTTCACCAACCTTGGCCGGGCGGCATGAGACTGTCCTCGTCAGTGTCATCATCCTCGTCGCTGCTGTCCTGCTGGGTATTGCTCACTGACTCTGTACCTGTACGTGGGACAGACAGGGAATCACCAGCCGTAGTTTGCGCGACACAGCCCCCATATGCCCCCTCTCCCACTGGATGCCCCACCAGCTCTTCTTCCACGGGGTGCTCCCTTGTGAAGGGCATTGTGCCTTCCCACACAGCTCCCAGGGTCCCCCTGGCACTGTGGCCTGTGCGGGTCTCTGTCCCTGGGGACACCTACTGGTGTGGCTGCTGGTCGAGGGCAGGGACTCGGCTGACTCCAACTCGTCCTCTGCCCTGAGGCGGCGGGCACTCTCTTCTGATGAGATGCTCGGCCCCTGGGTTGCCTGGCATCTCCGCCGGCGCCGGCCAAGGGTCTGGAGCACCATGCCGAGGTCCACATCTCTGCTCTTATGCAGGATCCGGTGCAACTCCTCATAATAGGGGCACGTGATCCTGGGCTGGCCTGATTTGGAATTGTTAGCCACTACTTTCCGGTACTTGAGGCGCATGACCTTAGTTCTGTGCCAACAAGCGAGAGCATCCCAGTCGTGTCCCCTAGCCACCATGCCCCTAGCCACCTCGGCAAACGCCTCAATGTTCCGGCGGGACTGTCCCAGGGTCCGCTGGACCCTGGCGTCTCCCCATAACGCTAGGAGGTCCCTCACTTCTGGGCATGTTCAGGAACGGCCACGCGGCTTAGCCATTGCACTGGTGCCTGTTCTGGATACAAGGGGGATCGGGAGCAGAGGGAGGTGTGGGGAACGTGTCTCTGGCCCTTTACTGTTTTTTCCGGCTGCGCGGCAACAGTCCGTGCAGCCCGTACGCCCGTACAGCCCCCCTTCTGCTTTTCGGCGACTTTTCGCTACTGCGCATGCGCGGACCTCCGGTCTTACGCTTTTCATGCAGCTCGGAAGAAAAACATCCGCTATTTACGCAGAAGCGCGACGGTGGCCGGATGCGACGGCATAGGTGTGCTGCTGCGATCCCACGCACGCCTGCTTCCGGCTCTTCCGGAAAGGACTTCTGTTTTAGCGGTCCCTTTTTGAAGCGCAGCAACGGGCGCTCACGACGTTGTTATGCCGGGAGCACGACGCTTTGCAGATGTGCTCGTCTGATCCCGTCAGTTTGCGCCATCGCTTCATCGCACCGCTTGCGTCATGAATGGGTACGTATGATCGCGCTCGAACTGTCGCTTCTTGACCCTTATACAGGTTTCTCAAGAGACATGTGAGGTGGTCTGGTGATCCTATCTCTTTAAGGACTTGCCATAGTTTGTTGTGATCCTCACAATCAAAGGCTTTAGCACAGACAATGAAGTAGAAGTAGATATTTTCTGATACTGTCTTGCTTTCTCCATAATCCAGTGAATGTTGGCAATTTGATCTCTAGTTCCTCTATCTCTTTGAAACCCAGCTTGTACTTCTGGCAGTTCTCTATCCATGTACTGCTGAAGCCTAGCTTGTAGGATCTTGAGCATGAACTTGCTAGTGTGTGAAATGAGTGCAATTGTGCAATAGTTTGAACATTCCTTGGCATTGCCCTTCTTTGGGATTGGAATGTAAACTGACCTTTTCCAATCCTGTGGCCACTGTTGTGTTTTCCAAATTTGCTGGCAAATTGAGTGCAGCAGTTTAACAGCATCATCTTTTAAGACTTTGAATAGCTCAGCTGGGATACCATCACCTCCACTAGCTTTGTCGTTTGCAATGCTTTCTATGGCCCATTTAACTTCACATTCCAGGATGCCTGGCTCGAGGTCAGTGATTACACTGTTGTGGTTGTCAAGGACATTGTGGTCCTTCTTGTATAGTTCTTCTGTGTATTCTTGCCATCTTTTCCTAATCTCTTCTGCTTCTGTTAGGTCCCTACCGTTTTTGTACTTTATCATGGCCAGCTCTGCATGGAATGTTCACTTGATTTCTCCAATTTTCTTGAAGAGATCTCTAGTCCTTCCCATTCTGTTGTTTTCCTCTATTAGTTTGCATTGTTCATTCAGAAAAGCCTCTTTATCTCTCCTTGCTATTCTCTGGAAATCTGCATTCAGTTGAGTAAATCTTTCCTTTCCACCTTTGCCTTTCGCTTTCCTTCTTTCCCCTGCTATTTGTAAAGCTTCATCAGCCAGCCACTTTGCTTTCTTGCATTTCTTTTTCTTTGGGATGGTAGTGATTGCTGCTTCCTGTACAATGTCATGAACCTCCGTCCATAGTTCTTCAGGCACTCTGTCTACCAAATCTAGTCCCTTAAACCTGTTCTTCACCTCCACTGTATATTCATCAGGGATGTGATCTAGGTCAAACCTGAATGGCCTAGTGGTTTTCCCAACTTTCTTCAGTTTAAGTCTGAATTTTGCAATGAGGAGCTCACGATCTGAGCCGCAGTCAGCTCCAGCTCTTGTTTTTACTGACTGTATAGAGCTTCTCCATCTTTGGGTACAAATGATATAATCAATCTGATTTTGGTGTTGCCCATCTGGTGATGTCCATGTGTAGAATTGCCTCTTAGGTTGTTTGAAGAGGGTGTTTGCTATGACCAGCATGTTCTCTTGACAAAACTCTGTTAGCCTTTGCCCTGCTTCATTTTGTTCTCCAAGGCCAAACTTGTCTGTTATTCTGGTTACCTTCTGACTTCCTACTTTAGCATTCCAGTCCCCTATGATGATGAGGACATCTTTTTTTTGGTGTTAGTTCTATTAGGTGTTGTAGGTCTTCATAGAATTGGTCCACTTCAGCCTCTTCTGCATCAGTGGTTGCAGCATAGACCTGGATGACTGTGGTGTTGAATAGTTTGCCTTGGATTCGCACTGAGATCATTCTGTCATTTTTGAGATAGTATCCCCATTACTACCTCTGTCATTGAGAGAGAGAGCACATAGAGTTGGCCCCCGACAATAAATTTCCCTACAATGTAATTGCTAAATTCTTATGCCACCATACAAAGGAAAGAATCTTAAGTGAATCAAGGATTAAAGGTGTGCTTACATACAAAGAAAATAAAATCTATGTTTTTCAAGGTTTATCAACAGATATGCTTCAAAAACAATGGTTGATGAAACCAATCACAGAGACACTGACTGAATCTAATATGTGGTATCATTTGGACCACCTATTTAAACTCCAGGTTATATATAAAAGTGTCTCATAACAAGCTATAAATTTCGAGGAAGGAAAGTGCACCTGTCAATCTTCTGTCACTGCCCCAGGTTGTCCCCCTGTAGACACCGTGCCACACTTGCCCTGTTGCCTCTTGGGGGGGGGGGGGGCTCTGTCTCACGCTGGGTTGGTGGAGTGGAGGGAGGGGAGGGGAGAGGAAGGAGTAGGGGAGGCCTCAGACCTGGGGTTTAAAGGGGGTTATGTCACCACCCCCTCATCCCCTTGCTGGTCTCCCATAGCTTGACCATGGTTTTACTCTCTCTGTGTGTGCCTCACTATGGCTTTACTGGGTTCTCCCAGCCTCCTCCTCAGCTGCTCCTTTCTTTTATCCCCTCCCTTTCATCTAGTGCCACTTTCCCATGGGCTGGCCCTTCCCCTCTCCGTCTGGCCCTGCCCCATCTAAATCTGGGGATGCCAAGCTGATCCTCTCTGGCCCCACTTCCACACTGCTGGTTCAGGTTCCCCTAGGACTGCCTGCTTCTGGCCTCCATTGGCTGACTCCCTGACCGTTCCCTGGAGTGGCCAGCATCTTTTCTGTGGGTGCGGCCTGGCATGTCCCGATGCTCCACTCCTCTGCTCCACTCCTGATGGCTTACCTGGCTTGGTGCAGCATCTGGCCCACTTCGGGGATGCTAGGGTCAGCGCTGCATCCCCTGGCTGTTTTCCCACATCGTTGCTATCAGTTGGGACCTCCCCCATCATTTCCCTGGTAAGGCATTGGCCTGTGTGGCCCACTTGCGTCTTCGGGTGGCTGCCGGCTTTTTGAGGATGCTCCACTGGCTGTGTTGGGGGTGGGACTTGGCTCCCCCTCTCACTGGCAGCCTTCATTGTTGGGGAGGCCCAGCCTGGGCTGGGACAGCTCCTTAAAACACTTCATCTGGAACTCCCCAAAGAGCCAAGCCACAGCCCGTTACAAACTGGTCCCTCAGGAGAATATAAGACATGATAATGTTGGAGCAGAATTCCTTTTAAAGGATAATCTTGATACTGATCAATTAACTGTAATGTTATGGAACATTTATTTATTTATTTATTAAATTCCACTTGTTAGGTTGCCCTTCCCTGCAGTAGGGCTCAGTGCAGGTTACATCAAAACCAACACAATAACAATCCATTAAATAATATTAAAAAGTGCTAAAACAATATATTAATCAAATAATACATTACATTGTCTAAGATGATGAGAATTTTTTCCCACCAGCCCCCTGGGTAATAGGGGGTGTGGAGGGGTGAGTAGGAGGGCATGAGAGTGCCAACCATCACTGTCCTCAACCGAATGCCTGGCAGAACATCACTGCCACGCAGGTCCTGCAGTAAGGTAATAAATCCCATAAGGCATGGATATTCTCTGGCAGAGAATATCCATGAGGACAGCCAGACTTCTCGTGGGCTGGTTCCTATGGCTAGGGTATAAAACTCTTCCAGGGAAATACTGTTATATTTCAATATAGACTTAAAGATCAGAATTTTATAAATTGCTATCTACAAAGCTGGACATGAACAAAAGAGAACTGTGGACTTCTAATGATCCTCTTCCAAATCAGTGAGCCCTTGGTTGTGGGAGGGAGGGATTCTGGAAGACCTGATAGCTCTGAATCCTCTTAGGTTAGGGAATACCAGACATGGGAAGTGTTTATCCCTACGGCCCCTGGTAGTTTACCTCTGGAAAGATATATTGTTTTGCTTTGCCGGTTATAGGGGGTAGAAGAGAGGGAAGAGTGGGATATGTTAAGTTGTTATAATGGGAGGGAGATGTTGGGATTTTTACTTTAGGAGCAGAGTTGGAGTTAAAAACTCTGATATTAAGGTGGGTCAGCTGTATTGGCAGCTGGATAATTTAACAGTTCTAGCTTTTCAAAGCATAAATGTGATAATGATTAATGAGTAACCAATTTAAGGTACTGACGCTAAACTGTTGATGCTTAAATAATGTCATTACATTAAAAAGTACCTCTTCAGCCCTAGTCAAAGAACATCCAAATATTTTGTTTCTCCAAGAAACCCCCCTCAAAATGTCAGTGAGGCAGGTACTGAAATCCCAGTGGTTTTCACAAGTTTCAAGTGCCTGGTAACACCAAATCAATGGGTATCGCTATTTTAATATTTAAAAAATTGCAATTCTCTAGTACTGCAATAGAGATGGATTCGAGAGGGAGATTTTTATTTGTAAAAGGAAAAATGGATGGAGTCATTATGACTTTAGGTTCTCTTTATGCTCCAAATATTAATCAGATTGAATTCATCAAGGATACATTGACAAGGCTAGAAGCATTTCATGAGGAGGAAATTTTTGCTAGGCTGTGACCTTAATCATATAATGAACCCTAATGTGGATAGAACACATCATGGCAAACACCCCATATAGAGAGCTGGAAAGCAAAATGAGTTTAACAGTGTTTTGGAAATTTTCAATTTCTGTGATGTCTGGCACCTCTTACACCCACAGGAAAAATATTATACTTGTTTTTCAGCTGTGCACAAATGTCTATACTTATATGGACTACATACTAGCCTCCAGAAAATTGTTTAATAAAATCCATGCAGCTGAAATAGGACCCAAAATATGGTCAGAGCACACATGGGCTTAATGGGTTTTTTTTTTTTACTATATAAAGCAACAGATTACAAAGGACCGTACTGGAACTGGAACAGATTACTTTTATTAGACCCAATAATACATAAAGAAATCACAATGGAAATAAGCAATTATTTCACACTGAATTCAGATTATGGGGTTTCTTGAGAGACAATATGGGATGTGATGAAAGCAGTCTTACATGGGAAACTTATTTATCTGGCATCAGTCTATAAAAAGAACAGGGAAAAATTACACAGGAGCTAAAAAGCAAAATAAAAGAGCTAGAAAAGAAACACAAACAATATGGAGGGGGAAAGACATATCATAAATTGACAATGGAAAAGAAAAAAACTAGAGGCACTAATAGAAACCTTTAAGATTTTTTTTTTAAAAAAACCTACTTTATTTCAGACAAAAATACTGGGGAGGAAGTCCTAAAGCACTCTGAATGCTGTCTTGGAGAGTACCACAAAAAGCTTCAGCTATTGAATTGATCAGACAGCCGCATAATAAATTGGCATATAGCATAAAAGATATTGCACATTCTTAGATTACTTTAAAAAGCTATATAATTCAGAATGTGCACAAGAAGAATCCATTATAAAATATCTATGCACAGTTAAACTAAAGAACAAACTAATTCTGGAACATTTAGAAATTCTAGGAACAACCAATAACAATAACAGAGGTTATAGATAGTATAATGAAATTAAAGAACAACAAAGTACTGGGAAGAGACAAGATACCCACAGAATTTTATAAGAAATGTATACACCAGTTGGCTGAACCCCTAGCAAAAACTTGTAGCCTAACCAATGGGAAGAATCTGGCTTTATTCTGAACAGAAACATTGTGAATAATAGTAGAAAAACATTAAATATAATTAAGTTTTGCACATTAAAACAAAAAAATAATTAATTCTAAAACTCGATGCTGAGAAAGCTTTTGACTGGTTAGAAATAAAATATTTTAAATTATTATTGATATAAATGGGGTTCAGGGGAAAATTTCTATGAGTGAAACTCTATATAACTCATCAAAGGCACAAATTAAAGTAAACAGATTCAGATCCAAAGAATTTGGACTAACTAGGGGTATTCCTCAAGGATGCCAGCTGTCTCCAATTCTGTTTGCTATATCAACTGAATCTCTCGCAGAGACAATAAGACAAAACAAGAAAATCAGAGGCATAAAAATAGGTACAACAGATCTCAAAATAAGTCTTTTTGTTGATAATATGGTATTACCTCAGCTATCCCTGAAAATCATTTTTTAATTTAAATGATACTGTATCACAATTTGATTCAATTTCTGGATTAACTATTAATGCAACAAAACTCAAAATGTATCCAATTCATATTACCCCAGCCACACACATCTTTATAAAAGAGAAATTTAAATATAGATGGGTTGATAGGATGTGGAGACATCTCAACGTTAAAGTTCCTAAGAATTTAAAGGATATATTCAACTACAACAATAAACAATTAAATAAAAAAATTAGACCAACTATTAAAAGACTGGGCAAAACAGAGGTTCTCATGGATAGAAACAACTGACCTGGTCAAAAAATATAATATTACCACAATATTTATTCATCTTTCAAACTATACCTATTAACAGATTAGTTCAAGTTTTGAAGATCTGGCAACAAAAATTAAATTTTATTTGGGAAAATAAAAATTCAAGAATTAGTCACCAAACACTGAAACACCCATCTAATTTGGGAGGCTATGACCTACTGGCTCTTACAGCATATTACAAAGCTGTACAATTCAAAAATATAATAGTATATTTCAACCACTATGAACCAAAAAGCTGGGTAAAAATTGAACAAACATTTATGGGCTCTGCCTTTTTAGAAGATGTAATATGGAACAAAACAGGCGAAAGACCTAGCACTATAAAACTGAATCCCTTTTAAGATAATGCTTTGCGCATTTGGGACAAGAAAAGAGACTTATTGGCACCTAATATCTCTCCAATATCATATTTCCTGGGGCAGAACTGATTTGCACCAGGCAAAGCAGTCAGTAGGTACAATACATGGAGAAGAAATAAACTTATGAGGATTAGTGATATCACATCTAAAGGATAAATTCTGGAAAGAGATTTTTCCAGAATTTATCCTTTAGATATCCTTTGGAAACTTAATGTGTAGGAAAAATACCTTGGTTTCAGTATTTACAAGTACAGCACTTAATAAATAACTCAGATATCCAAAAGAGCCTCAATAGAGATCTAACAATTTCTGAAAAACTTAGATAAAGGAGTGATAGCCATAGTATATAAATTATTAAACCTAAATCAATGGGGGGGGGGATTTCATATCAAGCCATATGGCAAAGGGGCTGTAACATTACTATTACAGATGCACAATGGGGGGGGGGGGAAATGGTCATCTAATGTTTCTCTTACAAGAGCTAGGACTATAAAAAAAGTAAGGTATTATCCAAATGGTATATGACTCCTTTGAAACTACATTATATCAATCCAACAATTGATCCACACTGCTGGAAAAAATGTAGCCAGATTGGCTCATTTTTTCATTGTTGTTGGGATGCCCTAAAATACAAGAGTTTTGGAAGAAAATATTAGATATGATAAAATGCAGGGCACAAGGTTTTGCCTTGCCCTGAAATTATTCTATTAAACTTATGAGAGGACAGAAAGATACCCAAACTGAGAAAAAGATGTAATTGTAGTTATGTTGGTGGCAGCTAAAGTGATAGTAGCATATCACTGGAAAACTGAAAAATCTCCCACAATAAGCCAATGGTTAAATAAAATGCAGAAATTCTTTATCACGGAGACATTTTCAGATCAAATATTAATATGTGAGTACCTGGAATATCAGTCTACTTTCTTAGAATGTTGGTTTCCTTTTTTGGACTTTGTTGAAGGAGATAAAAAGGTTAAAAAAGCAATCGTAGCAAAATACAAAGTATTAGCGTTATACTAGCTTCAATTATGAATACATCTGAATATACTACCGCTCCTGTTTAAAGTTTAAAGATTAACTCTCTAAAGTTTAAATTTATAATAATATATTATATTTTGTAAAACTATAAAAATAAAGTATAGAAAATAAAAAAGCTAATTTGTTTTAATGGTTATTTTGCTGAATTGTTGATAGGCTGTTGATATTTCGGTATTTTTCCCCTTGTTGTTGAATTGCAGGAAGTAGTGCTTTATGATGATTCTATCACTTTGCTGTATTTTCTTTTATGTTGGTGTGTGTATGTATTTGTGTTACCATGGTCACGGCCACATGAGCGAGATAATCCAGATGGGAATTAACACAAATTTGTGCTGGTGCAATTTGCGCTGCATTTGCATGATCACACAGGTCTGTAAACCAGCAAGGGCAAACCACCGCTGCGTGATCACACGCAACTGCGGGTGAGTTCCCCCCCCCCCCCCGGCCATTTTCGATTCACTTATTTGCTTAAAGAAGGGATTGATGAATTACCTCTCCACCCCAGGGGTCATCTGATGATGCGAATACTGGGGGGGAAGCCTGATCCCCGATGCCAGTTTGGTGTAGTGGTTAAGTGTGCTGACTCTAATCTGGGAGAACCAGGTTTGATTCCCCACTTCTCCACTTGCACCTGGCTGGATGACCTTGGGCAAGCCATAGCTCTGTACCAGCTGTTCTCTCAAGGACAGCTTGGGAAAAAAGCTCTCTCAGCCCTACCTACCTCACAGTGTGTCTGTTGTGGGGAGGGAAAGGGAAAGGAGTTTGTAAACCACTCTGAGACTCCAAGTGAGTGAAGGGCGGGATATAAATCCAATCTCCTCCTCCTCCTCCTCACGTTTGTGCTGGCGCAATCACACAGGGAAAGTCTGGCTCTGGCCGTCGCAAACCATTTGATACTGCCTTTTCACTGGTAGCTTTTTACACTGATTACCCACTGGCTCAAAGCGGTTTGTGACATTTGATGACAGTTGTGGGATGCTTCCCAGATGTGCTGGTGTGATCGTGCCACTTTGAGAATCGTCCCTCTCACATCGCAAATGGGTGCGTATGATTGTGCCCTATGTGTCCCTTTGCTGGAGGGAGATGATGGTGAACTGCCCAAAAGTTTTTAAAAACAACACTTCTCCCAACCTGCTTTCTGCAACTTTCTGTCATAGGGGTAATCTCTGTTTCTGTTGCCTGGTAGTCAGTTCAGTTGGGAAGTTCCATGGGCTTAATTGTATTCTTCAGTCATAGGCCCACATGAGTTCAGCAAGGGTCAAAATCAAGTTCGCCATAATGTGGGTTGTTAATATTTTACATTAGATATGAATGAGCATGTACTTTTTATTTTTTTTAGGCTTTGTGCACTGTCATTGAAAGACACCTAGTTTCCTCAATTTAAATTGCTGGTGATCCCAATTCATTTTTTGCTTTTATGCCACTTTTATGGCATTGACCACACCATGTCTACATTGTATGCCAGTTAAATGATACACCATGCAAAATAATGCAAAAGGATTTATTTTAACAGAAAATGGTATTTTAAAAGGTGGAACAAACAGAAACAGATTTTGCCACCCCAGCCGGAATAATGAGACAGACAACAGTTTGGAGAAAAACAAGGGCCACTTTATTAACTATAAACAGAACATTGCAGCAACAGGGCAAAACTAAGCAAGCTCTGGAACAGGCAAGGCAGGCGTCACTCCCTGACACGGCCTCCTTGCCCTTGATAAGGGCGGGACATCTAGCTCCGGTCTGAAGCCATATACTTCTGGCTTGTAACCGGCAGCCCAGCATGCTGGCACTCCCCCCCCAGGAGCGCCGACCCCTGCGGCTGCACCGACCAACAGGGAGGAGCCTAGCCTGAGATGTTCCCAGAGGCAATCCCCATTCACTACCCCAGACCGCAAGGCCCTAGGGCAGATCCTGAAGATCACCTGTTCCCAAAAGGGATATGCTGTGAGGTGCTCACCAGTTCCATTTTCTTGCTTGCACAACCTGCCAAGTGACCAAACTAATTAAGAACCCGACCACCAACTAAGCCCTTAAACCACAGAGAGCAGTGTAAGGTAGGCAAAAAACACCCCAACCAAAGTTGCCAAATAAGAAAGGATGCAAAAATTCCTACCCGGCCCCAAAAAAGGCGACCAGCCAAAGCCTACACTGCAACCAGGGCGGGCGGGTGGGCGAGCACGCGAAGCAAAGGCCAAGGCGGGAGCGGGGCGCAGGCTACTTATAGCACAACCCCCGCCCCCCGCCTGCTCCGGGACGTGCACAGCACATCCGTTGCTGCCTCACAGTCCGGCGAGGCGGCAAAGTAGCCCCGGGAGCCAGGGCTTTGCCCGGCACCCGTAAGCTCAGTTTTGGTGAAAGGATGAGATTAAAATTTATGCAGTGTTCCTGTTGCCCATCTGTGATTTCACTGTGCAAATGCAGAAGTGCTATTTCTTATAAAATCCCTTCTAGCTCTTATGACTAGAACACTTGGTGAGACTCGACCAGTTGGGGGGCAGAGTCTGGGAGGGCCTTGCCTTCCAGCTTCTCCTTTTCCAGTGTGCTTGCAAGCAGCGCCTCAGCAATGGTGAGGTGGGGGGTACCTTGACCCTGGTTCCCTCTCTCCCTAGCCCCTGACTGCCCTCTGGCTTTGAGGACAAGAGCTGGCCTCCTTCCTCTTTGGCTGTCTCCAGGCAGGCCTTATGAAGGATTACCTAGAGCAGGACTTCCTCTGGCTTCCAATGATGGACTTCCCAGCCAATGGGCTGTCATCTCTTAACCCCATCCAGTCTACCATTTCCTCTTCAGTCTTTACAAGCTTCTCCCAGCCCGTCTTTTTCACGCTATGGCACATCTCATATTTCCTAAGGCTGTTTCTGGCCTGCTGGGCCTTCCAACTGCTCCAGGAAGTTCCCAGAGGTCGCCTTTCCTTTCCCCAATTTCCCTTCACCACTCAGCTGCCCTCTGCTGGTGTCACTTCCTCTTCCCTCCCCTACTCATTCTTTGGCAGCCAAGGATAGTCACCTGAGGTTCCTGCCACCTCAGCTGGGCCACCCAGCAGCAGAGGCCACAGGAGGCTGCCCAGCACCACCATGGCAAGCTTGCTGGTCTCCTCTGAAGGAGGTAAGTGCAGGGACAAGAGGGACCCCATCCCTGGATAAACTTGAAGGGCACTAGCCTAAAAAAGCCTTCAGTGCCAAAGGAAATCTGCAAATTTAACAGTGCAATCCTAAACAGAGTTTTGCCTGACCAGGCCCATTGTCTTCAATTAACTTAGAGAGGTATGACATTGTTGAGGTTTAAAAAAAAATCAGTTAAAATTCAGTGAGTTATGGCTTTGGGCTCATTTGCCAGAGACTATACAAAAACTAATCAATATATTTCAAACAGCTCACAAAAGCTGGAGCCCAGCACATGTTCAGCATGTAAAACGAATGCAAGAATCCATCACTCAATGTTACAATGCAATAAAGACTAGCATACTACTCTGTGGTCTTTGCCATTTACCTCTCATAAATGTCAACATTCTATTCAGAACTTTCTTTTTAGTTTTGCACATGCAAAGGGTTAGCATGGTTCTCTTCCACAACTGGCAGATAAAGACAGGACCAAAATTTTAATGAGACAATTAGCGGAAAAGTCAAAGATCCACACACCACGGTATAACTCCTTCAGATTCATAATTGATATGTAGGAAAAAGGAGTGTAAATACAGCTATATAGATGCAACTTTCCTTAGTTTTGCCCTACGCTTTTCTTCCCACCTCTTAATGCATGGGTCAGTGTCTAATCCTATGTATGTTTACTTGGAAGTAAGTTCTACTGAGTTTAACAGGAATTGCTCCCAAGCAATTGCATATAGGATTTATAGCCTTAATTGTGCCCTGCCATCCAAATAATTTTTGAAATTCACATCCAATTTGTTTTAAAATGTTGTTCCTCTTTCATTTCTTTGTTCATCACCCCTTAGTAATTTTTATCTCTCTTTTTCCCCTTTGAGGTTTTTGTATGTATAACCATCACTTTTTTTCTGTGCCTTCAACATCCAGCTGTGTGACAGGCAGAAATTCAACAGGTACCTCTTACACAGGCAATGGTAGGAAGGCTGCACACACTGAGGCCGAGGACAGACTGGCAATCTAAAGCGGGGGCAAAGTGGAGGGAACTGGTGCGGGGGGAAAACACCACAGAGCTGGCCGTTCATACTGGTCAGAGCAATGCGCAGTGGTGCCGATACGGAGCGTTCAGACTGCTGCGGAGCCGGTTCACACTGTTTGGAAGCGGGAGGCATGCGGAGGACGGCCCCTGAACACCGGTTTTACCCGGTGTCCTGGTAAAGCGGATGGAAAGCGACTGGGAGACGGGTAAGTACGAAACGGAGCCGACGGACAGATGTGCATGTCTGAACGTGCTCCTTTCTTCCATTTCCGAGGCGTGCCTGCCCCGCTTTACATTGCCAGTCTGTCCTCGGCCTGAATTTCTGTTAAAGATACAGGACTCGTGCATAAAAGAAAGGTGTTCATTCTAGATGGTAATCTTCAAATATTTTCTTACTTTACAGATGTAATTGATTTATAGTATAAGCCACTGAACATAAGAGCAGGAGCAAATTGGCCAAATTGGCCATGATAGCCACCAGAATTTTTCCTGGTGGGCTGATGGCATACCCCTTAACCTGGGCTAGGCCAACCCAGTGGTGAGAAGGGTGCCGCCCAACTGAGCCCCATGACACACACAGAAGAAACTGTCCATCAGAGCCTTGAACAGTGTGTAGAAGACAGCATCTGGCTAAACCCCACACCGTGCAGGGCCAGCTGATCAATCAGCTTGGCTCTTTCTGACTCTCTTTTGTGGAGAAGTGGGGCTAGTATGAACAGTAGGGCCCTTTTCTAGGGCCATTTCTTCCTCCCAGTCCACCTTTGGACAAGAGGATGATCTTACTGTAGGACTTTGATTGGCATGTGCTAGCAGATTTAGTGCTCAGCAGCATATGCCTTGATGAGTAGTAAATCAGTCCAGGAAAGTAGTGACCATTTCTGTTATTTTCAAGCTGTTTGAAGTGAGTTTCAGAAGTCTGCTTAGTTTTCTATGCCATTTTCTCACTTATGAGGTCAGGTCAGTCACCAGAAATTCATATTATCCACATAAATTTTCTATTTCACCAGAATTTACACCTCTGCTCCCCATCCTGTAAACCTTATTTCCTTTATAATATGCATAACTGAAGTACTAACCCTTTCTAGATACTGGTAGGACAGCTAGGAAATGCAAAAATACAGCCCCCGTTGTCCATCCATGGGGATGAATTATTTTTCTTTAATTCAGTTCTTTCTGTATACTTTTGTCAGTGGTTTCAGTTCTCTGCTTTTCATTCTTGCTGTAAATTTGTTTGCATTGTGTTTGCATGTAATTTTAAAAACATGTATATGCTGTTTAAATCTACTGGGTATATCATTTACAGATATAATATATACTGGTTCTGAATGTTACTGAGACTGTGGACATCATTGCGGCTTTGAAAATAAGTGGTAGAAGAAGAGTTAGTATTTATAATCCATTTTTCTCTACCCTAAGGAGTCTCAAAGTGGCTTACAATTGCCTTTCACTTTCTCTCCCCATAGCCACCTTGTGAAGTAGGTTGTTGTTGTTGTTGAGTCACACAGTCGAGTCCAACTCTTCGCAACCCCATGGACCGCATCACACCATGCCCTCCTGTCTTCCGTCATGCTCAGGAGTTTGATTAATTTCATGTTTGTTGCATCAATGACACTGTCTAACCATCCCATCCTTTGCCATCCCCTTCTTCTTCGACCTTCAATCTTTCCCAGCATCAGGGTCTTCTCCAATGAGTGCTCCCTTCTCATTTGGTGGCCAAAGTATTTGAGCTTCAGTTTCTGTATCTGGTTTTCCAGGGAACACTCCAGGGTTGATTTCTTTTAGGACTGACTGATTTGATCTCCTTGCAGTCCAAGGGACTCTCAAGAGTCTTCTCCAGTACCATAATTCAAAATAATCTATTCTTTGGCACTTGGTCTTCCTTATAGTCCAACTCTTGCAGCCATTCATCACTACTGGGAATACCATGGCTTTGACCATACAGACCTTTGTTGGCAGGGTGATGTCTCTATTTTTTATTATGCTGTCTAGGTTTGCCATAGCTTTCCTTGCAAGGAGCAGGCATCTTTTAGGTGAAGTAGGTACAAATGGGTATAAAAAGGGCCTGTATGGATAATGAACAAAGTAATGAAATCAGTAAATGGCAAGAAGGATTCCTTTAAGCCATGGAAGCCTAGTCAGGGTAAAGTAAATAAAAGGGAGCACAGACTTCCGCAAGTAAAATGTGAGTCAGTTAATCAGACAGGCAAAGAGGGACTGTGAGGAACATATTGAAAAAATATATAGACCAATAATAAAATTTCCTTCAAATATAATAGTAGCAGAAAACCAGCCAGGGAGGCAGTGGGACGCTTGGATGACCAAGTGGTAAGAGGATTACTAAAGGATGATAGGGAAATGGCATTTTTTTGGCCTCTGTTTTCACTGTGGAAGATGAGAGGTGCTTGCCCACTCCAGAACCCCCAGTTTCAGGAGGGGTGTCAGAAGACCTAAGTCAGAATGAGGTGATGAGAGAGGAAGTCCTACAACTGATGGACAAATTAAAAACTGACAAATCACCAGGCATATACCTCCAAGAGTTCAGAAGGAACTCAAATGTGAACTTGTGGATCTCCTGACAGAAATATGCAATCCATCACTAAAATCTGCCTTCACTCCTGAAGACTGAAAGGTAGCTAATGCCACTTCCATCTTTAAAAAAAATAAAAATAAATTAATTGAATACAATAACAATTAGAATTACAATAGTTCTCAGGTAAAATAATTAACCAGAGGTCTAGAGGGATAACAAAGATTGTTTTGTACTATTACAAACAGTAGAAACATTATATCAAATGTATTACCTTTGCAATTTCTGGAAATTCTCCTTGTACACTTAAATATTCTAAAATAGGATTCCAGATGGCCATAAAAGTAGAACTTATTTTTTCATCAGATTTCTACTCCAAATCAGCTGAGATCTTGGCCATAATAAAGTGTGTCCATAACTTATTATGCCATAGTGTTAATTCTGGAATCTCTAGATCTTTCCACTTTGAGGCTATAGCTGATTTGGCTGCTGACAGGAGGACAATCAATGTTTTAATGGGAAAAGGTAAGTTCACACCAAAGTCTACATGTAGAGGCAATACCAATGGATTGAATTGTACTTGAATACCAGTTATAACTTTAATTTTATTGATAATTAATTTTCAGAATGGTTCTAGTTTGGGACAACTCATTCAACAATGCAGGTAATGTCCTTTATTGCTACATTTTCCCCAGCATTTAGTAGTATTTTTTTGAATTAATTATAGCAAGTCTATATGAAGTATAATACCATAGTGCAAGGAGTTTGAAAGTTTGGAGCGAACAGTTGCAATAGAGGAATTAAAGGTAGAATTGTTCCAAATAGAATTCCAAGTTTCCACAGTCCATGATGTTTTTATTTCATTATGCCAAATTTTTTGATAGGTAAGTATTAGACGAAGTATTTAAGATAAAAGCATATAAAAAGGAAATCAAATGTTTTTTACTATTAGAATTTTGCAATAATAAGTTTTCTAATTCCAAAAGTGGGAGTTACACTATCAATTCTAACTTCATTGATTCACTTAAGCCAGTTTGGTGTAGTGGTTAAGTGCGCGGACTCTAATCTGGGAGAACCGGGTTTGATTCCCCACTCCTCCACTTGCACCTGGCTGGATGACCTTGGGCAAGTCATAGCTCTGTACCAGCTGTTCTCTCAAGGACAGCTTGGGAAAAAGCTCTCTCAGCCCCACCTACCTCACAGGGTGTCTGTTGTGGGGAGGGGAAGGGAAAGGAGTTTGTAAGCTGCTCTGAGACGCCAAGTGAGTGAAGGGCGGGGTATAAATCTAATCTCTTCTTCTTCTTAAGTGTTTCATTTGGATGTAAGTAAACCATTGAAGTGAATGGCCTAATTTATTTTCCAGTTCCTGTTTAGTAATAAGCCATTTGTTTATTATTAAGTCTGATAGTCTTGTATTATCATGTTCTTTCCAGGAGTTGAACACCAGATTCCTACACCCTGGAGGAAACAAAGATTGATATATAAATGAAGAAGCATACATCATAATAGGTAGGAGATTCTGTCTAGATATATCCCATTTATTTAACATTGCCACAAATAATTCATTATTTATTATAGTTGATGGACATTCTTTCGGTTTTTGCCAAATTAAATCTTGAATTCTACATGGGTCTGCATAAACTTGCAATATTTTAATCCAGTGTATCCTTTAAAATTTGTATCCTTTAAAATAGTGACTATATTTGAAAGATGAATAGCCCTATAATATAATTGTAAAATAGGAAAATGTATTCCTCCTTTTGTTGATTTCCTGCATAAAGTAGTAAGGTTAATTCTATGGTATTTATAATTCCCACAAAAATCTGTTAATTTTTTTGCCACATCTGTAACAATTTAGGTGGAATCTTTACAGATAAAGCTCTAAACAACAACAAAAAATAATTTAGGGAGGGCAAAAGGTTTAACCAGATGAAGTCTATCACTCCAATTTAAATTACTCCAATTATTTAGTGTAATTTTTAATTTCACAATTGAACTATTAAAGTTCATTTCCATAATTTTTGTAAGATCTGAAGGTATTTTGATACCTAAATATGTTAAGAAGGTAGAGGTCCATGAATAGGAGGCCAAAGCTTGAATTTTTTGCATTGTTTCAGTATCTAAATTAATAGGATAGAGCATGGATTTGACATAATTAACTTTTAGCTCAGCTAATAAGAAAAAATCATTTAAATATACCCGTAATATAGGAAGAGACCAAAGAGGATTCAAAACAAATAATAGAATATCATATTTTATATTTTTAAATATTTTGTATTTAATAATGCCCTGTAGCAATAAGGAGTGTCTAATCTTAATTAAAAATGGCTTCAGGGATAAAGCAAATAATATCGGTGACAGTGGGCAGCCTTGCCATGTGCCTCTGCCAAGTAAAATATTCAATGAAATTAAATTGTTGATATTAAGATTAGCAATAGGTTACAATATATACCTTTAATAGCATTCAAAAAATTAGGTCCAAAGTTCATAGTTGTTAATAAAGATACCATATATGAAGGTTCCACAGAATCAAATGCCTTTTCTATATCTAAGGACAAAGCATTTGCTTGTTTTTTTGTATTATGTTTCAATATATTAAGAACTTTGTGTTATCTGTAAGGTCTCTTTATAAAAGGTTCCAGAGGAGATCCAGGAAATTACAGGCTGGTCAGTATAATGTCAGTACCAGGTAAGTTGGTGGAATCTCTTATTAAAAATAGAATTAGTAGGCGCATTGATGAACAAAAGCTATTGAGGAAGAATCAGTATAGATTCTGTAAGGGAAGATCTTGTCTCACTAACCTTCTAGAGTTCTTTGAGAGGGTGAACAAACATGAGGACAAAAGTGATCCAGGAGGTGTTGTTTACCTAGTCTTCCAGAAACCTTTTGCTAAAGTTCCTCATAAAAAGCTCCTAAGTAAATTCAGGAATCATGGGATAAGAGGACATCCTCTTCTGGATTAAAAATTGTTTAACAGGCAACTGAGAGTTGATATAAATGGGCAGTTTTCACGGTGGAAGGTGGTACGCAGTGGGGTACTGCAGGGCTCAGTACTAGGTTCAGTGCTTTGTAACTTGTTCATTAATGATTTGGAACTGGAAGTAAGCAGTGAAGTGGATAAATTTGCAGATGACGCTAAGCTGTTCAGGATGGTGAAAACCAGGAGGACTGTGAGGAGGACTGTGAGGAGCTCCAGAGGGATCTGTCAAGACTGGGTGAGTGGACATCAACATGGCAAATGAGGTTCAGTGTGGGCAAGTGCAAAGTAATGTACATTGCAGCAAAAAAATTCCTAACTATAAATATACTTTTATGAGGTCTGAAGTGGTGGTAACTGACCAGGAGAGAGAGTTCGGAGTCGTTGTAGATAATTCACTGGAAATATTGACTCAGTGTGTGGCTGCAATACAAAAAGGCAAATGCCATGCTGAGGATTATTAGTAAGGGTATTAAAAACAAATCAGCCAGTAGCATAATACCCTGTATAAATCTATGGTGCAGCCTTATTTGCAATATTGTGTACAGTTCTGGTCACTGGACCTCAAAAAAAGACATTATTGCGTAGGGAAAAGTGCAAAATAGGGCAACCACAGTGAATAAAGAAATGGAACACCTTCCCTATGAAGAAAGGTTAAAGAGGTTATGGGTTTTTAGCTTGGAGAAATAATGATTGAGGAGTGGACTGTTAGGAGTTTACAAAATTATTCATGGGCTAGAGAAGGTAGAGAAAGAAGTACTTTTCTCTCTTTCTCGCAATACAAGAACTTGTGGGCACTCAATGAAATTAATGAGCAGTAAGCTTAGAACAGATAAAAGGAAGCAGTTCTTCACCCAAAGAGTAATCAACACAGTGAATTCACTACAATAAGAAGTGGTGGCAGCTACAAGCATAGCTAGTTTCAAGAGCAAATTGGGTAAATATATGGAGCAGAGATCCCTCAGTAGCTGTTAGCCACAAGGTATAGGTGGAACACTTAGTCTGGGGCAGTGATACTCTGTATTCTTGATGTCTGGGGGGCAACAGTGGTAGGGCTTCTGGACTTCTGGCCCCACTTGTGGACCTCTTGACAGCACCTGGGTTATGGTGATTGCCTGACACAGCATTGGACTGGCTGGGCCATTGGCCTGATCCAGTATGGCTTCTCTTATGTTCTTATGACCTGTTGGAAATAAGTAGTATCATGTGTGTAAGGAGTACCAGAAAGGGCAGGAATTTGACCCATGAGAGTTTGAACTCCTTCATCTGGCCCTGAAAAATTGTGGAAACTTGTACTACTGGGTACTGCTCAGGTGGTGAAAACAGGAGATGGTCACCACCTGGCAGACTGGGGGATCAGCCAGCAACAGCTGGGTATGAATAACTGAGATTGAGTTTCTGCCATCAAGCAGTGACTGTAACCAGAGTGCCTGAGGAGTTCTAGATGTTACTTGCATGGTGGTCTCCCACCCTGCATTACGGTGCACTGGTGGACAGTCTCTCTTATAATGTTCACACTGCCTGCATGTATAGCAGGGCCTCATGTGCTGGTCTCCTTGCTGTCTTCTGGCATCTTCAGGTAAAGTAGTTCTGACCCTCAGGGATGGTGCTCCTCCTTCAGGCCTTAGGAGTTTCCACTGAGGGGTCATTCCTGGTACAAGAGGGCAGGGCCCCACTGGGGCCTGGACAGTCTTTGCCCTCATCAGCCCCCCCCCCCCCCCCGCCCATGGCATGCCTAACAGTCCCCAGCCTTTGGACCAGCTGCCCTCCTTCAAAGAATCCTGGGACTTGGCAGTCAAATAGTTTTCCCACTGGCTTACTCCCAGGAGAGTGAATTAGGATTGCACTGCAAAACTCATGGCATTTCAATATACCAAACACATTTGTGAAGGATATTCCCTCATTCCTCATTTTCTCATTCTCCCCCCTCCCCCCATCTACATTGGCTCATGAGCTATTGCTCTCATTAATAGTTTCTGTTTTCATATGTTCCTTCCCAAGGTGCCTTTTGCATGGAACAGCTTCTCTGTCCCTCTTAACCAGACCCCTTTCCTCCCTGCTTTCAATCCCCCTCAAAACCCCATGTATGAGCCAGAGATCTATAGAATATGTGTGGGCTCTCCTGCTCTAGATATTGGGTAACAGGACTATATCTAATCACATATATCTTGTTGCTTATTCATCAGCAGTTCTCAGAGAAAATACATAATTTGGCTCCGTTCATTTTTCCTTATCATTTACTCCAATTTCTATTTTATAATTAACTCAGCCTATTCTGTTGGTTGGCCAACAGGGTTTTCCAAGGTCCCAGAGCTGTGGAAATAATTTCGCTCTTAAGTATGGGCAAATGATTGGGGAGTGCAGAAGTCTTTATGGCTTTTTCTCCTGGCATTGCATTTACTGTACACAAAATGAGCACTGATAAGGAAGCTGATGGATTGTGCATTTCTGTGTATTTATTATCAGGCATGGTAGCAATGATGCCATTAAACCACAGTTTTGTTTAAATGGGGAAGGAAAAATAGGAATTTGTTTCAGAGTTTAAATTGCTTTAGCCAAAGTTGCCCTACATAAAAGAGATTTAAAGAAAAGGTTTCATGGTTGTTGTCATCATTATACCGTGAAAGTAGTATAATGACTGTTTAAGGATTTTTTTTTGTAAAACTAAGTTTCCCTTAGGGTATGGAACACTATTATCTAAAATTTACACTCTGTTTATTTAACACAGTCCAGTTGAAGCTGGATCCTGGCTAAAGCTTCCAGATACATTGCAAGGAAAAGGTAACACATAGGCTCTTAATTACAAACTGTTATTCAAGACAATTTTATACTCAAACATTTAAGCATAAATTAAGTACTCTTAATGCAGTTCATTGCCAATTAGGCACACATATTATTGGACTGTAACCTGCAAGACCTCTCTATTTCTCATCTAGAAAAGAGGCACAGTGCAGAAACTTTTACTACATTTCCATTGAAATGAATGATATTTGCATGATGGCTCCTCTTTCAGCATCACATTGGGTTATACTGGGCCATCTCTCTTTGTTGCACACTAATGCAAAGAAATACAACTGAAAGCATACTATGTACAGCTGAGCTAAGGCATGGTTGGCAGGCACATGGTTTGGTAACAGGTATGGGTCTGGTGTGGTCAGAGCCTGGATGGTAGAGCTCCCCAGAACTCTGTGTATGCTCCCTGGAGTTCTATAATGGGGGGGAGCAGAATCATATTCCAATAGCCACCTGTAGCTCCCATCTGCAGATAGCTAAATCTGCGGATCAGGGACACATAGAGGCTAAACTTTTTCATCAAACTTGGGGCACTCCCTAGGTTTGTAGAAAAATCTGAAATGTTAAAGTATTTTATTTGTTTGATTGATTTATACCCTGCTCTCTTTGCTGAAGCAGGCTCAAGGGGTTTAAATCTTTCTTACCTCAGTGTGCTGGATCCTGGGAACCATGGTGGGCCTGGTGACAGTGGTGATGGTGGTGAAGCAGCCCAGGGGACTTACTGGCCTGTGGCTGCCAAAGAGCCTAAGGATCATGGCAGCAATGAAGCCGCCTGGGGGGCACATCAGGTGGTGGCTGCCATAGATACCAGGGGCCCCAGCAGTGAAAAAGCCCCCTGAGAGCTGTGCTGGACTGGGTGGTGGCTTCCTGAGAGCCTGGGGAGCATGCTGGGCTTGATGGTGGCTGCTGGAGAGCCTGGGGGCTGTGACAGTGACAAAAAGAAGAAGGAGGAGGAGGAGATTGGATTGATACACCACCCTTCACTACCCAAAGAAGTGGCTTACAATCTCCTTTCCCTTCCCCTCCCCACAACAGACATCCTGTGAGGTAGGTGGGGCTGAGAGAGCTCTGACAGAAACGGCTCTTTTTCAAGAACAGCTGTGCCAGAACTATGGCTTGCCCAAGGTCATCTAGCAGGTGCCAGTGGAAGAGGGGAGAATCAAACCCGGTTCTCCCAGATTAGAGTCTGTGCACTTAACCACTACACCAAACTGGCTTTCTAGCAGTCGGGAGCCTTTCAGGCTGGTGGTGGCTGCCAGAGAGCCTGGGGGCTGTACCATGTGCAGCAATGGTTTCCAGTGACACCAGGGGACATGCTGGGCCCGGCAGTGGCTGCTGGAAAGCCCAGGGGCTGTGGCAGCAACAAAGCAATCTGATGATTATATCAGGCCTGGCAGTGGCTGCTGGATAGCCCAGGGCCGACTCCAGGCTTGGTGAGTGAGTGGAGGGGGAGATGGGATCCCCCCCCCGCAAGTCTCACAGGACCCAACTTGTATTAATCTAATAAATGTAGATGCAAATGAATTTCATTCTCAGTGATTCACATTGGATTTATCGGGCAAAACAGGTCGCAGTTGCCCAAGGTCATTGGGGAAGGGAAAAAAATGAGCCAGTGATTATAAACAAATGGCAATTTTTAAAATAGTCCTTTTAAGATCGTGTTCTTGCAGTTATGTAATGCATGCACAGTTTTGTAACAGCCTTTTGGGAGGCATAGTCCCCCCCTGAATCATTTAATTAGCTCACATAAATCTCACCTTATGAACATGCAAATGTGGTCACAAGCAGTGTTCCCTCTAAGCTGAGTTGGTGTGAGCTAGCTCACAATTTTTTTAGCCTCTGGCTCACACATTTTTGTCTTAGCTCAGGAAAGATGGCTCCAGAACAAACTAATTTATGCAGTAGCCAAATCAATTGTTCACAACTCTAATGTCAGTGGCTCCAGGGGCGTAGACTTTGTAAATCCGGGGGGGGGCTCTTTCGTGCGCGCGCACGGGACCATGTCCCCACTGCTTCTCCCCCCCCCCCCGGCCCCAGGGAGGCAGGAGGGCAGGCCGGGGGTGGAGGGGAAGGAGAGGCGGCGACAGCAGCCAGCTGGCCAGCTGACTGGCCACCGGCGGGCACTCCATTTTGCCGGGGGTGGCTGAGTCCCCACCGGGAAATTTCGGGGGAGGCTCGAGCCCTCGAGCCCCCCCCCGTAGTTGACGCCTATGAGTGGCTCACAAAGTAGGACTTTTGCTCACAAGATTCCACAGCTTAGAGGGAACAAGGTAAGGAAATGAAATTCCACCACCCCAACTTCTACAGTGTCACAAAACTGTTCAACTCCTATGATGACAAGTTGACTGATCTGAGAATCAGCTCACAAGTGTTTGTGGCTGTCAGTCATGGTATGTTCAGCTGCCAGACATGACTACCAGAATGTTCATGACATCTCTAGTGCCAGCCAGATGACTTTAGTTCAATGGAAGTCTTACATATGAAGAGGCATTCTTTGAAATACTCGGAATACTATGTAAAAGTCAGCATATTCTATTTTGCCTGGAAGCCATTTGGGGGGGCTTGCAATGACCTCAACACTGGACTATGCTAATATGCTGTCTGCAGCATCTTAATAGCAACTGGATCACCATGTCTGAAATTATCTGAAGTTGCCAAATAGTCTTTAAACACATTGTTCCTCCCAAGAAATGTGTTACAATAGTTCAACCTGGAGGTTACCAGGGCTTATGAAATAGGGGCTGCACAATCCCTTTTATGAAGCAGACACCTCTGATGTCTTAGATAAACCTATTATAAAACATTGCAAGCATGGATGCTACCTGGTTTTCAAGAACAGATCCAGAGGCACCTCTATGATGCACACCCAGTCATCTGGTGACAATGCCACCTAGTTCAGGACAGACAAAAGATTTCCAGATCAACTGGACAACTCATCATCACTTTCATGACTGGACTGAGATCTTTCCTCCGAACTTATCTAGTCAACCACTGATTGAAAACAACCATTTGAGATTTTCACTGCCTCATGTGTACTCTGAAGAAAAGGACTAGAGAAGAACTATGTATATCCAAAATTCCACCTACATGATACCTTGCATGTTAGAAATAAAAATATCACCACAGAAGTCATTTTAGTAAACCTTTGGTTGATTACTACCATAAATGATGGCTCATTCCAAGTCCAGGAAGAACAGAATGCTCCTGTTTCCATCTCAATAACAATCTGGCCAACCATGAACTGAATGTCTACCTTAATGGCACCCGACTCACACACAATCTTACACCTAAGTACCTTGGCATTACCCTGGACAAGACCTTGAACTATAAACACCATCTTACCAATGTAGCAGCAAAAATATGCACACGCAAAAAAAATCCTTCAAAAATTATGCAGTACAACTTGGGGTGCATCTGCTACAACACTTAGATGCTCAGCTTTGGGGTTGGTGTATCGTATTGCGGAATACAGTGCCTCAGGGTGGCTTAACAGCCCCCCATGTCCACAAACTTTATGTCCAACTTAATACAACAATGAGAACCATCAGTGGATATATTGTGCCACACTGCTCCTCTCTTCTTCATGAATATAGGATGCTCTTCTTCATGAATATAGAAAGATCATCAAAAACAGGGGGGTGCCTATTCACAAAGATATGGATGATGCAGGTTTACCCAGATGAAGGTCCTGGCACCCAGTAAGGTCTGCACAGACCCTGCAACCACAGAATAGGGAATGAATGGTCACAAACATGGATGCAATCAGTTCCACCCTATACCCATAACCTGAGAAACACCAATGAGAGGCCTGCAGGATTTGACTTGCCACGTAAAGTATGGGTGATGGCTAAAAAAATACAAACAGGCAGATGTGTAGACCTGTGGTTTAAATGGGGCAAAATTCCAGGTCCTGAATGTGATTGTGGTGGAAGCCCGCCAAACTATTTTTTACCTGTTGCATTAATGTGAGTGACATGCTCTCCAGGGAGATGTGACAGAGTTCTTTGAACTTTCCTCAGCTGCAATTGAATAGAATTGAAAATTTAGGTATTAATATTTAGTGTGGTTTTTCAATCTGTCTGTATACTTGTTCTATCAACTCAGTTACGTATCTTATATTATTATGTTTACTGTGTATAATTTTGCCATATGATAAATAAATAGTAAAACATTAGCCCTTCTGCCCTCCTCGTTATAATACTTCCAATGTTCCATTTGGGATTAGAACATTTTTTAGCTAACCTTTAAATCTTATAACCATTTACATCTATGCCAATAAAAGGTTCTGTTGTTACATTCAAATAACCATTTACAACAACAAATAATCATCCATGTTGTTAATGACTTAGCCTAAACTGATCCCTAACTGCTCTATTTGCTTTAGCTTTGAGATTTTTAGAGATCTAGTATATATATTTTTATCAATTTATATACTACCCCTCCCCCCAAAAGTGGGGCTCAGAGAGGCGTACGACAGTATAAAAATGAGGTAATACATACAATTAAAACAATATAAAATACAGAGTATAAAAAGCAAATAATTTACAACTAATAGCAGTAGATCCAGCATTAAGCCCCCAAAATACACTTAACTGGGAAATGACTGATGGAAAATCTCAGCCTTACAGGCCCTGAAGAACCTAGGAAGGTCCCACAAGGCCTGGTCTCATCTGAGATGGCATTCTACCAGGTCGAGGCTACAATTGAAAAAGCCATCATTCTGGTGGATGCCAGACATATGACCTGAGGGCCCAGCCACTAGTATGCTGCAAGATGATGATTGCAGCTTCCAAGGGGGGTTGTAAAGGGTGAGGCAGTCCCTCAGGTATGATGGTCCTGAACTGTTTAGGGCTTTAAAGGTCAAAACTAGCACCTTGAATTTGAACTGGAAACCAATAGGTAGCCAATGCAGCTGCTTCAAGACAGGCTGTATATCTGAAGACCAAGATGTTCTGGTCAGAAGCCTGGCAGCTGCATTTTGGAAAACCTGAAGTCTCCAAAGTGCCTTCATGGGCAGACCTGCCAAGAACGAATTGCAGTAGTCTATTCTGGGGTGATCATGGCACAAATCACTGTGGCTAGGTCCATCTGGGACAGATAGGGGGCCAGCTGACAGACCTGGCATAGAAAAAAGCCTGCCCTGCAACTGTGGATGCCTGCTTGTTCAAGGTACAGGGCAGTAACCTGTTGCAGGTGATGCCCCGAATGGATGACCCCCCTCCCCCACCTGACCCCTAGGTCCCAGAAAGAGATGGGCCAGCCTGCTCAGCTCTCCTCAGCAGCAGTGTGGAGGCTTGGCTGCCTGGTGCAAGCTCAGTGAGGTGCCAGGGCAGGCCATTAAAGAATGGCTGCACCTGTGCTGGCCAGGCCAGCCCCATGCTGCTGCTGAGGGAAATCAAGGCAGGCAGGGTAGTGAGCAGTGTTCCCTTTAAGCGGAGTTAGTGTGAGTTAGCTCACAGTTTTTTAGCCTCCGGCTCACACATTTTTGTCTTGGCTCAGGAAGGGTGGCTCCAGAGCAAACTAATTTATGCAGGAGCCAAATGGCTCGCTCACAACTTTAATGCCAGTAGCTCACAAAGTAGAATTTTCACTCACAAGGCTTCATAGCTTACAGGCAGCATTGGTGGTAAGCAGCATTTTTCTTCCTCTTCCTCCTTGGATGCTGCCACCGCTGCTGTTGTGGGGCTGCCTTAGGCCACTCGGTCCTGCTCTTCGGCACCACACCATTCTGGCTGCCACTGCCTCCGCCTCCACTCCAGGTAATAAGTGACACTTCTCCTCCTCCTCCCTGAGCTGTGTCCTCTTCTTGGCACTGTGGCCCCTCCAGCGCCTGCCTTGCCCATGCCAATATTGCTTAAGCTGGGGTAAGGGGTGAGCAAAGGAGGGTTACAGCAATCACTTTGGGCTGGCTGCAGGTGCATTAATTAATTAACTTATTAAATTGGCACCCCCAGCACCCCCCATGAAAAAAATCCTGGCTATGAGGCTGCCAAGGTAAGAGAGGCACTCAGCCAGACCCCCCGACTCCTTATGGAGTCCTCTAATGAGAGCTGGACCCCATCCAGAGCTGGAAGCTATGATCTCCCCATAGGCCTAGTCTACATGACTTCGGTTTTGGATGGATTAGGTTTAAACTGGCTCTACCTCAACCATTCAACCACAGTGTCCAGGCACTGGGTCAAAGAAGGGAGAGCTGCTTCTGGTTGTTTATCCAACAGGGTTGTTCCATTCATTGACTTCCTATGATGTTCACCAAAGAATTTGATGCATTCAGATTGAAAGCCTTGGCTGTGCAGTACTTTGCATACTTTTAAAAAAGGTTATTTAAAAGATTGCGAAAGTGTTTCTCATACTGGAATCTACTGACAAAGACCGCTGCTTTCTTTATTAGGAAACACCAGCTGTTTGTGGCACCAGCAGGAACTGGTTTGTGTTTGTGCTTCTAGCGAGGGGAAGACTTCAGAAGGGAAGCAAATAACATTCCTTGCTCTCATATTGCTTCCTAATATTCTAAAAGATTCCTGTGACCTTTTCTTAGATAAGGTCCCACACTGATTGCAGGACGCCTTTTGTTTGTGGCAGCATGAAATCCCTGGTAATATTTTTTATTTGACCCACGCTGCTTCCTTTTCCAATTAGACTGAAATTCACAAAAGTCTGTTTCCCTCACATTTCATGGAAAATTTTCCCCAATCAGGGCTCTTAGGTGTGGATTAGATTGGCCATTTATCTGATTCAGTATACGATAGCTTCTTATGTAAGTCATGTGCTCTTCTTACATTCTTCTTCAGAAAGCTCTTTCATACTCCATGGCAGCCGCACATGTCACAGCTGGACTGTGCAGTTACACTTGCAGATTCCTTTAGTTAAAAGATGCACAGTGTAAAGATGTTTCTAATAGGGGGTTTTTTGAAGAGAAATGCTCTACATTCTTCCTTACCCAGTTTCTCCCTGACCTCTAACAAGTATTTTCTCCTCTTTTTAGGAATTTGGAATCAGTTTCTAATCAATTCCATGAGGGTCTGCAAAATTTCAGAGTTTCATGGTGTCGAAGTTCAGAGGCAGGCAGTGTCTTCCCAGAGAGAAGCACTGGCTCCTCTGCTTCCCTTGATGGTGTGGCAGAAGGTGAGGGGCAAGGGCAGGAAAGCAGGAAAGGCAGCAGCAATATACAGGGGCAGCAATGGAGACAATCTCAGGCAGAAAAATGATTTCAACCACTGTTGAAAGCAGCTTTTAATCTAAATATACAGAATAAGAAAAATGAAGAAATGGGGAACAAGGACCCATGGATCTGAAAATCTTGCGAGAGTTACACATAAAACAACAAGACCAAAACAATAACTCAGTATACCAGTTACATCAAAGCACTGAAATTGACACAGAACAAGATCTACTAAATAATTTTTTTTATACAACTTAAACAATAAACAAACATAGAACATGGGCAACAAAGCCATCCAAAGTATACAACCTATAAATCACATTCAGATGATTTATAAGGTCTCTGAGCATGTATGCATTAGTTTTTTAAAGAAGTAAATAAAGCAAAAGATGAAGGCTCTAGATTCTGCTCTCCGTTTCGTGTCCTTCTTCAGACAACAGCTAGTACTGGAAAACCCCTCATACGAAAAATGAAGCTTCGGTTTATAAATCCTCCCCGATCTCTGGGGTGTTTCTTTGTGAATGCAATTCATAGAGTCCTGAATCCCAATATGATGGGTAACCGGTCACTAATGTCAGAACTAATCTCAATAGCCGGCTCGCTACAAACACTAGTGCTGCACATTCGCCTGAATAATCCACAATCTGAATAATCCGCAACAAGAAATGCTTGCTTTTATTACCTAAAGCAATAAATTTATGGATGATGTTTTGAGCTGATCATATAGAGATAGTGAAGAGCTGATAAGAACAGTGCAGACACCATGAACGAAACGTGTGTCCCCTCTTGCAACCCATGGCAATCACTTTATTTCCCCAGGCATTCTGAATACAAGCCTTCAATTTGTTTTACTGTCATTTTTCTTATTGTTTCATAATTTATGGTGCAGATAAATATTTTAGTGTCTTATTATGAAAAGACCAAATAACTCTGTTTTAAAATGACTGTATCTCTCTATGGGTAAGAAATAAGAAGTCAAATCAAGCAACTAATTGGGACAGATTGTAAAAATGTTCCTTGAGGGCCAAACTAGATGTTACAGAGTTCGTGAGTACAACCTATGACTGCCAGTGCCATTTTAGAGAAGAATGTGGACATTTAAAAATGCCTTGGGGTCCAGATGATCCCTTCTTCTCTCAAGTTTACTTTAGAAACATCACCAGCAATGTGAGAGCTGCTCAAGATTGATCCTATGACTTGGAAAGATGTCTGAATGACAGCCATGAGAATGAAACTAGTGGCATCATCTTTCCCACAGAATCTTCCCCCTTCTGGAGGTGTCAGTTCTACAGATCTGAACCACAAATTAAAACAGAGATTAAAAATTTTAAAGCCAATAAAACCTAGTAATAAAAATGATTTTTTTTTTAAAAAAAAAGTTGTAGCTATAAAAACAGGACCAGATGCATAGATAACAATATAACAAATCATTAAACCCCAAGTAAACAAGAATGCTTTTGTCTGGTGAATAAATAATAAGTAACAAAGGTCCCTGGTACATAATGGTGGTGAAGTAATTCATCAAACAAGGGGCCACCACTGCAAAGGCCCTGTCACTTGTATATTAAATGTCCTGTATTTTAGTAAGCCATGGGCACATTCAACAGGGTCTTAGATTATGATCTCAACACCTGGGAGGCAACAGTCTTTTAAATACTGGCTCCTGCCCCCATGGTTCCATAATTCATTCACACACACCCCATCTGTATGGGACTGACTCACAAAAAAGCATCTCTAACATGAGTAGCAGGGGAGGGAAGGCAGCATGGTACAGCCTGACCTCAGCAGATTTCAGAAGCTAAGCAGGGTCAGTACTTGGAAGGGCAACCACCAAGGAAGACTCTGCAGAGGAAGGCAATGGCAAACCACCTCTGCTTCTCACTTGCCTTGAAAACCCCTTGCTGGGGTCACCATAAATCGGCTGCAACCTGATGGCACTTTACACACGCACAACATGACCAGAACTACTAGCCATGAGTGCCTCAGCTTTTTTTCCATCTAGGCAAGTTTGTCAAATGGAATTTAGTGATTAGGTTTAAATGCTTAACACCGTTATATACACCCTTCTAGTGCCATTGACTTTGATGGACTTAGGAGGATGTGACTCTGCTTAGGATGGCATTGTCTTTGTGGCACTTTGGGATTTTTAAAAACAGTACACAGTGAAAAAGAAATGAACCCAATCCACTGTGCGGTCACACACACTAAATAATCCACTTTCAATCCACTTTCCAGTTGGATTTTACTGTGTGAACTGACAAAATCCAGTTGGAAAGTGGATTGAAAGTGGATTATTTAGTGTGTGTGACCACAGCCTACATGACACATTATGTGTTAAAGGCATTTCCTCTATTATTCACATCTGGAAACCGACAACATCATGTATCAGTATTATGTGCAAAGGATTAACAATAATGTCTGGACGATAATCCAAAAGGAAAAAGAGCAAAAAAGACTTGGAACAAGAAACCACAAAGGTACTGAGGACTGCCTGCAGGTGGCATGCCGTTTCCCTTTTGAGTTGGAGCAAAGGAGGTTTTTCTTTGCTCTGCTTTGAAAGGGAGTCCCACAAGTGATGCTCATAAAAGACATGGTGCTTCAGTTTTAGGTAGGCCTCACTACTGTCCAGAGCACTGCCATTTTAGAATCATACAGGTTTTTCTGCTTGTTCCTGAAGCACAAGAGATAGCCTGTTTCTCTGGAAAGAAAGTGTATCTTATTGTGTCAGCAAAAGATAGCCAGGAGACTGGCTTATCATCCTCAAAGGTCAGTTGTTTGTTACAGAAGAACAAGACCCTCCACAACCCCATGCTAGGTGGAACATACAGTATCAGGATCCACCTTGAAGGTCTGCCGTTGTATCTGGCAAAACACCTGCAACATGTACAGAACATGTAGCATGTGCAGTCATGCATGTGGTTACATATGTCCAGGGTGACATAGTGCAGGTGTGATCAACCATTAGTTTGAACTCTCTAGAAAAGGAAAGCCTTTACTGCAGGAAGGAGCCAATCCTCCTTTTGGTAGAGGAGTTTCTGCCAGCCTGTCATCAAGACCCTGGGGAATCTTAAGCATACGTTCTTTCTCTGTGTTTGTAGGAGTCTGTTGTGTTGTTCTCTTACCTCTGGGAGGTGGAAAGGGACTTGCGAAAAGGACTCTGTCTTTTCCTTGCTTAATAAACTATGATTTAACTGTAAATTTGCTTCTGTGAATTTCTGGGTAGAGTGCAGAAGTGGGAATTTCCTAACATTGCCCGATCCTGCTAGCTCTCCGAGAAGGGTCTGATCTCCCCCCTCCCCCCCAGAGATGCTGTGTAATTTGACCTCTATGAGGATTCCCCTTGGGTAGCAGTGTTAGTTGGTGGGTCCACCTGCTGCAAGCCATCCCTGCAAGGGAGGACAGCTCCAAGGAATGCTCAGACCCAGAATTATACCTAACAGAGGTAATTAATCAGAATTTGCTCTTGCTTCATTTTATATTTCTGAAGGTTGTGCATCATGTAGTTTGTAGCAAATTTCAATCATTTCAATATATCTGTATCTTCTTCATTACTGATATACATTTGTTTACATTGATATAACACCACAACAAACCAGTTGATGTAACAGTAGTATGGTTAGAGTAAAATCTTTGAGGGTGGTCAATGTGCAGGATACGACATATGCAATTGCATTACTATAACATTGCACAAAAAGAATTGTGATGCAGTTATACCTATAATCACATTAAGAGATGACATGCAAATTTGTAACTAAGAGGGGAGAAAGACGTTCAGGAACTGAAGGATCAGAAGTTGCATAAAGGATGGATGCAGTTCTGGAATAACTTTGATGAATTACTCAAAAAGCAATCTTGGTGCAATTGTATAGTTATAGCAAGATTCTTCAGAGGGTTCATTGTGTAGGATAGGATGTGTGCAATTGCACCTGTTCCAATTTTGGAAATGTCTTCAGAAATTCTCCTGATTAAACCAGAATTAAGAAGAAGTAGAACATGCCAGAGAGTGAATTTCTGGAATATTCACTGTTAATATTACATTTGGTTCCAAATTAACTGTCACCAGTTATGAATGAGATGTTCAAGTCATTGTGGTCAGTTTTCTGAAAGCATCAACAAAGCATACTACATCTGTGGAAAACAGCATATAGAATGTCAAGAACTATTAGGAAAAAGATAGGAGAAAAAGAAGGAATATAACATAACATCTCTATATAAATCAGTGGCATGCTCATGCCTTGATTACTATGTACAGATCTTATCATTCCATTTCAAAAAGTGTCTAGTAGAAATGAAAAGCCACTGAGAAGGGCAATCAAAATGACATGGTGATATAAATATTTCCCAGGTATATAAAAGATAGCTGTCATCCTATGGAATTAATGTAGCAACAAAATTGCAACAAAAGAATGTACACAAGACCAATCCCCTGCCCCCCCAACCCCCTCACCTTGACCTAGTGTGATTTTGTCAAAGGGTAGAAATGGATTTTAAAATACTGTAAATGTTTTGTGTTTTTGATATGTTGTTAGTTGCCTTGTCAAAAATATAAATAAAGCACTGCAGGAATTCAGATTTAATAAGCAAATTAATAGCTATTAGCTGCCTATTAAATGCATTATTGCTAGAAGAAGTGGGAAGTCATATAGCAGTTTTTAATGCCCCCCTGCCATCAGTTTGTGTGACTTCTGTTTACTGCAAAAACAGATCATTTTGTGCTTATCTCTTGATAAGGGTTTGAAAGACAGGGCCCTTGTTGTTCATATTATTAGAAAGACATTGTTGTTTAAGATCAAAATGAATGCTACCCAAATGCATAACTTCTAGTTTAAAGCCAAACACTTTAGGAATTATCTAGTTGTTGATAAACTGGCCGATCCCCTAGGCATTCATGAAGTCCCCATCTTCTGAGAAACTATGCTCTGTTCTATACAATGGTTCATTTTCAGCATATCTACTATCCAGGATTTCTGTTGGTAGCAAAATGTACCCTAGAATTTCAGTTTACAGAAATGGAAAAAACTTATGACAAATAGAAATTTAGGTAAAAAAAGGACTGATTTCTAAAATATATCATATACTAGTAGACGGAGAAACCAAAAAAAAAAAAATACAAGCATATCAAAAAGCATGGAAAAAAGACTTAGGGATAGACATCACAGAAGACCAATGGTTAGATATATGGAAACGTAACAGTAAGATTTCAAAATCGCAAAACATACAAGCAACAGCATACAAACTGCAATTTAGGTGGTACTTAACTCCTGAAAAAATAGCGCATATGACATCAGGGGCCAATGCATCCTGTTGGAAGTTATGTGGGCTAAAAGGATCCTTTATACACACTTAGTGGGGATGCAAACACATTGAAGAATTTTGGAAGCAAATTATAAAGGAAATCAAAGAAATAACAGGACAAACACTTGACATGAACCCTCTAATAATTTTGTTAAACTGTTGTCAAACAGATAATCCCCCCACAGGAGACAGGGAATTAATTTTGTTGATGCTAACAGCGGCAAAAGCCACAATAGCATAGCGTTGGAAAGAGAAATCCCCTCCTAATTTATCACATTGGTATAGTAAACTGTGGGACTATTTTATGTTTGAAAAGTATTCCATATACAATGAAAGAGACAATACAGAAAGAAAATGGTTTAACCCAATAGATAAATGGTTTCCTTTTTTAGACAAGATGGCAAAAAATAGAGATAAGTGTAAAAGTTGGTCATATTATAAATACTGGACTATTGTGAACAATTAATATGGAATTATAAAGTAGACAACTTGTTGATTTAAGTTAACAACAACAAGAAAAGTTTGTACTTGTAATGCTACACTACACACTAAGAGGTATGGGACTAGAAAAACCTTTATGTTTTACCCATGTATCCTATATAAACAACTGTAAGAACTGTGAGTGATTTGTTTGATCTTGTTAATGGAAAACGCAATAAAAATTATTACAAAAAAAATATCAGCAGCATTGGTAAAGAATAACTTTGTGCAAGATATATAATGTTTTGAGGCCTTCACCTTAAATAAGTGATCTTACTCACCAAGACAGAAGAAAGACTGGAGTAACTCTTTGCTTCATTATATATGGTATGGCTACCCAATCAAAGTTGTACAATATCTGGTCAAAAGTGTCAAATTTCAGCCAATTTGTGGCATCCCTGTAGGGTTTTCAAGGCAAGAGACCAACAGAGGTGGTTTGTAATTGCCTGCTTCTGCATAGCTACCCTAGTTTTCCTTGGAGGTCTCCCATTTAGGTACTAACCAAGGCCAACCCTGCTTCGCTTCCAAGAGATGAGACATCCAGGTCAGCTGGTTACTAAAAAATCATAGTAGAGGGCAGACAAAAATTTACCCAGAAAATTAACCCAAGGGCCAAACTAGACATGATGGTGTCCTCATGGCCACCACCACAAGGTCATCACCACCACCATTTTAAAGTTAAGGAAACTAGACTACTATCAAGGCTGCTTAAGAGACAGAGTGGGTAAAAGAGCCAGTTGTTGGATCTGGACTCTGAAAAGGCAGCTCTGTCAGCTCTAGTTTTACAGCATCTGGAAACAGCTAGGGCCAAAATGCAGTGGGGGAGAGACACTGCAGAAGAACTGCACCAATTGATTTGAAGTAATGAGCCTTTTCTTCAGCTGCAAGTTTCTACTTAGTGTGTATTGCTGAAAATTCCAGAAGAGTTATGTACATTTACTGCTGTTCACACAGTTAACCTTTCAGATCTCCCTCCATTTTGTACTTTCAGTCTACAATCTATGTGTTTAGGTGGGGAGTCTAGGCCAAGTTTAATCTTCAGTAAAGCATCAGAGCTTATTGACAAAGTAGCACTAAGCTGAAATATCAAGGGATAATGCCTTCCCTACAATTCACTCTAAATTCCTTGGGATATGTGTGTGTGTGTGTGTATACACACACACTGACACACACAGAAACACTGACAGTGATACTTATACAGGGGTCATTTCATAGAAAAAGAGGTGCAGGAGCTCAGTAGCATAACTCATTAGCATAACTTATTTGCATATGTCACAAGAAAGGCAAGAAAGAAGACAGAGCGAGGGGGAGGAAGGGAGGGAGGGAGGAAGGAAGGAAGAGCTGGCAGAGAGGGGACAGCTACTAATCCAAGCCTCAGAAATACCACTATTCCGGGAGGATAGCTTCAGTGGCGGATGAAGCCTTCAGAAGGCTAGTCAGAGGAACAAGGACCTTTCCAGAGATGGGGTCATTTTGCTGCAGCCATGACACAAGCAGGCATTCCTCGGGGGGGGGGGGGCTGGGACCAACTCCCGGAGCTGAACTCCCCCGAGCTCCTGCTCAAAATGACCCCTACACTTATATATATATATATATATATATATATATATATATATATTGTAGTTCAATAAAATGATGAGGCTTGCCAGAGAGGCCCTACAGTCATACATAAAAGAAGGAAAATCATTAGATGAGGCATTATGGTAGCTAAGGAAATATATACAGAGAGAGAGAAAAAAACACTGACAGTGACAATTCTATTTTTTTTTTGTAGTTCAACAGAAATGATGAGGCTTGTCAAAAAGGCCCTACAGTCATACATAAAAGAAGAAAAATCATTAGATGAGGCATTATGGTAGTTAAGAAAACAATAAAAGAATCTCAGGAAACATTCATTCATGCAAAACATGACTGCAAGAGATACATTTATTTGGTAAAATGCCAAGGTATAAGAGTGTGTTCAGTCTTAAAAATTATCCTTCTGTGCCGGGAATGTAATTATAATGCAGTCATTTAATATGACCATAATGTTCATTAGATATGTAAATAACAGCAATAATGTAAAAGTGAAAAAAGAACTAAGAATCCCACAAGTTCACCATAATCCTTAAAAGAAACAGAGAAACACTAGATAGTCAGCATTTGAGGAATAACTGCTAGTTCAAGAGCAGAAAAGAAATGTGGTATAGCCCTTTCATTTGGGATACAGGGAAGAGGCAAATGACGTCTGAAATGCCCCTTCATGTAAAAACTCTATTCAATTAAAAGTTTGCATTTTAGGGAGCAGAGTTGCTCCCACTTAAAATGTGTTGCTAGTAGTATGTGCAAGTTGTTTTAGCATTACCAAGATACCATGTAAAATGCACATGTAAGAAATTCCCTGCCAAGAGAGATTATTAATTGTTTATTATACACCTCAAACAGAAAACTAGTTCCTAGGGCACCTTATAATGAACACCAATGTAAAATAAATATCTCAAATATGAAAATAGAAATCTAATCAGAACATAGAAAAGCAGAAAGCAGTAGGAGAAAATGGAAAAGTCAAACTGATAATGCTTTAAAACTACCAACCAGTCACCAGAGTTAGAAAATAATGAAATAGCGACAGACAAAACATAATTCTTCTGCATGAGAGGAGGAACAACCTCTGCTGGGAGTAAATTGGTTTTCATCTACCAGTCAAAATCCAACCAATGTAAAGAGCAGAGATTACAAAGTCTGGGGGCCAAAAATGAAAAGGCCACCAACCTCCACTCCAAAATTGACAGGGGTAGGGCCTAGGGATGGGCACGGACCACATTTCTGCAGTTTGGTTTATGGTTCAAGACTGAACCACGAACTGAACCACAAGGATATGCCAGCCCTGAGTTGAACTGTTTGTATAGGTTTGTGGGCCATTTAAAGTTTAAAACTCTGCCTTCTGCTCCCCACAAAAGCAGGGGGAGCAGAAAGCAGGGGCTTAAATGGCTCTGAGCCATCAAAACCCTTTGGTTCTGCTCCCCACCAGTTTGAAGCATGGGGAGGGAGCAAAACCAGAGGGCTAAATATGGGTTGAAGCCTCCTGGGGTCATTTCATCCCCTCCTTTTTGCAGGCCATGGTTTTGACTAGCCAGCAAAAAGGAATGGATTAAGTGTCTCCCAAGGGGCACTTTCATCTCCTTCTGTCTCCTGGCTGTTGCCAACAGAAAGGAAGGGGTGAAATGCCCCCTGGAAGGCACTTCACCCCCTCCTGTCTGCTGGCCACGGCAAGCCACAGCCAGCAAAAAGGTGGGGATGAAGTGCCCCCGGGAGGCCACTTTACTCTTTCCTTTCTGCGGGCCCACTTGCACAGCCCATTTAAAAGGTCTGCACTAGGCACCCCTAAGTAGCTGAGCCAGCATGGAGAGACCACACACACTTCCACATCAATACCATTTCCATTTATAAGCTGAATCCTGAGCGCAACATGTTTTGTATACCTTTTCATTGGGGATAAGCAGATTTCCACATTTCTATCCCATTTGGATTTGCTGCCTCTTCTTTCCTAGAAATTTGGTCTGAAGATCTTCTATTGAAGATCTCTTACTGACAGATCTTAGAAAATGGGAAGGTTCATATAATAGTAGGTGTTCCTTTTTCATGTAGACCTCCTCTCTCCCCCACCTTAAGTCATTTTTTTCTACTTTGTTTGAGGAGGTTGCAGCAGAACCATCCCTAAATGCTTGAACTGAGTCTCAGAGCCCACTCATTTGCTTGGCACTGTGAACTCAGAAATGGCTCACTTCTCTGTCTGGTTAATTCCTGAAAGAATTCAGGCACTTGACGGTTCTCAGAAAAGTGATCTAGGCACTTAGAGAACCATTTTTAAGTGCCAAGATCAAGTATGAGATTCAAATTCTGTTCAGCTGTCCATCTGAAGCCCTTTGGAATGGGATTTGATATGAAGGTAAGGGACTGAGGATTCTCTTTGGAGTAAAAATTCAAACTAATTAGATTTCATAGTCCTCCCAGTTCCTGATATTCCTCCGAGTTCCATGGCATCAAGAACTTGAACTCACTTGTTACTGGTCTAAAGTTAAACTTTACCTGGCATTGTTTTAGTTACAGGTACATTTCAGTCGTGATTGCAACCAAATAAATAAACAGAAATGTGTTTGGAATGTACCTTTAGTACTAATGGAAGCCTTGTCACAAGCAAGTCTGAAATGTGAAGACTGGTGAATAGCTGCCATTCTTAAAGGTGAGTATGAAGACATTTCATTCAGATTCCGCTGTGTCTGCTTCTCTCACTGCCTAAGGTGCTGTCAGTTTTGACACTCTTTGTGACAAATAGGGGAAATTTTGATGGGCAAAGACAAGGGGCTGCAGCAAAAGCATCAGAAATCTTCCAGATCTAAAATTTGCAATATTACATCTTGGCCTCCATGAAGTCAACCGATCAGAACTCCCAAACAAATGACATTGAACCATCATATAACTAATATTGTGTTGTATTATTTTGTCATTTGTTCTTGCAGGAAAGCATTATGCTTTAATGTAACACAATATGTAGATCAACTCCCACCAAAAGAAAGGGAAACATAATCTTAGTTGCTCCAAAGAGCTAAAATTGAAACCATATGCAGTATTATTCAGAATGCAAGTATCAGCAGTAAATAAGACACTTGGAAGCAATGTTTCCTCTAAGCTCCACAGTCTTGTGAGCAGAAATTCTACCTCGTGAGTGGAAAAAAAATTAGCAGCATTAAAGTTATGAACAAGTGTACATTTGATTATTGCATAAATTGTTTTTTTAGATTATCTCCATAATCTTGTAAAAATCTCAGAATGAATTCTTTGAAACTATATTTAAACTATATTTTAAGAATTTAAACATTATAAGAGATGACAGAATCAAGTCAAATTTCATTACACAAAATGTTGTCCTCTGCAGTATGGGTAGACCAGGCCACTGGAGAACAGGTCTACCCACCCATTTCCACCTGGCCTCTGGAAAACAGGTCTACCTGCTCCAGTCCACTATATTGGTTAACCTGGCCTTGGACTATCACCCTGCACTGACCTTTAGAAACAGTGCTAGCACTTGGGTGGGGGACTCTTGCAGTCAACTCTTTTTGTGTTTGTGTGAAATATGACAACCAGCATTACAAATCAAATATAACAGAGGTGGAACAATCACTGTCAGAATGCTGTCTAACCTAACAAACAGGAAGTTGCTTAAATGTTAGCAACTAGTCCAAATGACATATTTATTCAGATATTTATATCCCACTTTTCCCTGTGACTCAAAGCAGCTTACAAATCATACTGAAAAGCATAATAGGGGTGTGCAAAAATATTTCTTTTTTCTGGCTTAATTATAGCCTATGGGGACCATTATAGTCAATGGGCCCCATAGGCTATAATGGAGAATTGATCCAGGGTTTCTGGGGCTCTGGGAGGGGCTGTTTTTTGAGGTAAAAGCACCAGATTTGCAGCATAGCTGCTGATGCCCCTCTTGAAACCCTCCCAAGTTTCAAAAAGATTGGGCAAGGGGGTCCAATTCTGTGGGCCCCAGAAGGATGTGCCCCCATCCTCCATTGTTTCCTATGGAAGCTTGGTTGTGAGCTGAACAGAAATCCTCTGAGCTGGCCTCTGAAATATTGTGCACCAGCACCCCCTAGTACAGCTTAGAGGGAATCATGCTTAGAAGTACAGCATCCATAATATTTATCAGTTATTCCCACTTATTGGTCCTGGGTTCACCAGTCAAGGCAGATAATTGTTTGGAGTCTCCAGTATCTTAAAATTAGATACCACACTTTTAATGTGTATTGTCTATCATTAAAGCATGAAAAAGACACACTGATTTCCCAAATTCAAACAAACAAGATTATCACATTACATTGGATACTTTGACTGTACTCCCGAAAAACCCAAAACTCATGGAAAACCCATATTGCTTTCTGCATTCCCTGCAAAAGAGCAGCCCTCCACCATGTTCTGTCTTTCACTTTGCACTAAAACACACAAAAAATGGAGGTGGGTGGAGGTTTTGTGTTGATGTAGCCTAATAAAGTCTTGTATATTTTTCCTCTCCTTCTGTTGGGAAAGAGCACTAAGTATCTTTAACCACAGCTGGTTGCAAACAGCTTCTGTCTCACTGCTAAACAAGATAAATAATATATATTCTACACATGAATTATTCATTTTTGTAATATTTAACCAGAAAGTAAAGCCGAAGTTCTTTTGCCATTGCACACTCAAAGGTTTCCTGGAACAAGTGGAAATTAGAGAGATGAAAATGCCATGCTTAACGTATTCAAAAAATCAGTCTGCTGGTGCTTCCTATTTTAAGCTTTGCATCCCTAGGAGAATCCATTCATTTCTTGTTGTGCAGTAGAATGCATCATGGCTAATTATTGTTTTCAAGGCTTTTGACTTCTAGGGTCTCTTCTGCCCACAAATATATGGTTGCTGTATGCCCTGACACAGTTTTGCATGAAATTAGGTCTTCAGGTGCGATTTACAATCATCTTTTGCTCATTAAAAAATTCTGTCATCTCCATTTACAAGCATTCAAGCAATATAATAGAAGTATATAATTTCACCTAGTCTATAGCTAACACAGTAGATTCCCTTATTTCACAAAGAAAGACAAGGTATAAAAATTTTAAATAGATGTCTGATCAGCTTCAAGTGTTTGCCAATTCTAACCTCTTAATGGCTGCAGTGTTGTGAAGCTGACTCCATTTTGTTCATGTCATCGTCCCCCATGGTTCCTTAGATCAGACCAGAAACCAGGGCAGTCTCTGCATGGGGATTTTTCTCCAAGACTGTGGTCACACGGCCCCTTTAAATCCGGGAGCCCTCCCGGATTAAAGGGGCCGCATTTTTTTACCTTGGGTTGGGATGTACACACATCCCAACCTCCGTCGGCGATGAGCGGCGGCAACGGGCAGAGGCGGTGGTGTCAGCGGTGAAGGAGGCAGCGGAGGAGACCGGAGGTGACAGCAAAGGAGGCATTGGAGGAGAAGGCATCGGCGGGCAGCGTTGTAAGGTGTGCTGCGGCGGCAGCTGGCGGGGCCTTTTTCTGGCAGCAGTGGCCAGGGGAGGCATCCTTCCCCAAGCCCCGCCGGCTGCCTGGTAAGTTTGGGGAGTTTTTTTCCCCTTTTACACTTGGGCGCAATGTTCCCTGTCTTGCTACACTGCACTGGTGACTTCATTGTCCATCGACACTTGGATTCACTTCCACATGCAAATGTCACCAATTTGTACAACAGCATTTTTTATGGGGAGGGTATTCAGAAGATGCATCTCTAAAGGCATGTTTGCATACACATTTGATCCCAACAACTTGCAACTAGATTGGGTGAGGAAGCCGGGACCAGTTATCCTGGCAATGGAGACATGCTTCATTTTCTCCCCCTTTGGGTTTTATGTTCTTAGTACAAAGGGATGCAAAGAATCACTGAGACAGGACATGTTATGTATGGTGACAATAATCACAATATGTGCTCTCCCTTATCTTAACACTAGGTATTTGTTTTGGAAGAATCACTCAATAAATCATCATTGGGACCCCTAAATGAAGCAAGGTTCCAAAGCAAAGCCATCCAAAGCATAGCTGCTGCTTCATTTAGCTCCTTACTCCCCCCCCCCTTGCCTTTGTCAGTCTAACTGCCTGGAGCCTCCTTCCCCCCCCATATATGGAAGGTTTTTAGCAGTTAGGAGATCAATCAAGGACTGATATGACTGACAACTCTGAATTGCCAATGAAGCATACAGAAGTGGGATGAATAGGATATATTTCCTTTGCTTGCCCTTCCAATCAGTGTGATTTGAGGAGGGAGATATGAAACTGTGGAACATATTGTGTGCTAACCTATTTGGAGCTGTTTTCTCTGCCATATGTGAGCTTCCTCGTGGGATGAATGTTTGCAGGAGCTTTTTTATGCATTAGTAAAATTACTAATTTGTTCCTAATTAATATATCTTTGCCTCAGTGAGTTTCATTTCTGATCTACCTTGTTTTGATCCACAGAAAAGAGTGGCTTTTCATCCATTATGGCATTGATTGGTAGCTTGGATATCCACTTGACTACCCATTGCTGCCTGCACTTCAAAGTAGATACCAGCTGACCAGGTCTCTCTTGGTTTCCAGCCACGGTTTCTACATTTGGGACAGAAATGTTATTGCCCTGCAAACAAATTCAACACAAACTGTTTTCTCCTTATCCTTCGTGTCTGCTATGGCCTCCACTAATATATTGTATGTGTCATTTTTATCATTTATTCTGCATAATGCTGATGAAGAGAAAGAACTTGAGACTTTACTCGATCGTACAGGGTCTGTTGTGTTTTTCTTCCTCTGGCCAAGTTCTCTTCTGATACTTCTGCTTGGCTCACAGCAGTAAAGGGAAGGAATATGGCCAGGGGTCCATTGGAGTGGGAGCGCACAGGAGCGCAGCTCCGGGAGTGAGAAGCCCAGGGGGCGGGCACATGACCAAGCCCCGCCCCCTCCTCGGCTTCCCCGAGCAGTGCAGAGGCGCAGTGCCCCAGGAAAAGCCCTGCTAGGGTCTTTACTGATTTTAATGTTTTGTTTTAATATTGATAATTTATCATTGTTCCTTTTATGACTGTGTGCTGCTTTTCCAGAGACTTGCTCAAGGTGGCATATAAATTTTCTAAGTATACCATTTTTTATCTGGGCACATGGCACATAAGTACTGGAGAAATTTCACCAACCCTTCAGCAGCTTCCACCCCATCAGTTTGGTGTAGTGGTCAGGAGTTGGACTCTAATCTGGGAGAACCGGGTTTGATTCCCCACTCCTCCACATGCAGCTGCTGGTGTGACCTTGGGCCAGTCACAAGTTCTCTCAGAGCTGTTCTCTCATGAGCAGTTCTCAAAAGACCTCTCTCAGCCCCACCTACCTCACTGGGTGTCTTGTTGTGGGGAGGGGAAGGGAAAGGGACGGGTGGTGCACATGTCCTGGGTATCTCAAGTCTACTTGAAACCTGGTGGTTTCAAGGGAGCAGGAAGAGAATGAGGGTGTGTTCTTCACGCTTATTTTTATTGCACAAAGTATTGGATGGGGAAGGGAATGGAGGAAGAGCAGGCCAATTTCAGTCACCTGTGGAGTGGAGCCTGAGGGGTGGGTGTTGCCTTCTGACACACTTCCGGTATGTTCGGGGGTGTGGCATATGCAAATGAGTTATGCAAATGAGTTATGGTAATGAGCTCCTGCACCTCTTTTTCTACGAAATGACCCCTGAATATGGCTGCACTTTCCCCAACTAGCTAAGCCTAGCCAGTGCCCTAAATTGGCTTGAAGAAATGGGCATTTATTTATGTATTTGTTTAAAACATTTTATGCTGACTTCCCACCCAATTTAGGGTCCCAAAAGTGGCAAACATCAAAGGAATGTCAAACATTAAAAGAGGTTAGACAACAAAAAGCAATTAAAATACAAGTATACATAAAACATGTAAATCAAAACACATAAACACCCACAAACAGGGGAGGGGGCAAGTATTAGTGAAGGAACTTCAAACAAGATACAGAAGTCTTCACCTGCTGGTGGAAGACCACAGTAGAGGGAGGCAGATGAATCTCCCTTGGTTTCAGTGCCATGACTGAGAAGGCCTTCCCTTGGGCTGCCACTGGTTCAGCCTCAGATGGTGAGGCACCTAAAGCACATGCCTGGAGTGGCTGGGTAGGTTCATAAATGAGCAGGTAGTCCTCCAGCTATGACTTGAGTAGAGGAGATGGCTGTGCTCCTTCCTTTCCAGCCAAGCCTGCTGCTCTTTAGCTTAGAGAAGCAAGGCAAGGCTGTTTGTGCTTCTGGCCCTAAACCAAGTCCTTTCTTAATAGGGTTGCCAACTCTGGTTTCAGAAAATCCTGGAGATTTGTAGGGAGAGCCAGAGAAGGGCAGAGTTGGGGAAGGGAGCTCGGTGGAGATGTGATGCTCCCTCTCCAAAGCTGCCATTTTCTCCAGGGGAACTGATCTTTGTAGCCTACAGATCAGTTGTAATTCTGGGAGAATGCCTGGCCCCGCTTGGAAGTTCTAGTTGCCCCTGTTTGGCTCAGATCTTGGAACTAGCTGAGGTTTGGTGATCTCCTTTTGTGGAGCTGTGCGGCAGGCTTGTTTGACTAGAAGACTCTATTTCTCAGCTACCATTGCTATGTAAATTAAGGGTAGTTAGGGCCTACATATTTGCCTTTTGCAGTGGGAGATATTCCCTAGTGGCATGAAGGAACTGAACAACCCTTCTTTGTTCCCGAAATTCAGGTAGAGATTATGTGAATTTTACCATGAACACGTTCAACAGTAAAACTTCCAGTGTTTGCAGGAATTTTATTTATTTATTTATTTTTCATATTTATACCCCACCCTCCCCGTGAACGGGCTCAGGGCGGCTTACGAGGGCAACAAGGCCAATTCAAAACATTAAAACAGATAAAAACAGCATAAAACTGCTCAATAAATAACATAATTATAGTAAAAGCTTCCAATTATCATTCAGATGGCTACCCAATAATCAAGGTCCGAGCCCACATTGCCACCAGGCCAGGGTTGCACTAGGGCCAGCTACCATCACTGATATCAGTTGTGATGGGTGATGTCACTTGTGTTGCTGGTGGTATTGCTGGTATTGCTGGTGGTGGCTCTTAGTCGAAGCCCTGGCAGAAGAACTCCGTTTTGCAGGCCCTGCGGAACTGCATTAAGTCCTGTAGGGCCCTGATCTCCTCCGGGAGCTCATTCCACCAGACAGGAGCTGCCACCGAAAACACCCTGGCCCTAGTTCCGGCGAGCCTGGCGTCCCTGGGGCCCGGAACACAGAGTTGATGACGTGACCCTGACTGAAGTTCCCACTGGGGTATATACGGAGAAAGGCAGTCCTTAAGGTATGTTGGACCCTGGCCAGAGTTGATCAAATGTGAGCCAATCGCCTGGTCTATGCAGTTTGTGCCAAGCATCTGCAGATGCCTGCTGAACAGTTTTGCATCAGGTTTTTTGTTGTTGTTGTTGTTGCAAAACCGTGCATGCACAGAACACTGCCTATTCAACCCAATCAGCCACCATTACCACCTCAAGGGACTACTTAGACAAACACTGAAGACTAGGATTTTATCAAAACACAGCATTTATTTATTTATTATTAAATTTTTAGACCGCCCTCCTTCAGAGTGCTTGATTTATATGATTTGTGATGGATTTAATTGTTCAAACAATGGCCTGCTGAGCAGAACACCCATGCAGCCAGGAGGGCCCAAGTAGAACTCAATAGAGCTGCATGACAGTGCACATACATGAAAAAGCTGATTGCACTGTACTGCATGATTAGGAAGGAATACAGGGAAGCAACCTGCCGAACAGCCACAAATGGGTCAATGAACAGTCAAATGGCTCACTAGAAAATCAACTCCCTGTTCATGACCAGTGAATAGAACGTAAGCCAAGCAAGCAGCTGTTCAAGCCTCCCTATATTTAGGCAGGGGTCATTTCGAGCAGGAGCTCGGGAGAGCGTAGCTCTGGGAGTTGGTGCCAGTCCCCCCCCCCACGGGGGAATGCCTGCTTGTGTCATGGCTGCAGCAAAATGACCCCGCCCCCTAGAAAGGTCCTTGTTCCTCCGACCAGCCTTCTGAAGGCTTGGATTAGTAGCTGTCCCCTCTCTGCCAGTTCTTCCTTCCTTCCTTCCTTCCTTCCTTCCTTCCTTCCTTCCTTCCTTCCTTCCTTCCTCCCTCCCTCCCTCCCTCCCTCCCTTCCTTCCTTTTTTTTCTCTCTCTCTCTCCTGTCTTTCTTGCCTTCTGACATACTTCTGGTGATGTCAGGTGGTGTAGCATATGCAAATAAGTAATGCTAATGAGTTATGCTAATGAGCTCCTGCACCTCTTTTTCTGTATTTAGGGTTCTGAGCTCCTGCTGTTTTCCTGCAAGGATGGCTAGTCTCTCTACCACTTTCAAAGATGCCCCCCCCAATCCCCTCTTCTCACATTTGGCCCCCAGGAGGGTTGCTCATGGATATCTCACTCAAAAAAATAGGAGAAATTAGATATTTGTGACCGCTTCCTCACAGCCATGGCAGCATAGTTTATATTTCACAGTCTTATGTTGTTATTTTTTAAAAAACAACAACAACAGTGTAGCCCTTTCCCAGCTCATGTCATTATACTACCTATAAATAGTTTTCATCAGTCATGGGGAAGGAGGGGGAACAATCTTGCTGGATATCTGTGGTTCAGAATTAAGACTGAGTGCACTAACGTTTCCCCTCTCAATAATATAATGTTATTTTAATGGCTTCTTCCTTCTGCAGTATATTTATGGAAAGGATATTTAATTAGATGCCTGCTTTATCGTTACTTATATTAATCACATCTACGGGGTCATGTGGTAGCATATTTAATATTTAATGTTTTGGAAATAAATTAAAATACAGTGATTTAAAGGCTAACAAATTATCCAATGTTACAAAAGGAATTGCAAAGCTAATTACGCACCCCATCGATGGCTAAATGGAACCTGAGACTTTTACCTCTGTTCAAGAGATGGAATCAAGTACTGTTTAGCTGGAAGGGAAATTATGAGATATAACTGATTTGCTGGTGGTAATAGCCAGGCACTCAGATCCTATAGCTAGGCATAGTTGCTGTAGCACCCAAAATGGCACTCACCAATGTACTTCCCATTGCCTAGGTTCCACAGTAACATACAATTAATTCTGGTTCCCAAGGGGGCTCACATTCCTTAAGACAACCCTCTCTCTTATGCTACAGAGCAACTAACTTTTGAGAACAGAGGAACTTTCAAAACCAGTTTCTGACACTACACAGCAGGGAGGGGAAATTCTGTATCAAAAATGTAGCAGTTATGTCTATATCAAAAGGAGGTTTTTGAATCCTTGACATTATAATACATCCCAGCTGTCCTCACACCTCAGAATGAAGACCCCACACTAAAACTAATAGAGAAAGTGTGGGTTAATTAATGGCTGATCTAGAACAAGAACTTACTGAATCTTTCAGGGCAGGTTATCATTTGCCACCCCAGCATGAAATAACGAGACAGACAACAGGTTTGGAATCAAACAAGGGCCACTTTATTAACTATTTAAACAGAACATGCAGCAACGGGTAAACTAAGCAAGCACAGGAACAGGCAAGGCAGGCGTCATTCCCAGACACAGCCTCCTTGCCCTTGTAATGGGCAGGTAACCTAGCCCCAGTCTTGACCCAGTGAGATTCTGGCTCGTAACCGGCGGCCCAGCATACTGGCATCCCCTCCCAGGGGCGCCTACCCCTGAGGCTGCACAGACCTTCAGGGAGGAGCCTAGTCTGAGAGGTTCCCAGAGGCGATCACCATTCACCTCCCCAGACCGCAAGGCCCTAAGGTGGTTCCTGATGACCTCCTGTTCCCAACAGGGATATGCCATGAGGCACCCACCAGTTCCATTTTCTTGCTTGCATAAACGTACCACATGCAAATCCAAGCCTCTGCTTTGGCATTTGCTTACCCCACACGGCAACCGAGAGCCATCCGAATCCTGTGCTGCAGGTCCTCTAAAAATAACCCATTGCCCTTGTTTGAAAGGTGCACCCCATCAGGGCGATACAGGTCCGGGAACCTGACCTGTATGCCCAGGTGCGGCAAAAAGAGACCCAACCCGGACTCCATGGCCATGCGAAGTTGGCTGTTAGCATTACGCCTAGCCCTGTCCATACACCTGGGGTCACCGGCATGCCTCCAAACCAGATGGGGGAGCATGGCAGACCATACTATCTGCACACCAGGCCACCGTGACCTGATCAGTGCCAAATCAGCCCTGGCCTGCATCACAAGGGCCACACCCTTGACCAAACCCAAATCATTGCCCCCCAGGTGTATGACTAGCACGTGAGGGGGGGGGCCCGCCTCTCCTCAAACAACAACGGGAGGAGCGCCGGCCATCTCATGCCCCTCCTCCCCAACCACTCAACCGTTGCCACTTCGCTGAGGCCAAGCTGGGAGCCGAAAGATGTTCTCCGCGCCCGATGAGCCGCCCAAAAGACCATGCTGTGGCCGCAGACTATGACCCTTCGTCTTGTCTCACGGCCTGCAGCACCTGTAAAAAGAACTTTATTAACAAAGGTCTGAATGAAACCACAACAAACCTACAAGGTACAACGCCTAACATAACTCTTATAGCATCCTGATTTCCAACGCCCGATCCTCTGTATTTTCCTATCAGGGTACCCCATTGTGGCAGCAGTCAAGGCTGCCCCAATTCGAAAAGAATGGGAGCAAAAACGAACACCGCCCAGACCCAGCCGGATCAAGGCCTTCCGAGTCACGGTCCAAAACTGGAACTTCGTAAGAGGGGTGCTGTCACTATGCCGAAATAAATAGCCCGGGCCATCACCCCGAAGTGTCAGGTACTGCCTCATGGCGGCGACTGGGCACAGTGCGGACTCCGAACTAGACCCTAGTTCCAGCACACTCCCCTTACCCCTCTGATCAGTTTTAGATCTACGCAACCTAATCCGTAGCTGAAAATTAATGATTGATACGTCCCTAAGCTCCAAAGCTGCACCAGAAACATCCGCCCGAGAGCCTGCCACCAGTTCGCTAATCCTGAGTGCCCCAAAAAAGGCGATCAGCGAAGCGGCATGAAACAGGCCCACCTCGTAGCTGTCACTACAACAAGAAGGCCACTGGCCCTCCAGCCCTCTCAGGACCGTGGGTGTCAAAGGTTCCCTGGTGTCAACTGCCCTAACGGATTCCCGAGACCACCCCTCGAGCATCTTCCGGAGACGGAAGTCGCCCGTGGTGTCCTTGTGACCCGAGGCCTTACTGGCAAAAGCCAGCGCAGACAGCTTGCCTCTGATTGTGTGAGCTGAAAGGCCACCATTCCGTAGTGTCACACAAAACTGCATCAGGTGTGACACAGGAATAGGCCAGACCTGCTGCAAACCCGCTCCCGCCCTGAAGGACAGAAACTGCTTACCGGCCTTCAGGTAAGCTCTCCTGGTAGAAGGGGCGAGTGCCAGGCTCATTGCCCTGTCGGCCTCAGCCCTCCAATCCCCCACACCTCTGTGGGCATCCGTGCCGGGAGCAGGTCGGCCTCTGGAGCCAGCTGATGAAACCTCTCCATCTGTTTGCGAGAGAGAGCGTCAGCGATCCCATTAGCGACCCCCGGGACGTGTCTGGCCCTAAACAAAATGTTAAATTTAAGGCACTGCAACGTAAAAGCCCTAACTAGGGCCATGATCCTAGGGGATTTAGATGTAAGGGAATTGATGACATGAACCGTGGACTGGTTGTCGCACCAGAAATGGACAGTCCTATTAGCCAAATCGGCTGGCCAAATCCACACCGCTGCGACAATTGGAAAAAACTTCAAGAAGGTGAGGTCCTTGACCCAACCTGCCCGAAACCAATCTTTAGGCCAGTCCCCGGCACACCAATGCCCCCTAAAATAAACTCCGTAACTGGAAGAGCCGGCCGCATCAGATGAGATCTGAAGCTCAGCCTCCAACAAAAGCTCGTCGCGCCACAGAGAGACCCCATTGAACGAATCCAGAAACTGTTCCCAAACAAAGAGGTCCTCCCTCATCCCTTTGGAGACCTTGGTCCTATGGTGTGGGAGCCGAGGCCTCTCATTAAATCGCAGAACCTCCTCACAAATGCCCTACCTGGTGCCACAACTTTGCATGCAAAGTTGAGGTGACCCACCAACTGCTGCAACTCCAGGAGTGTAACTCTTTTAAGGGACCTAACAGAGCTGACCCGCGCCTTCAATGCTTCCAATTTTTCTCGTGGTAATCTACAGCTCAAACTAACCGTATCAATCTCAATACCTAGAAACGTCAATGTGGATGTCGGGCCCTCAGTTTTCTCCTGAGCAAGAGGGACACCCAGCTCATCAGCCAGGTATACAAAACTGTCCAGCAGAAAACGACACTGACCGGAACCCCTCTTGCCCGCAAAAAGAAAATCGTCCAAATAATGGGCAGTACTGCAGAGACCCGTCCTGGTTCTCAAGGCCCATTCCAAAAACGAACTGAACCTCTCGAAAGCAGAACAGGACACCGAGCATCCCATGGGTAAAGCCCTATCCATGTAAAAGTTTCCTTCAAAGGCAAATCCGAGCAGCTCAAAATCCTCAGGGTGCACCGGGAGGAGCCGGAAGGCCGATTTAATGTCACATTTAGTCAACTCGGCTCCCACACCACAAAGGCGAACCACCCGCATGGCCTGATCAAAGGAAGTGTATTTGACGGAGCATAAATCACCTGGGATGGCATCATTCACCGACCCCCCCCCCCCGAGGGTAGGACAGGTGATGAATGAGGCAAAACTCACCAGGAGCCTTCTTTGGAACTACACCTAATGGGGAAACTCTTAAATTGGCCACTGGTGGACTAACAAACGGGCCCAAAACCCTGCCCTCCTGACACTCCTTGGCAATCTTGGCCCTAACTATGTCCTCCATGCCCAAAACTGACTTTAAATTGCTAGCCAAATAGGGAACCCTCATCCCCTGAAACGGTATACGAAAACCGACAGTGAACCCTTCCAAGAGGTAGGCCCCGTCACCCATCCTTGGATAACTACGCAACCAGCGTCTCAGAACTCCCAATTTAATCGGGCTAGGCCCCTTTATCAGAAGGGGGGTTGCCTGGCTTCCCCCCCCCTGAGTACTTGCCTCCTTTGCCCCCCCCCCACGTCCCTTGGGCCGTGGACAACTGGACAAGGGATGAGATACTGCACACAAGGGGCACTCATGCCTAAAAGTGCACGACTTACGACCGCAGGTTCCCTGGGAAGAAAACTCCCAGCAAAGCTGGCGTCGTTGAACCGCCTGCCCCGCCACAGGGCGGGAACCTGCCTGCACTGGCGCCCTCTTAACAGAATGGCCGCTATGAGACCGCTCCCCCCAAGCAGACCTGGCCGGAGACATGATTTGCAGCCACAAGTTAGAACATATCCGGTCCCATCGCATGGCCGGGTTAATGGCTGCCCTCATTCTAAATTGCTCGTCATATTGCGACCAAGCCGGGCTCGGGAAGTCCGTATAGGCCTTATAGATGATGTCCAAATACTGGAGCATCGAAGAGGCCCTCCACGGCTGGTGTCGCACAATGACTGCTGCGTAGATTAGGAAACCCGGAAACCAGTTGGCCCATGTCCTATCCACTACCCGGCGCTTCAAGCGCTCCTTTTCCCTGTCATCCAAGTTATCCTTGTCCTTCTTTTCTAACTCCCGGTAAAGTAGACTAAACACATCTACAAACTCCCCTTTCAGTATTTTATCCTTAGTTGCCATTGAAAGATGGTCACCTAAGGGTAGGTCTGCGTCGCCACTCGGAACCGCCCCAGCAGCCACTGAATCATATGCTGACCCGCCTACATAAGGGTAACCTGCAGTGGGCTGGGGAAAACCCCAGTGTGGCCCAACTCCCTGGAACCCAGAAGGGGAGCCATACAATGCATGTGAAGGCCAAGGCGCCTGTGGCATCTGGGAATAGGTAGCCCCCTGCTCAAAAGCCGGGCCCAGAGGCTGGCCAGGCTGCGGCATAGGCAAAGCGGCCGAAATCTCGCCGCCTGGGCCCCAAGGCCACGTTGATCCCTGCCTACCCAATGCCAACTCCTTACCTCCCGTCAATTGTGAAGGCAAGTACAGCGCCATCTGCTGCTCCCTTACACCTGGACCCTGCTGGCTAGACTCTGGACCCACCGGGCCTGAAACCGCCGCCTCCTGCCTGTCCTCCAAAAAGGCCAAACGTGCCAGCACCTGTGCCTGAAAAGACAACTTGTCAGACTTGTCAACCGGTAAACCACCTGCTGGCATGCCCCGTCCCTTTTCAAGCGCCTCCAGCCGCTGAAGAATGGCCACGTTAATCACATCCTCCTCGTCCTCATCACTGGAAGGAACCACAGGATCAGGTCGTGCCGGAGGTCTCTTCGGCGCCGGGCCCTTGCCCTTGCCCTTACCTTTTCCAGATGCCATAATACAAACTATTGACAAACAAAAGAAACGTAAGTGAATTGATATTTTCAAAATCACCAACCCAATGTAACCACAGGGATATAGAATAATAAGCCACCTAAAATGGCCGCCACAGACTTCTCCCAAAATGGCCACCGACCATGAGGCCTAGAAGACCTCACTAAAATGGCCGCCTATCACCCCAGTGAGGTAAACCTTTAAGGCCCAGCGACCCTACCAAAATGGCCACCAAACTGGCTTAGCAAATAAGGCCTAACACCAGCTTGTTGTGACCCAACCCTATAGGGTTTCCAAGGCAAGAGACGCTCAGAAGTGGTTCACCCTTGCCTGGCCCCCTGCAGCAACCCTGAACTTCCTAGGTGGACTCCCCTACGAGCACCAACCAGGCCGACCTTGCTTAGCCACCCCGATCCTATGAGATTAGGGTAGCCTGAAAAATGGGGCCAGAATAAATCTGTCACTCACGACTGCCCAGCCGTCCGGGGGGGAGCAAACACCCCACACCAACTCAGCCCCCCACCAACACCAGAGAGGCCAACTCCAGGGGGGGGGGGTGCAATAGCCACAGCAGACTTAAAGACCGAGGGGGGGGGGGCGCCGTAGCCTAGTCGCTGCCCTGTCAACTACTACCACCACCTAGCCAGAAGCCTCAAAAGGCACACTAAATGGTGGGGTGGAACAGCGCTGCAGCAAATGGGACCCAGGAGACAGCTCCCTCTAAACGCCGCGGCAAAAGGGACCTCGCCAACGGCTACAGAGCTACACCGGAGGGGGGTGGAACAGGGCCGCGGCAAACCGGGACCCCGTCGTCGACGTCCGCACAGCCCCCACCGCCGAATACGCCGCCGCCACGTCCACCGCCTCCCAAAAGGCCTCCAGCAAGGAGAAACGCCGCTGCCGCCGTCCCCGAACAGCCCCAAAAGGCCTCACTGCAAGCCCGATCGTACGCGTGCTCTCCTCTCGAGCGCGCAAACAGACTGCAACGGCGGGAACGGGGCAACGGCTCTAACCGAGCTAGCCCCGCCCCCCGCCCGGCCAATCAGAGCGCTGTTGCTGCCTCGCTCCCTGCGAGGCGGCAAATCTGCTCCCCCGCGCCACGGCGATGCCGGGCGGCGGGGAGCCCAATCTAAAAGTAAACTTCTAAGCTACCAGTAATCAGGCAAACCCACCCTGTTTCAAACCTCAGCATTGCAGCATCACTGCAATTCATTTCTTATAGCCTGCATACCAAGATATATGATGAGAGAGGCATAGTCTTCTTACCTTCCTGCCATGCCAGCCAGCATTAGTGTTCCAGTGACACTGATCAGTCAAAAGAGTGGCCTCACCTATTTCCATTATCCAGCAAGCTATGAGAGGTTGGCTTGAGTAAACCTTCCTTCGTCCTTGGATGCTTTGATGTGTTCATCATTTTATCTTATGCTTTTGGATGAAACTGGATTGCTCCTGCAACTAACTCTTGTTTAGGGATGGACACAAACCAGACAAAAAACAGTTTGGTTCATGGCTCATGGTGGATCCATGAACTGAACCAAAATGGCTTCATAAAAATCAGGGCTCATTTCATAGCAGGAGTTCCTTTGCATATTAGGACACACTCCCCTAATGTAGCCAATCCTCCAAGAGCTTACAGAGCTCTTCTTACAGGGGCTACTATAAGCTCTTGGAGGATTGGCTACATTAGGGGTGTGTGGCCTAATATGCAAAGGAGCTTCTGCTACGAAATGAGCCCTGATAAAAACCAAAGCAATTAGTGAAGTTCATAATTCAGCAGAATGCCTCCCATGGGCTAGAGACTCCAAACTCACAGCTGATCTCCACAGGTGATCTCTCCTCTACCTGCCTACCAAGTTTGGTGAGGACTGGGCTTTGGGAGTCCACATTATGCCCCTCCCGCCCCCAAGAAGGTAACCCCAGGAAAGTGATTTTGGGGAAATGTTGGGCAAAGTTTCAGGAGTGTATAGAACAGACCATGTGCAAGCTAGAGGCATCAAACTTGCAACAGCCCTACATGGGATGTGGCTTAGGGCCATGACACTAAGAACAACCAGACCCAACAGCACTGGAAACTGAAGGAAGACATGGAGGTTGTGCAGGGCTTTGAGAAAATAGAGGAAAAAGGGAAAGAGAAACAGATGACCACCAAAACTCCAGCACAAAGCCCTGTGGAAAACCTTGGCATAGCAATCATTGTGCCAGCAGGCCAAGTGAGTGGCTAGCTTGAAGCCCTGAGTCCACCCAATGCCCAACAGGAAAGAGCATAACAAAATCAGAATGGGATGGGTTGGCCACACACAGCTATTATCTTGCCAGTGAGCTGAGTGAGAGGGCATGGCTATAGAGCCATGGTACATGTTGCCATGAAAAGGAAGACCTGCATACTAGTTGCCTTGGAAAGTTGGTCATGCACTGCAATCACCTTGCCAGTAGTGTGAGTAAAACTGGATAGCTCTGGAGCCCTGGAACAAAGAGAAAGCCTCCCCATAATCCTCTAAGCAATGTCATCCCACTCCAAACACTGGCTTGCTGCCAGTATAACAAGTGCACAAAATTCATATCATTCAATGGAAGTCTATAATTCATATACAACACATACACATCATATGCTTTTCAATTAAATACTTGATGTGGATGGTTCCAAAAGAAGATTAAAATAAATAATCCAATGCAGATGGTTCCAAAAGAAGACTCTTCTTATAAGGGTGCTAACTACAGTCTCTCATTTCACTGTAAAGCTTTATCAAAGTGGAACCAGTGCTGTTCTTTAAACTGCTGTATATACAAACAGGAGTGCTCGATATGGAATTACCCAGATAACTGGCATAGCTCATTTGAATTATGGCATATGAATTATGGATTTCCATTGAATGATCTGAATTTTGTCCACCTACATGTTCATTGTGGACTTATTTCATTTTGATATTGTTTAATTATCTTCAATAAGAGTATACAAAAATAATTGTTTTCACATTCAACCTTTCTGCAGTTTCTTCTGATTTTTGGTCCCTGGACTGTGCACTTACTGCGGTTTGTTGGCCAGTATAACAAGGACATGGTGACTCAGATCTGTGACCCGAATGAATGCCCCAGAAGGATTGGCCATGCACTGCAGTCACCTTGCCAGCTGTGTGAGTGAAAGGGGATGGCCCCAGAGTCCTGGAACAAAGAAAGGTCCCCCAACTCCCAAAAGCCCTATGCTGTGCCCATTACCTGGACTCCGGCTTGCAGCTGGTATAAGAAGAGAAGAAGAGAAAAGATTGGATTTATACCCCACCCTTCACTCAGAGTCTCAGAGCAGCTTCCTTTCCCTTCCCCTCCCCACAACAGACACCCCGTGAGGTAGGTGGGGCTGAGAGAGCTCTGACAGAAACTGCTCTTTTTCAAGAGCAGCTGTGCCAGAACTTCGGCTTGCCCAAGATTATCTAGCAGCTGCAAGTGGAGGCGTGGGGAATCAAACCTGGTTCTCCCAGATTAGAGTCCATGCACTTAACCACTACACCAAACTGGCTCTCATGGTCATTTGCAACCCTCAGCAAACACCCCAGAAGGACTGGCCGTGCACTGGGGTCACCTTGCCAGTTGTACGAGTGAAAGGGGATGGCTCTGGAGCTAAGGAACCAAGGGAAGGCCTCTTCAGACTCCTGTACAGACGAGATCCCAAACATAGAAGCTAGCAATGAGTGGGAGGATCGGCCAGGCACTGCAGTAAATCACCTTGCCAGTGGAGAGAGAGAAAAGGACCACTCAAACTCCAGAACAAACCCCTTGGGGAAAGCCTTGGCCATGCACAGGTATCATCTTGACAGCAAGCCCAGGGAGATGCTGGCTCAAAGCCCAGTGCAACAAACACCCAAAGGCCCAGGAAGGGTTGGTCAAGCGCAGCTATCATCTTGCCAGTGAGGCAAGTGAAAGGGAATGGCTATAGAGCCCTGGTGGCAAGAAAAGGAAGACCTAACAAGTTGCCTTGGGAAAAGCTTTGGCCATGCACAGCAACAAGCTTGCCAGTGGTGCCAGTGAAAAGGGATGGCTCTGAAGCCTTATTTATTGATTGACTGACTGATTGATTGATTGATTGATTGGAATTTTTATCCCATCCTCCTGGCCAAAGCTGGCTCAGGGCGGCATACAACTGATAAAATCAGCAACGTATAAAACAATAAAAATAAAAAAATAAATATGGAGATCTTCTTTCTCTGAAAAACCTCCTTTTGTCTCTCCCATGTACATTTCCTTTTTGGCAACATTTATCTTCAAAAATCCCTACATATGTCCTTTATAGTTCCTTTCTTGGGTCATACTTTCTTTTCAATGTAAACATTTCCTTGAGAAGGAGATTTATGGTCTTCTTCCTGGGCTATTCTCTGGCTTACTAAACACCATTAACTTTGAAGTATCAGATAATATCAGCCATCAACCTATACACATTCCAGGATGTACCCAATGGGGTGCTTTCACATCTTTTTGACGTAAGGTTTGGGAAACCTTTCAGTCCTTTGTTTTAGACCCATAGTCCTGCCCTGCAGGACACCTTCTCTAGGGTATAAAAATGGGTGCCCAGCCATGGCTCCATGTCACCCTAGGGCAACTAGTAGAGTAGCACCCTCAAACTTACAGTTTGGGTCCCTTTGTTCATGATATGCTGGTCATTCAGTATCTTCCATGGGCTTCTGCACACCTGGAGGTAACTATCACCTCAAAACTCTCTTTATGTCTCAAAGCCCCTCTGTTTTGCTGTAGCCTGGTTTGCGTGTGTTATTTGATTGCTTTGTGTTTTTCAATAAAACAATCTTCCCTCAACTCAGTCCTGATTATTTTGAGAGTTTCCCTCTTTGCCAGTTTGGTGTAGTGGTTAAGTGCATGGACTCTAATCTGAGAGAACTGGGTTTTATTCCTCACTCCTCCACTTGCACCTGCTGGATGACCTTGGGCAAGACATAGCTCTATACCAGCTGTTATCTCAAGAGCAGTCCTCGAAAGAGCCCCACCTACCTCACAGGGTGTCTGTTGTGGGGAGGGGAAGGAAAAGGAGTTTGTAAACCGCTCTGAGACTACAAGTGAAGGGTGGGATATAAATCCAATCTCTTCTCTTCTCTTCTCTTCTCTTCTCTTCTCTTCTCTTCTCTTCTCTTCTCTTCTCTTCTCTTTGAGACTGACCCCGGTATACACAGGTATAAGATCCCACCTGTTATACCTATTCTGCCAGCTTTGTCTCCTCACTAAGTCCTCCATCTAAACAGAGACAGGCAGTTCAGGTAACACCCCCCCACCCAGGTTCTGGTCACTTAGATCTGCAACCCCCAACAAACACCCTGGAAGGATTGGCCATGCACTGCAGTCACTATATGAGTGAAAGGGAGCCCTGGAACAAGGGGAGAACCTCCCCAACTCCCAAATATCATGCCCCCCAGGCCGTGGCTTGCAGCCAGTATCTGAAGAAAAGATGGAAACTCTGAGTTGAACGTGACTGGATGTGGTGGCTCGGATCTGTGACTCCCAACTAACTCCTGACCAATGTTCCCTCTAAGCTGAGTTAGTGTGAGCTAGCTCACAGTTTTTTCGCCTCTGGCTCACACATTTTTGTCTTCGCTCAGGAAAGATGGCTCCAGAGCCAACTAATTTATGCAGCAGCCAAATTGTTCACTCACAATTTTAATGCCAGTAGCTCACGAAGTAGAAGTTTTGCTCACGAGACTCCACAGCTTAGAGGGAACATTGCTCCTGACCCCAGAAGGACTAGCCATGCAATGCAGTCACTTTGCCAGCAGGCTGAGCAAGAGGCTGGCTCAAAGCCCTGAGGCCACTCAACACCCAATGACCAACAGGAAAGAGTATGACAAAATTGGAATGGGGTGGGTTGGCCATGCACAGCCATCACCTTGACAGTGGTGTAAGTGAAAGAGGATGGCCCTGAAGACCCAGTAGAAAGGGAAGGCCACAGACTCCTGGACAAAGCCCTGGGAAAGGCCATGCAGAGCACCACCAGCGATGCAAGCAAAAGGCTGGATCTGGGGCCTCATGACCAAAAATGGGATGGGACTTCTGAGTAAGACACAATTTCTACTTCTGAGGGCACTTGGTGAGGTACTAGGCACAGCCACACAGATTAGCAACCCACATCAGACACACTGGAAGGGCTGGACATGTGCCACGATCATCTTACCAGTGGATGGCTTTGGAGCCCTGGAACAATCACTGCCATGAAATGGAAGACTGGATAAGTTGCCTTGGGAAAATCTTTGGTTATGCCCTGCAATCACTTTGCCAATGGTGCGAGTGAAAGGGGATGGCCCTGGATCCTTGGAAGAAAGGGAAGGTCAAAGACTCCTGGGTGGTATATATAGTGCCCCCCATCCAGGCTCTGGCTTGCAGCCAAAGGATGCTCCAGTAACTCTGATTTGTGACTGCCCATTGAATGCCCCAGGGCAGGGGGGTATATAAATGTGAGCCTTCAGCCAAGGCACCCACCAGCTATGCCCCATTGCCTGGTGTGAGCAGAGAGGTTGTGTAGAATCAGAGCCCTGACCCACAAACATCCAAAGCCTCCAGCAGAGAGCCAGAAGATAAAAAAGAAGGGTGGCTGGAGGTAGAAAATAGAAACCAACAGCAGAAGCAAAGGAAAGCCCCAGTCTGGGTGGCATGGTCACACAGAACCCTGGCCCAGCAAACACACTCCAGCCCAGAGAACTGATCAATTAAAGGAGGGTGTGTGTGCATAAATGCAGCTCTCTTCAGAGGAACTCAGTAGCAAAGCCCCATTGCTCAACATAAGCAGAAAAGCTGGGATCCATGGCGCACACAGAGAGCACATAGCAATCCCCTGCTCATCAAAGCTGGTCAACTATCACTCTGTAATTCTGATTCTATCCAACTCACTGCAAACCCCAAGAAAGGAGGGCTAGACTTCAGCTTCAACTTTATGAAGCTTTCAGATCCCATAGAGATGAATGGGAGCTCTGTATTGGGATCCAGCAGTGTCTGTCAATCTTTGGAGGGTCCCTATAGGTGTTTCCAAGGATGGAGAGAATTCCATCCCCACGGTTGCCTGGGAGTTTGCTTCGCTGGTGCTGAGGTTTCTGGGAAACATTTCCATTTCTCAGACCGTCCCGAACTGCCTGAACTGCCAGCAAAGTTCAGGGAACGTTCAGGGAGCATGTGCTCTGACGAACAATGCTTCCTGGACCCCAAACAGGTGGAAGTTCAGCATGAATTTTACTTTGTGTGCTGGTTTTTGCCCATCTATACTCTTGTTAGGGCCTTACCAGTCAATTACATGACCAAGTCTAGTTGAACCAAACCCCTTGTTTTCAGCAATATGAAGAAGGTGAAAGAAAACCGCTTTATATGCAATTTGAAAAGCCTCCCCCCTCCCCTGCACAAGTCCTCCTTGGATCTAAAGCTACAAGGCAATTCACACTGCCAGTTTTTAGGACTGGTCTGATCTGGGCTAACTCAACAGTACATTGCAGGTGCAAGGGTGCCAGTCTGTGTCTCTGAGCCTCTTTGAAATGGCTGAAATGCACGAGGTGCCCAGCCTTGATTCCTATTTGGGTGGGATCCCTGCTTATGTTGAGTTAGGATCTGTGCCTATGCAGGTTAGGAAACTCTCCTCAGACCAGTGAAGTGGGATGGAAAGTCAGCAACAATTTGAGCTGTATCTGAAGAAGAAAGCTCATACCTGCCACAACATTTGTGTGTCTTTAAGGTGCTACTTGACTCTTGCTCATTTCTACTGCTACAGACAGACTAATGCAACTACCCATCTTGATCTATTATTATCCTATTGTATATAATCTTAGCCCAGGTCTTTCCCCCTTATTCTTTATATTGTTTAACAAGCAAATATAAAATACACCTGATTTGAGAAAATTCTGATTTGGAGACATAATCTGGATATATTAGGTACCGAAATTAGTGATCAGTGTGTTAGAATATGATGAAATTGCCCTGAAAATGGGCAGGATTAAAACTTTGCTCTTTCAGCCCCCCACCCACCCAATTCGACATCTGGTGTACACATTATTGAGCAATCATGACCAAAAATTCCTTTGGATTATTATTGATGAGTGCCCAAACTTTGAAGTACAATATTGGCAAGATATACAGGTTTGGATAATAGCCCTTCAAACTAATAAAAATGGGGGAAAGTCTTAAAGACCAGTATTAGTATGGAAGAATGAGGATGGATCTGTGAAAATATTATTCCCATATTAATCTTGGCTGGCCTAAGGAATTTTACATGTATGCTTTTTCAGTGGTACTTAACTCCCTTTAAAGTGGCATATTCATATGTAACTCAGTACAGGATAAATGCTAGAGATGTGGTTCATCATCTGTGGACATATTTAGTATTTGTTGGCTACATCCTGAGAATCAAATGATTTAAAGGTCTGTGGTTCAGTTTATCAGTGAAATGCTTATTTATTTACCTACTTACTTCATTTATATCCCATCTTTCTTGAATAAAATATACCTTTTAAACCTAAGACAACATTATTATGATATTTGAAAGATGATGTGGATGTTTCTGATATGGAGTTAACTTTACATTTACTCGCAGCTGCTAAAATAGTGATAGCAGCATACTGGGAGAAACCAGTGTCTCCCTCTATAAATGAATAGTTCAGCAGAATTAAGTGTGTTTCTTTATTTATGAGACCAGTCATTATTAGAGAACTCAAAGGAATAATTTCCCAAAGGCTGATAAATTTAATAAACATTAAATATGGTTGACTATGGTTTGGCTGAGAAATTAAGTCTTAAGATCTATCCATTTGTTTTTATGGACCTTTGTAAAACAATACGTTTCCTATATAAGTATTTTTGTGGGTAACTATAAAAAATTATTTAAAAAAATATTTTCTTAGATGTAGTTCCATACAGACATCATAAGCAAAAAATGGCTTTTGGATCTACTCCCCCCCCCCCCCATCTAGTATCTACAATTTATAGGTTGATTTTGTACAAGGAAAACCAGATCAAATGAGGCAGCTTTCAAAATTTGGTTTAATCCTTAATTCATATCTCATGGTAACTCATCTTATGATTCCTTCACATCAGCATGGGTGTCAACTACAGGGGGGCTCGAGCCTCCCCCGAAATTTCCCGGGGGGGGGCTCAGCCACCCCCGGCAAAATGCTCGCCCAGCTGGCCATCGCCGCCTCTCCTTCCCCCCCACCCCCAGCTTGCCCTCCTGCCTCCCTGGGGCGGGGGGGGGGAGAGAGGTGGCAGTCAGCCGGCCAGCTGGCTGCTGCCGCCGCGGGTCTGCCTCCCTGGGCCAGGGGGGGAGCAGCAGAGACATGGTCCTGTGCGCGCGCGCATGAGAGAGCCCCTGCCCCCCCCGGGGATTTAGAAAGTTGACGCCCCTGCACATCAGATATCGTGACTGAGTTCCCATTAGTGATTGTCCTGCTCCTTTGCCATTACCAACCACAAGACATGAAAAAAATTAAGGCAGTGAACCTTTTCCTTGTTTAATGTGTTCAAGGGAGGTGCAGGAGCAGGGCCTGAAAGAAGGTAGCAAAGCTGGTGCTATTGTAATATTTTGCAAAGGACATAAAATAATGGTGGATAGCCCTGATAATTAAAACAGTGGCGTCATACTTGCAAATGACAAAAAGCGGGCACCAAAACTGACCTTGAAAATGAAGAATCATTTAGCGTTCTAGCAAAATTTTGAAAGGTATGCACTGAGGTCAGCAACAAGTGCCCTCTAGCAATCTCCACCTGGCACTTTCCTCCTAAAAAATTCTGCCCTCCCTTGTTGACCACAGTTCCGTCCTGACAGCTCACATAGTAGTCTGCTGAATTTATAAGCTTAGAATTGTCAGCAAAGGAAGTGGTACAGTTGTCTGCAGGATGACCACTTCTATTGGATGTGATGAAATGTTTCAGGACTGAATGGCTTGTTATTTATACCGCATTTATGGTATCCATTTGCAGTTGCCTTGTAGCATTCCCCCCCCCCATTGCTTCATGTTTTCAAGAGACTATTTGCATGATATACTTATGTATTCTAAAATCATTTCCCTAAGTATACCATAAAAAGGAGAAAGTCAATGAATCTAGGGATAATTTGCAGCTGCAGTGTAATTGACATTTGGGTTAAGATAATATGGAACCTTGTTTTGCTTGTGGATATACAGCCAGAGGGAAATTCTACTGACAACTGGCCTTTGGTGCCTGGATTCTTTGAATACAGCATTGTGCTAAATTCCTACCTCATTAAATCAGCTGTTTAGCAGCACTCAATAGTTACTACAGCAGCTCAGGACAACACTGCCGAACATTGCCTTTAAAACCTTGTAAGGCAAACAAGATGACTGAACTATGATGCGTAACATAATACAAAAGCCAGCCAGTTGCATTCTTGACTATGTAAGTGAATTTCTGAATTCCTATAGAGATCAAAGTGTTCTACGGCTTGATTTTTTTTTTCATTAAAAACTCTATAAAATGTAAGCAGCTTTCCTCCTCCCCCGAGTTAAAAACAGGAGTTAAAAATAGTTGCAGGAGATCCATATGAAAGGAAAGTTCACATTCCACCACCGCACGGTGTCTAGTGCTACAGAAGTAGAAAACAAGATTTAGGAGTTCTTTTAGAAAGAAAAGACACTGGCCAGTGTGATTAAGCTGCTGATCCTGGAATCTTCCATTTATGCCCAGGATAAATACTGCCAGTGGGAGGTGGGGGAGAGTGAGAAGAGAGAGAATGAGAAAAGGTCAGGCGGCGTTCCTGTCCTGTACATCAGCTTTAGCTCAGTAAAAGGAGCTGTGGTGTCTTCCAAACCAAAGGGATAATTGTGGCATCAGCCTTTGTAGGCGCTTGCTAAAGCATCAGATAGGTAACATAGAGAGAATATAGATTCAGGGCTGGCACTGCAGGCACATACATTGTTTGGTTTGTCATCATTGACTAACACTGGGTGAATTGCAGCTCAGTGTGTGAATTGATCCCACTGGAAAACATTCTCTCTTGGATGACAGGAGGGTAGGTGAACGTTGTGCCTGTGGTGCTGGATCCGTGATTGCTCCATCACATGTGCACATCACTACTGAATTTCAAGACATCAAAAGGGAAGCATGAAAGCATGAAGGGAATCATAGATATCAGTGAAGAGATAAACAGATGCCTGATCCATGTGCTTCATGTGATGCTGAAGTGGGACATGGAGGCGGTTCCATTGAAGTGGGATAGCCACCAATTCCTGCATGGCTGGATCCTACATCACACGAAATGGCAAAATAACGTGGCAGTATAGACGGATGAAAACGTTTATTTGTTACCAAGGGGAAATGCCAGCACCGCTTGGGAGCAGATTCCATATCAGTACTCCTGCATCCCAGGGAAGTACGGCACTAGTGCGGGATCTTATCATGTGATTCTGCCCCCTGGATATTACTGGATTTCATAATCCTGGAGTGATGCGGGATGTGGCTGGAGAATGTGGTAATCATTTACTCAGGGCTCTTTTTCTAGCAGGAGTTCCTTTGCATATTAGGCAACACACCCCTAATGTAGCCAATCCTCCAAGAGCTTACAGAGCTCTTCTTACAGGGGCTACTGTAAGCTCTGGGAGGATTGGCTACTTTAGGGGTGTGTCACCTAATATGCAAAGGAGCTCCTGCTAGAAAAAGAGCCCTGCATTTACTTATGTATATCTTGGAATATATAAATATGCCCCTTTTTATTTGTTTTTGCATGCAGTTTTGTCCATTTTTATTACTGGTGTTCTCCATTTGTTTCCTTTACATTATTTATATACAGTTTATATTCAGTGTATGCAAAACAGGTGTCAATTTCAACAGTAATAATTCCTACCAGTTTTATCCCAAACAGACTACAGTTTAATCCGGAACAGGATAAACCATGTCAGAATTTTTTTTAACTGAAACCATTTGTCCAGGACTTTTGGTACCACTAGTGATTAGGGATGGGTACAAACTAGGAAAATGCAGTTCTGTTCATGGTTTGTGGCTGAAGCACAAACTGGACCACAAACTGAACTAGGAGGTTTGTTCATGAACCAAATGGGTTTGTGGTCCCACAAATCCTGTTGAAAGGGTCCACAGTCCCTTTAATGGGGTTTACAGAAAGCCCAAAAAACCAGCTGAATGATGGGGAGCAGCTTGCTCCCCACTGCTCAGCTGTTTCAGCCTGTCTTGTGCAGTCCTTTTAAAATTTAAAGAAACTGCAGAAGACAGTCTGCAACAGCTGAGCAGCGAGTAGTGCCTCCCTGCTGCACAGCTGTTTTGGGGCTGCAGAAGACAGCCTGAAAAACAGCTGAGCTGTAGGGAGGCACTTTCCATCATTCAGCTGTTTTTTAGGCTGTTTTGTGCAGTCCCTTTAAAGTTTAAAGGGTCTGCACAATACAGTCTGCAAGAGCTGAGCAGCGAGCAGTGCCTCCCTGCTGTACAACTGCTTTTTGGCTGTCTGCTGCAGTCTCATTGAACTTTAAAGGGACTGCATAAGACAGCTCAAAACAGCTGAGCGGTGGATAGTGTCCCCCCACCGCTCAGCTTTTAAGCTTTTGCAGGGAACAGAAAGCAGAGGTTTAAATAGATTCAGAGTCCCTTTAAAGCTCTGTTTACTGCTCCATCCATAAACCACCATGAACCATCAGAAACCTCTTGAAATTTCATGGAAGTTCATGATGGTAGACCTGTCATGAACTTCTGTTCGCAAACCAAAAATAAGACAAAATTCATGACAAATTTTGCTTTGTGGTTCAGTTCATGCCCATCCTTACTAGTGATTAGTGATGCTTCATAAAGAATTAGAAGAATTCAAACACCTGCCAGCTCGACCCACATCTCACTTACTGTTTGCAAGCACAGAGTCAACCCCCTGACAGGCTGTTTTGCAACCCGCTAAAGACCTGCCATTGTTTATCAAGCCATCTCTTGCAACAGCTAAGTAAGGATGGGCTTGGAAGACAGGCACTTCTTAAGGCCATGCCCCTTCCCTAAAGTCTTGCAAGACCATCTGGCCTCATAGTCCCAGTAGCCATCCCAGTGCACTGGGTGTCTCCTTTATCCACCAAAGGAACAAACACCAGGGTTTCCACCGGTGCTAACAAACTTCTGATTGCTGCCAGCTTTTCTGCTAGCTGCTCCCCCCCAACAGTTTGGGTCATGCCTTCTCCCTCAATAGTAGGTTTTTAAATTCACTACCTCACAGGTGACTAGCAGGATAGGCTAGACCACTGCAACCTCTGTTCAGCTGTAGACCCATTCAGTGGCTGCCTGAGGTTACCATGGTGAGTAGGGACCTCTGAAGCTTGACCCATCAGTAATCACCACCATCAAGCACAGTGTGCTTTCCTGCTGTGATGTTCACAGTATCACTACAAAGAAGGTGCTCAGAGATCAAGCTTTACATCAGATCAATTTCTCACATTCTCAAACTGTGGATATGCTTGTGGTTTAAAAAGAGATTTATTAATGCAAAGTGTGGCTGCTTCTCATATGGTATGCCAGGTTCAAATAAAAGCATGGACTTGAACCTTACTTGTTGACTCCGGTACTACTCAGGGCAGATTTATCCAACTGAACATTATCAGTAGTTGTTGTTTTTTTCTGGATCACTTAACAATATTTCTTATATTACTTACAGTATATGTGTAGAAATAGTAATATAATTATATCTACTACTATTTGTTTCCTGTCCAAAATGCAAGGCACAAATTTATTTCACAGCTTCTAGAGGGACAGATATTTTTTCTACATTGTGCAAAAGTTGGGATATTTGTTGACAAATAATAACAAAGTGGTTATGCTAAAGGTAGCAAATTCTGCTTTGGCAGCTGCTAAATCTCACTTGAACTTTACAGTGGCTAGTGCAATAGACTGTAAACTTGGCAGCTGAGGTCAATAATTATTTTCTGTCATGGGGTTTTGAGAAACACTGTTTTGCAGAATCTTATATAAATTTACAGCTCTGTTAACATTGCTGTTGTTATATTTAATTTATTTTATAATCTTGAGTTGTGTTACAGTTTATGGCCAACTCAAACAAAATTGAACTGAACAGAATAGTTTCACTGCTAGTTTTGAGGACTGGCTTGCTCACAGCTATGCTCACAGCTTTGCATAGACTAACTGAAAAGACCATCAGGGAAATGGACAAGACCTTCCACATTTCAGCAGCTAGTTTGGAGAAGCATCTTCACTGTTGAAATGAAATTGACTAAGCGAGACTTGCTGCAGAGGTGGGAAGAGATTGTTAGTGTTACTTTTGCTCTTTACAGTCTTTGCACACAAATATCAAAGCCTGGGCAAGGTGCCACATATTATTATTATTATTATTATTATTATTATTATTATTATTATTATTATTATTATTATTCCCAAGAAGCTATCCTTTAACCCTTCAGCTCCTCCACAACCGCTTTCTAGGCAGTGAGTGACTGAGAGGCTGGGTCACTTGTGCATGTGGTAGTACCTGAACTCTCTTGCAGAGAAAGCCTAGCCCCCTTTTCTGTTCCTCAGGTAGCAATTGACCCCAGTCAGACCATCTGTCCCCCAGTTTTACCCTCCCAGTATGACTCCATGAAAGTGGGGTTTCTATGCACACATATGAGATCATTGTTTTCCCTCCTTCCATCTCCAGCTAATCCCTTTTGCTTCCTCTGTATGAATGAGCAGCCAGGCACATGGGTAAGAGTTTAAGCACAGTCTGAGAAGGTATTTACCAACTAGCATACATCTTCTACCTACAGGCTAAGAACACAGAGTCATAGGAGTATATATCAGAACATAGCACTGCTGTTACAGAAATCTAAGGAATAAAATGCAAAGAAATACTGGCTAAGTTACACTGGTCACTGATATATTTTGGCATTTCTTCCCAAAAAATATATGCAAGGCTGCGGTCACACGTGTCATGTGGTGTGGAGGGGAAGCGAGCCTATTCCCCCCAGTGGAAATTGACACAGCATTGCAAAATCACGCATCCTTTGTAGCTGTGAGCTCAGCCCATCACTTCCTGATCAGACAGCATGTTCGGGTGAGTGGTTTGGGGTTTTTTGTCTTTTGGTTCCCCATGAGGAATCGCACTTCTGCACTGAGGGTTCCCCATGGAGTATGTGATTATGTGCATACTGCTAAGCAAGGGGCAAAAAACAGCACCAAGTCAGGATGGAATGAGCAGACCATCCCAACAGCATGAGAGTGTGCTTGAGCGATCAGACAGGGAAAAGTCCATCTGTAGCCCATCAGCAAGCATTAGGACTGGACTTTCTCTGGTGTCTTTTAACTCCGCTTCTGTGGTGGAGCAGCACAGGGTACTGATGACTGCAGGACCTTTCCCAGATCTTGCAGTTTGATCATGGCCTTTAGATCCATCAGGCATTCACAGCTGAGTCAGATCTAAAGGTACGTCTGATCGTGGCCCAGAGAGGAGGAACTTTAAACAATGGTCTCTTGAATTGCCACAGACTTTAACTCTTCTCCTTCTCATCCTCCTATTTTTGGAGCCCTCCACTGAGCAAACAGGACATTAGACCCTTTCCTTCCAGCTGGGAGAGATTCTGTGGGAGAAGCCAGCATTTAGTCAGTCATGCCATATCATGCCATACTGGTTTTTAGGGATTCATGCTGGACTAACAAAAGTAATCTGTCTCCCCCTTTGTAACAGTATTGCCTGATTGCCTGCTTTCTTTTTCTTTTATCACCACAAAATGTGCACATTTCTTTCCATGGGCATAATAACATGAGGGTTTTATGTCAGGATTCACAGATGAAACTGTATTTTTTCTTGAGGCAGATGGCTCTCCACCCATTACATTACACTTCCTTCCTCCACACTATGCATTGTAAAACCCTGTTAAGGTTGGTTACTGATCTGAGATCAACTATTGGGCTTCATAGCAGAGTGGGGTGGTGAAGTCAGATCTCTCCTGGACTAGCCCAGCACTCTCACCACTTTATAACGTGGCATGTCATAGCCAAACTGTATCTAATTGTGTTCTCTGATCAGCCTCCATGAGCTGTTTAATTTTTGCTGTCAGTAATGCTTTCTGCTGGAAATTAAATTGATAGAATTGGATGTAAGGAAGCTCTGGGATACTCGGTATTGACATGACATTGTGAACCTGGTGGCCTTCCAAAGAATCACTTCTTTGTGGAATGCCTGTACAACAAGGAGCTCACTCAACTAAACACAGTTCACTAGTTTTGCATGCTTACTTGCTTACCCACAGAATGGTGATAAACATGGTTTTGCTGCAAGGTGCTACTTCAGAAATGGTGAAGGGGTCATTAAGCACCTGAATGGCCACAATATTTAGCTGGTGAGCTCCATGCAAGTTGGTGGCTCACCAGTTGTGCAAACTTGTCAACTCCTAGCACAAACTTTTTACCACAATAGAAAAGGCTCGGATTGTGTAACAAATTAAAAGTAATCAATGAAAGAAAGTGGCCATGAATGGCTGACAGCAGCAGGCCACACTTGCTATGAAGATCTTCCGCAAAGATCACACAGAAGTCATTGCGATAACAAAGATCCTACTGGCCAATAAACCTTTGATTTCAGTCTGAAACTTCTCAGCCATTTCTAGAGAATGCAAAGTTCATCTCCTATATTGGTGCGCAAATAGTTCAATCATTCAGCAAGTCCTTTCTTTGGTCATTTAAAGGGATTTGCCATCTGTAGGAGGAGAAAAGAAAGAAGCTGACCTCCACAAAAGTGAGGCAAGCAGAAGTAACAGCATGAAATCATTTTGTAATAGTTTGGCTTCTTCCCAAATTGAATAAAGATCAATTGAGACAATAAAGTGTTGCTAGTGGTATATATTTCAAATATATTCAAAAGAGAAGCTGATATATGAACTTGTAGGCAGGATGCCCAGAAATTATAGAGTCAGCTACAATAAAGAAAACCCTTGCGAGAAAGATCTTTTACTTCTGTCTTCACTGTTCAACTCTATCAGGTCTTTTTCTTCCTCCTTAATTATATCTCTGAAGTTGAAAATGTGTCTGTATGAGATTTTGGCATGTCCCAGAGTGAACTAATCACTTTGACTATGGTAGAAGCATCATTAGCAGGCAGTGGAACATCAATGGTATTTCTGTACTTCGTACCCAAGACAGAGTTTCAGTTTAATCATTACTTATATTCAGCCACACATAATATCTCATATTTCAATGCTCTTTTGTGTGGTCTGCAGACTTCCATTAAAAGCCTATAGGTTTCAACCAAAACAAAAAAAAGGGAGAAACCCTAGTGTTTCTGGCCCTTATGGCTGAAGATAAAAGCTTAAAAACCTGTCTTCATTCTAAAGTCACAGAAACTAGAAAGCTGGTGTTTAAATTGAATGATTTCAAATACAACCATGAACAAATGGTGGTGGTGGTAGAAAGTGCCATAGGGTTTTCAAGGCAAGAGATGGTTTGCCATTGCCTGTTTCTGCATAGCTAACCTGCTTAGCTTCCACAATTTGATGAGATGGGGCTAACCTGGGCCATCCAGGTCAGGGCAATGTACAACTGGACTTTAATTACTTTATTTTATATTAAAAATCCATTTAAACATATACAATTAAGATTACCTGAACTGCACTTCTGGTAATTGGAGGAAAGCAAGCATAACTTAGCCAGCAAAACTGAAAACAGAGTTGACCAACATTTTTTGATAGATTTTAATAGGTTTTTTTTACATAGACAAAGTATGTTTCAGGTGGCTAGCCATGTTGGGCTGCCATAGAAAAGCAAGGTTTGAGTCCAGAACAAAAAGATTTCCAGGGGATAAGCTTTTAAGCGTCAAAGATCTCTTTGTCAGCTCTGAAAGCTTATACCATAGAAATCTTGTTGGCCTTTAAGGTGTTAACTGGACATATATTGTGTCTTGGGTCCTTATTTGCTGGAACTGGTACAAATTATTTTGTAATATACTGTGCTATGCATATTACACAGAGAGAGAGAGAGAGAGAGAGAGAATTATGTTGGATTTCCAAATATTGTTTCTTGAACAAAAACCTTCCTTTTGTTTAGTTATTGCCCATGTTTTTGTACTTCATTTTGCTTGAGTGTGACCATCGCCTTAGTAGTTCTGATTTTGAGATCTGTTATGATTTTGAGATCTGAGTGTGACCATCGCCTTAGTAGTTCTGATTTTGAGATCTGTTATGACAGTCTCAGCAATTAATTGTGAGATTATTTATTCACAGCAGAAATAGAATGGGCTACAACAAAAGAAAACTATTTAAGTGGTAGGGCATTATTAATGAATACAATGTGATATAATTCATAATGGTTATATGCCTTACTGCTTGTTACTTCTTCATGCATCAACCCTGGTAGTTACAGTTAAAATTGCCCATTGTTTGTTAGAGAATGGATTTGCTATTTGTTTAATTTTGTTTTACTGTATGTTGGTTTTGCTTACTGTTCATGTTCATAAAAAACAATAAAAAAATAAATTACAAGAATATGCTTCCTAGTTAGGATATAGTGGAGTATACACGTTCTATAATGACAATTTGATTTTAGCAAATCAGATGTTCAAAAATCAAAGTTGCTTTGCCTTGAATGGCCATTTTCTTTCATCAAGTACCTCATGTCATCACACTGAGGATTGGTTTACAATCTAAATTGAGATATATTTCAAGTGATCTCAAGCAGCTTTGGATGCATTTATGTATTTTATCTGCTTGCTTGGATTTTGTATGCCCCAAATGATCATTGGCAGTCATGCATCATTTGAGATCATTAATGTGTGTATCTATTGCTGTGTTTTATGGGTTTTAATTCATTTGTAATGCTTTGTATGTGATAGTATGTTGTACATAACCCTGAGCCTGGTTTCTCTGTGGTAGGGTGGTTTAAAATCAAATCTAATAAAAATAATAATAATATATATGTATATACATACACACATACACTCATACAAGTGGGAACTCATAAGGACATGAGAGTGGCATCTCATTTCCCCTTCCCCACTATTTCTTCTTTGCCTTCTCCAAAATCCCCCCAATTGTCTCTCCCCTTTTCCTCCTTCCTTCTCCCCTTCCCAGCCAACAGCTGATATACATTTTCCCTCCCCTTCCCATCAGCGTCTACCTAGGACAACTATGATCTAATGGTATGGTGCTGGCCAAACAAAAACATCAAATTCACATGGCAAATTTCATTTCAAAAATTCAGATGTCCAATTTTGGAATCATGAGCCCGCCGTACGGCGAGGAGAGCGGGATATAAATCTCAACAACCAAACAAACAAATAAATAAATGTTTTGGTACCACCATCTGAATGTGCTGGATTTTGAAATCTTTGAAAAAGAATTTCCAGATTTAATTCCATTTCAGTACAGACAGCCAGTACTACATATCCAGATCGCTTACATAATGCTCCTAAAGTGATCTGCTGAAATACATCTAGTTTGATATTAAAACAGAATCTCTCCATCAAGGCAGGAATTCCCTAGATACTTTCAAGAGGAAATACCAACTGCTTGACTATTTCTGGAGCACATCAGTCTTTTTCATTTCAACCTCCAGAGCATCTTAGTCCTTTTCCATAGACAACAACATAGGTTTGAAGGACTATAATCAAAGATTTCAAAATCTTCACAATGCAGCGCATAGATGATCCAATCAGAAACCCAGGAAGGGTTGGGAATGGTTGAGAAAACTGCTATTTATGGCAGAAATGGACAAATGGACAAGAAAACTGAATAAACAAGACTCAGAAAGATTTCTAGAAGAATGGAAAGACCTGAAAGAATATCTAGAACAACATTGGGATATGAAAAATAATATCTTTACATTGACTAATTATTGATTTTTGATGTTTAAAAGAAGAAGCAATTATTTTTAAGAGAAATATACTGAACGACTGAAATGACAAGAATAGAAACTAGAGTACATATTACAGATATCTAGATATTACTTTTAAATGTTTAAAAATTACCTTTCTTTTTTTTATTGTTGTAACCAAATTTGTTACCTGTAAGAGCTAATAATTTTAAATCTTTATAACTGCTATTATATATATAATGGTATAGGTGAGGCGGGAAGTCTCAAAGTTTTTGAATTGTAATCGGAATACATAGCTACATAGAAAAATGGATAGTGATGATAATATTTCAAAAGTAACTATGTAAAGTTTTGTAACTGGAAAAATAATAAAATTTGTTTTCAAAAAAAAAAGAAAGAAACCCAGGAAGGGTCATCAGCCTATCTCCTGACTATTGTTGGCAGATCTAAGTCCATTCCACCCATTCAAATTCAGCCAACTACAATATGGACCATTCTAGATACCTTCCCCAACACATTTCCTTTGTACCTTCATATGCCCCCTTCTATCATAGAATAGCTGAATTATCCTATCACAGCCAAGGTTCATACCAGTACAATCTCAGTCAGAAATATACCAGTCAGAAAGCAACTAGAAGTCTACAATGTCCAGTCAGATTATGAAGCTTTGGTCCAATGCTATCAAGGATTTTAGTTCTGCACCAAATTAGGCCAATAACAGGGCTTCTCATTGGCATCCAGAAAAACCTTGGTGCATAAGAAGAGCATCTCATACCCTATATCATGATAGCTGGTTCCCCTGCAGAACCTTAATCTACCAACACAAGTACGACAATCTGATCCTTTTTTTCCAAGACAGTGTCAAGGTTCCAATTTGTCCATTGTCTCTTTCCTTTAACTTTCGTTTCTTCTCCTAGCTTCACTGTTCCCTTTGCCATGCTTTCGGGGGGAGGGACATTCCTAAGGAGGGAGTATGGGGGGTGCTTGCTGGTCGCTCATAGCCATAACTTTCCCATTCAAGATGTTCCCCTTGGCTTCTCATGAGAACGACCTTGGAGACTTTCTCTGCTTGGCATACTAGATAGCAACTGTATATCTTTCATGGTTGGCATAGTAACACGATGGCTGAGTATGATGTATGTGGGTGGGGTGCTTTGAACTTTTTCTATAATATTGGGGGTTTGGTGCGCTTTTGGTATTCCTGACAAAACACCAGTCCTGAGTGAGCATATCTCTGAATACATCTTTAAATAAAGAAACCATGGAGAGTGTCTTACCTGGGGATCTGACAGACAGGCAAAATATGCTTTTTTCTCTCCTATTCTTCTCTGCTCCCCAAATTTAACCCTGTACATCTTTCTATCCATTCTCTGTTCCTTGGTTCCTTCATTTTCTGTTCTTGACCATTCTGCCTGACTGTCAGGTGGTTCTTCCCCATTTTTTAATTCTAGTTAGAGATTCTTCATTTCCTACCTGAAACTCCTTATTCACATCCTATCAGACTTGCTGGTCCCATTTTGTGCAGCTCCTCATCTGTCTCTTTCAGGTTGGTTTACTTTGGACAGTCCACATAGGAATAACACAGTTTTGGACTAAAAGTAACTTTCAGTTTGGGTATCTAGCTGGAAGTATCACAACCAGACTGTGCCAACATGAATGGTCATGTTGTTGTCATTGTTCTGTGTCTTATACTGTTGCCCTGATTTCCCAGCTTTGTATCTTTGTACCTTGGATAGGATAATAAAGAGAGCAGTTTGGTGTAGTCGTTAAGAGCATGGACTCTAATCTGGGAGAACCGGGTTTGATTCCCCACTTCTTTACATGCAGCTGCTGGTGTGACCTTGGGTCGGTCATAAGTCCTTTCAGAGCTGTTTTCTCAAGGGCAGTTCTCAAAAGAGCTCTCTCAGTCCCACCTACCTCACAGGGTGTCTGTTGTGGGGAGGGGAAGGGAAAGGGACTGTAAACCACTCTGAGACTCCTTCAGGTACTGAAGGGCAGGGTGTAAATCCAATCTCCTCTCTCTCTTCTCTTCTACTGGTTAAAAGTGCTTGTTTCCCTTCCATCACTCTCCTGTCAAGGATGTATTTATGCCAAGTGGAGACTTGTGTCTACAGCAGACTAAACAGATACCTTTCTGTCCTAGAACCCATGTTCTAGGTTCTTCATACAGAGGTCACTCTTCACGTGACATGCCTGATATGGGGACTGATTTGGGTAACAATTTTGCTTGTACTACAGGACTGGGCAGCTTTTGAAGAACAGAGGAAGAAGTGTGGGCTTCTCTGACACTTCCATGATGGTGCAGTTGCTCTGCAGGTGACAGAGGCAAACATATTACTTGTTCTAACTAGTAGGCAGGTAGGCCTGCACTGAATGAGAGGACAGAGGATACGATCAAGTTTCCCCTCCACACACCCTAGGGGCATAGGCGTAGAGTACGGGGGGAGGGCTTGAGGGCTCAAGCCACCCCCAAAATTTCCTGGGGGGGGGGCTCAGCCACCCCCGGCAAAATGGAGTGCCTGCGCCACGCCTCCCCGGGTCCTTCTGAGGCCCAGCCATCACTGCTGGAGAGGGAGAGGGAAGGGGTGGCTGGGTGGGGGGGGGGGGAGAGAGAGGCACAGGCAGCAGTGGCTGGCAGGCCTCGGAAGGGCTCAGGGAGGCACAGTGGTTTCCCAGGGGGGAAACATCGCCCCAGCGAGACAAGAGATAATTGGGGGGGACACATGATAGAGGTTTATAAAATTATGCATGGGGTGGAGAGAGTTGACAAAGATTTTTTTTTCTCCCTCTACCAAAATACTAGAACTTGAGGGCATCCAATAGTGCTGATGGGCAGTAGATTCAGGACCAACAAAAGGAGATACTTCTTTAGACAGAGAGTGTCTGTAGAATTTGCTGCCATAGGGTGTAGTGATGGCCACAAGAATAAAGATATTTAAAAGGGGATTAGATAGATTCATGGCTGATAGATCTATCAGTGGCTACTAGCAATGGAGAGTGAGGGGAACCTCCATGTTCAGAGGCAGTTAGCCTCTGAATCCCAGTGCCAGTAATTAGCCACAACAACAGGTCTCTGTTTAAGTTATGATGGGGAAATTTAGCTAAGAGAACATTTCTTAGGTGTGCAAGCTAGGGATTGTCCTCCAATTATACCAGAGTCAGGACCCTCTTGGAGCAGCACAGACAACAGACAGGAAATATCATTTATGAAATTTATTAAGAAAATATCCCTAATACATTCAGCTAATTAATAAAATGTTACAAACACACACACACACACACACACACACACACATGAGCTAAGAAATAAAGGGCTGAAGTAATCTTAAGAGATCAGAGACAAAAGAGGATGAAGCACTGATGGGGGTTATAGCTACCTCTATGAAGACCCAAAAGAGATGGGGGATCCAGCCAGTATGCATCCCAGGTGACTGAACCAAAGATGGCTGGGTTTGGAGCCCATATAGGAAAATGGTGCCTTCAGGACAATGGGCACTATAGGGAAATGGTCCAGAATGGACCATGATGGCCAGTAATGGTTCAAGAGGGGTTTTGGACAAAAGAACACAGAGAGGGGTAGACTGAATCAAAACTTTAGTCCACCAAAGTCATAGTTGTCTACCCAGCCTGGCAGCAGCTGTCCATAGTCTTATGTAGAGGTATCTGCCATAACCTAATACCTAATCCTTTTACCTGAAGATATGTTTAAAGTTTGTAAATTGCTATTCATGTCCATGATTACCACAAAAGATAGACTTAAAAAAGTCACATTCTTCATAATCTCATTTTAAATTTTGGACTAATGTAAAATTGTCAATAAAAGCAATCTTTTTGTGTGTGTTCAACAATAGTATTCCTAATCAGTGATTAGAATTCCAGATATAATAATTCAATTACTAAGACGAATCATTCATTCACCAGTACTTTAATAAAGTTATTGTAATGCCAGCGATGAAGATGGAAATGGCAAAGGGAAAGTAAATGAGAAATGAAACCAAGTCTGAATTATACAGATACTTTTCTGGTTCTGGTCAACCACATCATTCAATAAACCCAACATGCTGTTACTAATCTAGAAACAACTGATTTAGGTAGTTAGAGATTATGGGGTGTAAATCTTCCACAGAACGGCATAAATGGCTGTTGGTAGCTCCTTGTGTCAGATTGCAGTCTCAATTATTTAAATGGATATTGCTACAATTTTAAAATGCATGCCATTTAGAAGAGCATGAAAAAAGCCACAGGCAATAACAGAGTATTTCTACCATTTTAGCTTTCATGTAGAATCTCGAAAGTAACTGCTATTCATTTTAATTCATTAGCAACTGAAAATTTTACTGAAAATACAAATTAACAAAATGATTTTAATCACAGGCAAGCCCGGAAAGATAGTTAAATTTAAGCAAGTCAATTATTAACCTACAAGTAATTAGCTTGCTCAGTTTTTAGAACATATTCTCATTAAATATGATCTATGAAATCTATATAGTTATTAAAAATTATGTAAAATAATGTGGGTGTAGTACAAAGGAAATGGTAACTAATTGCATAAGTCACTTTTCCAATGAAATATGAGTTGCTTAAAGTGTGTTGAACATAAGAATGCTTCATAAGTAAAATGTAAATTGTAGTAAGTGTGAAAGGATTTATCAACAATCCCAAACAATTATTTAGTCCTCAAATACCATCAATATCCCAGCATAGTAGTACATATACCAGTAATTTGTTATATTGTTTGATTTGCTTTGTTTTTGTTATTTTATATTGTTTATCTTATGTTTGAAAGACTGCCTTGGAGATATAAATCATAAAGAAGCTGGCTATTAATTAATCTTTTTTATTTATCTATTTATCAATTAATAACAAGCTTTTATTCTTGATTAATTATTTTGGAATTATTTATCATCCCTTGAATCCATGCTTATATTTACCAGCTGTATTTAGATCTCTTGGTACCCTTGTATCATCACTGCGAGAACAAGGGGGGGGACGACTTACATTTGTTTATATTATTATATATTTCTAACTGAAAATTACAACAGGCAAAAATGAACTAATGATAACTACTTTGTGACCTCTGAATCTATGTCTATGCAGCAGTTCCAACAAATGGAGACTACCAGCTCCAGGTTCTAAGAACATTGCTTTGCAGCTTTGATTTGACTAATGGTATTTAATTCTTGTAGCCAGTACCTGAACGTTTGCAAGATCTTGCAGTTGCTACTTACATGGGATACCTAAGTGGTGTCTTCTAAGTATATTATAATTACCATAACTTTTATTGTCCTGTTACATGCAGCTGTCTTAGACTGGTACTTTTCAGATGTTACAGTGACACATACTGAGAGCCTACCAAGCCATATGTGATGAGAGTGCACGCTACCCACACTCTTCCCAATAGGTAAGGTTGCCATGTCGTGTGATCAGGGCAATGTACATATTTACCATGAATGTACAGTTTTGGTGTGTGCAGATTATTCACTGGATTTTTCTGGGTTTGTTTTTGTCTTGACTCGGGCCTGAAGACCCGAGCTGCGGCTTACACCAAGGCAAAACCCCGCTCGCGGCCTGACAATATGCAGTTCTATATGGATAGGGCCTTGCCCATGGGATGCTTCATCTCATGTGCAGCTTTTCAGCATTTTAGCTCCTTCTTAGAATGGGCTTTCTGTTTTAAGGCAGGTCTAGTTGACATGGGCCATGACTTGGATGAATTTTGTTCATAGGCCCACAGGGCACTGGGCAGTGTAAAAACCTGCTGAACAGTTTTGTTAGCCTAGCTGAGGAGCCTGGGGTTCCTTTAGCCAATGGAAAACAGAGGGTCTGATGACAGTCCTGACTTTCTTAGGTGTGGAGCTGGATACAGATAGGCAGTTGCCTCTGACAAAGGCTCAGGATTTGGGGATTAGAATTGCAGAATTCAAGGAAAAACAGAAGGCTACCGTGTTAGAGCTGCAACAATTAGTTGGCCACCTTAATTTTGCTTGTAAGGTTATGACGCCAGGTAGGGATTTTCTTAAAAGATTGTGTGTGGCAATGTCAGGGCTCTGACTCTCACACCATAGGGTCAGAGTCACTAATAGCATGAGGGTGGATTTAAAGGTTTGGAAATTGTTCTTGGAATCTTTTAATAGAGTTTCCTTTTGACAGGATGATCTGAAAATTGAGGCTGAATATCAGGATACTTCTGATGCAGTGGGTTCTCTTGGTTTGGGGGTTTATTTTCATGGTCAGTGGTAGGGCTGCCAAGTCCCCCCGGGAGGGCGGAGAATCCCCCGCTAAAGGGGTCCCCAATCCGCCGGTCCGGATTTGGCCAGCGGGGGGATCCCACCCACGAAGCAGCCCAATCCGGCATGGGGGGGGTGCAGGGAGGCATTGAAATGCCTCCCTCTGGCTTCCTCTGTCTGCTTGCAGAAGCAGATGAGCAGAAGAAGCCTGACAGAGGGTCTCCCCCACCTTTCCTAGCTTGTTTGCCAGGCAAGTGAGCAAGGAAAGGCATGGGGGGGGGTGCAGGGAGGCACTGAAATGCCTCCCTCTGGCTTCCTCTGCCCGGTCGCCGAAGCAGGCGAGCAGAAGAAGCCCAGCAGAGGCTCCCCCACCACCACTTTTCCTAGCTCGTTTGCCAGGCAGTGGTGCAGGGAGGCATTGAAATGACGTCATCATGCTGCGTGCGCACGCGCGGCTCCTGGAACAGGAGCGGGACTCCCCCGCTCCTGGAGGTAAGTGACTTGGCAACCCTAGTCAGTGGTGTGCACAGGACTTGCCCACTGAGTGGGTTGAAGCAGGTCTAAACAGGGACCTAACTTTCCTGGAATTTTCTTCATTGTAATGGTGGTATGGCTGTGCTCTGAGGAGTTTGCCAACCATACCATCCATTTTTGGTGTGACAGTTTGTTGGCAGTTCACATTGTTAATTCTCTTACCTCCCAAGTCCCCCAGGGTTATGACTTTGGTGTGGGTCCTCATGCTGTGTTGCCTTTGTTTTAATACACTTTTCATGGCTAGGCATGTGCCTGGGATCCACAATGGGATAGCTGATGCTCTTTCTCATAAACAGATGGAGAGGTTCTGACAGCTGGCCCCAGAAGCTAATCCCTACATGAACAGGATGCCCCTGGACCTTTGGCACCTTAGAGGGTCAAAGCTGAGCAGGCAATAGAGCTTGTTTTGGTACCCTTCATCTGGCCTATAATCACCTGTATCACACTTGAAGCGGTACTGTGTTGAGCTTAGAGGTAAAGACTTGGCTATACGGTCCACTGGAGTAAACTATCGGCCCTGGTCTTTATGAGTGAGACTTGTAGTTTTAGCAAGGCCATGGGGGATTTCTATATTCAGAAAATTTTGGAGGGCTATTCACAGGAAACTAGTATACAAGCTGACAAGAGGGAGCTCATTTCCCTTTCAGTCCTCAGAGGGCTGTGCTTGGTTTGGGGGTTTGTATATGCTGATTATTATGGTGCGTCTTTTCCATGCTGCTGTATTGGTGCCATTGGGGGGCTCTTAGAGTGTGAACTGGTTGTAGCTTCATGCACTGATAGATCGGTAGAGCTCTATGACTCCAGGATGTTCATTTTTGGGGGACCAACATCCACATCAGAGTGTGGAGGTCTACAATGGATCAACTCCAGATGGAGGTGGAGATTAAGGTGGGAGCCTGTACCAACGTGGATCTTTGGCCATAGTAGTGCTTTGGCATTACTTAGCTCTGTGGGGTTTGAAAGGGTGTACCGTTCCATCACACTGATGCTGCGTGCATCCCTTTAACCAAATACCAATTTTGGGCAGTTACTAAGAGGGCTTTGAAAGCATTGGGTTTGGGTCAGTTATGGTTTGGGACTCCTTCCTTTTGGATTGAGGCTGCTTCTATGGCAGTGGCCATGGGCTACACTGTACCTGATATTCAACAGTTAGGGTGTTGGAGGTCACGGTACTACAGTGCCTGTGTCCATCCAGTTTGTACAATGTTTGTCAGTTGTGTTCTGTGGTTAATTGTACAGGTTTTGCCAGTTGCCATACGAAGCAAAGAGTCACCATTTACGGTCACAGTATAGTTTTCTGGGCAGCACATCAGGCCAGAAGGAGGCCCATTGGCTTGCAGTTGGGGTTGGCAAGTTTGCTTCAGTGGAATGGTTGGGCAGAAGGGGCCTGAGGTGGCCTGGCCTCATTCCGTTGTTGCTGAAGGGAGCCGGAGTCCTCTGCCTCATATCCTGTTGGTCCACTTGGGTGGGAATGATGTGAGCCTCATGAAAGGGAAGGCCATAGTGATTCAAGTGAAGGACAACCTGGAGCTCATCTGGAGCAGGTGGCCTGGCATGCAGATTGTGTGGTCTGCTATACTACCATGCTTTGTGTGGCATAGCATGGAGGACCCAAAGTGTTTGGCCCGGGCTCATTGGAAGGTGAATAGGGACACAAAGAAGGCTTTGATGGGTTGACCGGGCCACTTTTCCCCTCACCCTTGTATATGGGTCATTATCCAATTTGTATAGGAATGATGGGATACATCTCTCCAAAAAGGATATATATTTTGGAGGATTTGCAGCAAGGGTTATGGGTGGCATTGGCTGGCCCAGCGGGCACAAGGTCCTAAGCAGAGGCTTGGCCTTGTTGGTGATAGGTTAGTGTGGAAAGAGGGAAAGTGGATTCAGTGAGCTCCATATAGAACTTTCCCTGATTGTGGTCAAGGGGTCCATCAGCTCAGCCTTCGGGTTTTGTGGCCCAGGGTTAGGAATGAAGAGTGCCTTTCAGACTGCCCTGGGTAGGCTCCACTCTTATAAGTTCTGGGGCTTGGAGGGAGAGCTCCAGGACTGGGCCTGAGCCAATAGGATGGCTTGCACCCAGGTCAAGGATGGGCCACCTAACATATGGCAAGCAGGTTGATTGGGGGACACTTGTCTTGGCCTATTTCCATACTGGGGGTTTAGCCTTGCCGCATTAAATGTAAATAGTTAAGTGGCTCATAGTTAAACCCAAATTTGTCTTTTTCTTCCAACTGGGGAGGGGGCAACATTCTAATGATTGTTTGGCTTCTATGATTGTGATATGCAGTCATGTTGTGAAGTAACCTGGTAGCCCTTGGCTATGTCTAAATGGACCTATATTCCACCTCATTATGTTTGAGATTCAGATATAAATCAGGTGAATAAGACTATGTGGATATATAAGGTAAATGTGATTTTAGGCTACACTAATAGAAGCATATCCAAGTCATGAGAATAACTGTTCTACTCTACACTAGTCAAGCCTCATAAGAATGTTTGTTTCTGGGCACCTCACTGAAGATGGAAGTAGGCAAATTGGAATGGGTTCAGAGGGAAGCAACAAAGATAGTCTTATTTGATGAAAAGCTGAATGAACTAGCTATGTTTAGCCCAAAGAAGAATAAAGAGACATTCCTACATTCTTCAAATTCCTGAAGGGGTTTCATATACAAGAGGGAAAAGAATCGTTCTCGCTGCTTCAGAGGGCAAGACTAGATCTAACAGCCTTAAGTTACAGAAGGGCAGGTGTTGGTCAAACATCAGGAAAACTTTGCAGCAGTGAGACCAGTTTGGCAATGGAACAATGAACTAGGTGATGGTGATGGATATGGACTGTTCATCACTGGAGGTCTTCAAGCAGAGACTAGACATCTTTCTGTCAGGGATGCTATATTTGTGAATACCTGGCATCAAGTAGTGAGTTGAAATGCAAATGGAGGGTAGGTTCTGACCTTCAAATCCACATTTTTTTTTTCTCAGAAAAGAAATGGGGATGAGTTTCCATTGGCCACTAAAATTTATCGAGGTCTGTAGCTCCTCATTTCAATTATTCATGCACTGTGTGATTTTTTTCCCTGAGTATTACAAGCTGCAAATGAAATAGGATAATGAATTTGTCTTTAGGCGTATGACTGATCCTTTAAAGAGAGAGAGAGAGACGGGGAGAAAGAGAAGAAGAGAGATTGACAAATCTAACTGGCTACTCTAGGGAGCAAAATGACTGCTGTGTAGTGTCACAGCTACTAATGCTTCAGAATCAAGTGAAACAGCATTTGAAAAAAACAGAGAGTGAAACAGAAGCCTTTCATGTCTGACTTCATAGGTCATCCACCCCATGCTATGCTCTTTTTCTGTGAATCTCTCAGCTAAGTACTTCCAGCAACAGCAGTTCAAGAACACTGAACAAGAAAAATCAACAAAGAACAAGACACAATGAACCATCTAGAAATACCACTTAGCCGGTACATTGCAGCAGTTCAGCACTGGATATCTGTCTCTGCTGTAAACAATTCATTGCAGCAGCTATTTTGAACAAAATGTGAACCATTTAGGATGCAGCATCCTTGATCTTCATACATAATAAGGGCAAGTCAAGTGTTACACTGTCCAGGAGGGAAGTGGGTCTAGGCAAATTATACCTTGTTAGATTAGAATTTGTCAAATTCCCCATTCATCAGCTGGTTTCAGATAGGGCCTTAGAGATAGCAGTTAAGGGGGCAGGCAGGAAATTTGCAAGTGGCCTAGAAAGGATATGGAGGGGGGAAAGGCAAAATCACTAGAAACATGAATATAAGGATTTATACAGGGCTGACTATACTTTCCATTAAGACTGGAGGTAGCAGGAAGTTAAAAGTCTGATCTTACAGTTATAACAAAAGTATAACTTCTCAGGTGTATTCTCTGATCAAGCAGGTTTTGTGAGTTTTGATGCACTTTGACCACAAAAGAACCTTAAGATAAAGATGTATACTTATGAGAACAATAATGACATTCCTGTACATTGTCTTCATTAGCAATTTTTACACTACTGACTTAATGGGGGGGGATGAAGGCTTTGAGGTTGTTTTTTGAGGTTCTTTTGTCCTGTGACTTGACTTGAGTATTTTACAGGAATTCTTTGCTTCTGCTTGTCATGGTACCGGGAAAGGGGGGGGGGACGGGACGGGACTATGCAAGGCATAGAGGCCTTGCCCTATAAGCACCACACAGGCTACTCCCACAGTTCTTATACACTTTCAAACATTAAAGAAACTGCCTTTTAGAAATGCAATGAACACTGAGATGCCCATATTGCAAAACTTTGTTCCCAGTATCAATTTCTGCAGTTGTATAGTGCTGTTGTGGAACAAGAAAATGTACCCACTTATTAAGATGTGAAGAACTAATGAACACTATGCATATGAATGACTCAGATCTTTGCAGGCCCATCATTTGCCTAGATTTGGGGTTAGCAAATAATTTTCTTCATAAAGTCCAATACCCAAACCTCTTGGGCGCAGGAATGCAACGCCAATACTGACCATTCTAACATTGTTTTTACCAGCACAAGGCTGATATAACTAGTATCAAATTGGCTTTCAGGAGAGAAATGACAAGGGTGGCTGGTATTTACCCAGCAACATGGCTGTTACTTGTTTTCCTTCACTTGCATGACATCACATACCATTGTGGATGGGCACAAAATGGGAAGATGCGATTTAGTTTGTCGTTTGTGGCATGCCCAGTTTGTGAGCCATGGACCATCGTGAACTTTTAGCTGCTAAATGAACTGGTTTGGTTTGTGAGGTTCATGATGTGGTAAAATACTCCCCCAGGAGTGCTAGAGACACCAAACTCACAGGGGATCTTTGGCTAACTCTACCTCCTTCCAGGCTTGGTGAGGATTGGATTTACCAGGTCCAAGTTACAGCCCCCCCCCCCCCAAAGAAGGTACCCCCAGGAAAGTGCTTTCTGAGGAAATGACAAGTGCAGGTTCAGGAGTGTATAGAATGGACCTTGTGCAAACTAGAGACATTGAACTTGCAGGGGTTATCCCTCTGATGCTCCTCTATGTGACCTCCACATGTAGTGAGTATTGTACTTCAGGGGTCTGAGTTATGGCTTCCCAAATAAGATGCCCCCAAGAAAGTACTTTTGGGGAAAATGTCAGGCGCAGGTTCAAAAGTACAGGCTACACACATCAAACACACAGGGAACCTATTGCTGTTTCTGAGGCTGGAGAATTCCAAAAAAAACCCAATTGCTTTAAAGTTTCTTTGTTGCTTTGAAGTTTGGTAAACATTTTGTCTGAGTGAAAACAGTGTATCTGGAAATATATCCCTAGACGAATTGTCATGAACCTCCATGAACTGCTTGAAAGTTCGTGGAAAGTTCATGCTGGTCAACCTGCTACAAACTTCAGTTTGTGAATCATGAACCAGGCAAAATTCATCACAAACTTTAGTTTATGAGCTGGTGTGCGCCTGTCCTTAACCAGAATAACATCACATTCCAGTATGCTTGTGATGCTATGCTGGCATATCTTTGAGGATGTCCTGCTTTCTTCACTCTGCATTCATATTCTATGGCCTCTGTGACAGATACTGCTAGCAACTGTTGAAGAGTGAAGGGTTGTTGAACCAATACACCAGTACATATTGGAGGTAGGAGGCATTTGCAGGTGTCAAAATTTGAACCTGAGGATTCTCCTCCATTGCTCACCTATGTGGGATACATTATCCTTGCAACCCCAGTTGGAGGTGGAGGATCCAGGTTGGTGTTTGTGTTGGAAGAAAAGTGTCTTTAAGGCTTCTGAGCAGAACAGCAATGTGATGTGACAATGTTTTCATCCATGGTTATTTGTGCAAACTGCTCCCTTTTATGCAAACTGCCCCCTTTTATGCAAAGTGCCCTTTCTGTAGAAAATGCCCTTCACCAAAGTTTCCCCATGTGTGTTCTCAGTTGGCCTGAAGTAAGTCCCGACAGATATAACCAGATGCCACATGTCCTATCATCTGTGATATGAGTTTCCTAACTGGTGTTAACACAATGCTTACTAGCTCTGTGAGTGGCTACACATTTTAGTTGGTGTCCTAAAGGGAACCATGGCTGTATAAGCACGGTAGAAGGCAAGTGCAACCGTTTTTTATACTCCCTTTGAACTCAATGAAACTGTCTCCATTTATGCCAGCAAAAGTACTGACAACATTATTCTACTGCAGGGGTCCATGTTTTTGAGCCTGTGGGCACCTCTGGAATTACAACACAGGGCAATAGGTGCAACAACAAAATGAATGCCATGGGAGGTGGAGCCAACAAATATGTCTTTGTAGAGAAATGCCTTTTATTTCAGGTACTGAGCTTAAAACAACCCCCACATTCAGTTTTAAGTGTTTTCTCTCTCTTGCTCCCAACCATCAAAGCTTTGGAAATGTGCATGGCCATCCTGACCATGGACAATCAAATGGCCCATTCTCACCTTGGCTGGAATCTGACACCTATAAGGGACATATAGACTTGTGGGTCTAGATTATTACCTTACTGGAGATTTCAAGAAAGGGTTGTTTTTTTTCCTACCCAGGAGGGGTTTGGAAAACAGGTTGCCACAGGAAGTGGAGCCAGCCACACAATATCAAGGAGTAAGATTAAGCATAGCTCTAAGATTGAGTATGATTAAACATAACACTCTCTTCAACATGTCAAGAAGAATCTATGTTTAACAGGATGCCTGCTTTAAATATTTTTGCTGAAGTAACTTTTAAAAAATCTCCACAGCCAATTAAATCTCCCATTGCCAATTAGAAGTCCTGCTGAGCAAAAAACAACACCACCTCACCTGGCCCAGCCCACTTCTGAAAACACTTGGCAGGCACCAGGAAAGGTGTTGGAGGGTGTCATGGTACCTATGGGTGCCATGCTGAGGACCCCTGCTCCAGTGTCAAAAGCAGGAACTAAGCTAGGGGGGTTCAGGAAGGATACTGACTAAGCTGTGCTCCTTCCTGGCATGCCCTTAGTATCACCCATTTCTGGCTCTGTAATGGTGTAGGCGCATGTACAGTGCTATGGTGCCAGTACTCTGCCGGTATATATCAGCTGGTATAGGATTTAGTTGCCAACCTCAAGTATTTACTGACTGGCTTTAGGATTGCATCCAGACTCTCTCCCCTCCATTTTTAAATGTTAAAACAGGCACTAACTTGCACCCTACTATTGTGACAAATTCATACACACCCAAAGCTACTATTTCCTGCATAGGAAAAATATATTTATTTCATTCAAACCCTGCCTTTATCCCCAGTAGGGACCCAAAGTAGCAAACATTGGCCGAGGACAGATTGGCAATCTGGCCCACTCTGCCTCCGCTTCTAAAGCGAAGGCAGAGAGGGTGGCCAGATTGCCACATCTGTCCCCCGTCGGCGGCCCGCACTTACCCGCATGCGGGCCGCTCTCCCTGCGCTGCAGCCGGAGACCTCTTCAAAGTGGTCTCCGGCTGTCCGGGCGCGTGTTGCTGCCACTTCCTGCCGGTCTGGATGGCTCCCACGGCGCACAGGAAGCAGCAGCGGAAGTCTGAATGCCCTCACACAGAACAAGCCGGAAGCTGCGCGCCAGACCCGGCAGAAGCAGAGGAGGCTCCAGGGACCGGCGGAGGAAGAGTGGATGCGCCGGTCCACCTCCGTTCAGGTGAGGTCCCACAGCACTGGAGCCAGTGCGAACGGGCAGCCACGGGATGGGTTGGCCCCGGGGCTTTTTTGCCCACTCGCACTGCGCTCCCTTTTGCCAGTCTGTCTTCAGCCATTATTCTCCTCTTCTCCATCAGTGTAATATTATATTGAATTATTCCAGTCTAAATCCATTGAAAGCAAGGAGCTAGTGCTAGAGTAACCTTGCATAGGATTGCACTATGTATATTTCCCAGTGGAAGGCAAAGAACAGCTTCATCAGGGGATTTAAACTGGGAAAAGTCAAAATGGAAAGGATTAATAAAACCACTGTTCTCTCCAGTGATAGCCCCCCCCCTTCCCCTCCAATGATACCTTTAACAATTTTTGAGAACTCCATTCACTAGTTTCCTGTGGTCTTGCCTTATTTTTTTCCCAAAAGGAAAAACTAATTATTTTAAATTGATGATGGATTGATTTCATCACACAATGTTCTATATTACACCCAATTTACTGTAAAAATTTTAAGGAGCTTTACACAGAATTTATCTCAGTCCCAGGAAATATTCTAATTTCTGGGAGTATAGATCATTATAGCATTGCTGCAGCCTTTTGTTCTAGCCAACAATCTCCTCTGTCTTCTACTGTTCATTTTATCATTTATTTTCATTGTCCTCGCTTTCAGATGAAAGTCATATTAACTGTATGTTCCATAATCTGCACACATTTTACTGAATATTCACCTTTGATCTGCATTGAATTACACTAATATTTTGCCAGAAACAAAACCATATTATGTGATTTCCATATCCTGTTAGCAGATTTAAATACTAATAACTCAGGGCTGATCAAACCAATATGTCAAAAAAGCCCAACTGAAACAACACAAAGTTGTGGCATTGTGCTAATAAATGTATTAAACATTAGGGGATCTAATTAATGAATATTATATCAGAATTTTAGATGAATAATGACTTGACTTTCTCAGAGAAACAGGTCATTAATAAGGAAAGTATGTGATTTCTGATGAATTTTCAGACAGAAAATTCACTATGCAGTGGCAAAATGAGTTGTCAGACTCGCTGCGTTGTTAGGTTTGAATTAGATAATGAATTGATTTATATTTTTTAATCCATACAGTTCTGAAAGCAGACAGTTTCAGTTTTATAAGAGATAAAAGGCTAGAAATGTAAATTTTATTCAGCGAGGGAGGATTTGTAGCTATGATCCTTAGCACATTAATTTGCAATTTCAATCACTGTATCAGAATGAACCAAGATACAAAGAGAGATCTTTCTGGCTCATACATAGGTGTCCCTTGAGGAGAAGCCACAGTATACTTTCTGCAGGGCATAATGGTGATAGTAATCCTGTGTATGTCCCCATAATCTGGAAATCAGAGAGATTCTTCCTCTGAACAAGGAAGTTCTATTTAGCAGCCATAGTGAATAGCCATTGATAGGCCAGTCCTCTGTGAATTTGCCCATTGCTTGCATAAACCCATCCCTGCTAACTACAATACATTTCACAGGGTAATTATGCACCACATAAAGAAATACTTTCTTTTGTCTCTTGGGCCGAGGACAGACTGGCAGTCTGGCCTGCTCTGCCTCTGCTTTAAAAGCGGAGGCAGAGTGGCCGTTCAGACTGCCGCATCTGCCCGGAGGAGGCAGCCCGGACGCAATGCGTCCAGCACCACACTCCTCCTGCAGCAACCGGGCACCACTTCAAAGTAGTGTCCCGGCTGCTGCGGTGCATGTTCCACCCGCTTCTGGTGGGTATGAACACGCACTGGGCCGGGGAGCCGCACAACGTTCGGACGCCGCTGGAAGCCACCCGCAGTCTGGATGCTGCAGGCAGCTTCCTTGCAGCAGCGTGCGAACGCTGCACAGCAGGGGCAATTCCCCCGCCTTGTTCTGCTGCGCCGTGGAGGTGCAGCAGATTGCCAGTATGTCCATGGCCTTGGAATCTTTTAGGAGTCAAATCGCAAAGTTTGTAGTCTGAGATTGAATTGGCAAATTGACATACTTGGTTCTGTTAAATGTTCTCAAAAGTTGAGTCTAGCTGATGCTCTCACAAAGACTAAGACTTTTGTCAAAGTATTTACAGCTTGTCCAGAACAAATAAGCTACTGCGATGGGAAGTGTGGGGTGGGGTGAAACCATGCAGGTATCTTTCTCTACTAGGCCAATCATTTTTACCTGAAAGGAAATCCAAACTCACAGTTAGACAATCATAAATGTTAAGAAACAGATATACATATCCAGAATGTAGAAATTGATTTTCAGTGTCCATAAACCCAAACAATAATAACCCAAACATACTTAATAGTATTACATAAGCCTCCAAGTCTCAGACAGCTTATAATGACCCCAGAAAGGGGCTGCAGCACAAGGGAGAAACAGAAGTGGTTTGCCAGTGCCTTCCTCTGCAGAGCCTTCCTTGGTGGTCTCCCATTCAAGTACTGACTCTGCGAGATTGAGCAGTACCATGCAGCCTTCCCTCCTTACTTGACAATAGGGAGCTTCTTTTGAGCCAGTTATATTCCTTTGCAATGGAAGAACCAAACTGGAATGGGAGTACCACACAGAGGTACTTCATAGAGAAAGTGCTAAAGTATTTAGTAGAGATGCACACTAGTCGGACATCAAGGCGTTTTCCAGTTTGCCTTCAAATTCCACTTTCATTATTCGACCAGACAACTTCGTGAACATCCCAGTGCTGTTCTATTTCTTCCCCATTCCTTTTAAAACTGGTTTCTCCCATACTTTTTATTTTCATTGTGAAATGAATTTTCAAGAAAGCCTCTTCCTGGGAATCTGAACAATTCTCACCGCCCTGAGGATTGCTGCCCAAACCCACCCAGAAAGGGCGGGTTTGGGCGTTGTTGTTGTTTTCATTAGCATGCCAGCAGCAAAATGTTTCAGTGCTGGAAGGCGTCTGCATTGAAGCAAGCAGTCATCCCCATGGGAGGCACTTTCCTCATTGCTCTGCCTTGTGAGCATTTGTGTGTGTGTGGTCTGCTCTCCTCTCTCTGCATCTCTCTATGGCCTGAGAAAACCTGGAGCTCACTTGCTGCCACCTTCCCTTTGTAGCATTGGGAAGGGGGAACCTGCAACTCCAGTTCCTTAAAAATGGCTCTTGAGATGTTTATCAGAACAATACAGAGAGATACTGAAGAAGGTACACATATCGATCATAAAACTGGGGGGGAGAGATTCCATGGATCCTGTTCCCCTCTGGCTTTACACAAGAGTAGATGTACCAAAGCCAGTGGTGCTCATATAAGGGGATCTCCAGTCACAACACACTCCCCATTCAAATATTCCCAACATCCACAGACCAGACTATCTCTTGACCCCTCACACCATTATTCCCAGTGGAGAAAACCCTTTTTCTTTTTGTTACATGCTTTTCATGTTTTCAGTTTTAAAATGTCAGGGGCTAACTGATTGAGCAAATAAATTATCTTTCCTGCTTCAGAGTTGTCGTTTGAGGTCTCCCTCACTTTACACAAGAGTAAATGTGTGGAAGCCAATAGGGTTACTCTCATGTAAGGGGATCACACTCTGCCTGTGTGTTTCAAGGAAGACAGGCAGACTGAGGAGGCTGCTGAAGTGGTTTAGCTCATGTGCAAACTTCCCCCTCCCCCCAAAACCCGGAACAGATGGGACCCTCTCAGGAAGACTGAACTGATCCCACCAATAGCACACTCATTGGAACTGGCAAGCCATGCTCAAAAACGCAAAGGGTGGAACAAGTCTGAAAAACATCTAATTAATTGATATCTCAACTGAATAACTTAGTATGGAAGCAGAAGAGTCTTCCAGAGAAGAATGATATGGGTGGCTCAAATGCTGGCAAGTCCACCTGAAAACAGTAGCCTTGGCTACCTATCATGAACAACCTATGAACTGTCCACACTACCTTTAGATTGGGCACTAGAACCTCACTGAGTAATAGGTGAGAAAATAATGTGTGCAACCAAAATGGGGGAGAAAAACAGAACCTTACATGAGAAACATAACCAAAAAGGTTGACACAAAGAAACTCAACAACCACTAAATCATATCGCTATGCCAGAGTTGGGAAGGTACCTTTACAGATTTTAGGCAGGAGATAGAACTGTGGCACTGTGCCCTCAGTATGCAATAAGAAATTGTATGTGGATTTATTAATATAGCCCCCCAGTAGTGCCGCCTCTAAAATACTAACAATGTTTTTTTCCTGATTATAGAGGAAGGGTTCTCTGTGATCCTTTTGTAGTGATTGGTGTTGTTCAGCTGTCTGAATGCCTCCGTTATATAATAATGTCTGCCCTGTATCACTACTGCACCTCCCCCCCTTATCTGCTGGTTTAAAAATAACTTCACTACAAGTGCAGAGCCTTTTTTTTAATGTACTCTGTTCCAGTCTGTTTAAGTTAAGCCAGAGGGGCAACCTTGAACGTTCAAGTTCTTTGATTTCTTCCTTTACAAGCTCCTTAAAGACCAGAACTCTAGGATTTGGAGGGGGGGAGGGGTGTCAAAAGTAGATTTGGGTCTAGACGTATTTTTAAGTGAGGCATCATCAACTGCATTTCTATCCATAAAAATATCAGCAAGTTTTTTTAGTCAAATGCTTTATGTGTATTTTAGATCTATGGGCATAAGAAATATTGTACATTTTGATGAGTTGCCCATGTTGCATCTCAAGAATGTATATGGGGGAACATCTCAATGTAAGTAAGGTAGTTATCCCAGTTCCATATATTTCAAAATATTTAATTTGTTTTAAATTGTTCCTTAACATGCATATAAATAATTATAAAAAAGAGCAAGAGTCCAGTAGCACCTTAAAGACTAACAAAATATGTGGCAGGTATGAACTTTCATTAGTCACTGTTCACACTTCTGAACAAGTGAGCAGTGACTCACAAAAGCTCATACCCTGCCACAAATTTTGTTAGCCTTTAAGGTGCTACTGGACTCTTGCTCTTTTCTACTGCTACGGACAGACAAACACAGCTACCCATCTTGATCTATAATGATTATTCCCCCTCCCTTCATTTTACTTCCATTCTGTAGATGATGAATTTTATGTATATTTTTTTAAAAAATATTTTTGTGTGTCTGTGCATGCAAGTGTTTTGTGTGCTTGCCTGGAAGTCATGGTGACTTCTGGCGACCCCTACAGGGGGCTTGGACGAGTTTCAGAGAGGTGGCTTGAGTAGCCTGCCTCTGCATCCCAACTCTGGTATTCCTTGGAGGTTACCCTTCCAAATATCTGCCAGGGTCAGCTCTGCTTAGCTTCCAAGATCTGACAAGATCAGGCTTGCTTGGCCTATCCAGGTCAGGGTAGTTTTAGGTATATTTTTGATAAAATTTTAACTTGTACTTATATGATTGGACATTTGTCTTTATATTAGGAAACGGTAGTTATATGCAGAACCATAGGATTGTGGATTTCAAATGATATTTTAGCACTTTTGAATGTATAATTAAAGTATATATGATATTTTGTACGTTAGCAGTACATGTGTAGCTATATTTTAGCTTTTTTCTTTTTCTTTTTGTTCAACCTGAGGAAATGATATGCACACATACACACACACACACATCAGTTCCCTGCTGGAAGTGTGCCTCCAGAATAAATGAATTCTAGACACAAGATAGTCTATGACCAGGGGCCACTCAGCTATTGGTTCTTTCTTCTGACCCTGTCCACTGATCATAAGGCATACCAGCTGCTTGACTTAAGAGGACATTGTTCTCGTTTGTATTGATACAATGGTGGCCCGTTTTTGAAATAGGTTTGAAATAATTATTCCCATTGAAGTCCTTGGACTATTTGGGGTGAAACTATTTGACACTTAATATTGAACAGTTACATAGTTTCCTGTGAAAAAGATCAACGAAACGAAGTATTGATCTGGAATCTTTGTTGGGAACTTATACTCTGTTATAAACGCTATACTGTTTTTGAAACACTTTGTATTGTCGTATATTGAGATGCAGTGTCTTGCTACACAGTTTTTCTGTATTGAGTTTATTACTGTTACTGTGTAATCCCTTTTTGCCTGGGCCATGTACAGGCGCATATGCACTTCCTCACAGAAGACACAGAGTTAGCACCCATCCAGTCAGGGTTCATGGCAGTTGCAGGCTTCCTAACATGGTGGGTGCTGTGGACTGCATCCACATTGCTGTGATTGCCCCTCTGGAAGAGCTGCAGGTATACCAAAACTGCCTTCACTTCTAAAGCCTGAACGTCCAGGCATCCTGTGACCACCAGGGCATATTCATGGATCCCATAGCCAAGTTTCTGGGCAGCATCCATGATGTGCAGATTTTTGAAGCATCTGGCCTCAACTGACTATTGCCCACATGGCCAGAGGGCTGCTGGGTCAGTAGTCTGGGAAGGGGGGCGAGGCCCCAGGCAGGGGCTCACAGCCTATACACGTGTCATTCCACCATGCTAGGTGACTGTGGATACCCTGCTTCCTTATTTGGTGACTCCATATCCTGAAGATGATCCTCCGGACCAAGCAGCCTACAACCTAGCCCACCACCAGACACACATAGTCATCAGATGGGCATTTGGCCAGCTGAAGATGCAGTTGCATTGCCTTCACCAAACTGGACAGGGGTGGGCCATGCAGCCCCTGGCAGGTGCCAAGCTCTTTGCCATCTGTGCTATGCTCTACAATATTGCCATCCATCAATGGCTGCTGCCATCCCTCACTGGGGCTTTCTGGAGGGTCCCTGAGTAAGGAGCCAGGACAATGCAGTCAGGGGAGGGGCATTGGTGAGGCAGGATGTCAGAGACATTGAGTGCAAGCAGTTACAAGAGTATGTATGGTACAGGAGGCGCACTGGCACCCAGATTGCCTTTTGGAGTGCTCCTCTCTCCGGCAGCCATGGAGCGAAATCCCCATTCCAGAAGACTAACTTGCTGATCACACCTCCCAGAGGGCTCAAGCAACAATTTCTGGGCCCAGAACAAACTTGCAGTTGCCCCATCCCCCCACATTCTATGATCTACCTGAAATCATGGGGCCTCTTAGTGTAGCCATTCTCCTCCCCCTTCCCACCATGCAGATCAGATCACCAGTACATTTGCCTGTCCCCACCTACAGCCGCCTGGCCCTTTCTTGCCTGTCTGTAGTCCCAGTTTTCATCCGTGATCTTTGCTGACTTTGAGCGATAAAAGCACATGCAAGTAGCTGGCACTACAGGGAAAGAAAGTCTCCTTGCTTCCCATTCGCTGCCGCTACCATGCCAGAAGTGCTGCCCTTGCAAGGCGATACTTTTAGTTGGCTGCCTATGGTTGCCTGGAGGTAAGGCCAGCCTGTTAGCATTTGCTGGAATTACTGCAGAACACAATTAAGAAAAACTGTAATAAAAAGGAATAAACACAAATGAGAATGAAGCACAAAGTGCATCTCTAATTATACTAATTCGTCCTGGTTTCTTCCCACTGGTTTTAGGAAACAGACTCCGTTTCCGAGTAGGAGAAGCAGCGACAGGAAACACAAGCTCACTTATTATGCTAGCTATTTGTCTGAGGATATTCTGCAAACTGCAACATCCGCACACTTTATTTTAATATTTTGATTAATTTTTGTAGCATTTTGTCAGGGCTTATGATCCATTTGCTGGGAAGAACTGTAAACAAGAAAAAAAATGAGCTCAAGCCTTCACATTTTCACTCAGCTATTCCTGGATGCATTTTATGTTGACAGCTCACTTCCTTCAGTTCAGTTGTGCTGCTTTGACCGGGCTTAAAGGGATGTTACATATTTCTCATTCCATTTTATTTGGGGGGGGGGGGGGGTTCCCCTTCCAGATTTTTACTGTAAGGTCTCATAGCTTATTGCCACTTTATTATGACATGCAAAATATTATAGACCTTTGAAGAAAGGAACAGCAGTTGACATTTTTTGTTGCTTGGCTGGGCCTCATTCTAGTATTTATTATAGGCCTGTGTATGGAATGGGGATTTCTAGGGCTTAGTGGAATGAATCCAAGAGAGTGTACTATTGTTGGGTCCATATATAAAGATTACCAGAATGACAATTGGCTTAAAACAACTTCAATATAAAGAATAACTGAAAATACCTTGTACAGCAAAATTCCAGAACAAACTAACGTTCTGTGGTCTTAGGGTACACACACAAATTAACAATGCCATAAAACTGAAAAAGAAATTACCAGGGAATGTCTCTGCATCCTAAATTCTGTCACTACAAAAGGGGGTTTAGATCCTGGTCAAGACACCAAATTACTCACGCATAATTCCTTGCCACTCCTAAACCCATGACCCTTTATATTTTGCTGGAAAAGGATTTTTGTTTGGATGGTTGGAAAGGGAGACAGTTTTTGTTAACTCCCCTCCTCTTGTTGCAGATCTCCAACACCCTCCTTTGCTCTAGAGATCCCTTTCCCCAGAAGCATCATTGGGGAGATAATTTATGCTGTAGCAGGAGGTGGGGATCTCTTTTGTCTACTGAAATATCCCGTGTGTGTGAGCTGTTCATTTTTATGACAAGCTGGCAATGGCATGAGTACCCATGCTACCCACATTTGTTTCTTTTAACCCACGGTTGCCAATTCTTCAGTGCCCATCATTTCAGGGTGATTTTTCTGGCATACCTAAAACTAGAGCTGAGCCAGATTTTTGTGAGTTTGAATTTTAGTGATGCTCGAATGAAAACCTTGCACCAAGCCCCTGGGCAAATCACATGAAAAGGCTTTCTGCTTGTCATTTACACTCTAGACAGGTTAGACAGAGCTGTGCTAAAACTCCCACAGGTTATTTTTTTTTCTCTTTTCATTCAAAGAATATATATAGTAACTAATAAAGATCTCACAATACTAATAGCAATAATAAAAACAATTATTTAGAGAGTGCCTACAAAGTCCCCAGCTATATCATCTTCCAGATGCCTATACAATTGTAAACTAATCAGCACAGGTCTAAATGAATCAACCTGTTATTAAAAAGTTGCACAATTATATAAATCAATAGACTGGTGTAGCTTTTCCCTCTAGAGATCATGAAAAGGTTTCCAACTTTCAGAAAAAATAACCCCATGAATTAATTTTTAAAGCTCAAGGCAGCTATACAAATCCTGAGGTAATCCTCAAGGCAGCCTGACCTGGACAGCCCAAGCTAGCTGGATTTTGTCAGATCTCAGAAATTAAGCAGGGTCGGCCCTGGCTAATACTTGGATGGGAGACTTCCAAGGAATACCAGAGATGTAACAAGGAGGCAGGCAATGGCAAACCACTTCTGAATGTCTCTTGCCTTGAAAACCCCAAGGGGTCACTATAAGTCAGTGATGATATGATGGCACTTTCCTCCACCTCCAGTCTTCAGGGCACAGATTGTTTAGGGAACTTTTAAAAGTTTGGAGCAAGGGATCCTTGTGTTTAAAGAAGGTGCTTGAGACTGTCTAAAACCTAGAGAGGATCCTCTCTGTATCTTATGGAACAATGTCCAAGCTATGCTCCAACCTATGTGACCAGAGCTGGGAAGCAGCTGTTTATGAATCTGGGTGCTGAAAGAGAACATATACAGGGACTTAACCTAAGCTTTACTGTGCAATCCTAAACATTTATACTCTTGTAGCAACTGAAGTCAATAGGCTTAGAAGGGTATAACTCTACTTAAAATGGCAGTTAGACTAGTAAGATTTGGAAATTTCTTGGGAGTTTGATCTCAGCAAAACAAGCCTAGCGATTACAGAACTTCCATACTGTCAAAGCTCAGGAGGCAGACTGTGTTGGACGATGCCCACTATGCTATGTGCTGCTTTATTTCCTAGAGCCTTAAAAATTAGTCTGTGGGAGGGTGGATACATTTTTTTCTTGTATCCGAGAAAGGACTGAAAAATAAACACAAGCAATTGTTAATAACACACTAAGAGCAGAGGAGCCTTCTAACAGCAACAAAAATGAAAATGTTGCAAAAACACTGTTTCAGCTCAGTTCTAATAGAAATCACTGAATTCACACATATAAGTGAATTCCCAGTTGGAAGGCTGCCCTCATGGTTCCAGTTCATAAATAACAATACAAATAACACAAACAGTGCAATTGGGGAAGGGGAGCCACAGGGAGCTGACTAGGCGTTATCTTTGAGTGTTCAGATGTGGTAAGGGATGGATCCAGGAACATGGCAGGAATTAGATCTTTAAGCCACCCCAGCCTGGGAACACCCCCTAGAACTGATAGAAAGTTATGCCATCTAAAATCATTGCATAGCCCATTATTTTATTATTTATTATCATATATTGGTCCCGACCCCTTTCCAACACTCACATAATCTCCTGGCTGCTGTGTGCAGCTTGAATGAAGAACGGACTGTTGGATGGGGTGGTGGGGTGGGGTGGGTGGTTGCTACTCTGGCAAAGGGGGACAGCAGTCTCTGAGTCCCACACTCCCCCATGCAATTACTGGGATTTGAGAAGCCATGTAGCTTAGTGGTTGCAGGGGCAGGAGACCTTGTGTGGATTGTAGGGAGCTATAGCCATGGTGGAACAACATCCTGGCCAAAGTGACTGATCTCCCAGCAGGGGCATAGACTTTTGCAAATTCCAGGGGGGGGGGGCTCTTTAGTGTGTGCACGAAGCACGCTCGCTCGCTGGGGTGATGTCCCCCCCGCTGGGAAACCTCCACGCCTCCCCGGGCCCTTCTGAGGCCTGCCAGCTGCTGCTGCTGGGGCCTCTCTTCCCCCCCCCACTCCTTCCCTCTCCCTTCACCGGAAAAAGAGGGAGGGAGAGGGAAGGATGGAAGAGTGGCCAGGCCAGGGGGGGATTGGTCCCGGCAGCAGCAGCAGCTGCCGGCCTCGGAAGGGCCCCGGGAGGCGTGGTGGCAGGCGCTACGTTTTCCCAGGGGGGGCTCAGTCCCCCCCAGGAAATTTTGGGGGAGGCTCAAACCCCCCCGTAGTCTACGCCTATGTCTCCCAGACAACTAATCAGCTGGGCTGTCCTGTTGCCCCTTTTATGGCTTAAGGGGGCAAAATATCAGCTTTGGGGTTTTTGCTAACATACTTGCCTCTCCCATGTTGGGATCAAACCAAGAGCCCTGGCCATACTATCCCAGTGCAATGACCCCCGTGTGGCTGGTGGTGATGTCAGGGCTACTGTGAAGTGCCTAATGCCTGATGGCATGCCTCGCTTGAGCCTACCCTCTTGGCCTAGTGTTTGGGATGCTGCTAGGGTGTGGGAGATGTGGCTTCAAGAACAGCATCTCTCATTTTTGTCTTTCTTTTTTTAACTTTTTCATGGGAAAGGGGGTTGAGGCTTGCAGCAGTGATGGGTGCATGGGGGCAGAAATTTTGCAGCTCATGTGGCACTTCCTGGGGAAGGGATGGTCATTCTGTTCACCACACAGGTGCCCGTCCCCAGTGGGCTGGGCTGTATGTGTGCTTGGGCCATGTATCTCTGTTGGAGTTGCACTATTGCTGGGTCTACCCTTACATGAAACTTTTGAAAAGGGGCTGGCTGCCACCGTTACAGCAGTCCTCAGGATTGCACTAGAAGGAAGCTAGAGGACTAGCCTGCCTGGAGGAGGAAAGGGCAGCAGACAGTTCATAAGGTAATGAAGCTCAGGCATCCATGTCAAAACCTAGTCTTTGGTGTGTCCTCTCATGCAATTCCTCTTCTCCCTTTTGAAAGAGAAGCATGGTCGGAGTGGATTTACAGAACATCACAAGTTACTGGGGCTGATCTGGCCTATACCAAGGCTGATTTGTAAACTCATATGAACTAAATCTCAGTTTAAGTATTTGGATTTATTTTGCCAGACGTGTTCAGAGATACAAGGCTAGAACTGGGACAACTTGGAATTCTGGTTTTATTTATTTATGTATTTATTTAATTCAAATTCATTTATTTAATTCAAATCTTGCATGTGGTTAAAGCCACCTTACAATAATAGACACTTTCAGTTGAAACCAAAATAAATTAGCAAACCTGAAGCAATATTCATTGCTTTCGTTAAAATGCACAGAGTAGTCTACAAGCTTGAAGGACACAGGCTTTAAGTTATTTTGAACATGTTCAGGCCAACAGAGCTTATTTAGAAGTGCGTATTTTTTGGCTAGCTCCATGACCCTCTACCCACTGACATGGAATCCATTTCTTTGTAATGAATGGGCCTTATTTCCAAGTAATGTCTTTAAGATTGGGATGTTAAGTGTTGTCGATCTTTGCCTTAATCATTCCCTTTATTAATTATAATGAACGTCACAGTCCTTACACAGGATTTGTTCTTGGGTCTGACAGTTCCCCCCCCCCTCTTTTTTTAACAAAAAGAAATAACGGGCTTATGCAAGTTGACTGATATAGCATATTTGTGCAGTCTATTGTGCTGGGCAATCTATTTATGCCGTAATGGAAAAGGAGAACTAGACTGATGGGAGGTGAGTGCTTGGCAGTTGCAGATACAATCTCACAATCAATATTCCAGTCATGAACAAGCTGCCAAAATGCAGTAAAAACAAGGATGCACAGGCTTGTGTTATTTTGTTATGAAGTAGGGCTTTCAGAAGCAGCTCAAGGGAGCAGGGGGACCAACTCCCAGTGAATTCCAATGATATCAGGGTGCTGAATACACTTTAAGATTTTTTTTTAAAAGTCAGGACAATAATCAATATGTTCCTTCTAACTCCAATGATAATATATTATGCCGTAATTTCCTGTGTGAGAATGAGGCAAGAATCTGGGTCAGTGAAACTTGGGTTCAAATTCATGGGCTTCCTGGATGTGGGTTAAGCACATGCTTTCCTGCATAGCATGCTCCTAAGCATGTTTACTCAAGAGTAAGTCTCAGTACTTTGTAAGGGTTTTTTTCCTTGCAAGTCCGTAAGTATTCATTGAACAGTCGCCCTAAATACAGTTGCTATATATAAAATGGGAACATTTCCCGTCACAGGTTTATTGTAAGGAAGAATAAGATGAGAAATGTAAGACCTTTTCTAAAGACAAAAGGGGTAATATAAACAAACTATCCTTTAAGAGGATCACTTGGAAAAAGTCAGCCCCTTGATTGCATTTTATTTGCTAATTTTAAATTTTACAAGGTCTGAAATTCTTGTTCACCTTTCTTTTCTGCTTCAAAATATGAGAAGCTGACATATCCTTTATTTTATTTATTTATTTAATCAGATTTTCAGGCCGCCCTTCCTTGCAAGCAAGGCTCATGGCGGCTTACAAGAGAAAAAGACGTACCATAGGTAATGAAAAGTTAAAAACCAAAAAATAAATATGAAAAACATATAGCACCAATAATTTATACATTGCTTTTACACTATGAACAATTAAATGGATAAATCTGATTAGATTAGAAATCTAGAGTAATAGGATATCGCAATGTGGTTTAAGTCAGCATGAGCCTCTCTTGGTTCTTTAATGTGGAAGTCGGGTCACTGTTAAGAGAGGACATTTATGATGCAAATAATTGTTCTGACCAGAGCTTTTTTTGTAGAAAAAGCCCAGCAGGAACTCATTAGCATAACAGGCCACACCAAACAGCAGAAATGTACTAGCATATTAGGCCACACCCCTGACAGCATAGCTCCCTCCCAGGATCGGCTTCCCCAGGTGCCCCGCAGCTTGTGGGGCGCATGGGGAACCCGAGGAGGGGAGGGAGTTCAAACTGCCTTCCATCCCTGGATCAGCTTGGCTTCCCCAGGTGCCCCACGGCTTGCGAGGTGCCTGGGGAACCTGGGGAGGGGAGGCTGTAGGCGTGGCCAACTCAGAAGCCAGCCGGAACTCCGTTCCTATGCATTCCTGCCCCAAAATAGCCCTGGTTCTGACCGATATAAATGCTGTTTTCACAGTTCTAACAAACTGGCTAGAGCAAAAACTACTTGAGTTTCATGTGTCTATGAACAAGGATCCTCAGTTATCTTCTGGTTGTTCATTGTCTGTTCACCATTTGTGATACTGTTCACCTTTTTTAGAGTCAGCTGACCTAGTCAAGCAAATCCATGCAATCCATGTAAAGTTGAGTCTGGACTACTGTAATGACTTCTATGCTGAGGACAACACAGAAACTAAAATTGATGCAGAATGCTGCAGCTACACTGTTGAAAGGGTTAAGCCTTTTGAACATACTGTTTTCAGTTTACAATCACTGCATTGGGTGGTAGTTTGGTGCTGTGTTCAATTCAAGATGTTGGTGTTAACCCTTAGAGCCCTTAATTACCTGGGACCCTTATATTTGTGGTACTGCCTCAACTCATGTGTGCCCACAAGGCAACTCTAATCCTCAAAGCATGGATTATTAGGGATGCTACAAATTTGGCAGGAAACACATGTAAAGTTACTATGTTTGCAACAATTAGCTGTGAACCATGAGCTGAATAGCAGGTCTATCACCAGCCCTCTGTCTACCTCAAATGGTGGTAGAGCAGCTCTGTCGCTGCACAAGAGCTGTGGTGATGGAATTTTGTTTCCTTCTGGAGGTGTAATTTTGTCCCCTTGCATGGGCTTTAGTATCTGCACAGTACATGAGATGATTCCACCCACAGCAATTAAACAATATGGGAGAGGAATTATGTGTCCCTTAAGGCAGTGTGAAAGAGAAGATGCATGAAATAATGCCAGTAACATGGGCCTAAATACCAAACAGTAAGACTTTTTATTTACCGTATTTTTTTGCTCCATAAGACTCACTTTTTCTCCCCCAAAAAATGGGGGGAAAGTGTGTGCATCTTAAACCCCACTCACCTTTCCCAAGCCACGGCACCGAGCGGAGCTAGGTGCGTCTTATTGTCAGGTGCGTCTTATGGAGCGAAAAATACGGTAAATAATACAGTATTATAATCAGGGCTCATTTCATAGCAGGAGCTCCTTTGCATATTAGGCCACACACCCCTGATGTAGCCAATCCTCCAAGAGTTTACAGAGCTCTTCTTACAGGGGCTGCTGTAAGCTCTTGAAGGATTGGCTATATCAGGGATGTCTGGCCTAATATGCAGAGGAACTCCTGCTACGAAATGAGCCCTGTTAATTATTGGCTAACTGTTCACTGCTTGTTTATACAACTGGCTGCCAGGAGCATTCTGCAACAAGCAATCTATTGGGGTAGGAGCAGAACTCCCACTGAGCTGTGAGAAAATGTGTATGCATTAAACACTGTCAGTTGCATTGTTCTGTACTGTTTGAAAATTTGAAAAATAACCTGACAAACAGGCTCAAGCTGTTCACAGACACTCAAACTATTCAATGAAAAACTGACTCCATGTTCACCAGTAACAAATAGACTGTGAGCCAAATGGGCAGATGTTTAGGGATTCCAAGGGATTAGTAGTAGTTTCTCCACTCAGGAAATTGAGATTTGTTTCTGTTTGAATTAAATATTCCCAGGAGACAGTAATACTGTTGTACTGTAGAACACTCAGTTCTTATCCTCAGATATTACCCTTGAGTAGGAGGATGTCTTCCTGATAAACACCCTATTCATGAGTAAAGACCTCCATGGAATAAAGGCTTACTCATGAGCTAAGAAAAGGAGTCAGGAAGTGGTTATGGCTACAAAGCTACAGAAAAAATGAGGAAGGGGGAGCTAAAGGTGAAAGGAGCATGGTGAATTTCTCCAGTCAGAAAGTGTCTCATTAACATGAGAAGAAACTGGGTACATTTAACCCACCCACCCTTCTCCGACTGAGACCAAAGAGGTACAGAACTTTCTCACTCTCCTTACTTACAGGGGGGGGGGGGAATCAATGAAGAATTGACCAGTTATTCACTAACAACAAGTTCAGCTTGGTAAAGTTGTAGCAGAACCAAGTTCTGGCAGCAGAGGGAACTCTGACTCTCAAAAATGTATACCCCAAAAATTTTGTTGGTCTTAGGGTTGCCAGGTCAGACTCATGAAATATCAGGAGACTTTGGGGATGGTGCTTAACAAGAATGTGACTTGTGATGTCATATCCTGTGATGTCACTTTCAGGTCAAAAGTCATTATGTCACTTTCCAAGCTCCATCCCTTCTGATGATGCCACTTCCAGCACACTGTACCAAAACCCCATCCCTTCCTGTGATATCACTTTCAGGGTACTCTCCCAAACCCACCTTTTTTTCTGACATCACTTCCTTCTTTCAAAATTTAAATACACTGCCTTATATCACTTCCCACCCCCATCTTTTCCCCATGTTATGTTATTTGCATTAGGCCTCCTGCTAGTGCAAAAAGAACAAAAAAGCTTCAAGGTAAAATACTTTAATTTAAACATTTAACAAGTAGAATAAAAAAAAGCAAACAGCACATGACAAACAAGTGAACAAAACCAGATAAACTATCATGTTTATACTGCTTTCTGCTTTTGGGAAGGGAAGTGATTTTTCTCTTGGCTTCTTCCTGCTTTCAGCAACTCTGGTCTTGACTTTATAAACTTGCAGAATTCTTCACAGTGCATCCTGAAATTCAGTTTCACCTGCAGTTCTGCTTTGACAAGACTATCACTCAGCCGGTTTCTTTCTTTGCTCCAGAGCTGCATCATTAAGCTGAAGACCCTCTCACAGTTGGCATTGGATACAGGGATAGACAGTGCAAAAGAGACCACCTTCAACAAATGGTTGTCACCACTGTCTGAAATGCTCCTGGACATACTTATCCATCTCTGGTCTATCTTCTCTTCCAGTGAGAAAATCTCTTTTTGGCATTTTGACACAATGCAGAAATCACTGAACAGCTTGTCATCATCTATTATATCAGGGCCAAAATTTAGGGCTTTGACAAGACTCTCTAATGGATTCCCACATCACAGGACTGTCAAGTGAGAGCAGTGCGATGTCTTTGAAAATTGATGCATCAAAATTATACCATTTCTCAAGGTAGTCAGTATACCTTAAGAATGTCTGGTCTGCTTCTGTTTGGAATTTTGCCCTTTGAAATTCAGAGATGTTGACCAACATGGCCATGACAGATCTTCCATAGAACCTTAAGTTTTTCATGAAGGTCATCCAGGATTTTGTGGAGTTCTGTGCAGCTAACATTGGCACTTTCCAGATTTTTCACAATGGGATTGAACAATGCCATCAAATTGTGTAGGAAGTACATATAACACAGAGGAAGGGATGACTCCTCTTCTGGACTGAATCCTTCCCACACAATTTTTTTGCACATTCTTCTTCCCCATGTGAAGAAAAAGAGAATAAGAGATTGGATTTATACCCTGCCCTTCACTACCTAAGGGAATCTCAGAGCGGCTTACAAACTCCTTTCCCTTCCCCTCCCACAACAGACACCCTGTGAGGTAGGTGGGGCTGAGAGAGCTCTGAGACAACTGTCCTTGAGAGAACACCTGGCACAGAGCTATGGCTTGCTGAAGGTCATCCAGCAGGTACAAGTGGAGGAGTGGGGAATCAAAGCCAGTTCTCCCAGATTAGAGTCTGTGCACTTAACCACTACACCACGCTGGCACCACGCATGACAGGAGATATGCCATCAATGCAGGCTGGCACTAAAGAACCAGTTCAACAGCAGACATAAGTTACAACCACCATGTTGGACCAGGTCAAATCAGATCGGAGGGCATGGCATCAGCACGATCGGCAATGGATGCCTGAGCGAGCAGCTCCTACAGCCCTTCCCCATAGATCCATCAAAGCTGAACTCAAATGCACTTCTGACTATCTAAAGTAATGGGAAAGAACTCCAGGAACAAAAAACAATCAATTGTGAGTAAAGACGTTACCGCGTACTTCTCCAAATCTGACTCTAACGGCTCCCTGGTAGAAACCCCAGCGGGCTCCGGTGATCCCCAACAAGATGGCCTCATAGTGTCCCGCCAGGAATTTCACGAAACCATAAAGGCCCTAAAGCGGAATATGTCAGCCACAATGTATGAACTACTTCTGCTGATCAATTCCCAAATCAATGAACTTAAGCAGACCATGGCGCAAGTAGCACAAACTGCTGAGTCAGCAGTTGAATCCACTTTAATATTGCAAGAAGATGCTAAATATTTTTATGAAAGGGATGACTGGGCCTTGGAAAAAATAATGATGCTAGAAAACCAATTAAAAATTAACAATATTAAATTTAGAGGGATTCCCGAAGACAATGAACAATCGGCAAATTTAAAATCTTTTATTACTGACTGGCTCACAAACCTCCTGGAAATGGAAAACACCACAGCCTCATTTATCGATTCAGCTTACCAGGTGGGAGCTCTGTGAATGCGCCAAACTAATTATCCCAGGGACATGATTGCTAAATTCACTGACTCTCAGATTAAAGCAAAAGTAATCCAATTTGCCAGAGCCAAAGGCTTTTTATTGCTTCAGGGGGTGAAAGTGCAAGTCCTCCAAGATTTATCTGCTGAGACTTTCTCCACTGGAAAGCTCTCCGCCCGATCACAACAACACTGAATGCTGCAAAAGTCAGGTATCGCTGGGCAGTCACATGCAAATTGCAAGTCACCTACCAAGGCACAAAGCTGCAAGCTACTGACATGGATTCGGGCTTAAAATTGCTTCAGGAACTACAATTGCAACCCCCTTCTGATAAAGCCAAGATGCCGTTCCCAAGCAGTCCCCTTCCACAAATCATCGTTGGCAGGCAGTTAAGGAAAGGCGCGAAAAACAAAGCAGACTCACATGATTCTTTCCCAGCCCATTTCCATAGCAGCGGATCCCTGGAGTTATCCCTCAGCAAGCACCTAACTGCTAAGTACTGTTACAACACCTACAAACCTACAATCACATGTTTTATTTTATGTTTTTTTTTTCTTTTCTTTTAATCATTTATATTTGGATCATTTAATGCAGCAAGTCAAACTGTGATAGATTGTTTGTTTAACTGTTAAAACTTCTCACAGCGGTTGCTGTTTTTGAATGCACTTGGCTCAATAGTTAAGGAAAGGAACTTAGCCATATAGGTTTTATAGATATGGTGGTATTAAGTGTTTAAGGTGTTTTAGCAAACAAGAGGAAATGCAATAATATTTTTTTATTATTTTCATATTATATTTAACCTCACAACAACTTTATATGTATAACTTTTAATTTTTTCTGTTCTGTTTCATTTATTTCTAATTAATCATATCTAGGGCACCTAAAGTAACAAGTTCAACTGAATCAATCTGTTTATTCAGTTGTTGTGATACTTACAGCTGTTGTTCTATATGATTGCACTTCGCTTATTAAGTGTGTCAAGAAACATAAGCACATAGGTTTCTCAGTTACAGTGATATTTAGTATTTAAGGAAGTTTACCAGTTAAGACGAATTAATGTTTTCTTTATCATATTTAGATTACATAGCAAACTTATAAGCATTAGCATGTGCTGGTATAATGCTTGAACTGCTATTTATGATTTTATATATAAATTTCTAAGTGTAAGACCTCATGGTTATGATGTGTAAATGTAAGTCATCTATTAGACTCACAGTATTTTTCATTTAACTCTCATCTTATACTCTAGTTGGTTATGATTTTATGCTGTTCTAGATATTGATGTTACATTGTTAGTTCAGTGTTTTTCTACTCAATACTATCAGTAAAGGGGGAGGGAAGAAGGCTTAAAAAAGCCTAGTCCTCTTTTTTTTCTTTTTTTTGAAATATTATGCATATTTATACTGCTGGTTGTGCTCCTGAAGAAAAGGGGCTTGCAATTTAGCTTCAGGTTGGAAAAGTTTAGTTTTGATTAGTACCTTCTTCTCTTTATTTACTGTAGTCTATTTATAAAGATAGACATGGGTATTGTAGCCTGCCCTATCCATATGTACTCTGATACACTCAGTGTGCCCTATGTCCAATGCTCAATTACTCATTCTCAATCCCTTCTTCTAAGAAATTTGGGAAGCCACCCCCTGTCAAGTGTGCATAACTTATCAGTGCCAACTTTTATGCAAACAAACTGTTTAAGCATCTTTTCTTGGTGGTCACAATCATCTATGGCTTTCGGCTTAGCCACATGGAGATTTTTTTTTCTATTATCATATCATATATATATATATATATATATATATATATATATATATATATATATATATGATAATATATATATTACCATGATGGCTTCTTCTTCTAAAATTTATCTTCTTTTGCTGAATTGTAGAGGTCTGAATTTGCCCATGAAAAAGAAGAGAATCTTAACAGCACTTTTAAGACAAGGTTCTGATATCATCTTTTTACAAGAAACCCATTTAAAAGGCAACCAAGATCAGGTTTTTAAAACTAATAAATTCTCTGTCCAAATCCAAGCCCAAGGCACGTCAAAATCCCATGGAGTAACGCTACTAATACATAAATCCATTAAGTTTCAAACCCTAAAGGTAGAACTCGACCCACGAGGTAGATTTGTCTTTTTGAATGGAGTATTGAATGGCAAATGAGTTACATTAATTTCTATATATGCTCCCAATGAAGGACAGTTAGACTTTATCCAACAAACTCTTCAAAAACTAACCTTATTCAGCAATGACCCATGGATTATCGGGGGAGAACTTAACCACATCATTGATCCTAAATTGGACATAGCCAGAAGTCATGGGACAAAATCACCAAAATACACTTCTCGTGTTCTTTCAAGTACTGTTCTTTCAAGTAAATTAGCGGCTATACTATCCCAATTCAGCCTTATAGACTTGTGGAGGCTACACAATCCAACATGTAAGGATTATTCATATTACTCGCCCAGGTTTCAAACCCATACCAGGATAGACTTCATTTTAGCATCCTCTTCACTTTCTAACTCCTTCTCTGACACCAGCATAGGATCCAGAATATGGTCGGACCACACTTGGATAGGAAGTTCCATGGACCCATCAGAACAAAAACCACAACAATTTTCATGGAGGTTGAATCCAAAACTTTTATTGTTAAAATGAATCACAGACTCCAGTGAATCAGACTTCAAAGACTATATCAAACACAAGGACTGTGGCACTTCTCAACATCTTGTTTGGGATGCTCACAAAGCCATCATCAAGGGTAAATTCATAGCCATTGCATCATCCTATAAGAAGACAAAATTACAACAACAAAAAATGCTAGGAAAAAACAAGGCTTTGGAAAATGAATACAAGGATACTGGCAGGAGGAAGACGTATAAACGACTGCTTATAGAACGGAAAAAACTGGAATTCATTGAGGTCTCCCAAATTCAAAGGAGGATTGCATTTATCAAACAACGTTATTGGTTCAAAATTCCACAGTCCATCAAATTTTTATCCTGGAAATTCAAAAAAAAGAGTCACGGATAATACAATCCACATGATACAAAACGCTAAAGGGGAACAAAAATTCAGTAACAAGGAAATATCAGAAGTGTTTTTGGATTACTATCAAAAGCTTTACAAGTCAGACATGCCGTCGAATCAGACTATCAAGGACTTCCTACAACAATACCCTCTACAAAAAATCTTAATGGAACAGCACAAGTCCTGGCTGGAGGAACCTATATCTCCAAAGGAAATTCAAGAAGCCTAAAAACAACAAAACCCCAAGCAAAGACAGCTTTATGGCTGAATATTATTTAAAAATTGCACATCTGTTAGCTGAACCTTTAGCACTCACCTGTAACCAAGTTATGTCCGAAGGCATTATGCCCCCATCATGGAACAAGGCTACGATCATCCTCCTACCCAAACCAGATAGAGAGGCAACTCTACCAAACTCATATCATCCCATTTCCTTGCTAAATCAAGATTATAAGATCTTTACAGAGACCATGGCAGCTCTTCTCAACAAAATTATCACAGATTACATTCATATGGACTGGACCGGTTTCATACCTAGTAGAGAAATTACGGATAACACCCGCAAAATCATCAACACCATACAATATTCAAAATTACACAAATTAGAATCCTCTTTTATCCTGTTATTGGACATCGAGAAAGCCTTCGACAGTGTTGAACCAGATTATTTATCCCATATTTTGTCAGCAATGAACTTTGGTCCCAATTTCCAAAGAATAATCAGAATAATCTATAATGCTCCGGAAGCTTGTATCTCAATGAATGGTTTGATTTCCAAAGACTTTTGCCTCACCAGAGGAAGGTGGCAGGGCTGCCCAGCCTCACCACTACTTTTTGCCTTGGCAATAGAGCCCCTTGCGAACGAAATAAGACTCAACGACCAAATACATGGCATAATGATCAACAACAATCAATTAAAGCTAAGCCTTTTTGTGGATGACATGTCTTTGCTCCTGTCTCACCCACAAAGTTCCCTACCAAAACTATTTTCAGTACTACATTCTTTTGGCATGATTTCTGGCTTAAAATCTATCACTCAAAGACTACCCTATACCCAATAACATTATCAAAAGATCAATGTATTTTTATCCATCATAACTATGATCTTATCTGGATTAAAAAATCATGGAGATTTTTAGGTATCCACATACCACTTAATCTATCAGACCTAATTAAAGAAAATTATACCGCTGACTGGAAAATCATTGAACTCTCCTACCTAGAAGGGCACACCTTCCAAGAAATTCTATGGGAAAAACAAACTAACCGACCTTTGAAATACACCAAAAGCACCTTCCTATCAAATATTATTCAAATTTGGGACAGACTTAAACCAAGTCTGACATCAGCACCATCGATTCTTTCTACATTCACAAGGCATCTTGGTTCACCCCTGGCTATAGGAGAAACTCATTTGAAGTATGGAGAACCTGTGGCATGTCCAGATTTAGCAACATATGCAAAAACCTTAGACTGCTAATTAAAGTTGATTTGGAAACCAAATTCAAATGCAAAATAGACTGGTCAGACATACAGGTCAAACATCTTTGGGACACTACATTCCCCAAGATGAAGGAAATTAACCCACTCACCTTCTACGAAAAACTATTACTACAATCAAACCTCTCAAGTAAAGGTTTAATCTTTATCATTTATACAGAATTACTAAACTCATCACAGAGGACACCTCTCACATTCCAATCGGCATGGAATAAAGACTGTAACATACCTCTAGATGAGGCTACCTGGAATAACACCAGGTCATCCCCGAGTATGCAATCCAAATCCTTAAATATCAGAACTCAAGCTGATAAACTAATTCTGAGATGGTACTATACTCCAATTCAATTAAACCACATCAAAGAGTCTTACACACCTTTCTGTTGGAGGTCATGTGGAGAGACTGCATCCTACTTCCACTGCTGGTGGACCTGCAAAAAAATCAAACAATTTTGGTCTACAATATTACACGATATCAAAGAAATCACTAACATTGACATTCCTGTATCACCAGAACTAATCTTATTAGATCTTTGGCCCAATAATGAAACACCTAATGATCTCAAAGACTTGATATCAACTTAATTATGGCAGCAAAACAAGTCATAACTTCAAATTGGAAAAGCACACTCCCTAACTAAACACCAATGGTACTCTACAGTGTGGGAATACCATACCATGGAAAAGATAGCATCTTCAGTACCCCCCTATAATACATATACTCATCAAGCCTATTTCTATTCTAAATGGTTACCTTACATAGAAGCAACCCTTAATGATTATATCCCAAGAAGTACCATACAGAAACGGTACTTCGAAATAATTTCGCTATTTTAAGGAAGAAGGTACTTACTTTTAGTTTAAGTTTTAGGTGTATCTTAATTTTGTGTTTTGTATTTAATAGGATTAACTGGTTGTGTATTTGTTCTTTTATCACATGTCTGTTTATGTGTTATATTTGCCAAACCAGTAATCCAAATTTATGACTGTTGTATACTGTATTGTTACAAGTTATTATTGTTAAAAAAGTTTTAAATAAATAAAAAACAAATCAGATCTCTATGCTCTATAATAAGACTCAAAGAAGGACTTTGGGAAGTCTGTACTTTAGGCTGCCCATGAGCACTTAGTGTACATTTGTGTGACAGAGTTCTGCATTAATTCTCAGTGCTCTCGGCCCCATTTTAAGGCAATTGTGAAGTACATGACCGATTTCTCACCAGGCACTGCTTCGCCATTGGTCTTCCCTTTGCCCTGATTGCGTGCTTCAATTTCTCACTATTTGCCGTGGGGCGCATTTCGCGGATTACTGAAGCAGCGGAGGAAATCGGAGAAACTTGGGCGAAGCCATGGGTCAAAATGTGACCCGCAGCAAATAGTGAGAAATTGAAGCATGCAATCAGGGCAAAGGGAAGATCAACGGGGAAGCAGCTCCTGGTGTGAAATCGGTCCGTGGCATTTGCAGCCCACTTCTATCAGTCGCTTGTTAAGTTCCTTAAGTTCTTGAAACACTGACTTTCCCAGAATTCACTGCAGCACTGTCAGCAACATAAGATGACACTGTCCAAACTGAGACCATTGTTCTGTAGCACACTGCAGAGGTGTGCTGCAATTGCCTCACTGGTCTCCTCATCATTATGTCAAGCAATCCTTCTTAAATTCCCTCTGTTACAGAAAAGTAATGAATAGCGATAGCAAATAATTTCCTGTTTCCCTTGTTGGAGGTGTCACATCCTATTGAGAAAAAGTGAGTGGCATCTAAGTTCTCCAGCAACAATTCCATGGATTTTAGTACCAAAATGTTCTCCACAATGCTGGTGGCTTTTGTCCATCCACAAGATATCTTTTTTTGCTATCCCAGAATCAGGCAGCATTCGTGATAGCAGTTTATTTGTGCAGTCTTGACTTGTGTAACACTGTGGTACACTTCTACCACTTCAGCTGCAGTAACCTGATTAGCTTGTGAAGAATTTGGTTTGTCAAAGAAGGTGGTCACTAGTGGTATCTGTCTATACCGTTTCTCCACTTCTTTGTACTTCATACCTTTCACACAATTTATTAGGGCACCTTACTGGCTCAGAAGTTAAGATGCTGAGCTGCAGACTGGAAGGTCAGTAGCTCGGCAGTTTGAGACCCAAGTGATGGAGTGAGTCTCTGGCCCCAGCTCCTGCCAACCTAGCAGTTCGAAAGGAAGAAATTGCAAGTAGACAAATAGGCACTGCTTTGGCATTCAGTCATGCCGGCCACATGTTAGCTGATTGGTACCAGGCTGAAGATGCACTTAGTTGGACTGGAACCAGAGGTCAGCAGTCCAGCACTGGGGGAGGGCCGGAGGAGCCGTTGAACAATTAAGAACACCTACTATGACCTCATCCACACCAGGGGGCTGGAAAACAGATGTGGGGGGCCAGCCAGGGCAGTATAGGATTAGTAGTTAGTTGTAGGGTAGTGCAGTTAGTTTTAGTTAGTTAGGTACTTAGTCTTAGTCCCTTATTAGCCTTCACCCCATAATTTAGTTAGATTAGTCATGTGAGGGGGGATCACAGGTAGAGAGGTCGGGGTGGGGAATGTTATGTACTTTGGCCTGAATTAGGCTTATTGGATTAATTCTAACGGACATTGGGAGGGAGAGCCTGTACTTGGCCACCACAGATCTGAGGCTACTGTGCAAAAGATCTTCAGCAATGCTTGTGTCACAAATCCCAGAGCTCCTGGGGAAGAGAAAGAGCAGTGGGTCCAGGCAAGGAAAAGAGGGAAGGGTGCTGAGAAACAGGAAAGCTCGACGCCCTTCCAGCCTGCGACTCATCCTGATGGTTGTTGGCAGTAGGGCTAGGAATAACCCCCCTCTGTCATTGGTGCTGTGCAATGCCAGGTCAATAAACAACAAGGCCATGGTACTTCAGGACTTCCTGGTTGACCAGAGGGCTGACCTGGCGTGCGTGACCGAGACCTGGGTGCGGGAGGGGGAGACTGTAGCTCTCTCCCAAATGCCCCCCCCCCAAGGATTTACAGTCCTGCACCAATCACGGACAAGGGGATGGGGGTGGGTGGGGGGGTGATCTTCGTTCGGGAGGCTTACTCCTTCAGGGCACTCCCATTGGTGGAGATCACGGGCATGGAGTGTGTCGGCCTGGTGTGGGAGGCTGAAGAGAGTTTGGCTGTATGGCTGGTGTACCAACCACCTAATGCACCAGCCAGCAGCCTGCCATCCCTGGTGGAGGCTGTAACAGGCTGGGTGCTGGAGCACCCTAACCTTGTGGTTTTGGGTGACTTCAATGTCCATGCTGATGACGCAGCTTCCAGCTGGGGGGCAGACCTGGTGTCATCCATGGCGGCACTGGGACTCTCTCAGTACATCTTGGCCCCTATGCACCAGGCTGGGCACACGCTCGATTTGATCTTTGCTGCGAGGGTAACAGTGGACTGAATCACTGCTTTGGCTGTGCCATGGTTGGACCACTATGCCCTGGGGGCCCGTCTGAATTTCCCTCCCCGGCCCCTTGGCAGTGAGCCTATTTTGGCTCGCCCATGGAGCCAAATGGACCCTGTGTGGTTCCAGATGGTTCTGCAGGAACTGATGCACCCTAGTGGCTCATTGGATGAACTGGTTGAAGACTGGCATAGCCGGCTCACTGCAGCCATCGACGAGATCGCTCCCAGGTGCCCTTTTTGCCCTCGCAACAGACTGGCACTCTGGTATTCCCAGGAGTTGCGCCAGCTGAAGAGAGAGCTAAGATGGCTAGAGAGACGGTGGCGTCGAGCTCGTGATGAGGCATCAAGAGCATCTTATAGGACGTTTATAAAAGCGTATGAGATGGCAACCAAGGCAGCAAAGAGGGAATTCTATGCTGCTGAGATTGCATCCGCTAGCTCATGCCCAGCCCAACTGTTTAGAACAATTTGGTCTTTAACAACTCTGCCATGTGGCAGACCAAACTCTAGGGAATTGGAAATCGGCTGTGAGGCATTTGCGAGCTATTTTGCAGATAAAGTCTTGTCGCTCTGCTGTGACCTCCCCACCACAGTTGAAACAGTGAGTGAACTCGAGGCCCCTTGCACGTCTTCGGTTCCAGGGTTAGATGGGTTTGATCTGCTTGACCTAGAGGAAATTGACAGACTTCTCTTGACTGTGCGCCCAACCACGTGCATTCTTAATCCGTGCCCATCCTGGCTAATAAAAGCTGGCCACGAAGGGTTGTGAGGTACTGCCCGGGAAATTATTAACACCTCCCTCTCTGAAGGGAAATTCCCGGGGGCTCTCAAGGAAGAGATGGTCCACCAACTCTTTAAAAAGGCACATCTGGACCTGGCAGAATTGGCAAACTGGTGTCCAATTTGCCCTATGTGGGCAAATTAATAGAGAGGGTGGTGGCGTTAGAGTTACAGAGGTATCTGGATGATGCTTCGGTCTTAGACCCCTTTCAGTCTGGCTTTCGCCCGGGATATGGGATGGAGACGGCCTTGGTTGCTCTAACAGATGATCTCCGGCAACATCTGGATCAGGGTGGTGGGCCGTTGTTGCTGTTGCTTGACCTGTTGGCTTCATTCGACACGGTGGATCATCAGCTGCTGACCCGCTGCCTTGCCAATGTGGGGATATGGGGACGGGCCCTTCAATGGCTCGTCTCATTTCTCCAAGGTCGGGGACAAAGGGTGGTGCTAGGGGAGCAGCAGTCCACAAGGCACCCACTGGATTGTGGTGTGCCTCAGGGGGCGGTGCTCACTCCCATGCTGTTTAACATCTATATGTGCCCCCTTGCCCAGATTGCCCAGTGGTTTGGGCTGGGATGTCACCAGTATGTGGATGACACCCAGCTCTATCTGATGTTGGGCGGCCAGTTGGACTCTGGCCCAGAAGACCTAGATCGGGCATTGCACGCTGTGGCTGACTGGCTCAGGCTGAGCAGGCTGAAATTGAACCTGGCGAAGACGGAGGTCCTGTGCCTGGGCCGTTGCGGTTTGGGGTGGGGGGTCCCATTCCCGAGCTTTGATGGGGCGCCATTGGTGCCTGCGTCACAGGTTAGGAGTTTGGGAGTGCTCCTGGGTCCCTCCTTGTCAATGGAGGCCCAGGTAACAGCCACTGCCAAGTCGGCCTTTTACCATCTTCGGCTGGCACAGCAGTTGGTTCCCTATCTCGACCGCGATAACCTGGCCGCAGTGATCCATGTGACGGTCACCTCGAGGTTGGACTACTGTAACGCTCTCTACATGGGGCTGCTTTTGGTGCTAACTCGGAGGCTGCAGCTGGTGCAGAATGCCGCGGCCAGGCTGTTGATGGGTCTCGCAAGGTGGGATGATATCAGGCCTGTGCTGGCGGTGCTGCACTGGCTGCCCATAGCATACCGAGTTCGCTTCAAGGTGCTGGTTCTTACCTATAAAGCCCTATATGGCCAGGGTTCAACATACCTAAGGGACCACCTTTCTCCGTATATACCCCAGTGGGCACTGCAGTCGGGGTCATGCCATTGACTTTGTGTCCTGGGCCCCAGGGACGTCAAGCTCGGCAGAACTAGAGCCAGGGCTTTTTCGGTGGCGGCTCCTGTCTGGTGGAACGAGCTCCCAGAGGAGATCAGGGCCCTGCAGGACTTAATGCAGTTCTGCAGGGCCTGCAAGATGGAGCTCTTCCACCAGGCCTTTGAATAGGAGCCGCCACCAGTGATATCACCCATCACGTATGCTATCTGTGATTCAGCTGGCCCAGTGCAGCCCGGGCCTGGTGGCAAGGGGGCTCAGACCTACCATTGGGTAGCCATCTGAACACATGATACTGGAAGCTTTTATAGTAATTTATCTTATTTATTGGAACTGTTTTAGTTGATTTTATCTGTTTTAATGTATTGAATTGGCCTGTGTGTCCTTGTAAGCCGCCCTGAGACCATTCGCTGAGAGGGCAGAATATAAATTTGAAAAATAAATAAATAAATAAAAATAAATGACCATGGAAAAGTCTTCGGACAGTGCTGGCTCCTCGGCTTGGAAATGGAGATGAGCACCACCCCTTAGAGTCAAATTCGACTGGCTTTCAAGCAAGGGAAAATTTTACCTTTACACCTCATAATGCAGAGATATTCTGCAGTGACACCAAGTGTATTCTGCTGTTTCAAAATCTTTTTTTTACAAAACCAGCTTTTGAATTGGCTTTCACTCAGCCATCCATATTTAAAAACTGCAAGGTATCCCCCCCCTTTTTTTGCTTTGCAACTGCCTGAAGGACCTCCTCCACTTGCCATGACTTCTCAAATTTTTGATGGGAACCAACCCTGTGTCCCACAACTGGGGGGGGGGGGGGCAGCAGCTGCAACACGAAAAACAAACAGCAGTAACCTCTCATTCCTTATAGGTGGAGCCCACAAATACACACATCAGTTTGGCAGCTGTTTGATCACACAACTACAGATGCAGAGAATGTTATTTATTTACTCCAAGTATACTTTACATTTATCTCTGAAGGGGCTTACATAATTTTCTTCTCCTCTGTTCTGTCCTGAGAGATGGGCTAGGCTGAGAATGTTTGACTGACCCAAGGTTGCCTAGCAGCTTTCCATGGCACAGTAGGGATTCAAAACTGGAACTCCCAGATGCTAGTCTAGTACATTTTAATATTTTCCACATCTTCATATTTCCAAGTACCTGCCACTGATTTACAAATGAACCATATTTCCCTCTACCCCACCTTTACCCATACTCACAGGCTACTTTGGCATGTATGTTTGCTAGATAATATCTCCTAGTTCACAACAAAAACTGGGCTTCTCCCTGAAACACTGGAAGCCATTCCCAATCTAGTAAGACTCAGTTACTGCTCTTTTCTCAGGTCACACACGATTGCGAGCCTAAGTAGCTCAATTGGAGCTCAGGTAACTCTGTGGCCAGGTATTTGTCAGTTGCATTCCCTTTGCCACAGAAAAGAATTTGCAACTCTTTATGCTTCAGGAGTTTGGCAATTTGGAAGGTTAAGATAATAACTCACACTGGAGGAAATTCTTATTGGCTCTTGGAGATGTCCTGTGCACACTAGAGCACATTACACTCTCCTCCTTTCTATGCACTTCACTGTTACTCCGTTGGCATCAAGTACTTACTTTGTAGACCTGCTCTCCCTCTCATAATTCCTAATCAGAAAACAGGTGTCCTAAATCCTCTGCTCTGTTAATCTAGTCATATAGGCTTCTAATGAAGTCATTTAAGGGCTGCTATAGGAAAGATACATTTGGTGCCTGCTTCAGAGGCTAGCCATGTTGGTCCACATTAGAAGAGCCAGATTCAAGTCCAGTAGCACTTTGGAGACCAATGAAAGGGAGCTTCAGCTCTCAAAAGCTCATACCACAAAAATCTTGTTAGCGTCAATGCCTGCTGGGATTAATTAATGCTCCCTTAGGTATACCAATTGAGAGGAGAGGAGTACATGATTAAAGGTTTACATACATCACCCCTTTCCCAAATCCTAACAAACAGCTTTAGTTACCATCATGGAAGGTTGCCAGGTCCCCCCTGACCAGTTGGGGGGGGGGGGGGTAGGGTTGCCAGGACCAGGTAGGGAAATTCTGGGAGACTTGGGGGTGGAGCCTGAGGAGGACAGGGACCTCAGTGGATGCCACGCCATAGTGTTCACTCTCCAAAGCATCCATTTTCTTAAGGGGAGCAGACCTCTGTATTCTGGAAATGAGCTGTTGGAGATTCCCAGGTCCCACCTGGAGGCTGGCATCCCTCAGCATCAGACCAGCAACTACCTCCTTAAAACCATTCCTCAGAAATGAACTTACTTGGAAGCCTTAGGCAACTCAAACTTTCAGGTTCAGCTCCCTTTTGTGTAGGTTTTTAGATATCCATATTTAATGGTATCACTGATGTCAAAGCCATCGAAGTAAAAAAGCTGTTCAATATTTGCTGTCCCATTAGCTTCTCATCATTTCTGCCTCTTCTGTTTGTGTACGTTGGTGATGTGTGTTTCAAGTGGGCTTCCTGTCAAATATCTAACTTCGAACAAACCTGACATTTGTTGAACCGAACAGGTCTAGCAACACAACTTCAAGCAATCTTCAGCAGGAAGAATGATGTTTGGATCAAAGTTGTATTTTATTTCCACCCTAGAAATCCATGCTTTCTTCCCTGCTGTACCTAGAAGACTGATCAGGGCTTGGCCAAACAGCAAGCAGCCCCACATAGATCAGGGCTGTAACTTATAACTGGCAATACCAGAAGCGGTGACTGCGCAGGTGTGCTAAGTGGCTTTTTTACCTGTCTTTTTTTCTTTAAAAAAATTAAAATCCTCCTTCAGATCAGGAGAGAAAGCTATTGAGTGAAGACTGAGTAGATAGGGGTTTTTTTCTTACAGTCACTGGGAAGCAGAGCTCCTAATGAGCATTTGCCATTTTAAATGCTCTTCCTGCTTTGTTAAAAGCAGGACTTAGCATACTGAGATCATTGTAACATTATTCTCTTTATGGGGACTTGCAGATGCTCATGCAGAGGAGAAAAGTGGGCAGGCATAGAGCATTGGTGTCACTTTCACTGCTGGTATTAGACTACCAACACATTTTTTATCAATGTAAAAATTACTTTGACTTACACTGACAGAAGTGTGCCAAAGGAAGTGAGGGGAGAGGTTCTAGGACTGTATGAAAACTCTGCCAGCTGTGCTGGCCCTTAGTGCCAGCTGTGGGGGGTAGGTGGCATGGTCAGGGAACATCATTCAGTGTGGGCTCAAAGGTACTTGTCTTGGATATACAACATGACTAGGGCTGTCACCCCCTTAAATGCTTCCTAGATTATCAACTGTATCCCATATAGCAGTGGCCACCTCAGATGAGGGAGTCTCTCTTCTTGCATGCATCCAGGTAGGAATACCTCTTTTGATGTGATGCTGTTAACACATGCATACACCACTTAAAGGATGGGTGGGTGTTTTCTGCATAATCCATGCACTATAAATGTTGTAAAGAATAAATAAGCTTCCAGCCCTGGTGGTAGGCATATACATGCTTTGAATGGACATGTGCATGTGTCAGAGAATGGGAAGGTGCCCCCACACACATACACCAGAACTGTGCTCTGGTAAATTCATTCCACAATAGAAGTCTCCACATTCAGGGATGAGTCTTCTGCCATCATACAGTGCTTAATATCTCCACAGAGGCAGCCAAGCTGAGGGTACACAAATCTTATCTTGTTGTAGTCCTTACTGACAACCCTTTCAGGTAGGTTTGTAGTATTACTCTCATATTGCAGAGGGATGAAGGGGTGGGGAAGATGCTGAAAGAGAATGTCTTGGCTATGGCTACTAAGGTCATGGCAGAAGTACAAGTTGAACCAGGAACTTCCAGATTCATAGATCAATCTCTTTGGAGTACTCCTAAACAGGTCTACTCAGAAGTTAATCCCAATTCAGTTAATGGGGTGTACTACTCCCTGGAAAGTACTCTTAAGGTTGTAACCTTAGTGACTTTTTGTGAGAGTATGGGTATTTGCGACGGTATGACTTGATTAACTCTGAAATAATTCAGTTGCTTTCTAGGTGCTGCTTTGTAGTGAGTTGAGGATTGCAAACAAGCTATGTTTAGAACAAAGTTTGAGTCCCATAGCACCTTTAAGAAGTAGGTTGTCATTCTCCAGGTCTGTGTGGAGAATCCCCCAATTTTGGGGGGCTTCTGCCCATCCCTAGCCAGCTGGTGGTATCCTGGAATACAGGCAGAGTAGGGCAGCAGAACTAGATCACAATCAAGAGTTGAATCCAGAGATCAAATACTGGTTTAGCAGCAGTCAGAATTCATGGGTTGCTCAGGAAAGCAGAGTCAAGGCAGTCCAAGGTCATTGATCAACAAGGTTCAGGCAGGTCCAAAAAGCAGAGTCAAGGGTCAGTCTAAAGGTCACAGGAGGCAAGCAGTTTGGAGCTGTGATTGCAAAGTTCACAAGGTTGTGACAAGTTGCTTCCACAGTCTGCAGTTCTCCAGGTCTGATTCCTTAACAAGGCATTCCTTTAACCAGCCTGATTTACAGCCTTCTGCTTGGAGGTGCTCCTGCACTTACTCAGAACTGCTATCATTAAGCAGCTGGTGCTGAGCCAAGAAGCAAGCACTCTGTCTGCATGTTCTTAAGTCTTGTTAGAGTCTTTCCTTTCGCTGTTCAATTAACAAAGGGAGCCTGGTGGGCTACTTTCCTGCAGCTGTGCTTCACTGGCTACTTCAGAGCTTTGCATGGGTGGGTCAAGGTCAGCTGCCGGCAATGAATCTTGAGGCTCCTGTATCTCTAGTTCACTAACTTTAGCTGGTTCAGAGCTGGTTGTATGTGGCTGCTCGACTCCTGAGAAGTTTTCAGCCACACTGGACTCAGGCTGGTCAAGCTGGCCCATGAAAGGTGGGGGAACCCCATCTATAAACAGCAATGTCCCCAACATGATGACATCATCTAATTTTACCATAGAGTTTCACCAAAAACAAGAGCATCATCCCTGACATGGCCAACACAATGATATCACTTCCAAGTGAACTCAGTGCATCAAGGACATCCCCACCCACTCATGGAACACCTTCCAGATTCCTCCACTGGCAAGATCAGGGGACTTGGCAACCATATTAAGAAGTGTGCCTGCTTTGTTGGTCTTAAAGGTGCCACTGGACTCAAACTTCGTTCTGTTGCTTCAGACTAACACAACCACCACCACCCCTTGAATCAAATTTTGTTTACTTTAGGTGCAAGAGGTACTTCTTTTGCAAATGGGATGTTAAAGACAAGGGGGGAAGGGAAAGCAAATTATTTACAGCATGCCAACTACCTTCTGTGATAGCTCCATGCACTTCCGTTCCTCAGAGGCAAGATTTATCCCTCTGTTTCTCTTTCCCTTTACTGATTGAACCACCCTAGCAATGTGTTTTCTTCTTTCCTGAAGAACTCTGGCTGTCCCACCCTGCCACAATATGATATTTTGGCTGTTGGCTCAGCCCAGGAACCTGAGGGAAGGATCAGGAGCCTGCTTTAACTTGAACAACTTAAATGGCAGTCGAGGCATGTTGAATGCCAATGATGCTGTGATATTATCTTGAACCCCGGTTGGTCTTAGGCAAGCCCTAAGGAAGTTCTGCATGTTTTGTGAAGATGAGTTTCTCAGAATTAACTATCAAAAAAACTAAAATTGTAGCCTTTGGGAGTAGATAAAAACCAACAAAATTGGACAATAAACAGCCCTCAGATGGAACAAGGTGATAGTTTTAAATACCTGGGTGTAGTTTTACAGGCCTCCGGTTCTAGGGTTAAGCACCACAAATATGTTGCCAATCTAGGGGAAATATCCGCAAATGCCATACTCAATTTTTTCAAACTCATGGTGGACACTTTTTTCCTTTAGCCCTGAAGTTATATAAGGCCAAATCATTGGCACAACTGCTCTATGGAACATTCTTAGGACTGCCTTCCTCATGCTGTATGCTGCAAGCAAGAGTTCAGTCCAAATTTTTAAGAGCTGTTCTGCAAGTTCCTAACTGTGTATCCAATGCTTGGATACGACTGGAGTCTCATAATAGAATTGAAGATAGGGTATGTATTCTATCCATCTATATGTGGCATAAAGGTCATTTCACCCACAAAGCTTGCTTCCCCTGATATTCCAGGATGATTTCCAATCCAGTTGGATCAAGGCAGTTCACTATCATATTCATTAAATTGTCTACTCACCTCAGCTACTTTTATCCTATGGATTTGAAAAAGCCAGAGGGCTAATTAAACAAAGAGTTGAGGATATTGAGCGACAATCTGACATCTCTAAGGCTTCCAAACTCAGAGTGTTGTTAAATATCAAAACCACCATTGAGCTGGCAACATATTTGACTTCAGTGGAGGAAAAGAATTCTAGAAGGGCATTTGCCCTAACTAGATGTTCTGCCCTTACATCTGTGATTATTCAAAGCAGGTACAATAAAAACCCTTACTCTGAAAGGCTATGCCCATACCTTTTAAGCAAGATTGAATCGGTAGAGCATATGTTCTTCAGCTGTCCATTTTACAGGGAGAATCGGCTTAAAATTTTTACCCCATTAGTCGTTAGGACACCTGGGCACATCAATACAAACAAAGCAAGGCTTCACTGGCTCCTATCAGATAAGAATGCAGAGATTACACATTCAGTTGCTGAATTCTGTGGATTAATTCTTAGATTGTAGGAATCCCATTTTAAACTGGCTCTGCTGGAAGAACAGGGTAAAAGTTTAACTAATAAATAAATAAAAGTTCTTAAATTCAGATTTCTATTTTTGTATATTATGACTGTTGTCTCCCCCCCCCCCCCCCTTCACATATTATGCTTACGCTGTATGTTGGTCTTAAGGCCATAATAATAAACTAGGAACAAGGGGTGAGTCATTATTTTATCTTAGGGGTAAATTATATATTATGTGTTTCCCATTTTCCCAACGGTGACAAGTTCTAGAGCCAATGTTAACAGTTACTTTTGGATGAAATGATGTTTCCTTTATTTACAAATATACAGGCAGAGTCCATTGGAGCCAACTATATTCATAAAAATAGGCTGGAAATCCCAAAATAGCAACTTGTGCAACCTTTTCCAAATCTGTATCTCCTAGATTCACCAACTCCAGCTACAACCTGTGAGATATTTCTCTCTGCTCTTTTCTCACTTGGTTTCTGTTATTCAAAATCAGAACTGCACAAACATCTACAGAACTCTCATCTCAGACTCCACATCTACAGGTGGCTTGACCATTCAGGAAATTATCCACCAGTGTTAAGAAACATTGACATATTTGGTGTCTGATCACTCATTTCACTCATAGTGTCTGATCACTCATTTCTGGTAAATGAAACCTGGGCAAACTCACAGCAACATATTGTTCTAAGACAAGAGTGCCAACTAGATGACCTTTGATGGCCTCCAATGAACCATATTTGGTTAAAAGATGGATCAAAAATATTTTTTTATATTCTGTTAGTTATTAATAGCTATAGTAAATCAACAACCCAGCAGGAATAAAGCAATTTTCTTTTTCGATGAAATCTTCACTTTCATTGCTCTCTGAAAGCAAGACAAGGTCTATTAAAATAACATTATGAGAAGAGCTGCCAGCTCAAATTAGGAGAGTTTCAAACATCTTGAAACAGAGGGGGGCATATGATTAACAGGCTGATCAGATAAGTAAGGAGGAGAAACAACTAGCATGAACAACCTTCGAGCTTAATTATATCTTCTTTTTCTCTGTCTCCCAGCTTAGCTGTTTAATTACATGTGTTTCAGATTATAAACATATGTTCATTGTGCACACACATTCACACTCTTTATTATAATGGGCATTTTCGCAAATAGAAAAAATAACACCATGCTATCATACTTTTCCCATAGTGGTAGGCAAACCATATTTGGGCTAGGAATCACCAGATTAATCTTAGAACAACTGGGGGGGATCATTCCCCCCTCCATGCACTCTAAATTTGCTTGTAATGTTTTGGTATGTGGGCATTTTTGCAATGTGAGATGGGAATTGCAATGTACACCATGGGGCAAGAAGGCGGCAGTGTGTTGACTAAACACCTACATCATGGTTCCATGAGGATGATTAGACTGCTGGGCTGCAGATGGAATCTCTTTGTAAAATTACAGTCAGTTCCAGCTACTAGGAAGGATGTTCTCATCCAGACTGAGTAAAAAAAAATAATTTTAGTGTTAGTGATTTTTATTGGAAGTTCAAAAAAAGATGTTCAAATAAAATAATCATACATGATTTTGTTACTTGAGCTAGCATAAATAGGATTTTCCCAGTTCAATTTTACTTGGCTTGTAAAATGCTTATATAGTAAACTGTCCTGTTTCTTACCACTGTTTCTTACCACTTTACCTAGTAAAGTTTAAAGCCTCCTTAAACTTAAGAGTCTTCCTCCATTTAAGTGGGTCTTCCTCTAAAGTTGCCACTTGGACAGGGTGGGGGGAATGTTCTGTCCCTTTAATAGAGGTTCAATGGGTAGGAGTAGGCAGCTGCAGCTCTTCATGGCATGTAGTTAAATAACTACATAATAATTACTTGTGGGTAAAAAACAATGTTAAAGGGATAGGTAGAGGGACTGGTTTAAAAGTTGGCAACCCTATATTTTCTGTTATGGAAGAACCCCTGAAATTGGAGGAAGGATTCAAACATAGAGACTTTTCAGACTGCCAATGTATTCCATTTCAGTAACTGGTTACTATTTTTTTCCTGTCATATCAGACAGACCCATTTTAGTAACTGGCTGCTAGTGGAATTTATTTACCTTTTCATACAATTCCAGTTGTCTCCCACTGATGAAACGTGCCTGAGGCATAGTTGACGAAAACTGCTTTCTTCCCATTTTTGACCCCTTCTTGCATTTCTTTTTTTTAAATAGAATTTTATTAACTTTTCCAAAATATAAAACAAATTCCTTATAAAGATCTATTAATGTTACAGCCTTCTGAACAAATACAACATAGCAAAACTATATCAAAACAAAATAACAACCAAAACAATCATATAACTGTATTTATGGTACTTTCAAACATTGCAAAAAGTAAATTACGACTTCTGGCAAGTCTGTAGCATCTTAGAGTAGTTTTGTGTATTATATAAGCCAGCTAGTTTTTAAAAAGTTACTAAAGCGATAGTCTTGATATTATCCTGGAGCTCCATAATTTCCTTTAGTTTTTCCAAGATTGGCCACTATCTAGCAATATATTTAGACGAATCTAAGTTTGATTCATAACAAGAGATTGAGTCTGAGATTTTGTCCATCAACAGATGGTCCCATATTTTAAAATACCATTTTTTGAGTGAAGGGGCCTCAGGAAGTTTCCAACATGCGGCTATTGTAGTCTTAGCCGCTGTTATAAGAACCATAATCAACTCTTTGCTTGATTGTGGAATTTGTATTTCTTGCCAGTAGTTTAGTAACCCTTCTTGCATTTCTGAATTGCTATGGTGCACTGTATGAAATGTCTGCTAGTGCTTCCTGCTTTGCCACTCCCCCCCTGCCCTTTTTTGCCACACGTACAATCTTCCTCAGAGGGTTTTTTTAATGCTCCATTGGGAGCACTATGGCACTGAAACAGGACCTCAAATTGGCACCATACCAGCACCATTGAGATGCCTGGACTCCATTGAGACACACTGAAATACATGAAATCATGACTGTTGTTACCTGGAAACATTTGTCACACCAATCACTGAAGTCCAAAGTTCCCGCTTAAACCTGCTGTACAATGGGCTACTCCTGTCCTCCTTGTTTTCAGGTGACAGCAGTTGCGATCACATGTATCGCAGTCTATCTCACTGGAGTCTAGTCATCTCAGTGGGGTCACTATTGCACTGATTTGCAGTCCTGTTTCAGTGTCATGGTGCTCCCAATAGAACGTTAAAAAAAACCTCTAAGGAAGATCGCTCACACAATGAAAAAGGGTGGGGGGAAAGCAGTGCAGTTTGAAATGGCCATTACGCTTCAGGGACAGCTCATTAATGGGAAGAAAATCACTGTGTGAAACCCCCATCCCTGTAGCCAGCCTGTCTGGCATGGTGGGGTAGAAATACAAGTAATAAATAAATAATCAATATCACTTTACAAAATGAGGGGCCAATAATGAATATTATCCAGTTTAGAAAGGTAATGTAAAATGCCTCATAGACTTCCCTGATATAAATCAGATATTCCAAGTAAATTCAAGATTTGCATTTAAGAATAAGTAATCTCAGTATATACCAGTTCATTTCACTCACAAGAAAACACAAGATGCAATATTAAAGAAGCAAAGAGAATCTCCAGTTAGGTTGCTGTTATGTCCTCGACGCAATTCCACAGACAACCAGGCTGCGATTCTCTATGTGCACACTTGTATGATCCTTTGATGTGACCAAACATGTAATGGCACCAGCCATGTGGTCTGACCGCATGGCCTGGAAAAGGTACAAGCTTGAGATAAAAGAACAATAGCACCCAGGCTCCTAAAGATCCACCTATCAGGGGCTTAGCATATTCAAATGAACCAATGTAATCTCTGATGGGAAGATTAACCTATCCCACAGTGTGGGTGTTGACGGGGGTGAGGCTTTTCTGTGCATATAAGCTGACCCCCGGGCCACCTCAGGTATGCTTGTTCCTGACCTACAATAAACTTGATCATGCTGAAACTCACTCCACCGGCCTCCAAACTCCAGTACTTTTCAGTTGCAATCTCACATGCCAGATAAAGCAAGGGGGGAGCGAGGCTATTTTCTTTGGAGGAATTTGACCCACAGTTTCAAGATCACACCTTTTTTTGAAGCTACGGGAGCAGCCCGTCAGTGTGTGATCAGACACAACTAAAAGTGAGTTGGGGTTGTTGTTTTTTTGCCCTTTGTTTCCCAAGTGCTTAAATGAGGAATCGATGAATCACACTTCCACACTGAGGGCTCCCTATGGAGTTTGCAATGATGCTCATAATGAGAGGGGGGAACAATGGCACAGAGTCGGGATGGCCTGATCAGACTATCCCAACGGCATGAGAGTGCGCTGGAGCAGGGGTGGGCAAATAGCGGCCCGGGGGCCACATGCGGCCCGCCACAGAGTTTTTTGCGGCCCGCCAAAACAGTCAGCCATGTGGTGTGATAGGGTACATTTGTCTCATTAAACTGATTCTAAAATTAGATATGCTTGCAGCTATAGATGTTATGTAATTAGCACAATAAATAAATTGAATAAAACTACCACTATTTTATTTAATTTATACTTATTGATTTTTATGATACAATTTATACCTTTTCTGAAATGCAAAGTTAACTAATGAATGCAATCATTTTAAAAGGTGTGGCCCTCCACTAACTTCCGCTCCCACAAAGTGGCCCCCGAGCCAAAACAATTGCCCACCCCTGCGCTGGAGCAATCAGGCAGAGGAAAGTCTGTCCATGGCCTGTCGCAACCCATTTACTACCAGATTTTCCCTGGTGTCTTTTAACTCCACCTCTGCGGTGGAGCAGAATGGGTTGCATTTGGGACGCTTCCCAGATGTTGTTGTCTGATCGCTCTCTTTAAATTCACCTGGCAATCCAGCCTGTGTCAGGTCTAATTGTACATATGATCGCAGCCTTAAAGTAGCAAAAAAGAAGAAGTACAGATATTTCAGGATCTACCAATAAGCATGTTAAGGGGAAGAAAAGATTTTGATGCTCTGAGACAAATTTTACAAAAGAAATAAATGAAATAGCATTGGAAAATATTTTCTGCAATACATACCAAAAAGTAGAAGAGAAATCATAACAGAAGAGCAAGCCAAGTAATTGGCTGAAGGACTGCAAGCAGAGGAACCACACATGGGGACTGAGGAAAAATCTTCAAGAAATGTAAAACAAAACTCACTGACTAAGAGCTTAGAAGAAGAAGCAAACAAAGAAAAGGACAAATTGGTTGTGGCAACAGCACTGGGATAAAATGGATAAATTAAAAATAGCATCAGTAAGCATTAGTGGTCCAGAGGCTGGAACAAGAGCATAAAAAGAATCTTAATAAAGATATGCTAACAGAGATCAGACAACTAAAAAAAAAAGCAATTAGACATGCCAGAAGTGGTACAGGAAAAAAAAAATTCCTAAAACAAAAGCATTTTGAACATGTGAACAAACCTGGCAGATATTTGGCATAGTCATATCAGGTGTAAAGAAAGGAGATTAAATCACATGTGTAGAAAAAGAACTACAGGAGCAATTTATCAACTTTTTCCAGGATTGTATAAGAAGTCTGTTCCTAAAGAAGGATGAAGAAAATATCTAAAAGACATTCCAGTCACAAAGTTTACATCAGAACATTGCTGAGGAGAGTGGTAAGATGCAGGCCATTCAAATATTTGGACCAATTTCCAAGTAAATATTTAATGGTCAAGGTCAAAAGAGGTGCAGGCTTCTTAGTGTCAGTTCAAGTTTTACTCTGCCTCCAATTTGCTTAGCGCAGCAATTCAGCCTCGTCACACCAACACTGTGAGGTTGGCTATACTAAGAGAGGGTAACTAGTCTAAGTTCACCAATGAACCTTATTACAGATGCAAATATTTGGGTATAGTTTCCCTGACACACGTCTAATTCTCTATTTACTACACTGCACATCTTATATTCTTTCTTTTGTCTTTATGAATGAATGTCTTCAAAACAGATGCTCGTGTTGGAATCAATTCCAACCATCCAGAGCAATAAAGCCAGTAAGTGCTATAGAAGAAAATATTTTAGTGTGCGTGCACACACACACAAATGGAATTTGTCAGATTGTTGATTTCCCCATCTCCTGCAGGCTGAAAACTTCAAAAAGGTTACCAAACATTGCTATTTTTCAGATTCTTAACACAGGAGCGGCTTCCATCACCACCTGACAGGAGAGAGACACACATTTTCAATCTGTTGAAAATAATTGTGTGGAAAAACTCATTCTGTGGCTTCCAGACAAAATCCAATCAGTGTAATGGTTTTTGAGAACGAGGAACTGTATTCACATTTCATTCATGTAAAGAATGAGATAATAGAGGACTTTCATGGTAGATGAGCACCCCGCAGGTAGTGCCGTTTGCCGCTGCACACGTAAGGCCTTTCCGGGTCCATCGCATAAAGAAAAATCTCTCTTAATTTGTCCATGTCCCTCAGGCATCAAATACATTTTCTTCCAAAATGAACGGACTGAAGCAGGGATTGACAGCATTTGCACTTCAATGAGATTCCCTGTGAATGACAGCTCTGTTGCTCTGGGAAAACCAGCTGTGATTCTAGCATTTCTTTAATGCAATAAAATAGTTGTAACCTACCAATATGTGGGTCTTTCTCATGAAACCAGGGTAATTATTTCCCAAATCAAAAAGAAAAAGAAGATCATGTTCCCTTGGACATTTGCTGCTCCACTATCTTTTTTTTTTTTTAAAAAAAGGTTTAAGTGAAAGTCCATGATTTCCCATTACAGAACAGTTAAGGCCTCCAAAAGCAATATGGGGCTCGCTCCAAGGATTGCAGTTTAAATTAGTTCTAGATTCAGCTGCCTGAGACTTTCATTTGTAAAACAGTAGAGTGCTCTTTTTCTTTGTACAAAGTTATCAGATTCTATAGGGTGACAACCTTTTTTTAATTTATTTTTCACTTCAGTTCTACTACACTGTCCTTCCCAAAGAAGACCCAAATTGGCTTACAACATTACCTCCCTCTCCGTTTTACCCTCACAACAACCTGTGAGGCAGGTTAGGCTGAGAGTGCTTGATTGGCCCAGGGACACCCACTGAGCTTCCTTGGCAAAGTAGGGATCCAGAGCTGGGTCTCCCAGATCCTAGCCTGACACTTTAACTACTGTATCATGCAGGAATTCTGTTTTCTCATTATAAGTCTCTTTTCAGTCTGAGGTCAAGTACATTCTGGAGACTACCCAGGTTTTTCTCTCTCTCTCTCTCTCTCTTAACTAGAAGGCATTTTCACATCACTGAAAGCTCAGTTAGTCTTCTAATGTGGCAAGTATCCATATCCATAACCAGGGGTCATTTTGTAGAAGAAGAAATGCAGGAGCTCATTAACATAACTTATTTGCATATGCCACACCCCCTGACATCACTGGAAGTGTGTCAGAAGGCAACACCCACTGCTCAGGCTCCACCCCAAAATCTCCAGGTATTTCCCAACTTAGAGCTGGCTCACCAGCTTTCCACTACTTTAGTTTCCTTTCCTCTTGCAGGGAAGCTCCCCTACAACAAGCATGAAAATACAGATCAAGTTAGTATGCTTTTGCTTTTTTCCACAGCGCATCACCATATGGCCCACTCCTAGGCTTGTTACTCTGGAACGGTGTTCCTGTGTGTGCCTGCTCAAAATGACCCCTGTATAACTTTCAAAGTCCTTACACACCTACTTGATTCTCATTCAGCCATAGTCCTGTTTCTTTCCAGGATTTTTGAACAAAGTATGCCTGCATCAGAAATTCGGGGGGGGGGGAGGGTTATATGTGATAAACTATCAGCATTTCAAAATGCATCCTGCTCTTGCACTGCCTGGCACTGCAGAAATTGGGGGGGCGGGGGGGGCGGCAGTGCCTGTTGATTTGATAGATCCCAAGTCTGTATCAAAGAGAGACTGACATTTACTAAACACATTTTGTGATTTTAATAATTAAATTAAATAGTTTCCCTAGTTTCCACATCACTCAGAAACCCCCAAACTTGAGGACATCTTGGAGATTGTCATGAAAAAAATGGGTGACAAAAAGCAGCCAGTAGGTTATAATTCTTCCTATCAGTATTTTATTTATTTATTTATTATATCTGACTTTTATACTGCCCATTCCCCAATAAGGCTCAGGGCAATGTACAACAAAAACAAAATCATATCATTCAGTTTAAAATGAATAAAAAACACCAATAAAATTCCATAATAGCAAAATTCCATAATAGCAAAATTCTGTAGTAACAATATAGTTTAAAAACAGATGGTGATCAAAGTTCCAATTGTGCTACTGCCTTGCAGGGGGGAGTGCTGGCCAAATGGATACCGTCGCTGTCCTCAACTAAATGCCTGGTGGAACACCTCTGCCTTACAAGCCCTGTGGAACTGTAATAAGTCCCACAGGGCATGGATGTTACTCAGCAAAGAGTTCCGTCAGTTTGAAGCCAGAACACTAAAAGCTCTGACCCTAACTGAAGACAGCCAGATTTCTCTTGAGCTGGGGACCACAAGCAAGTTCTTATCTGCTGAGTGTAATGCTTTCCAAGGGGTATACCAGGAGAGGCAGTCCAGAAGATATGCATGTCCCAGTCTATTAAGGGCCTTAAAGGTAAGCACCAAAAACTTGAACCTGATCCAGTGCTCAACTGGTAACCAGTGCAGCTCACTCAGCATAGGTCAAATATGTGCTGATCACGGGGTCTCAATAAGGACCTGCGCCATTGCATTTTGGACCAGCTGAAGTTTCCCGGTCAGTCCCAAGGGTAGGCTCATGTAGAGTGAGATACAGTAGTCCAATCTGTAGGTGACCGTTGCATGGATTACTGTGATAACATCAGGGCAGGACAGGTAGGGGGCCAGTTGACTGACTTGGTGTAGCTGGGAAAAAATGCCCATCTGGCAACATTTGTGATCTGGGCCTCCACTAATAAGGAGACATCAAGGATCACATCCAAGTTCTTGTTAAGGGCACACCATCAAGAGCTGGGAGTTGGCTTCCCAACCCTGATTCCCCCCTGCTCAGCCATAGTCTTTGCTGGATTCAGTCTCAGCATACTGTTTCAACCATCCCACCATGCCTCCAATCCCTGAACCAAAGCAGTTAGGGAGGCATCCAGCTGGCCACCCATCAACAGATATAGCTGGGTTTCATCAGCCATCTGGGCAAGGGGTGCATGTAGATGGTAAACAACATCAGGGAAAGGATGGCCCCTGACGGACCCCACATACCAAGGGGTGCCAAGGGGACATCCTCTCTCGTAGCACCACACTTTGTTCCCAACTTTGGAGAAATGAGGTAAGCTACTTCAAGGCTACCCCATGAACTCCTAGATCAGCAAGATGGTGGTTCAAAAATCATGATCAACCGTGTCAAACACTGCTGTAAGGTTGAGAAGTAACAACATCACCAACCCGCCCCAATCCAACTGCCTGCAGAGATCATTTGTGAGGGCGACCAGTGCCGTCTCCATCCCATGGCCAGAGCAGAAGCTGGACTGTATTAGCCAAATTGCTTTATTTGCTTTATTAAAAGGCTGGGGAATTATGATATTAATGTGCAGTTGGCATAACTACAGGATCATGGCCTTTGTATACCAGAGTACCACTTTATTCAGGTCACAGAAATAGACGCAGAGACTAGATAACTAAAGCAGTGATCTTTTTACTGAAGGATTCTTAAACTTCTAAACAATAATCAAACATTCATACACACAAGAGAGACCTAAGGAAGCAGAGGTGATTGATAGCTAATGGAGGAGTTATGGGGTGATACTACCTTTTCAGATGTGCAGAGGTCCATGAAGAAAGGATTATGGCCTAAATCCAGAGGGAAAAGGGGTGGCCTGCCAGTTGGCATCAGCGCAGAAACACACGGTCTGAAACCTATGTGGTCATGGATATAGACATTGGAAAACAATGCATACCAATGGAAGGTCTTGGGGGCTGGCCTTAGGTGAGAACAATAGATCACCTGGACCAATGATGAGTCCCAGGGGTGCATGGCATCAGGATGGGCAAGGCCTAGATGTGGCCAATGAGCTTCCAGAGGGGGCAGAGTCTGGATTAACAACTGGAGCCAGGTGGGGCTAGCTGAATGGATTTTATGACCACTGATGGTTCTGCCGATGCAGTTGAATAGGTTCCCAAATACATACAAAAGAGGGAGATTAGCATCGGATCATAAATAATTTGAATGTTTGCTTGATTTATCTTGGTATCCTGAGGGATGAAGAGCAAGGAAGAACAAGTACCACACATAGACATGAGATGACACCAAAAAAGGGCTGGGTGAGGTTCTGGAGACAGAAGGACTATTTGCTAGATGGCCTCTGAATAGCCTTTAGAAATGTAGATACTTCACCAGTTGGAACCCATTGTTATCCCATAAGCATAATATCTTCTGGGTGGACGGGGAAGACTGGAGGTTTGCTTTGAGGGTGCCTTCTGAAACCTGAATATGAAATCCCTGTTTCCAGAGCTATGGCTTGCTCTGTGTTCCAGAACCAGGAGTATCTTCCTTGACCCTGAGTTTTGTGGGTCTCTGCTTCAAGTTAGAAGTGGGGTGCCTCTTGCTATTGGGGCTACCCAAGAGTAAACACAGCACCTCTAGCAACAACTGGAATTGGTCCAGTGCCAATGTGTCATCCATGACATTCTGGAGCTGTTCCACTACTGCTCTCTCAATTACATTTCCCAGAAATGAAAGATTCAAAACTGGGTAGTAATTGGAAGGATCTATATGATCCAGACTTGGTTTCTTTAAAAGCAATACAATCACAGCCTCTTTTATTCCCTCCGGATAGACCCTTGAATCCAGAAACACATTGATAGTGTCTACCAGAGGGCCCCGTGTCCCCTTGCCGTTGGCTTTCACCAGCCCCAAGGGACATGGGCACAAGGGGCATGTGGTCAGCTGAACAGTACCCAGAATCCTGACAACATTGGCACAGGAGCATCAGCTGAAGCTGTCAAACATAAAATCCAGAGGCAGCCAAGGGGCCTCCAGTTCACATATTGTATCAATATTGGCGGGGAAGTCATCATGGAGCAACAAGATCTTATCCACAAAAAAGCTTGCAAATGCCTCACAGCTAATGGTTGAATTCCTAATATTTTTATTTCTCTCAATAAGAGAGGTTAAATATCCAATTACCCTAAACAATTGTTCTGGGTGTGAGCTAGCGGACATGAGGGAGGTTACAAAAAATCCCTTTTTTGTAGCCTTCACCACCACCTCATAGGATTTCATAAATGTCCTATAGGATGTTCTTGCCGCTTCACCACAAGTACACCACCAAACTTACTCTAGTCATTTACGTTCCCATTTCATCCCTGTGAGTTCCATAGTGTACCGGGGAACAGTTTAGACCAGGAACATGGAGGACATCAGGGATGTCGATGACTTCAGAGAGATGGGAATTCCAGTCCTCTATCAGTGCATCCAATGAATCACTGGAGGGCATCAGATCCTGCAGAGCATTCTAGAATCCAGTTGGGTTCCATTATAGTTAAGTAGAATATATATTTTTTTAAATCCAACAACCCTTGGTGGCTATTTCAAGGTTAATATTGAAAGAGAGCTTTCTACCTCAGTGGTGTCTAGGAAGCTCAACCTGGTGGTGGAGTGGAGGAAAGTGCTGTCAAGTCACAACGGATTTATGGTGATGTTGAAGGATTTTCAAAGCAAGAGATATTCAGAGGTGGTTGCCATTGTTTGCCTCTGCATAAGAACCCTGGACTTCCATAGTGGCCTCCCATCCAAGTACTAACCAGGGCCAACCCTGCTTAGCTTCTGATATCTGATGAGATTCAGATACCTTGGACCATCCAGGACACAACCTATGGGAGCTATTCTAAGATAGCTGCCAAAGTAGTAGCAGTCCGATCCCCTTGGACCTCAGAATGAAGCCATGACAGATACATATATGGGTTAAACCGATTAAATTAGGTTTTTATTAATAGTTGACTTAGGCTGTGAACAGACATACTGTTTTACCTGGTGTCATCGCTGTTCTACATCTTCTAGAGAGAGAATTTCCCTACCCAGTTGGGAAAGGAAGATAGCTCTGAGGAGTGGAATGGTCCCTGGTCAGATGTGTTTAGAAGCTGCCTTTTGAAACCTGAAGGGTCAGTAAACCTTAAGCAGAGTGCTGGTGGGTTTAGTGAAGGAATTTGGGTACTGGACAGAATATTCCTAGCTTCTGGAAACGAAAAGAGCCAAATGTGCCCAAGAAAGTATTTTGGAGTGTTTAGAAAACAGTGAAACAAAACCCTCTCATCTTAAAGATTCTAAATGGAGATATGCTTGATTGCTGTTTTTGATAGTACTGAAGTAATGTCATCTATGTGGTATGTGTTAGGATGTTTTTATGTTTGTTTAAGTAATGTATTGTGCCATAATACATTACGTAATGTATTGTGCCATAATACATTGTTAGCCGCCCTGAGCCCGCCGTTTTTATGTTTGTTTAATTTTTAAGTAATGTATTGTGCCATAATACATTAAGTAATGTATTGTGCCATAATACATTGTTAGCCGCCCTGAGCCCGCCGTATGGCGAGGAGGGCGGGATACAAATTTCAATAAATAAATAAATAAATAAAATAAATAAATCACTGTGAAAAGCTTAAGAAACTCTCAGTTGCTTGAAACATATGAACTGTGGTCTGTGTCTATTTTGATTTACCTCAGAAATTTTACCCCTTTCACCTAACCTTTCCCCTTTATGTTGAATAAAATATTTTATTACTTTTGAACTTTAAAAAGCCTCAAGTGCCATTTCAGTGATTTACATCAAAGGAGGATCTTGACCCTTACTCCTGGGCTGAGCCAGCAGTAAAAATTAACACTATGAGAGGATGGGACAGCCATAGTTCTTCAGAAAAGAAGACAATAAATAGGGCTGCTCAGTCAGAAAGGGAGAGAAAAACAGAGGGAAAATATTTTCTCTGAGGGAGGGAAGTGGGTGAGGTCATCATAACATGCAACAAACTTCAGGTGATAGTAAGTACATTTGTATCAAGATTCTTTCAGTTATGGTGTTTTACCAGCATGCTGGGGTGCAAACACCACACAATAATAATGGTGATGCAACCTTTCATGGGGTTGATTCAACAAATCATGAGTAAGGATACAAATGAATGGAAGGAATAGCTGTACAAGAACACATAATTGTGAAATTAACTTTAGAAATACTCCTAGATAAACTGGAACATAGGAGGAGTCAAAGTCAAGGCAATCTAAACCTCTGAAACAATAAAGAAATGGAAGGAGGGAAAATGCCTCATCCCTATTTTATGTCAAAGAGGTGGGGTTATACACTCAGATTTACAGGAAAAAACAGATCTCTAAAGCTTACAGATATATACATTTTACTTTCCATTTCCAAATGCTTAAACCTGCTGCTCCTGTTCATTACTTTTTCTTGATGCCATCAATTCCTTTCTCATGAAATGTCAGTGTCCTGGGTCTCATTTCATTTTTTTAAGTCAGTTTACTTGCTGTTGACTAAGGCCAGTGCTGTGGTCTAATCAATTTGGGTACCAAGGCCTCCCTCTGCTAATATACCAACAGTGGCATTTAAACTAATATTCTCCAGAATGTTTCCTGTTATTATCCTAACTTTCCCATCCATTGTTCTGCATAAAGCTGATGTTCAACCAGCCACTAAGTACAATCCACTGGTAACTTCTAATACTTGGTTTCATTGGGCCTAGTGTAGGAAAGAATCCTACTGGATTGGCCTAAAGTGGCATTTTAGGAGACAGAAACAGTGGTTTGGAATATGGAATCTATTTTTTAATTCAGTGGTGAGGTAATCCATCCACTCCATTTTAATCCCTTTAGCTTTGTGCTTAGCACAGAGGCTGTGAAAGGTACATTGTATACAATGAATAAAAACAGTTTCCAAAGCGTCAGCAAGAGTGTTTTCAAATGGCACTTTTAAAGGTCACTGAAATGTATCAGTTTTTTAAAGGTTTCTAACAAGTCGTGGAAACTAAAGCTGAGCTGAAAGTATTCATAGTTGTGAACATAGATCCAGGTGGGCAGCCATGTTGGTCTGAAGCAGTAGAGCAAAGTTTGAGTCCAGTGCCATAATTGTGAACAGTTTTGGCTATACTGAAAATTCCACCTTTTCAGTGATCTTTGAAAACATTCAAACATTCATTTATGTTGCCTTCATTTGCTCTGTCAGTCGTCTTGTGCTTAGTGATATCCCCACATGGATGAATATGATTGGTTTTATAACATTATAAATTCCATGCATTCTGTTTGGCATTTGCCACCTCTGGGAGGAAAACCCCAACTTTGTTCATGTGATGGTGCACAGGGGAAAAAAAGTTCACTATGAATCATTTAGAAACAAAAGTTACCTTGTAGTCAGGTTGCCAAACCCCTGGTCCAGCCAGGAGTTCCCATGATTTTTGGGGCTTCAATCTGCCACCAGCCAGCTGGCCAGGGGAGAAGCCCCACCCACAAACATGGATGTCACTGTGAGATGTCCCTATCATGATGATGCCACCCAGAAGTCACGTCATGTTGTCGACATTGGGGCAGTTCTGCTCAAGTTTTTGGGCAAACTCTATGGTCTTGAGGGCAAAAAACTATAGTTTTACCCAAAAACTAGAGTGACCCCCCCCCCCAATGTTGGCAATGCGATGATGTCACTTCTGGGTGATGTCATCACTGCACACATGCTTTACACACCCACAAGAAGATCCCAGATAGCAGCCAGGAATTCCCCACCAACAGCGAGGTAGGACCTTGCAACCCTATCTTGTAGTGTCTTTACCCTATTAAGTATTAATTTCAGAAGGATCTCTGACAGATGCACTGAAGTGAGACTTCTGCTGAAGTTTTCCTTCTCTGGCTGCACTACTGGGAAATAAGTACCTTGACCAATGGGAACTTGCCCCAGCTTCACAACTATCAATGTAAACAAAGCCCCCAAGTTAGGTGACCTGAAATTAAATAAAACTGCAATCATTAAAAAAGGATAATCTTAATTGTTTTTTTTTATTTACACACACACACACACACACACACACACACACACACACACACAGAAGAAACTAATTTGAGTTTTAATACAAACCAGATATAACAGGAAGGGAAATTATGTTCCTTTTTTCCGTTTCTAGGAAACATTTGAATTGAAACGCAATACTAGATTAATAAATTCTGTATTGTTTGATTTCCTTAGAGGATATATCTTTTTTTGAAGATTTTTTCTAAACAACTAATAAAGTCTTAGGATTAGAGGATAATACCATCTTAAATTGTTTTTCTTACAATAGGATCCAATGGCTAATATGGAGAATGTTGAGTTAACATCATCATGACATTGTTCCAAAACCAAAAAAAAAGAAGTCCGTGCTCCCTCGCATTTATACATTGTTCCATGCTTCCAGTTACAGGATCAGAGCTGCTAGATCGAGTTCCATTTCAATTACAGAGTACTGAAATCCTATGGCGTCTGTCCATATTTTATTTACAAATATGGCAGCAGATCATAAGTGGAGGTAAATCTTCAAGGCTGTCACTGTTGTTCTATCAAGCAATCTTCAGAGCATTTATCACGTCTGGCACTGCAGGTGAATTTACAATTCAGAAGACCATCCAGAGCAATTAAGGGGGGGGGGAGATAATCATATTTAGAGCTGTGCTAGATGATGGATTACTTTTACCTTTCCCCTCCCACTGCAGCTTCTGTTGCCTTACCACCACTCTCTGAAGGGGTCAGTAGATCCCTAGGAACAGCATGGGGATGAAGATGGGTCTGAACTGGGAGGGCAAAAAATTGCTCCCCACTTCTGTGGGGCAGAAGAGCCTTCCACAAGCAGAAAGGGAGGTTAGGTTCCAAATCATTAACATCCTTTTGTCAAATTCCAAAACCTAATCAGGCATCACTTTACAGACAAACAGTGATAGACCCATTCACAATAATGTGGCAGCAAATACACAACTATACAATATTTCAGGCGATTTTGTTAAATACTAGAATTCTTCAAGTGTTATAGCCTTCATCAATGAATAAGTAATAGGATGATTTCACGATGCTTTATAGCCTGACTGGTATTATTACATTTAAGAGCTGATCTGCTTCTTTATTGATGATATTACTTTTCAGAACCACAGAATGTTTCTAGAGGGAATAACATGGTGGGCAGCAGTATAAAATCCCAAGATGCATAACATTTTAGATTCATTTTAAGTGACACAGCAGCCCTGAGAATCATTCTCTTTGTTGGTGGGCATAATGACTTCTAGCCTAGTTAGGGTTGCCAGCTCTAGGTTGGGAAATACCTGGAGATTTGGGGGGTGGAACCTGGGGAGGATGGGGTTTGGGGAGGGGAGGAACCTCAGTAGAGTATCTTGCCATAGAATCCACCATCCAAGCAGCCATTTTCTCCAGGGGAACCAATCCTGGCTGTCTGGAGATCTCCAGTTGCCACCTGGAGGCTAGCAACCCTAGGCTTAGTAAGTATTGACAATGGCCAGTTGCCCATATTTACTGATTTACTTCTAGTTGTTTTGTACACTCACCAGACATAATCAGGGTTGTTAACTTTCTCTTGCAGTTGCCAAAAATCTCCATATTTTGGGCATTCTCTAATTTATATACACTATATCCGTTACCTGAAACTTCCAGTTATGCATACAGAATTTCAATATTACCCTGTCAGTGAAGTAGACAATAAGCTACATGCAGACTAAATTTAACCCATGGATAAACACTAGCTGCTCCACTACTCACTATCCTTCTTAAAGATAAAGAGAGCTTTCAGCTCTGTCCACTTTTTCACAGTTGGCTCCAGAACAGACAGTAAGCTGCCAGACAAAGGTGTCATTGCTCATACGCTTCCTGAAGAATCCCTTTCCCTCCCTGATAAGCTTTCTGGGGCAATGGAATCAGAGACTAAGTAAAGTGTAAAATGGGGAAACTGCCAAAGCCTCAGTTATTGCTGGAAACAAGAGGGTTAAAAAGCCCATGGCCTGTGTCTCACTATTGTGGAAAGAAATCAGGAGGCGGAAGCAGTGCTGCTAGCCTTTCACCCTCTGTAGCATCCAAAATATGTTTCTTGTTCACAATTCATTAATAATCAAGGATAGATATTCATTTGGGATGGTTTTAGTCATTTGAATAAATTTCCATGTATCATATCTATTTATTTCACACAAACCATATAATCCTCTTTCTCTGAATGAATCAAACAGGCGTTCTTTTTTTATTATGTTAGAATGTGACTACATTGCATTAATAATGTATTGTTGAGTAAACAGCTCGGCAGCTTATCAACAGCTTCAGTGTAGAGTGTATTTTTCTATGTGGTAAACAGAGCTGTTGTCCTGATCTCCAGCTATTGGTTATTTATTTCCTCATTATGAATTTCCTCATTAGTTAGTTTCATGCCAGTTCTGTCCAGAAATGTTACAGTAGGTGGCCATTTATTTTCTTTCCTCTGTCCTTATGTGTTTTTCCTCTCTCAGGAGAGGCTCCAGGTGGTTCTGTCTGTCTCGCTCATCCTGGCTCTGTTTGGAACACCACCTATTGTACTGACAGTCTGGTTAAATAGCAGCTCACAACAAGGGGAATCTGCTTAATTGCCTGGATTCTGGCTTGCAAAAGCAGCTTTCACACCTAAAGCTGGACTGGCTCACATCTGGGGCTGTCAGGTTTCTGGCTTGCAAATGAAGAAATCATCTGTACTCCCCTCCCTCTGGGTTACCTGAGGGTCTAAGCTTGATGCATAAAGTGAAAACACACAATCTAATTTCCATAGAGAATACAAACAACATATTTCCTTAATGTGAACTCTTATGAATTATTTTGGGTTGTTCTCTTGCTTAGGAACAAATAAAGCTGAAGGCAAGTTAAAAAAAATCGGGTTATTCGAGTCTGACATCCAAATGCTGGAATTTCAATTATGTTATCCGTCAGCCCATGAATACTGAGTACGATTGTTTAATAACTGGGAGAGCTTTCTGAAACAAACTGGTTCAGTAAGCGAGGGCTTCCATATGATGTTTGCAGATATAGTTGGGTGTTCTAGATCCCTTTGTCATTATATAGCGCTCATGTCATGTCACTTGAGAAAGCATTCCTGAATCTGGGGAGAGCTTTCAGAAGTCATTTGGATGTAATGTAAGGAACTTTTGTCAAGAAAAATGTCTCCTGCAAAAAAAATAATTGCCTGGATTGTGTCCACAGCCTGCAGCTAAGCCATCGTGCACATTTCTTGGTGCAATCCACTTCAACAACATTATGATACTTTCTTTGAATACACCATTGGTAAGCAGGACCAACTCACAATATTTCACCATCTCAAACACTCCAAGGTATTTTCCTGCCTCATCCTGTACCACCACCGGCCAGGTCCAAGGCAAGCTCCAGGGATTCTCCCAATGCCTCTGGAGTTTAACTTGAGCAGAAGTAGTGTGGATCTGGCAGATAACAACAAGTGTAAGCCACATCACTGGAGGAGTTCCTCCAGACTAAAAAGCCTTACTTCAACTTGTTGAAGTTGGAGGAGGAATCCTAGGCTTCAAGCTTTGCTTAGTGGAGTATTCACATACATCCTGTTGCTCTTCCCATGCTCTCATCGATATCCTTGTGTCAGCCCTCAGAAGAATGATGCCATAGTCAGCTACATGTACAAACAAGAGAATCACAGACCACAGATAGCACAATTTACAATGCACAAAGACTGTGTGGTGCGCATATATCTATTTAAAGAGTTTTTCATAAGGTGATCAATTCAACAAGGTACATTCAAGATACATTCAAATGCATTAAAATCATAGGTCTCCTAGTGATGCTTGCAGAGTGCTGAAATGCTGATGAAGTTTCACCGACTATACATTCATTTCGAGATCTTCTTCTGAACTTGACCTTACATTATTATAAAATAACATTGGAATTTAATGTTCCAAACTCATACTACATGTACAATTAGAATCCTGAGAAAATCATATGCTCCTAATCTGTTCATACATACAAATGTTCTGGATGAAACAGGTATTCTAAGTTTCCTCCCGAGTAGCAGTCTCCAAAGTACATTCTACAAAAAGTTATAAAATGATTATACATTCATTAAATAACAACTACAAAAATATCCTATGCTTTTACAAAAATATATAGTTCTAGAAAAAGGACTCACCATTAACTGGTTATAAATACCTTCTCCATTATGCCTGAAGGCTACACTATTATTCTTTTTTTAAATTTATTTTTGTTTATGATACATATTAGTTATTGTCTTTTAACTCGTATGATACATATTAGTTATTGTCTTTTAACTCGTACATTTCATATCTATTTATACCCCTTCACCTTCCCTCCTACCCTCCCCCCTACCCTCTCTGTTCTCATGCGTTAGTCCTTTATTCCCAGCCACGGGCACAAAGTCCGAATCTTGCACTGAATGTCCTTCTTCTCTTCTGTTGGTATCCACTCTAAGTAAATCTTCCATTTCGTCCTGATGTCTGTAATCTTGTCTGCCCATGTGGTCTTCTGATTCAGTTTCTCGATTATATCCAACTGTATAAATTCAAACAAATAATTATGCCAGACTTCTACTGTCCATTTACTCTTATCCTTCCACCCCAGAGCAATTACAGCTTTGCTTGCTAATATCATGACTTTAAATATAGCTTGGTCCTCCTTAATTACTGCTGGGTTCCCTACTGTACCCATTAACATTAAATTAAAGTCTGTGGTCAATGAAACTTTAAATATTCTTTTTATAATTTGTAATATTTTGGACCAAAATGCACTAACCTCTGGGCACTCCCACCACATGTGGGAAAACCATCCCTTAGATTGCTTGCAATGCCAACACATAGAGCTCGTCCCTGGAAACATATTTGCTAGCTGCACTGGTGTTTTATACTATTTTGTAAAAAAAATTACCTCCATTTCTTTAAATTTTATCACTTTGATTTCCTCAATTCCCTTCATTATTTTACTTGCCATATTTCCTGATATCTGACCTTCTTTATTCCAAGTTTTTTGTAAATATGATATTGAGTTGTCTTTATCTGATATCATTTTCCTATAGATTTTCCCTGCTAGCCCTTGTTTTGATCTCTGCATTACTTTATATATTTCTTCTATTGGTTCCTCCGTCCAAATTCTTTCTTTGTCATTTTTTTTTTTGCCATCCTGTAGAGGCCTGTTATTTTTAACTAGTATTGGTCCCCTACCGTTTCTACTATCTCGTGTATCGGTTTTAGGTTGCCCCCTGTGAACATATCTCCCAGTCTGTTAGAGTTAGAGAGACCCTCCCTTTCTGCCCACACATTTTTTGTTGGATTTGATTGATATTGTTTTTTTAAAATAATTATTTTAGGTTTCAGCAACAATTTTTTTTAGCAAATTAAAGGGGTGGCTGTGGGCTCTACATTTGCCCCTAGCATAGCGAATTTGTTCATGGGTGACCTGGAGGTGAAATGGATCAATAATATAATACAAAATCCATATTCAAAACATATGCTTTATTATAAGCACTTTATTGATGATTTATTTTTAGTTCTTGATGATTTTTCTGTGGCAGAACAATTTGTGGGATGATGAATTCTTGGCACAGCTCCATAAGGTTCTCATTGGTAATAAATAGGGAGGAAATTAATTTCCTGGATACTACAGTGTATGTGGTTGACTCTAAACTGGCTATTTGGCCTTTTACTAAGACCACTGATAGGAATTCTTTCCTACACTTTAGCTCTTACCATGCGCAAAACAGCTGAAGGTGAATATCCCTTATGGTCAATTTCTATGCCCTAAAAGAAATTATAGGGGAGAGAGTAGAGTGATGTACTATCAATTTATAAAACGAGGATACCCTTCAGATATTATGAGGTGTGCTATGATAAGAGCAGACAGTATGGATAGAGCTGAATTGTTGTCAACTAAAGAAAAAAAACAATTAGGGCAGTATAAATTGTATGCTGGATTACACTCCCCTAACATACAGTATCCATAGCATAGTGTTCAAACATTGGCACATATTGGGGGATATACCAGGTTGTAGCAATAAACCATTTGTAGGATTTTGGAAGAACCAGGAGTGTGGGGGATATGATTATAAGATCAGATTTGTTAATTCTCAAAATCCAGTCTAGCCCTTTAAGAGGACATTTTAAATGTAAAAAATACTCCGTCTGAGATCAATGTTGGGAGACACAGGTGTTAACTTTCCCAGAGGTAGATTTATGTAAAGAAATCACATTCTGGTCCACATGCGCAATAAAAAGGGCAATATATTTGGTCCAGTGCCCCTGTGGTTTAAATTATGTGGGGCAAACAATGCACACTTTAAGAACACGCATAAATCTTGCATCAAAGATGGATATATGGAAGCTCCTTTAGTACAGCATTATACAGAAATGGGGCATACTCATGACGAGTTGCAGTTTGTAGTACTGGAAGTAATTAATGATGGGGGGAAATTGAATTGCATAAGTTGATGTTACAATGAGAAGCATTCTGGACATTTTGTTTGAATACATGCCAACCGTGGGGACTTAATGCCTCCACTGATTATTCTTGTTATTTATAGTAAGTGTGATGGGGGGGATTCTGTTTGTAAAAACTGTAGAATTGTTATGATCTCTGTATATTTAACCTTGTTAAATCTGCTGCACCTGTTGTGCAGTATAAATATGTGGCATTTTGTAACGGGAAGCCGAGACTACAATAGAATCTGAGAATGATAGTGTAGCCTACAGGCATAATGGAGACGGTGTTTATAACCGGTTAATGGTGAGTCCTTTTTCTAGAACTATATATTTTTGTAAGAGCATAGGATATTTTTGTAGTTGTTATTTAATGAATGGGTAATCATTTTATAACTTTTTGTAGAATATACTTGGGAGACTGCTACTTGGAAGGAAACTTAGAATACCTGTTTCATCCAGAAAATTTGTATGTATCCAGAACAATAAGATTAAGAGTACAGTATGAATTTGGAGTATTAACTTACAATGTTATTTTATAATAATGTAAGTCAAGTTCAGAAGAAGATCTCGAAACAAATGTATAGTTGGTGAAACTTCGTCAGCATTTCAGCACTCTGCAAGCATCCCTAGGAGAGCTATAATTTTAATGCATTTGAATGTATCTTGAATGTACCTTGCTGAATTGATCACCTTATGAAAAACTCTTTAAATAGATATATGTGCACCACACAGTCTTTGTGCATTGTGCATTGTAAATTGTGATAGTCAGCTACCTGGCTTACTTGGCTGGGAAGCTGGCATTTTTGGTATGCCAGACCTAACCTATCTATGATGTGACGGCAGCTTACTTGGCTGGAGAGCTGGCATTTTTGGTATGGCAGACCTAACATATCTATAATGTGACGGCAGCTTAATGAAGGGCTGGTTTCCCACAGTTAGCACAACAGTGTCCCAAGAACCCAATATTGAATACATTTAAAAAAAGAAAAGAAAATCTACTCAAACAAGTGGGACTACCTGAGTAATGATACTTCTGTATCATTCACTGCTAGCAGGTACTTATCTGAACCCAACAAGTGAATGCAATTGCAGACTCACTTGGACTTCAAAGAAAGGGTGTAGGTGATTCCAGAAGCAGAGCCATCTTTGACACTACCATGTCTCAATCATGAAATTGAGCACAGTTTAAAAGTAGGTTTATTGTGTAAATCACAGGCATAATAACTAGGGGTGTTTATTCGGCCTTATCGATATTTTTATTTAGTTGAATCAGATTAGAGAATCTGATTAGGCTACCAATCTATCTGAGCCCAAGTAAGAGCTGATATTATTCAGCCTTGATTCAGGCACAGCTTGGAGAAGCTGAGTTGCTCCACTGCAGCACCATGGGCTGGCTTAGAGAAGGGATTTAAACATACATCTTTAAATCCTTTCTCCAAGCCGGCCTGTACTACTGCCACCACAGTGCAACTCAGTGAGTGAACTCAGGCATTTAAAAAGGTCTATTTAAATGCCTGAGTTCACTCACCAAGTTGTGCCACCACTGCCGCAGCCCGGGCTGGCTTGGAGAAGGGATTTAAAGAGGTCTCTTTAAATCTGTTCTCCAAGCTGCCCTGTACTGTGGTGGCAGAGGCAGCCCAACTCAGTGAGTGGACTCAGGCATTTAAAGGAACCATGTCCCTTTACATGCCTTTTTGTCTTCCACTGGAAACAATGGAAGATGGGGGCACCTTTTTGGGGGGCCCATAGAATTAGACCCCCAGGTCCAATCTTTTTAAAACTTGGAGGGCTTGAAGAGAGGCACCAGCAGTGATGCTGCAAATTTGGTGTCTCTACCTCAAAAAACAGTCCCCCCAGCGCCCCAGAAACCTCTGGATTGATTCTCCATTATAGCCTATTGGGAATGGTCTCCTAAGGCTATAATGGAGCTGAATAAATTTAGGTTTCCCAATTACTTCCCAAATCCCAATACCCTACTGATCAGGAATATCGGGAAATATCAATATTTTTTGGGTTCAATATACTCAAACCTGAAAAATACCAAACTTTTTTGCACACCCCTCATAATAACTTCTTTGTCACTGAGTAAAATAGTCTAAACCCAAGCCAATCTTCCTTTCTGCTTCTTGTTTCCTATTCTTCCAGGTTACACATCCTAGCAAACTGTGCATGCAACTCTCTCTCTATATATATATTTTAAAAATAGCTTCTACTGTATTTTATAGTTATATAAATATATTTTAACTGTGGGTTTTAATTGGTTTTATAATGACTTTTTATTAAGCAGTTTTAAGCTGCCTTGGGGGCCCTGACTGGACAGAAAGGCAGGCTATCTATCTATCTATCTATCTATCTATCTATCTATCTATCTATCTATCTATCAGATTTATACCCTGCCCTTCCCACCAAGGATATAAATGTACATAAATAAAACTTGCAGATTAAGATTTCATGCAGCAACATAGATGTACAGTTTTATAATATCTGGATGTGCAAACTGGGGCTGCAACAGATGTGAATATCTGTGAGACTGCAAAAGATAAACTGTGCATGTGAGAATCAGATTGGTGCTGTGCAGGAAGGGGAAAAAAGAGTTAAGCACACACCCAAGATGGGCTATGTAACTAGATCAGTGCCTTGGCTTCAAAATCATATTTGAATAAGATGGAAACTGTAAAGCGAGATATATGAAATGTGCGATAAAGAAAATAAAGATGGATATGAAGATGTAACCAGATGCGAAAGGGCAAAGGGGGGATACAAGTTCTGAGAATAATTGGCAGAGCCTGTGATGATTATGAAACTTCACCCAAATATCAGTGTAAGGATTTTCTACATAGCTTTGGGGATATAGAGTTTACATGCTCTGAATGCTCAGGGACAAGCTCAAACTGCCCTGCAGGTAAATTGGTTAAAAAAGAGCTAGTTCCCTCCTCACTGCCTCTCATTTACTTCTAGTTTCTAAGCTGAAGAGCCCATAAAACTGGCAGTTGGGCAATTAATGCAACCTGAGAACACAAAGGAGAGGAAGGACTCTGGTCTGGTCACAGAGGCAATAATGATCAAATTGTCTTCTTTTCCTGCCTTGGCATATTTTCACAAGGGGGATGGTGGGGAGAAGCTTTCCCTTTATATATTTCATTTATTTATTTAAAACATTTTTGTCACTTTTACACTCAGTGTAGGGTCCCCAAGGATGTTTTGCCAACTTCCAGATGGGGCCTGGAGGATCACCTGTGTGTTTATTTTGTTATCTCTGTTATATGTATATCTATGGCTAGTTCCAGATAACTCCGTGGAAGAAACTGCATTGAAAATCTTTTCAGAGTTGATCTTCTTCTGAGGAAGATTCCATATAAAATGAGTTGGAACCTCGGTGTCCATCATTTGCCTGTTCGCTTGCTGTATGCTGCAAGCTGGAACTATATTAGATTACTTTAAGGTGAACTTCTTTCAATTTTCAGGCTTGGTACAAGCAGGAATGTTTTAGAGTTATAAGTTTACTTTTGTTGTGTGGGAGTTCTTGCATAAGCAGTAGCTTGGTGATATACAGAACACTTATATGGCATTTAAACCTATTAACTGTACAATATTTTATTTGGAGGATGGACTGTATGGCATTATACTGTGCTGAGCTCCTGTCCCCCCAACCTTACCATCTTCAGGCTCCACACCAAAATGTCCAGGAACTACAAGATAACAAACCACAGAGACATTAAAATGAACGTCAAAACATCCCCCCCATATAACTATTAAAAATAATTAATACAAAGCATATAAACACAGAGACACATGAACCAGAAGGAGGATCAGTGAGAGTCAGTGAGGGAAGACCAAACAAAACAGAAAAGTCTTATCCCACTGGCAGAAGACAATGGTAGAAGAGGGCAAGTGGATCTCCTTGAGGAGTGAATTCCATAGTTTTAGTGCCTCAGCCAAGTAGTACTTGGAAGAGAGGAAGAGAGTAAACTATCAGGAGCCATTCAAGGGAAAGCCACTGGGGACACAGAGGTGTTTTAGGGAATAGATATAGCAGAGAAAGAAAAGATCAATCTGATATGAACGAAGCCCGCACAAAAAAACACAAACCTGGTACCAGTAAGAAATGTTTGCCTGTCTCTTTAGCACCACAGAGAGAACGTTAGATAATGTTAGATTTAGAGAAAGAGAAGTGTGCATTTACATTTATTTGATTTTTCTTTACTCAAGTGTTGTCGTTTTTGCTGTCCAACTGTATCCATTGGCTGCACATATTATTTAAAATAAACATTTATTTTTCTGAACCTGGAGTAAATTGGGTCTTTGCAACCAGGAAAAAGCTCTTGACACTTGCCTAAGTGTAAGCAACAAGAAGAGAATGCCTGCTCAGGTAGTAATATCTCCAATAAATAAGGTTTCCAAAAAAAAATCTCCTCCCTTCATGCTGGCTGAAAATTCAGTCAGGAACCTCACATAGAATCTGCTGGCTGGCTTTCAGACTACTGTTACCTTAAAGGCTGGCTGGTGGCAACCGACAGTAAATCCTGTGTGAGAGAGGGAATGGGTAGATGAGTTAGAAGAGGTCAGCTCTTCATTGGGATCTTGCAGCCTAGGACCAGGGCCAGCTGAGTAAATCCTTCATTCTTTATGGTAAAAATGAAGGCCTGAAGGGCCATTTTACCAAAGAGCTTATGGCTGAAAATGGTGTCCAGTCCTTGACCAATAATGCAGCTCAAGAAACAAAAAAAATGCAACTCAAATTTACATTTGAGAAGTACATGGTCTTTTTCTGGCTTTTACTATCTTCTCCTACTTTTCACTCCATCTGTCTCTAATTGTATTATAGTGTGTAAATATTGGTCAGTGTTGACATATGCATGAATCTCATCTGAATTTTGTAACTGCTCCTAAAGATATTAATTTCCCCTTTTTAAAATGAAGGTCGCACTTAGATGTATCACAATTCTTTATATTGAAAGAGCCAGGACAATGATTCATTTGGATACCCCTTCCATCAAATTTTGGAAATTATTATATCTACATTCAGGCATTTTGTAGTGAAAAATTATACATTTTATATAAAAAAATAAATAAAAAGAAAAGAAAAAAAGAAAAGAAAAAAATTATACACTTTATGAAAAATTATGTTCCCTTGAGTATTTATATTCTACTTTTATTCCTAAAGTGACCCGAAGTGGCCAGCCACAACAACAAAATACTATATAAACAAACCAACCAAATCAGAAAAAAAAATATGGACTGGTCAAGTAGTAGTTGGTTCATTCTGCAAGCCAGTTTGGTGTAGTGGTTAAGTGCACGGACTCTAATCTGGGAGAACCGGGTTTGATTCCCCACTCCTCCACTTGCACCTGGCTGGATGACCTTGGGTAAGCCGTAGCTCTGTACCAGCTGTTCCCTCAAGGACAGCTTGGAAAAGAGCTCTCTCAGCCCCACCTACCTCACAGGGTGTCTGTTGTGGGGAGTGGGAGGGAAAGGAGTTTGTAAGCCGCTCTGAGACTCCCTTGGGGAGTGAAGGGCAGGGTATAAATCCAATCTCTTCTTCTTCTTCTTCAAGCTGCAAGCCATAGACCAAGAATTCTTTGACTCTTGCACTGTGGCTTGTGCCCAAGGGCTCAAGTCTCAGGCTTTGTCCAAGGTATATAGTACCTGTAGGGAGAGGAAGGCAAACTTAGCCTAAATGAAACTCAGCAGGGATAAGCCTTCCTTCCTCTCCCTGCAGGTTCTTCTGCCTGTAAATATGATCACCTGCACTGTTTTCCTGCCAAAGTCAAAATGGCAGCCTTCCACAACTCTAAAAAATCATGCACAGAGGCATAGGTTGAAGTCAAGGGAATTGCACCTGTTCCCTAAAATCCCTTTGAGATCTGCTGCCTGAAGCAGTGGTTCATCTTGCTTCATAGTAATGCCAGCCCTTTTGGTGTTAAATCTATTTTTTTTCTGTTTTAACAAGTGACTCGCATGCATAGAATATTTTCTTTGCTGCAAAGCAAACATTCAGCTAGCTTTGAGTAGCAGATGTCAAACTACATCTCACACATGCTGCTTAGGCTATCTCTAGCTGTCACTGGTAAAGCCAATAAGCTATGTATTTGGATTCCCCTGCCTTGGATCCACTTTAGTTGAAAAAGAGACTATTCAAAGTGGCTTATCTGTATCTTTATTCTCATAACTTGCCACATTGAACAAAAATGAGGGACTGCCTATCTCTCTCCCCCCCATCCACTTTCCTTTTCAATTTGTTTTATAAGGGGAGGGGGAGAACGCCCAATAAATAGTGTCAAGGGAATGATGGCTGAGTTGTTGCTACACTGCACATATTCTTATAGCCTTCTAAATTGTAAAATGTTAACAGCAAAACTGAATTTTGACATGTTGATAGCTAAACCCATACAGCAATATGGCACATCAATTGCCTGTTATATTTTGAGTACCAAAAATATTCTCTTGTGTACCATTAATGTAAATCAAACTGGTTAAATCACTTTAATATTCCAGGTGTGTTTTTCTCCTCTGCCTTTACTTTAACACACACAAAAAACACCTCCTTTCATTCCTTTCTTCTCAATGTGCCACAACCGTTGATGTCAAGTTTAGGCTGAAGAAAAATCAGATAGACTGTCAATTCCTAAAGCAGTTCTGCACACAACTCAGGTTCAATAAGCTTGTCATATAAATATTTCACCTTAAGTAAAATAATAACCTGTCATATGATTTTAAACAGGACTGCTTTGGAGGTTTTTTAAAGGTTTCAGAAGACCAATGCAAGTATAAAAGTGACACACCATGGCTGCATTTTTTAAAAAATCTGTAAGACAAACAGCTTTAAAAGATTCCAACATCCAGGAACTTGCCAGATGTGAAATCTTAACATTGTTGTGCTCAAGGGAAAACAATAGGTCTTGTATGAACTTCAGGACCAGGGCATTTTTACAAATGGGAGCTAAAGACTCCAAAATTGTACCCAGAGGTATTAATGGAATTAAGGCAGCTTAGCTATAAGTGGGACTGTATCCAAAATCTCAAGTAACTGGGGCACTTGAAAAATACTGCAACACCCTTCCCCCCCCCCCAAAATACTACAAGTAACACCCTTTCCCCCCACAATTAAAGTAAACTTGAAATAAACTTGAAGTAAAGTAAACAATTAAAGTAAACTTGAAATGAGGGGACATGTGAAGAGGAAACTGAAAGGAAAAGTAGAAAGGGTCAAAACCATTGGGGAAGCTTGGAGACTATTTAAAACTACAATCCTAGAAACTCAGATAAAAAATATACTGCAGGTTAGGAAAGGCACAAATAGGTATAGAAAAAGGCCAGCATGATTAACAAACAAAGTAATGGAAGCTATAAAAAGTAAGAAGGATTCCTTTAAGCAGTAGAAAGCTAGTCTCAGCGAGGTTGATAAAAGGGAATACAGGCTGTGGCAAATAAAATGCAAGTCTGTGATCAGGCAGGAAAAAAGGGAATATGAGGAGCATATTGCAAAAAAAAAAAAAAGGCCAACAATAAAGCTTTCTTCAAATACATTAGAAGCAGGAAACCAGCCAGGGAGGCAGTGTACTGAAGAGTACACTGAAGGATAATAGTACTGAAGGATAATAAGGGAAGTTCCTGAGAAGCTGAATACATTTTTTGACTCTGCCTTCACTGTCAAAGATGGGAGGTGCTTGCCCACTCCAGAACTGCTGATTTCAAGAGGGGTGTTGAAAGACCTGAGCCAGATTGAGGTGATGAAAGAGGAAGTCCTACAACTGATAGACAACTTAAAAACTGATAATTCACCAGGCCTGGATGGCATACATCCAAAAGATCTGAAAGAACTCAAATGGGAACTTGTGGATCTCCTGACAAAAATATGTAACCTTTAATTAAAATCTGCCTCCATTACTGAGGACTGGAAGGTAGCTAATGTTACCCCCATCTTTAAAAAAAAAGTTCCAGAGGAGATCTGGGAAATTACAAGCCAGTCAATCTGACGTCGATACCGGGTAAATTGGTGGAAACTGTTATTAAGGAGAGAATTCGTAGGCATATTAATGAACAAAAACTATTGAGGAAGACACAACATGGGGTCTGTAAGGGAAGATCTTGTTTCACTAAACTGTTAGTGTTCTTTGAGGGGGTGAACAAACATGTGGACAAGGGGGACCCCAATAGATGTTGTTTACCCTGAGTTCCAGAAAGCTTTTGATAAAGTTCCTCATCAAAGGCTCTTAAGTAAGCTCAATAGTCATGGGTAAAAAGACAAGTCCTCTTGTGGATCAACAACTGGCTAATTAGTAGGAAACAGAGAATGAGTATAAATGGGTAATTTTCTCAGTGGAGGGTGGTAAGCAGTGGGGTACCACAGGGCTAAGTACTGAGCCCGATGCTTTTTAACTTGTTCATTAATGATTTGGAGTTGGGAGTAAGCAGTGAAGTGGCTAAATTTGTGAATGACATGAAACTGAGATGAGAACCAGGGAGGGTTGTGAGGCACTCCAAAGGGATCTGCCGAGAATGGGCAAGTGTGTGTCACCATCGCAAATGGCATTCAGCGTGGCCAAGTGCAAAGTGATGCACATTGGGGCCAAAAATGCTAACTATAAAAACACGTTGATGGGGTCCGAACTGGTGGAGACTGACCAAGAGAGAGATCTTGGAGTCATAGTAGATAACTCACTGAAAATGTCGAGACAGTGTGCGACTGCAATAAAAAAGGCTAACACTATGCTGGGGATTCTTAGGAAGGGAACTGAAAACAAATCAGCCAGTATCATAATGTCCCTGTTAAATCAACGGTGCAACTTCATTTGAAATGCTGTGTACAATTCTGGTCACCACACCTCAGACAGGACATCATAGCTTGGGAAAAGTGCAGAAAAGGATGACAAGAATGATAAAAGGGTTGGAACACTTTCCCTATGGAGAAAGGTTAAAGTGCTTGGGGCTCTTTAGCTTGGAGAAATGACAGAGGAGGGGTGACATGATCAAGGTTTACAAGATTATGCATGGGATAGAGCAGGTAGAGAAAGAAGTACTTTTTGCCCTTTCCAGCAATACAAGAACTCGTGGGCATGCAATGAAATTGCTGAGCAGTCAGGTTAGAACGGATAAAAGGAAGTACTTCTTAACTCAAAGAGTGATTAACACATGGAATTCACTGCCACAGGAGGTGGTGGCAGCTGCAAGCATGGATGGCTCCAAGAGGGAATTGGATAAATGTATGGAGCAGAGGTCCATCAGTGGCTATTAGCCACAAGGTACAGATAGGAACTATTGATCTGGGGCAAATGATGCTCTGTATTCTTGGTGCTTGGGGGGGGGGGGGGTAACAGTTGGAGGGCACCTGGTGTTTTTGGCCACAGTGTGACAGAGTGTTGGACTGGATGGGTTGGTTTGATCCAATACTGGCTTCTCTTATGTTTATTTATTTATTTATTTATTTTGGGATTTATATCCCGCCCTCCCTACGAGCGGGCTTATGTTCTTATGAAGTAAGACTAACAACTCACACTGTATACATTGGCTGCTTTGGATGTTTACCAGCCCATTCTTCATACCTGAAGTGACCAAGGCTGAGACCTCAGTACAATTTCTACTAACCATTAAGACTCCCTAAGGATGGCTGGAGCTGATCTTAACTGCAAATTATTAAGAAAATGTCCATCCTATTTGATAGCAATGTAGACCCCATCTTGTGGCGCTTCTTATGTCAGGAAGAGCTACTGTATATTATTGAATTGTACAGTGAGTCAGGACATTTAGGTCTATTCTTATAACAGACTAGCAGTGTAGTCCTATGCATGTACATGAAGAAGTTCAGTGGAGTTTTCTCTGTAGTAAATGTGGTTAGCATTGCAGCCTTAATTGCTTCCATCTTTAAATTGTTGATAGTAATATATACACACTGATGAATGATCACAAGAGATATACTTTATTCATATAAGCATTCATTCTTTGGTGCATCTGAAGCCCTGACTTGAAAAATTAGCCCAGTTGTCTCTTAGAATTGGTTTCACAGAAAGGGAAATGGAACTATGAGTCTGATTTACTGATTTACTGAGGGTCTTGCACTTCTCCAGTATGAGAATGCTATTCTAGTATTCTAGATTGCAACAATATAAGCAACAGTCCCCACAATTTAGAAGTCTTCCAACGCTGATTTGGGCCCATATCATCTACTTGTAGAGGGAACAGGGGGTGATACTATAGCACTTTGTGTAAACAACTCCATGTGACCATTATTATTTGGTACTTCTTTACTTTGTTTTCAGGGCAGTTTGTGTATAATGGTGTAATGGTAGTTAACCTTCTCATCTCTTTTAGATTAGGATTGTGACCTGATATTTAATGCTTGCACAATGGAATAACGTTATTTTTAGAGATCCAAATACAACAAAAGCCATCTGTGAAAGGTTATTATATCATAACCTGACATAGAAACTCTCAATTAAGGTTCAGTCAAATTAGCTTTTAATGTATCACTTCCAGTACTGGGTTGCTTTTTGTGTGTGTGTGACAGATTGGGGGGGGGAAGTTTTCACATTGCCCTTTTGGGGAAAAAATGGCATTTTTCCCTTTGTATTTTCAAATTAGCTGACTGGGAGAAGGGAGTTTCAGAAATGGAGAGGAAGGGGGCTCTTAAATATCCTAGAAGGAATGATATCACCTTCCCCTCCATCCAGGCTAGTGTGCCTGACCTGCTCAGTAATCCTTAGTACCCTCATCACTTTGGTAATCACAGAAGATTCTCTCTGTCCAAGATTAACTCCTTCTCAGTGCAGTCCTAAACCTAACAACTTCAATGAACTTCGAAGGATGTAACTCTAGTGTTAAAATCTAAACTTGCTTTCTCCATTTAGCACTGTCCCCACTAAGGCAGAGGAGAGTGAAGGGATTAAAATCTTAAGCGTGCAAGCATTATTTAAAGGGAGTTGACTTTGGAAAAATATTGACAAATCTGCTTGAGGGGGGAAGCATCATTTCAGAATCTCATATTTTGATCCAGATTTCAAGCATGTCCTCACCTAACTTCTGATTGGTTTTGTGAACTTCCCATCACCAAACCATAATCAATATATCTAATAGTTAGCATAGTGCCACCTGTGAATACTTAAACTGTTGGATTGGGGCTATGCTGAGAGAAGGAAGATTTTTCTCCGACTTTGGGGGGCCTCCCAGGTTTACCAAAGTATATAAACTCTAAGCTGTTCCAGCAGTAGTGTAAATTCTTCCAGTGGTGGCTTGTGTAAATTCTTGGAGGCTGTGGTCACACATGCCAGTTGAAGTGGAAGGGAAGAGAGGCTATTTCCTCCTGAGGAATTTGACATGCAGTTGCCAGATCACATGGCCCTTTGAAGCTGTGGGCTTAGCCTGTCATTGTTTGATCAGATGCAACTGCGGGTGAGTTGGGGAGGGTTGTCATTTGTTTCCCTTGTGCATAAGCAAGGAATTGTACCTCCGCACTGAGGGGTCCCCTATGGAGTATGCAATGATGCATGTATTGCGAAGGGGGGGGGAAACATGGTACAGGGTTGGGATGGCCTGATCAGACCATCCCGACAGTATGAGAATATGCTTGAGCAATCAGACAGGGGAAACTTTGCCTGTGGCCCACCTTATCTGGATAACACCAGACTTTCTCCTGTGTCTTTTAACTCTGCTTCTGTGGCAGAGCAGCACAGGTTGCTGACAACTGTGGGATGCTTCCCAGATGTTGCTATCTGATCACTCCCTTTAGATCCATCAAGCATTTGCACTTATGTCAGATCCAAAGGAGCGTGTGATCGCAGCCAGAGGCAATACCAGCTTGTTGATGTTTTGGAGTAATTTCCCAGAAGAAAATTCTGACTGGTTGCCCATCTATATGTATACTCCTTGTGTGTAAAATCTTTGATACATCTGTATCTCAGGTGTTTATGAAACATGTAATAGTTTACTGTCTCCTGAGAAAGAATATCGAAATGAAGTTACTAATATCCAGAACCTTCGTTGGATTGTCATTGTAGAATTTACACAAGCCACTGCTGGAAGAATTTACACTACTACTGGAGCAGCTTAGCATTTATATACTTTATATACTTTATTTAGGACCTTTACAATTTGTTTATGCATATAGGATGTCTGTACCTTTCAGATTTGTTTTATTAATATATTAGCTATTCATAATTTTAGTGTCTCTGTGCACAGCTCTTTCCTTGGTTTCTACTGCATGTGAGACAGAGAGTTGGGTAGGTATGTAGAGCAGTGGGGGTATGTGGCTGGGTGGGCATGGTAATGGGCAGGGGGGTGGGCAGGCAGGCATAGCAATGGAAAGAGGCCAAGTGAGAGAAATCCCACACATACATACATGACTATTTTGGAGTAGAAAAGAGCAAGAGTCCAGTAGCATCTTAAAGACTAACAGAATATGTGTTAGGGTATGAACTTTCAGTGTCCACCTTCCAGGACATTCAGTTGCTGACCTAAAAGTAGTGGTTTTCTTACAAAGGGATTTCAAAGGGAGATTAGAAAGACAGACTGATGAATTGCAATTGATATTGAAGCTCAAGACAATGCATCCACCTGGACTGAATCGAGACCTAAGTTTCCTGTCTCATTACCAATTCTGATTTCTCCATGCCTACTACCCTTTTGCATATCTCACCTAAATCCAATTACACTTGCTACTGTCATTCACCTGCTGTTGTCATTTGCCTGTTAATATCATTAAGTATCTGAAATCATTCCACTTTCCAATCAATAGAACAGATGGACTCCCATTCTAGCTGTATCTGAAGAAGTGGGGCAACAACTCATGAAAACTCATACCCTGCCACATATTTTATTAGTCTTTAAGGTGCTACTGGACTCTTGCTCTTTTCTACTGCTACAGACAGACTAACATGACTAATCATCATGTTTTTGGGGGGGTTTCATATACATACGTGTGTGTGTGTGTGTGTGTGTGTGTGTGTGTATGTGTAGTGCCTGTAGAGAGCCAGTTTGGTGTAGTGGTTAAGTGCGCAGACTCTAATCTGGGAGAACCGGGTTTGATTCCCCACTCCTCCACTTGCACCTTGCTGGATGACCTTGGGCAAGCCATAGCTCTGTACCAGCTGTTCCCTCAAGGACAGCTTGGGAAAGAGCTCTCTCAGCCCCACCTACCTCACAGGGTGTCTGTTGTGGGGAGGGGAAGGGAAAAGGAGTTTGTAAGCCGCTCTGAGATTCCCTTGGGGAGTGGAGGGCGGGGTATAAATCCAATCCCTTCTCTTCTTCTTCTCTTCTTCTGTAGCTTTAGGAAATAAATCCCCTCTGAGATCTTAGTGGCCATTTTGGCTAAGTAGCCTTAAAAATATTGGCAGCTTTCTAGCCTTGGTTTCTGTCAGTAAAAGGCTGGTTAGAGAGGACAGAGCCTTTTCCAGGGTTATTTTGTCCTTTCATTCCACCCTATTCCCCTCCCAAGTATCCTGGAGGGACTCATTAGGGCCAGGCCTTGCAGTAATCAATATGGAACTTACTACCATGTGACTAGCTTGCTACTATATTACAGCAGCCGCTGCATAACTCACCTGGGTGTCTCCCTACCGTACAATTTGTGTGATTCACCCAAGTCCCACAGTGGCTTCTGGATAACTTAATACCGTGCAAGTCACCTGGGACAAGTGGTGGCCACTGCACAACCTGCATGACTTGATCAAGCCCACCAGTGTCCAACACATAAATCACTTTAGTGACTTGCTACTACATGACTTTTGCAACTTGGCTGAACTGTTACCTGGGAGTAGTTATTGTGAGGATAAAATGGAAAGAGGAGAAGAAAGTAAGATTTTTTGATCTTCATTGAGGGGAAGATGGGGAATGAATTAAATAAATAATAAATAAAGCTGAAGATGGAGGACAGATAAGTAAGTTGGTTGGTGAATGGGAAGGAACATAGAAAGTAGGTAAAGTAGGAAGTAGCTTTTGGAGGGAGGGTGGGGTAGAAATTGAATGAATGAATGAATGAATGAATGAATGAATGAATAAGAGAGCATATAGAGCTCTCAGGAGGAGGAAAAGAGAAGATAGTGTGGGGAATGAAATGCAGGGGAAAATGTGGTACCCCTACAAGCCCTTCTGTGCTCCCTGTTTGTTCTATATCTAATGCTGATCAAGGCCTTCAGTGCAGCTCAGTAAACCTGCAGATCTGGGCAATGTACAGAGAAGAGAGTGCATTCTACAAACTTGGGGGGAGACCTAGGCTTACAATAAAAAAATATTGTAAAAGAATAAAGGATGAGGGTAAAAAAGAAATTTAAAATGCTGAAATTTCACAGGAGTTCCTCATGAGATCTTGGACATAGATTAATTACCTGGTTCTTGTGGTTAATAATAATTATAAATGTGGCTCTTTGTGAGCCATGAACATGAAGTATAACAATATAATACACTATACAGGGACTATATCTCTGTACTGTTCTAGCAGTGTCACCAAAGGGACAGAGGCAGCCAAAGAACTGAAATACCTTCAGTGAATTCCTGATTTCACTGTTGAACAGTTCCATTGTATGTAGGTTTGATCTTACTCTAGCGAGGGTCTTTTTAATATATACTGTTAGAAACTGGAAATGAGGATCCACACACTACCCAATATATTACAGCTTTAAATTCCTAGAAAAGGGGTGAATGTTCATTTCTCAAGAGAGTCTATCTACTTGGGGTTTTCTAAGTTACAAATGGTGTTTTATTGAATCCAGGAAAAGTGAAGAAAAAACATCCTATTCTATCCTTAAGGTCAGCCTTCCAGATCACATTTCAGGCAACTATTACATGCTCTCATTTATTATGCTTTCTGACATGAGGCCTTCCCCTGAGGTTGCTTTCTAACAGAGGTTTGCTGCCTTTGAATATGAGCGTTCCCTTTAGTCACCATAACTAGTAGCCATTGATGGATGTGTCTTCCATGAATCTGTCTAACTCCCTTTGAAAGCCATCCTTGCTTGTGGCCAACCCTATATCTACTAGCAGTGAATTCCACAACTTAACTATTCATTGAGTAAAGAAGTAGGATGCTACCATGGAAGACTGAGTCAGTCACAAAATCTTTAAAGATCTCAAGCCAAGTATCCTCCTGTGGTGAAGGTAGTTGTTCCTGAATGGTGTTCCCTACAGACAGAAACATCATTTCTATTCTGAAGAACTTCCTCCTCCAAAGAAGTTGATGAAAGCCAGGACTGGGTCTTTGATCTGAGGATGAGGTACTTTTGGAAAGAAGCATGTAAACTCTGGGAAACAAAAGGGGTTATTAATTAAACTTTTTGTCTACTACTATTACCAATTTCCCCCACATTTACTCAATCATGGTTTTTGAAAATTGGGCAAAGCTGCAAGGCAAAATGTGGCCACACAGCAAATAGTGGGAAATCGACACAATCAGGGCAAAGTGAAGAGCGGGGGCGGAGCAGCGGCTGTGGGAAATTGGTCATTGTTTCTAGGAAAGGGAGCATCTACATAAATAAAAAGATGCAATGCATCCCCATAGCTGACAAAATTATCGCTTATAGTCATATTAAATATTCCTAATTAGTAGCCAAATTGTCGTAAAACACAGAAAGCATGTCCAGTTCATGTTTAAAAATAGTTAAGAATGAATTGTGGGTTTCAACTGTGAACAGAAATCAAAACTTGCACATAACAGGCAAGGTTTATTTAATTTCCTTGAATCTTTCTTCTCTCTTAGAATGACAATTTCACAGAGGTGTTTTTATGTTGCACAAATACATACTGGCAAAGAGCAATTTTTAGAAAAATATCTTGGAAAAACTGCAACCACCATTCACCAATGTCACTTTGCTTTCTTTGCAGAGTTAATTGTGGATGTGCCAAAAAGTTTCTTTCCTGTAGATCTCTGGAGAGGCATTTCTACTGCTGTATTTCAGATTATGTCAGCATTTTTCATTCCAACACCTTGATCCTAAACACATTATGTGAAAATAACTCCTGCTGAAATAAGAGAGTCATAATTCATTCATACATGAGCTTTTCAGGGGAAAACTCTGGAAGAAGAATCAGCCTGGAATGGCTCTTTCTCTTTTGGATTCAAGTTCAAAGTTTATTTTGATACAAGGTCAGTAATAATAAGGATAAGGATAAAAAATTAAAAAAATAAAAATACAAATAATAAAATATGACTGAGTGCTGATTGTGAGGGGACAGAGACAGGGAGGTTATTATTAAGACTTGGTCAGCCGCTTGTATATCCCACAAGCTCAAAGACAGAATTTAGCTATTTTATTTGTTATCTACGATAATCTCCTGGCTGGAAGCATTTGGTATGCTGCAGAATAATTGGATATTTCTGTATCTGTGCCCTATCTGATAGTAGGGCATGATCCCAGAGGCACTGTTTAATTGTTTCTTTTGCTTTTTGGTACCCAAGATGCAATAGGAGTTGAGGGGAGAGGCCCTGCTCTTGGAGTTTCACCTCAATTGCTCTTTGCCAGGATGAACGGTGACTATCGGCAAATATCAGGGGTGATAGGCCCACTGGACTGAAGGTGAGTTTTAATAATCAGATGCGAGTAGCCACATGTGAGTCTCCAAGGGGATCATCCCAGTCTCTATCCTAAGAAGGGTGTCTGGAGTACATTATGGGACTCCCAGGATTGATCGTAGGAACTTGGATTGTACCACTTCCAGGAAACTCCTTTCTTTAGAAAATACAGAGGTGGGAGACAACCTTTCCTCAAAAGACCGTGATTCCTGCAGGGATAAAGGAGGCTCCTTTTGTAAAGTAGAATCTTAGAAATCTGATCCTAGCTGATTGTAAGAATCGCTTAGAGTCAGATTCTGATGTCCAGGCCCTGGAAATACTGCTGCCTATCAACCTAATTGTGTCATGGCTGCAGCAAAATGACCCCGTCCTGTCCCTTGGAAAGGTCCTTGTTCCTCCGACCACCCTTCTGAAGGCTTTAGCCACCACTGAAGCTATCCTCCCAGAATAGTGGTGTTTCTGAGGCTTGGATTAGTAGCTGTTCCCTCTCTGCCAGCCTTTTCTTTCTTTCTCTCTCTCTCTTCTTTCTTTCTTGCCTTCTGACATACTTCCGGTGATGTCAGGTGGTGTAGCATATGCAAATAAGTTATGCTAATGAGTTATGCTAATGAGCTCCTGCACCTCTTTTTCTATTAAATGACCCCTGTATGTGTGCATGGTTCCCCTGTTTGATCCAGCAGCCAGTGCTGCATGGATAAGCCTATTTTAAAAAAAAAAAATCTCGAAAAGCAGCAATTCATTTTTCAGGAGGAGATGCATAGGACTGATCCCTGCTACTTAACCGATAGGATTTTAGCATGTAAAAGGGTCTCTGTGAGCACAATTCCATCAATCCTGTGCATGCGCCTTTGTATTGGCATGACCTAGTTGGCTTCTGGTGTGGCCAGTGTCAGATATATTGTTGTAAAAGGCAGCAGTCAGGGAGCCTGGTGAGCCCCTTTTTATAATATCTTAGTGGTAATAGACTTGTTTTGTGTATATGCATAAGTATATATGCGATTCCAAATTCAGCCCCTAGTTAAAAAGGGTCTGTAGTCTAGTGCTGGGAAAGACCTCCTTCTCAGGCGTAGGACAGCTGTTGCTAATCAGAATGGACATTTGTATGATCTGCAATAAGGCCATCAAATCTGTGGCAGCATCTGCACATCACTTAATCTGAGGGCCTGGAAATGCAAGTAACAATAGCAATCACCATCATAAACAACACCAAGCATGCTGACATGTTTGCTCCAATGCTTGTTAAATCCTCTCCACATTTCCCTAGACCACTGGATCAACATAACCACGTCTTTATTCAGACACTTTTATGGATGTTTTCTTTAGTTAAAATAAAAGGTCTCAGTTGATTTAAAAAAAAAAACACCCAGCTTTATCCTGAACTCATTTGCGTTTACATCAATACAAATGCAGAATAATCCCATCTGAAGTGCATTTAGAACTGCGCTAAAATTAGACGGAGAGTGGAATCTTTCCCCTTGCTGGGGAAGGGGACTGTTCATTATAACTTCCCATGGATTAGTAGAAAGAGTTCCTTAGAGTTGCTCAATGTCAGAACACAGAACTTGTAAATCAGCAGACTAGAGCTCAGGTTAATAGCCCCAGCTGCATTAATACGCACAGGAACTATCAAGTGGAATATGCCCTGCAATTTTATTATTATTATTATTCCAGGGGAGAAAGCGGGGGGAGGGGGGGGGGAGACCAGCACATTATAACAGCTTGGAAAAATGATGCAGCAAAAGGAAAAATAGTTTGCTATGTCCCAAGGGACAGTCAATTACAGTTTATAAACCACAAAACTGAGATAAGAAACTGAAAGTCACTGATGTATCAGAACCAGTAAGAAAAGATGACAATATACATCAAAATAATGCAATCCATATGAAGCCTTGATTACTCTCTGCAGCCATCCTGTTTGATAAAGCGGTGAGTAAACAGTGCACTGCTGGCTATTAAAATGCCTTCCCATGTTTACTTGCTGAGCTGGGTGGATGGAGTCAGGAAGAGAAAAAGAAGAAGGAGCTTTGTGTGCTGCTTTTGATGTAAATTTGAAAGCACTTTCTGTAGAAATAATGCCTTCAGAATTCAGTCAAAGTTCTCTTTTCCCAGAGAAGCCAGATTTACAATCTTTTCTCCTTTGCATCATTACCAAAGTGATGTGTTCATTCATCTGAGCTTAAACCACAAGCCCTGTACTTTGACAATATTTGTCTTCACTGATACATTTTCCATGCTCTGAACAAGCAGCCACTTTGAAGTCCACCTCTTCCCACAAGCCCCTGTCAGCAAACATATCTTTCGCCAGCCTGCAGTAAGGCATATTTTTTTAATTACCCACCCTGAAACCACTAACAAAACGTACAACCTTCAAGGAACTGATTGATCCAGTGGATCGCTGTTTTCCCACTGTGCATATCACATGTAGACAAAACAACAAAATCCCCACATATATCAAGTTTTAAAATGCAATTGAAACAGACAGCAACACAGAAATGTCAACATTCACTCTTCTTGACTTTATCAGTAAATGCAATCCTGTATCTGTATGCTCGTCATTCTCTTTTAGTAGCTTTGACTGGTCTGTCATTCTTTGCCCCTACTTTCATGAACTCCAATCTCAATATCTGTTAGAATATCTATCAGGGTTAATCTGGATATTTATTTAAGTCTTAATTAATTAAGATCTCTGGCGGGAGGGAAATACCATGGAAACAGTTTTGTGACAGCAAACTAAAGTGAAAAAGCAGAATGGGAAATTTGGTAATTCTGGAAAAGATCTCTAGGGCTGATTCTGCACCAGTGGTTGCCCTGGCATCGTCCCCTGATAACATCTACGGCAGAGCAACAGTTCCCCACTTGTTGCCCGGATCAGCAGTTGGCCTGAATCTAATCCTCTTTCCCCCCGGATCTTCTGTTTCAGGGATTTTCAGGTGGGTTTTTTGCCATGGGGTTGAAGTTGGGCATTCTAGTGGAGAACTCACAAACTGGGATTTCTTGCTCCACCCCTTTAATGCTCCTCTGCTTCTTTCCCTCCCCTTTCCCGCCTCTTCTCTCCCTTTCCCACCCTGGCGTGAGTGGGTTCCCCCCCCCCCAATCGTTGTGTTACAACACCATGACACAACATTGATCCATCATTGACTGGCATTTAAATGTAACATCGTGTATTTTGAAAAGGGGTTTCCTTTGCCCCCAGAGGAATGGTGATGATGCTGGGCTGCCTCTTTTCTTAAACCACATTTTGTGGTCACACAGTCCCTGCACTCAGAAGCTGATTCCCCACCCTTTTGTGAGATTCACGTTGCGACATTGTAACATTGTGTATTTTGAACAGGGGTTTCCTTTGCCCCTAGAGGAATGGGTGACCTAGGTGCTGTTGTGCCATTTCAAACAAGTCATTAATAGGGTTTCCACTGAGTCGCAGGGATAAGAGTATTCGACTCTCTGCACCCTTCCTTGACCACTTCCCTCCCTCACCCCTTTGCGAGCATGAAAGTGTTGGCCTCCATTTTTTGGTTGCATTGCAAAATAACAGCCACAGCTGTTTCATGCGCATGTGTAGAGGATTCTTGTTGCTCTGTGGGCGGGTGCATTACAATGCAACTCCACCTCCTTTTTAAAAAAAAGTGGGAGGGAGGTGCGAAGGCATGATGGTGTTATGATGCAACTCCACCTACGTTAAAAAAAAAGTGGGGTGGGGGGAAGGGGTGGGGGCATGATGGCGACAAAAGCTGCTGGTGGCACTGATATTACATGGATGCTTTTCGCAGGCTTTGAAGCTCATCATATGAAAAAATCTTGGCCAATCATGACTTTGTTGCATCACGATGCAACTATGCACAATTGTTTCATGCGCACGCATAGAGCATCCTTGTCGCTCAGTGGGTGGGTGCATTACAACGCAACTCTGCCTACATTTAAAAAAGTGGGGGGGGGAGAGGGGCGGGGGCTCAAGATTTGGGGCAAGAACAGATGCAGAAATGAAGACCCGGGATCAACCCAGGTCAGATTCTTGTAATACGGAAACGCGTGCACTCATTCGGACCAATTAAACCCGGGTGGAAAGCAAAGCAAAGCACTGGAGCGGAATCAGCCTAGATCAGGGGTGGGCAATTGTTTTGGCTCGAGGGCCACTTTGTGGAGGGCCATACCTTTTAAATGATTGCATTCATTAGTTAACCCTCGCTTTGGCGTGGCCCGGGGAAGGCAAGGGTGGGGGTTGGCAAGGCTCCCTGGACTGCTGTGGCCCTGGGAAGAGGAGGATGGGGGAGGGAAGGTAACTTACCTTCCTTCTTCTGCCTCCTCATTGCCCAACAGGGCTGCTGGGAGCAGGGGGTGGGGCTTGGTAATGTGCCCGCCCCCTGGATACTTAACTCCCGGAGCACCACTTCTTTGCACTCCGGGCCCAACGGAGGCCTGACTGAAACCACATGGCCAACTGTCTTGGCGGGCTGCAAAAAACTCTGTGGCAGGCTGCATGTGGCCCACGGGCCGCAATTTGACCACCCCTGGCCTAGATCATCACATTCCATTCTTTGTACTCTTGTAAAATCTTCAATGCTTTAATTTGTATTATCCAGAGTATATTATGTTATTAGATAAATAAGTACAAAAGTACCATATAAGAGATGGCATACATGGCTCAAGCACAGGATTATTAGCACATGTTTAAAGAAAGAAACCTTTTTTTAATTTTAAGAAAGGTATCAATTAGCATTTGGACCATGATAGCAGCAGCTTCATCAAAAATAGTATTAGCAGATTGGGAGCAAAAGCTTGACTACTTATAATCACTGACTACAATAAGAGATTAATTGCACTTCTAGTTAATTAATTAATTAATTTTATAGGTCACCGGTTTTATAGTTGGAATAAAATGGTTTCTTATCAGAAAGAAAACTATATAACTCCAAAACTATATAACTCCAGAACTCCAAAATCAAGGAAGAAAGTTGGACAAAGAGATTTTTGGAAGCATTCCGAGTTCCCTTGCAGCTGGGGAACATCTAAACAGCGCCTCGTTTTCATCAAGAAATGTCATTCAATAGTTATGCATCGAAATCAGTAGATACACATCAAAATTTTCAAAAAAAATTACTCACAGGGTTTAGATTTCAAATTCTAATATCCTTCCAGGTCTTCCCATTTGCACTTACAAACTATAGTCAAGATAACCCACTTCCTCTATGAAATCAGTTGAGCTAAAGTAAAAACTGCCAGAGGAACCTTTTATAATGATTCCATGGTAATCATTCTAGTATAATTTTTGATGTGGGTATTGGTGTTCTGTGAGCACACATAATTGTGCCAAATCTTTTAAATGTTTTTTTCCCAATGTTTTTTAAAAAATCTTTGGCTTGATGCACAAACTCTTGTACAAGCTAAGAAGAAGAGATGGGGGAGAAAAGGTTGACTTTGTATAAAAATGCACATTATTTGGCAGCGTTGCCATGGACTTTGAGATTGATTTGCATTGCACAGAACACTCAAATGCAAATTGCAATCCACAGTTTATACAATTAGTCACATGTAACTATGCACAACTAGAAGTGAAGCAACACATCTATAGGCAAAGCTTCATGCAAAACAAGCAATCAAAACAATTTCTGAGCTTCTAGCTGATATTTTCCAGGCCCATCTGTGTGCATGTGATTATACATCCAGCTCTGCTCTTATCCCCTTCTTGAATTGCACCTTTGAAAGAGGAAGGGAAAGAGGAGAAAAATATAATGAAAACCATGGTGTAAACCACTGGTTCCCAAAGTGGGCAATATCATTCCCAGGGCGGGGGGGGGGGGGGGGGGGGCGCTGGAACAATTCAGGTGGGCGGTAGGAGCCTTGGGTGTAATTGGGCACTGAATAAAAATAAGGGGGCAGTGGAAGCATAAAGAAAGAAGACTCCAGAACCTATCTAAAGCAGCCTTTCTCTGCCTTCTCCTGGTCTTCCCTGGGATTAGGGAAGGAGGTGGAAGTGGAGAGGAGTCCCCACAGCCAATCACAGCCATGCATTTGCAAACTGCAAATTCATGTGCACCCCTGTAAGTCTGGTGTTGCTGCTGGGCTCTTGTGTGGTGGTTGCTGCTGGCCTCTGGCTTCAGACCTTCAGCTGCATTTTTTTGTCCACTTCTTAAAGGTAGATTTCCAGGGGGGTGCTGAGTAATTTTTTTCTGAAAAGGGGGTGGTAGGCCAAATAAATTTGGGAACCTCTGGTGTAACCACTATTATTGCACTTGCAGTTGTCTATGGTTGTACGTTGGAACATAGGCATCAACTTCAGGGGGCTGGGGAGCTGGAGGCCCCCCCCCCAAACTTTTCCAGGAAGTGCTGTGCCTCCCCCAGAGACAATGGCCTGTGATGTCTCTGCTCCAGCCCCAGCCCCCCCCCCTCCCGGGAAATTGGAAAGTCTACACCCTTGCGTTGGGAGGAAGGAGGCATGGTATATCCCCATCTCACCAGAACTTGGAAGCAAAGCAAGCGAAGCAAGGTCAATACTTGGAAGGGACCAAGAAAGACTCTGTAGAGGAAGGCAATGGCAAACCACCTCTGCTTCTCACTTGCCTTGAAAGCCCCTTGCTGGGGTCGCCATAAGTCTGCTGTGACTTGACAGTAATTTATGGACACTCAGTTGCATATATCTGCTGATCTGATTCATAGCAGGTTGTACAACAATTTTGTAAAGGAAGGAAAAGAATCATTAATGCATCTAAGTGTAGCCAGGAGATCCTATGATTGTCTGGCAGCTGGAAGTTCCAGCTCTTTAGCATTATCCAGGGTGCACCACATGGAGATGAGTTAGAGTCAATCTATACATTTCTGATGTCACTAAGATGATATCCAGGAAGTCTGCTTATGCTGATGACATGGTGATTGCAGTAAAACACAAATTGTTTAAAAGGACTAAAGAAAAACTGACAAGGAACCTAGGAATTTTGGCTGACTACTATCATAAATGGCGGCTCATCCCAAGTACAGGAAAAACAGAATGCTCATGCTTCCATCTCAATAACAATCTTTCCAACCATGAACTGAATGTCTACCTTAATGGTGCCCAACTTACATGCAACCATACACCTAAGTACATTGGCATTACCCTGGACAGGACCCTGAGCTATAAACACCATCTTACCAATGTAGAAGCAAAAATATGCACACAAAATAACATTCTCCAAAAATTATGTGGTAGAACTTGGGGTGCATCTGCTACAATACTTAGATGCTCAGCTTTAAGGTAGGTGTACAGTGGTGCAGAATATGGTGCTTCAGAGTGGCCCAACAGCCCCCATGTCCACAAATGGGATGTCCAATGCAATACAACAATGAAAACCATCAGAAAATGTATTAAACCCACTCTGACCTATTGGCTACCTACATTGCGCCACATCACTCCCCCACATCTCTGAAGGCAAGATGCTTTTCATCATGAATATAGAAATATCATTGAAAACAGAGAGCTGCCCATCCACAAAGACATGGCTGATGCAGGCCTATCCTGACACCCAGCAATAAGATCTGTACAAATCCTGTAATCACAAATTCTAGGGATCTAGAGAATGAATGGTTGCAAACCATAACCTGATTGTTATGTTCTATTACGTTATGTTGCATTACATTGTCAGGGCTCTGGTATCCTAACTCCCTCATTCCTATTGGCTGCCAAATAAAGACTCCTTATTGGTCTTGAAGCCAATCCAAGGAACCAATCACAGAGCCCTGCTTAGGTCCAATGAGACTGCGTGTTTCCAGTTACAATGTATACAGTTATTTGTTGGAACACTATAAATTGAGTGCCACTCTTGCTAGAGCTGTCCCTGAGCTGAACAATGTTTTGAATAAAAGCTTGCATTTGATTTATCGTCTCCTGACTCAATACTTAATACTGATAAATAAAAACCAACAAGAGGCCTGCAGGATTTGACTTGCCATGTAAAGTATGGAAGATGGCAAATAGAATATGAACAGGTTTTGGCAGCTGTGCAGACCTGTTGTTTAAATGGGGCCAATTACCAGAATCCGGATGCGATTGTGGTGCAGCCCACCAAACTATTTTCCATCTGTCACAGGAATGTGAGTGTCATGCTTTCCAGGGAGATGTGATGGAGCTCTTTGTATTCTCCTCAGCTGTGACTGAGTGGATTGACAGATATTAGTATTTAGGGGAATAGTCCAATCTGTCTGCATAACTGTTGTATCTCCTTGGCTACATATTTTATATTCTTACATGCTTCTTGTGTGTAACTCTGCCATATGATAAATAAATAAATCTTATTTTCTTATGATATTTGAACATACCATTTTACACTGAGCATCCTGGATGATTATCCTGATGGTTTTCTTAAAATTCAAAATTAACAGCATTTTGAGTAGTTTTACATTGTTTGAAATGACTGCATTCACCATGATGACTGGCCAGGTATTCACTGTTGACCCACATTCCCATTTAATCATTTCACTGGATTATTTATATGCCTGGGTAATTATAGACAGGTCATGCACAATTTACACCGTATGTACTAATCTTACATATGCTGTTTTGGTACCTGCACATTAACAGAATGATGTGACCTTTTGAACAGCCACTGAAAGGTTGATGAACAATCAAACTGATCATCAAAAAAATCAGCTCCCTGTTTGTGACCAGCAAACACAATGTGAACTGAACTGACAGGTATCCAAGTATTGAATCATCCAGACAAAATGAGCAAGACTGGAACAGTGAAATAAGCCACACAGCTTCCCTCCCCAAGCAGGATTTATATAGATTTTTGTAAAATATACCAAAGATGGTAGATGAAGATGGGAATGGGGAAACTTAATATGCACACACTTTATTTGATCCAGTTCTGAACATTTAAAAAAACAACCAGACCTTTGTCAAGGATCAAGAAATTTGAAGGGTGATCAAGCACTGCTGGCAAAGACTTGTATGTGTGGATCAGAAAATTTATTTATGTACTTATTTGGAAAATGTATATGCTACCTGTCCAGATAGCTACTTAAAGCAGCTTATGACTAAAATAATAAAACAAAACCATTGACATACCACCATTAAGAACAAACCAAAGCATAAGGAACAGTATAAAATGAACACTGGGCAGCAATAACTGCACTTTTTATCTGGACTCTAACTATGGTTCAGGATGCCTGAATTTATTGGTGTTAGGTGTGTTCTTTTGGCATAAACAGGTGAAAAAAATACCTGATAAATTTCTTATTGGTATTTTTCAGGTATTTTTTCAGCCGTTTGGGTACTTAGCTGGCTATCTGAAAATGGCCAACCCAAAAAATCTAAAAAAAATTCAGGATTTTGGGGGACTGACGGATAGCCTCAGTTAAAAGGGCATTTAAAGGGCTCTCAGTCTCTTTAAATGCCTTCAGAGTGAACTCTCAGCTTGGAGAAGGCATTTAAAAGGACCTAGAGCCTCTCTTGCCATGATCTCTTTAAATGCCCTTTTTTCCTCTATTGGAAACCATGGAGGATGGGGCACCTTTTTTGGGGGGGCATAGAATTGGACCCCCTGGTCCAACATATTTGAAACTTGGGAGGGTTTTTGTTTGTTTGTTTGTTTAGAAGGGGCGCCAGCAGCTATGCTGCAGATTTGGTGTCTCTATGTAAAAAAACAGCCCCTCAAGCCCCAGATACCCCCAGTTCAATTCTCCATTATAGCCTATGGGGACCATTGACTATAATGGTCCTTGTAGGGTATAATGGAGTCAGAACCCCCCCCCCCCAATATTATCTGAATACCATACCAGTATGGGGATTTGGGAATATCGGGATATTTTTGGGATCAATATTCCCAAATCCCAAAAATACCAGGGGGGAGGAGCTTTGCACCCCCTGATCCATCAGTGGCTATTAGCCACAAGGTATAGATAGGATGTCTCAGTCTGGGGCAAGTGATGCTCTGTAATCTTGGTATTTGGGGGGGGGGCAACAGTGGGAGGGCTTCTAGTTGGGAAGCTCTGCATTCTGGAAATGATTTGCCACAGGGTTATGGCTTATAGTTTTCTTTTTTCTTTAATTTTTCTTTATGTTTGATATATATGTCTATTCCTTGCATGCTTTGAAAATGCACCTGTCTTTATGGCAATTGTTGTGAATCTAAGAGCAACCTCTTAGCAGGACCCTCCAGGTACCAATTCAGAAGGTCAAGATATAGAGAAAGGCATTGTTGACAACCATGTCCATAGTTTTGAAACTTCCTCCTTCTCATGTCTCCAAGGTCCTCCTGAAACTGATATGCTTCATTTAAAAGTTATGCCATTGACTCAGTTTAAACAAGAAGTTGAACCCCAAAAAAGTTCCATGGGTAAGCTCTTTGCCTTACAAGCATGGTGTTCAAATTAGGCCTAAGCCCCTCTTATTTGGCACTCAGCAGAGAGTATTGATGAACATTCAATTAGTGTCTACTTTTTAAAGTATTTTTTAAAAAGATGTTCAGGGAGAAGGTGGGGGGATTCCAATTAATAACACCAGAAAGTAGATGCATCAATTCATATTAACTCACTTGGTAAATACAAGCTTATCAATACTTGTGTTTTAAGTTGTGGTAATTGAGCTACCATACAAAAGTTGCTGCCAGTCACCTGAGGATTGTTTTGTATTATAATTCCTAACAGTTTACAAGAAGATTCTTGTCTATAATAGCAGAACCATTTAATAATAACTACAGGGACTGTGCCTACTTGGTGTAGCCTAGAGGCCATTGTCAAAACAATCTCTAGTCACTAGATTGCTCATATTAATTGATGGAGCATATTGGACAAGGAGTTGGGGAAAGTATCACTCCATTAGCCTGGAAAAAGCAGGAAATATACAATTTGTCATCAAAGGAGAGCAATTTAGTCAAGTTTATGATGAAGCACTGGTTTACACTGACATTATCACTTCATGATCTTAATACTGAAAACTGGGCATGCACAGATGTAGCATAAAAAATATAGCACCATAGATAACTTTCTGTCTTCTCAACTCACTTGAAAAACAGTGTTTCAATGGAGTCAGCTAGTGATGCTGATTCCTTGTTGCAAGGGGTTCAAGCTGAAGAATTCCTGGCAGAGCAACAAAGAGGTAAATCTTTAAAAGACTTGTGGCAAAAAGCAGAAACTACAACCCAAGAAATAACTGTAGAGAACCCTTGCTTATTTAAAGTTGTAGACCAGCAACTTCAGCATTTGCGCTTCAGATACAGAGAAGGGCCACAGGAGAGTTCTGGGTTCAGCCCATTCAAACTCCCCTTCAGAAGACAGGTGAGAGGGCCATTGGATCTCCTGAAGGAAGTGTGGTCAGTGAAAGAAAACACTGAGAGCCAAGATGTCATATCTTATCTCCAAACCCCCCAGGAAAACTTACAAGAGCTGAGAGCGGCTGCTACAGACAATATGAGAAATGCCTGGTAGAAGATGTGGTATGATTCTAAAGCCCAGAAGAAAACATAAACTTGAAGTGGCTTGGGAAGGACCTTTCTGAGTTGGTCACAAGGTTTCTGTTGTAAATTACATGGTAACTGTAAATGCTGATGGGGATAACAAGAGAGTTCCTGCTTTTCTACAATAAATCTCTGACCTGGGCAAAAACCAAATAACTTCACTATCACAGTGTGGGACACACAGAAAATTATAAATTGTTTATTAACACATGCTACAAGGGGGCTGCTCAGTCACAAAATGGGGAATAGTGTTTTTGCAGTTTTATTTTGGCAGGAAAATCTGCCTCACAGTAAAACAAGCAGCAGGAGTCCATCATATTTGGTGGCAATGGTGCAATAGCAGAAGATTCGGCAGAGGTGATAGTGAGGGAATACCTCACCAAGTCCCCTAAGCCCATTTCCACTGATCCCCTGGAGTACTGGTCACACAAGGCTGCCATCTGGCCTGATATCTCTTGCATGGCCATGAGTCTCCTCTCCTGCTCTCCCACCAGTGTCCAGAGTGAGTGGGTGTTCTTCCACCTGGGAGGCAGTCTCAGACCCCACTGTTCCCACCTTGATCCAGCCAGGGTGGATGAGTTGGCATGCCTCAAGCTCAGCCTCCTCTGCTGGGCTACCCCTATCTGAACCTCACAGGGTAAGATCCAGGCCTCCTGTTTTCCCCTGCATGTCCCCCCACTCCTCCTCCTCTTTGAGTGATACAGCATGCATCCTCTGGGTTGCCCCTTGGTGTTTGGGTGGGAGGATGGCTGCCTCTGCCTGGTCGGGGTGGGCTGGCCCCACACCAAACCCTTTCTCACTGAAATTTCCCAATGAGAAAACCCTGGGATACCCCCTTAAAAGTAAAGAAAATCTCCTTCACCCAACATCTATCACATGAAACAATATCTCCCTCATAACATAACACCTACCTCTTGGAACAACATCCACCTCAGCAAACATCTACCTCAACAAACCTCTCCCTGTACAAGCAAGCCCCCATTTGACTACCCCTTGCATTTCTACAGTTCATAGCAGGGGATCTCTTATCTGTACAATTTGTTCAGTTAATGGTGAATAACCAGAAATTTCACCTAGGGGTAGGCTTTGAACAGAGGATTTATGTGTTTGGGCCTGGGAGCATTGTGAGCACTCCTCACTGAGTTCCAGGGTTTGCTAGTGTTTACCCTTCTGAACCTACACCTGACATTTTTCCTGGGTTCTCTTTCTTTGCAGGGCCATAATTCAGACCCCCCCCCCTCAATCCAATCTGCACATATCTTGGAGGGCATGTAGAGGAGCATCAGGGCAAGGTCCCCTGCAAGTTTGATGCTTCTAGCTTGCACAGGGTCAATTCTATGCACTCCTAAACTTCCTGGACCTGTGCCTGGCATTTCCCCAGAAAGCACTTTCCTGGGGGCACCGTCTTTTGGAAGGGGGCGTAACTCAGACCCCATAAATCCAGTCCTCACCAAACTTGGCAGCAGTAGAGGAGAGTCATCAGGAGATCCTTTGTGATTTTGGTGTTTCTAGCGGGGCGGGGGGGGGGGGCATTCTACCTCATCATGATCCTCACAAACCGAACTGTTTGTGGTTCATGAGCCAGGCACACCACAAATCATGTACTGAACCAAACAGCATTTTCCCAATATGTGCCCATCACTATTCACATCATCTTCTGCTCATCAAAACTTCAAATCTACCATTTGGAGTTAGGACTTTGCACTTTTGATCCAATGCCTGTGCAGATTGCACCTGTGCATTAAGTTTGGCCAATAGCAAAGCACTCTCATTTAAAGCCTAGGTAATCCAAGTGCACTAAAAGGGCATCTCTAGCCCTCCATATTTGTAGTTGGCTCCCTCCAGAGCCATTTTCTTTTCTTTTTTTTATTTAAGTTTTTATTTTAATTTCTGATAACATATAAGGATAATACAAAATCCAATGAACGGTGTATGACATTGCAACCTCCAGAGCCATTTTCTAGCACCACAAGCACAAAATCCCCACTTCTTAGGGAGAAGCAGAGTATATTTTTCTTTACCCTATTTTACTCTCCATCCTTAATTTAACCTTCCACACTTCTCTACCTGCTCTCTGTTCCATAACTCCTCTATTTCCAATTCTTAGCCTGTTGGACCTTCTGCCAGCCAGTCTTTCCAATTACATCCTCTTCCTGGTCAGGCATTTCTTCCTTCCTACACAAAATTCCTTCCCCATGTAGCCCATCACAACTTCTGGTCACTTTAGGCCAATCCTTCACCCATCTCTTCTATTCAGGTTGGTTTGCTAAGGACTAGTTATATGGCAGAACACACAATTTAAAATAACTTCAGAACTAACTAACTAACTAAATAAATAAATAAACTGTGTACTCAGTTATGAGTAAAACATCTATACACTAAACTATAGTAAATTATTGTATTGGGTTGTCTTATGTAAATTGCCATGGTACTATTGCAAACCAAAGTTAGTCCTGCTGTCTCATGCATTTGTCTTGATTTTCAGTTTTCTCTTCTGTATCTTGCACAGGGAACTAAAGTAACTTGCTTGTTAAATGCTTGTCTCCCATTTTCTCAAAGATTTATTGTGCCAAACTGGAACCTGTGTCTACAACAGATTAAAGGATTCCTTTTTGCCTTGGATCTCATGTTCTAGATTTCGACATTTAGGGGACTTGTTTCATATGGCAGCCTGACATGGGGACTGATGTGGAATATCCTGCTAATTTTGCTGGCAAAAGAGCCAACTGATGAGCTCATTTAAATGGATAATTCCACATAATCTACAGACCGTTAAAGGGTTGAATGGGTTATTTACAAAATCTTAGATCTAAGCTGTTGAGGAGCTCTGATTTATCGGATAAGCTTGTAGATTTTTGCAGGAGATCGGAGTTGTGCTTTCGGTTTGATAGAGAAAGCTCAGATTTGGGACAGTTTTTCTGAACTGATATAGCATCTTTGCTTTAGAAATCCCTAACAAAGGCTCATTCTGCATCTAGCATTCGCTCTGTTGTTTTACCAAACCTACACTGGAACAGAAAAAGATGCGGCTCAAAACCACATTCAGATATCCTGGGCCAATGCTGTACTGACTGCAACGTCACTCCTGAATCTCCATAAAAAAGCCATAAATCTATGCAGACAGTGCCATAAAACTGAGAGATCAAATGAATTTATTTATTTATTTATTTATTTAGATTTATATCCCGCCTGACCAACATAGCGGCTCTAGGCCGCTCACAACATTAAAATCAATATAAATAATATAAATTAATACATTAAAATACAATACAGTTACAATTACAGTTCCAATTGGCGGCAAATTGCAAATATAATCATTGGTGATCTAAAATACTAACACCAGGGCAACGACAGCTTTCCCGGCCAGGAGGCTACCACATACTGTTGTCCCGGGCCTGTATACTTCCCTGGCCATCCATCAATGAAGTGAAATGGGCATGCAGTCTGGACTCTGCCATAAAATCCAACAATCAACCAAAGTGAAAGTGACATGCAATGTAGAGGGGAAATTCGGTTCCAATGTGGGTTTGGTAGAACAGTGGAGAGAATGCTACATGCAGAATGGGCCAAAGATGGAATTGACTCAAATACAGGCAGAAGCTTCACAACAGGAGGGGGGAAGATCAGTAGCTTTTGGTTAAAGTAGGAGAGCTAGCAGTCGATCAGCCTTCTGAATGCGTCCCTTCTTTGAGTGACCAATTTACACTGCTACCAGCTATACTGTTTCCCATTCAAGGACACAAGGTGGGCAAGGATCATTCCACAGTATTTGTGACAACAGTGTTCAAGTATGTACATAATGAATAGGAGCACCATGTCACCAATTTGTTAGTGGATGGGAAGGAGAAGGATATAACCTCACATCTCCTAGAAATGCATGCGTGGATAAGAGGACATGTTTGCTAAACTGGTTAGGGTCATCATTAGTGGGAAATCAATGTGGGTCAGGGAAAGGAAGAGGAAAACCACCTGTACCCCCAGAATTTACTTTCATGGTCATACACCAAGTTTAGTGTATCATCCCTCAAAGTTTAGTGTATCATCCCTCATCCCTCAAAGAAGCATCTCTTTTCAACTACCTGCAGCTGGAAATTTTTGTCTTGTCTTGTTTATTCACTTTGGTCTCTTGAACTTGTTTTGTTGCATTTGGAAGTGAATTGTTTGTTTTTTTCACCTAGGTATCACTGGTAAACATTTAAGCTATTTGAAGAAGGACTACCATTCATATTTTGTGTTATGGGACTATCAATATGACCCCAGTTGAGGATTACTTGTGGTATATACTGAAAGCATTAGAAGAGGAAAAAAACAAGAAGGAAGAGGAGGGGGGAAGCTATGTTCATGAAATAAATATTTTTCTCTAGGTAAATATTAATGCTGGACTCAAGGGGGAACAAACTTAAAAAATGCCAATATTCAGCATATAACGAACATAACACTCTATTGACTATTCAGTAATGAAATTTCTGGGATACTTCTGGGATTCTCGGTTTCTGGCACTGGCAACTCAATGTCCACATTAAGACTTTTTTTTCCACTGTCTACCGGGGATAAACATCTTCTAAACATAGCAATAGATTACTTTTGATATTATATAAATTCCTCCAAACTGTAAATTTCTGTTTTTCTGGATCTGATGAATGCTATTATTTATCTATTTATCTGTCCTTCAGGGAGGTTTTCTTCTAAGCTAAAATGTAGCACTTGCATTTTGGAATTTTAGTAGAACTCTTCTATGTTTTTGCTAAGAATAGTTCATAGCTATAAGCTGCCAGCAGACAAAAAATGACCTTCCTTACTAAATGGCACTTCAAAGAAATGAACAATATGTTAGTGATATCTTCATAGCCAGCAGTTACATCTAGAAATCTTCCAAGCATGCAGATTATTCCACACACTCTGATGGAGATGGGGATACCCTTTCTCTGAATAAACATACAGAGGCTACATACACATATACACAAACCCTCCATCATGATAGCAACAGCAAGTGGTGCAAGAATGGGTAGCAACCAGGTCTCACCCATACACTATTCCCGAGTTAATTGTTGGTGTTCTCACACTGCAACTTCTCTCCCTTTTCACTGTCATGCCTATGCAAAAGTCAAGTTTCACTCCAACCATTCTGATATATTTAGCTGGCTTCAGTTTCTTAGTGTTTTGCAATTATAATGTACCATCAAATGTTCACCAAAGTTCTCATGTTTATCTACACCAGATTTTGGTATACATGAAGGACAGAGTAAAAAGTTCCATCATAATGCATTACTTACTTTTTGACGTTTTGGTCCTTCTACTATACATGAAGGAGGTTTAGATCTATTGTCTGATAATCCCAGTGGTTAACTTGATTCGTTCCATAACTTCTACTGCAAAAGTTTATCTTGCATTTTTCTCAGGTTCAGTGCAAGAATAAATGAATGAATAAAATGATATGCTTAGCTCCACTCCTTTTCAGTAGTTACTCTACCCGTATCAATTTCTCAACTATTTTTATATTATCTATTTTTCAATCCATCATAAATTTCCACATTATTTTTCAAATAGGCCTCTGCTTTTATGCTCATTTTGAATTATTTTCTCCATTATAATCAAAGCCGTTAAATTAGAATGACTTTGTATAAGGAACTTCCAAAGATTCATGTAATAATAATAATAACTGAAATGAGCACAGATGCAATTCCATTTTCAATAATACCATTCCTGAAGTAAATGAATTTGTAATTCTCCAGTATATCTAAATCCTCTAGATTTATATTCAGATTAAACTTGGGGTTTCAGTGGTCTGAGACCACCAGCATCTTGCCCTTCGCCTCTAGGTCTTACCATCTGTCTTCCTATAACCCCAGGAGGCCACTGCCAGCAGACACTCTTCCTCCTTCATGCCTTCTACCTGGTTGAGGCAAGCGTACACTATCACCTGCCAATCTGAAGAGAAACAGCAACAGCACCCGGAAGGATAATGATGATATCACTTTGGCTCTTTTGGCACCTGTCTATTTCCCTGCTGTTTTTCCGCAGCCACGTCGGAACATTAATCTCCCTTTGCATTGCATCTTGCTTTCATTTTCCTTGTGCATCTGATTATTTTGGAGTTTCTGCATAGTTTTGTGGCCATTCAGCACTGACTTTGCAATCCTTATGGCACTGCCCTGGGATATCTGAATGTGGTTTTGGACTGGACCTTTTGCCTCTTCTGCTTCTGATTCGGAGGGAATAATAAGCAGACTACTTGATGCAGCTTTAGTCATCTCCACCCATTCCCCCATCCCTATTTCCACTTCTATTTAATGTTTACCTGGCACACAACTTGGAAGGCAGGTAGAGGGGCAGCTTGGGGAGGTCCTCTGCGAGTCTGATGCTTCTAGCTTGTGGGGGGGGGCATTTGCCACACTCCGGGCGTGATCATATGCACCCATTTGCGACACAAGAAGGACGATTCTCCACCGGCGCAAAGTGGCGTGATCACACAAACACATCTGGGAAGCATCCTGCAGCCGGTGTCAAAGTGTCACAAACCACTTTGAGCCGGTGGGGAATCGGCTTATTTAGCTACCAGTGAAAAGGCAGTCTCAAATGGTTTGCAACAGCCCAGAACTGACCTTTCCTGGTGTGATCGTGCCAGCACAAACAAGTGGCATTGGGGAGCGGGCTTTTTGGTTTTTTTTTTCCTCCCTCCCATCCCGGTATGTGCATTATCAGATGACCCCGAGGGTGGAGAGGCAAGTCATTGATCCCTTGTAGAAGCAGATAAGCGCACTGAAAATGGCCGGGAAAAAAACCCCAACTTGCCCGCGGCTGTATGTGATCACACAGTGGCGGTTTGCCCTCACAGGTCTATGGACCTGTGTGATCCTGCAAAAGCGGCGCAAATTGCGCTGGCACAAATTTATGTCACTTCCCATCTGGCTTATCTTGCTCGTGTGGACGGGGCCTCCTTTTCCCTCTCCCCTTTGCACATTGGACCCAAGGGAGAGATCTTTTCTTTTCCACAAAGCCAATATGCACACACCTTGGAGGGGGTGTATTAAAAGGAATGACAGGATTGCCCATTGGAAACAATGAGAGAGGCTTGAAGGCCCTTTTTTTTTTTATTAAAACCCTTGGGATGCCCCCCCTTTCTGATGGACCAGCCAGCCAGCTGCTGAGTTTGTATCCCTGTATGCATGCCTGGAGTAGCTAAAGGGAGTGGGAGAGCAGGAGGAGAGGAGAGAATATGAAGTTAACCACAGGAGCTGTGGCTGATGAAATGAGGTCTCAGATGACTACAGAGACAGTGGTGGTGTGCTCATGACAAAGCTACAAGAGCATCCTATAGGACATTTATGAGCTCCTATGAGATGGCAGTCAAGGCCGTGAAGAAACAGTACTACACAGCCACAATTGGGTCTGCAAGCTCCTGCCCAGCCCAATTATTTAGAACGATTCAGTCCATTACTACTTTGCCTCAGGACAGACCAAATGCTAAGGAACTGGAGACTGGCTGTGAGGTTTTTGTGAGCTATTTTGCAGATCAAGCTCCATTGTAACCTTCCCGCCACAGTTGATACAGTAAGTGAACTCAAGGCTCCATGCACGTATTTTTGTCAAGTCCTGGATTATTAAAGTCCAGTCAGCCTAGAATAGAGGAGGTTGACAAATTACTCTTAACTGTTTGCCCTACCACTTGCAGCCTTGATCTGTGTTCGTTGTGGCTAATTAAAGCTGGCTGTGAGGGGTTCCGAGTTGCCCTTAGGGATATTATCAACAAGTCCCTTTCTGAGGGACTGTTCCCTGGGGCACTCAAGGAGACAGTGGTATGTCTTCTCTGGAAAAAACCATCTCTGGACCCGGCTGAATTTGCTAGCTACCAGCTGGTGTCCAATTTGCCCTGTTTGGGCAAATTAATTGAGAGGGCGGTAGCAATTCAGTTGCAGGAGTTTTTGTTTCCCATGTTTATTTTAGGTTTTTATATGTTAACCACACACTTATTGTTACAATATATATTTTTTAGTCTATTACAGATATTCAAGCCAATTATAAAACACTGACCAAATTTTCCAAAAAAAAGTTTTATCCTTTCCTTGCGTTATGTGGCTTAATTTGTCCATTTCTGCCAGTTCCGGTATTTTAAACAAAATTTCTTTTACTGGGGATATTTTTACACTTTTCCAAAGTTTTGCCCAGCAAATTCTCGCTGCCGTCAAAATATATATAATCAAGGTTGTTTTACATCATTTTAATCCATCTGGAATTAGATTTAGTAGAAAAGTTTCTGGAGTCAATAATAAATCCACGCCCAATATTTCACAAATTAACAGTTGCATAAAGTGCCAGAAATTTTGTACTTTCTTGCAATGCCACCACATGTGGAAAAACGTCCCCATGTTTTTACCACATTTCCAGCAAAGGTTGGAAGCGTTTTTATAGCATTTTGCCAATTTCACTAGGTTCCAGTGCCATCTATAGAACATCTTGTATAGATTTTCCTTGAATGGTATAGCCTGCGTATACTTCAACACTTTCCAGATTTTACTCCATTCTTCTGTTTCCATCGAGTGTCCAAAGTCTTGCATCCACAGTATCATATTCACTTTAATCGTCTCTTCATGCATTTCCTCTGTTCATAAAAATGTATATAATTTTTGTATGATTTTATCACTTGAAGTTAACCACCTCTCATCAAATTCATTTTTACTATCATAAAAACCCAATTTTCTATCCATGTCATATCTAGTTTGTAATTGCAACTTCTCCCACCAAGATAACTTAATAGCATGTTTTGTCCTCAATTTTTCTTCCGATATCAGGTTATTTTTATTATCCAGTAGGATTTCATAGCTTGCCTTATTTGCACTATTTATTAACCATGGTTTAACAAATGCTTCCAATGGTGACACCCATCTAGGGGTTTTAAGATCGTATTTAATCTTTATTTCTGACCAAACTTTGCTCAACAGACCCCTTAAAATATGATTATGAAAGTTAGTGTGAATTTTCTCCTTTCCATATCATGCTCACGCAAGCCATCCCATATAGAGGTCATGTCCTTCCAGTGCCAAACACCTAGTTTCATCTAAAGTTACCCAATTTTTGATCCAAGTCAAGGCAGCTGCTTGGTAATAGAGTCTCCAGTTAGGGATATCTAAGCCCCCTCTGTCTTTACTATCTTGCAATACTTTCCATTTTATTCTAGGGGTTTTAGAATTCCACACAATTTTTTTAACAACTTTATCTAATTCTATGAAGAAAGTTTTATTTTTTAGTACCGGTATATTTTGCGGTAGAAATAAAGATCTTGGTAATATATTCATTTTTAGTTTAGCTATTTTTCCCATTAGTGATAACTTAAGATCTTTCCATTTTTCTAAATCTTTTTTAATTTCTTCCATTAATTTATAATAATTATTTTCCATAAGGGCACTGTTTCTGTTAGTAACATAAATGCCCAAATATCTAACTTTATTTAGAACTTCAATTTTAGACAGTTCTTGTACCTCCTTAATAATTCCTGGGGAGCAGTTTTTGGCTATTAATTTAGTTTTCTTAAAATTAACTTTAAGGCCTGCTACTTCTCCATATAGCTGAATTGTTTCTAATAAATGTACAATAGAGACTATGGGGTTTTCCAGTATAAATAGGAGGTCATCTGCAAATGCCCTTGCTTTAAATTCATTACCTTTAACATTAAATCCTTTTATTTCTGTATTTAACCTAACTTGCTCCATTAAAGTTTCCAACACAAATATAAACAATAATGGGGATAATGGGCAACCCTGTCTTGTGTATCCTTTTGTATATCAATATCTGATGTTAAATCACCATTTACTAAAATTTTTGCTTGTTGTTATCTATATATAGCCTTAACCATTGTTTGGAAAAGTGATCCACAATTCCACAGCTCTAGCTTTTGCAATAAGAAATCCCATGATAAAGCCTTCTCAGTGTCTAGAAACATAAATATTGATTGTTTCTCAGGATGTATCTTGTAGTATTCTAGCGCATTAATAAGCACCCGTATATTATCTTTCGTTTGCCTCTTTGGTAGGAAGCCTGCTTGATCTTGATGAATTTTCTGCATTAGGACTTTTTTCAACCTACTAGCCAAGATACTTGCAAAAATCTTGTAGTCAACATTAAGGAGAGATATAGGTCTATAATTATTAATAATATTTCTTTCAGTATCTGATTTAGGTATCAATGTTACAGTTGCCTGCTTCCATGAATCAGGCAATTCTCTTGTTTTTCCTATCTTCTCTATTAGGTTTTTAAAAGGAAGACTAATCTGCTCTTCAGAGACACTATATACCTCTGTAGGTATTCCATCAGGCCCTGGAGATTTCTTTTTCTTCTGTCTTTTAATTGCTTCTACAAGTTCACACATTCCTATGGGGTCAATTAGGCCTCGTTGTTGGCTTTCAGAAAATTCTTGTTTATTTCTAGTTTGTAAATAGGCCTTAATTTGGATGGGATTTTCAGAACTTTGTCTATATAATTCAGAATAATATTTTTCTACAACTTTTTAAAAATGCTGTAATACATATTTGTCTTCCCCTTTGTCATCTTTTAATGAAATTATCGTTCTTTCCGTTTTTTCTTTTCATAATTTATAAGATAGCCATCTTGTAGGTCTGTTGGCATTTTCAAAATAATACTGTTTAGTATATTCTATATTTTTTGCTATCTCTTGTGTTAAACTAAGGTTCATTTTATGTTGCAGAATTTTTATTTTTGTTCTACTTTCTTTTTCCTCTCTATTTGATTTTAATTTATCTTCTTTTAATTTAATTTGTCTCCATAGTTGCTCATATCTCCTATTTTTTTGTTTTCTCTTCCATGCTTCATAGCTTATAAATCTTCCCCTTAAAAAGGCTTTAAAGGCATCTCATACTACATTTATCGAGATGTCCGGTTGGATGTTTCTTTTGAAATATTTTTTAATTTCTAATTTAATTTTCTTTATGAGTTCTTGGTCTTTCAGCGAGTTCAGATTTAATATCCATCTACCTTTCTTTTTTGTTTCCTTATAAGAAATCATTAACAGATTATGATCTGCAAAAGTATTTGTCAATATTTCCACATCTAATAAACCTTGCATCATTGGTAATGTTAACCAAGCCATATCTATCCTAGACCAGGAATTGTGTCTTGCTGAAAAATATGTAGTCTTTTTTTCCTATATTCCTGGTCCTCCAAACATCTATCAAATTATATTCTTCTGCTATTTTAAAAAAGCTCTTAGGTAGTATCAGACCCTGCCTTTTTGTTGTTCTCCTACTCTTCCTATCCCATTTTGAATTAAATACTGCATTATAGTCACCTATCACACAGATGTTTTCAAATTCTTTAATTGCCATTACTTTTGCTAATTCTTTGAAAAAATTTTCTTGATTTTGATTTGGTGCATAGATATTAATTATCAAGAATTCAATGCCTTGCCTATTTATTTATTTATTTATTTATTTATTATATTTATATCCCACCTTGCCAGCGAACCGGCTCAAGGCGGTTATCACTACTATTCTTTCATCTTCTGCTGAATAAAACAGTTGAGGTTGCAAGTACTCCTTCATGTATATTACTACACCTCTCTTTTTTTTTTTTAATATCTGAAGCTATAAATGCCTGACCTAATTTTTTGGTTATTAAATGCTTTGAGTCTTCTCTTTTAATATGTGTTTCTTGAAGGCATATTACATCTGGTTTTAATTTAGTGATCTGGTGAATAATTCTCTTTCTCTTTTGGGGACCATTCAATCCGTTCACATTTATTGATAATAATAATAAGTTGCAGGAGTTTTTGGATGACACCTCCGCATTAGATCCCTTCCACTCTGGCTTCCGACCAGGCCATGGGATGGAGATGGCACTGGTTGCCCTCACAGATGATCTTTGTAGGCATCTGGATTGGGGTGGTTCAGTGGTGTTGGTGTTGCTGGACCTGTTGGTGGTGTTTGACATGGTCAACTACCAACTACTGACCCACCACCTTGCTGTCACTGGGATCCAGGGGTTTGCCTTGCAGTGGCTTACCTCATTCCTTCAAGGTTGGGGACAAAGGGTGGCCATTGAGGAACAACTGTCCCAAAGGCACCAACTAACTTGCAGAGTTACCAAAGAAGCAGTGCTTTCCCCAATGTTATTTAACATCTATATGTGCCTCCTTGCCCAGATTGCCCAGAGGCATGGGCTGGGGTGTCACCAATATACAGATGACACCCAGCTCTATCTGTTGTTGGGCGACCAGTCAGACTCTAACCTGGAAGATCTGGACCAGGCATTGAAAGCTGTGGCTGGTTGGCTTAGATTGTGTCAACTGAAATTGAATCCAACAAAGACGGAGGTCCTGTGCCTGAGTTGGAGTGGTCCGAGGATGAGGATCCCACTCCTGACCTTCGATGGGGCGCCATTTGTGCCAACACCAGAGGTTAGGAGTTTGGGAGGGCTTTTGGATGCCTTCTTGATGATGGAGGCCCCAGTAGCAGCCACTGTGAAGTCAGCTTTTTATCATCTTTGACTGATCAAGCAGTTAGTTCCCTACCTTGAATGCAATGGTCACATCAAGATTGAACTACTGTAATGCTCTCTACATGGGGCTGCCCTTGTCCCAAATCCAGAAGCTGCAGCTGGTGCAGAACATGGTGGCCAGGCTGTTGTTGGGCATTCCTATGTGGGAGCACATCCGGCCTTCACTAAAAGCACTGCATTGGCTGCCTATAGCATACTGAATTCAGTTCAAGGTGCTGGTTTTTACCTTTAAAGCCCTATATGGTCAGGGGCCTACGTACCTGAGAGACTGCCTTTCCCCACAATCTACAATCAGTGCTACAATAGGATCCCAAAACTGTTTGGCCCTACTGGCCCCAGAGAAGTCAGGCTGGCTGCAATGAGGGCCAGGGCCTTTTCAGTGGTGGCTCCACACTGGTGGAATATGCTCCTTGAGGATGTCAGAGCCCTGCAGGACCTTTTACAGTTCCATAGGACCTCCAAGATGGAGCTCTTCCACCAGGCTTTTGATTAGGGGTCGCACCCAAGAAACTGTAGCCCTGGCCCAACACCAACATCACTGTCAACAGCCAATTAACCCAGTATGTTGTCAGCTGGCTGTTGTCTGAAGATGCTGCTATGCCTGCCATCTTACTAGCCCTTTATATTTTATAATATTTATAACTGTATTGTTTTGATTTTATTAATTTTTATTTTAATTGTTTTATATTCTTATGTAAGCCCCCCTGAGCCTGCTTCGGTGGGGAGGATGGGACATATATGAAATAAAATAAATAAATAAAGGCTCAGCTACTCAGATTATCCAGAGTAAGCTACAGTGAGCTGTTAGTGCAGAAAGGGCCTCTGACTCACAATTTATCTAGCCATTGCCATCAGCAGAGCCAAAGTACAACAGCCTGTTGCCTATGTTTGGACAGTTCAAATATGTTTCGTTATACAGAAAAGGTGATTGTCCATGAAGGAACACATACCACCTTACTGCTGCTGCCATCTCCCCATCTGCTGTTTGCCGCATTCCTTAGGTGCATAGAACATAATTATTTCACAGTTGGTGATTTACAAGCTGCAGGACATCTCTCTGTGTCCCTGTCTAACTCAGTGATCATTGATGGAAAAATGTAGTTAACTGCCTTAGTTTGGTCTCACATGTGCATTCTCACACTTACATCGGAATTGTAGAGTTCTCATTCATCAGATTCTTGACTGACTAAAAATTTATCTCAAGACTTGGTTTCTCACAGTGTTCTTGGGCCATCTTGCCCTTTCCATGGAAAGGCAGGAGAACTTTTTGGATTGGGAATCATTCATGTGCATGCATTCTCACTCTGCTCTTAGGAGTGGGAGTTATTTTTCAAGGGAAGAGCTTTACTCCATGGGCAGTTACATGACTCTTGTCTTGCAAAAGAGCTGCTCTGATTTTATGTTTTCATGTGTTAACATACAAAGCAATGCGTGCAGGAAATTCTACATAGGTGCAAAGTGGCTTGATGCAAATTTGAACAAAAATATCAAGGCTATCTGATGGGCTCAGTAAACATGTATCAAATACTTTGATCATGGAGAGAATGAATATCAGTCATGCCTTAAAATTCTTGACATCTCGGGCTGTAGGAGCCTGGGTCCTATTTTTTTAAAAGACTTTTTAAGACTTAAGATTTTTTAATTGTGGCAAGGAAGAGAAACAGCAATGGCTCCAGCAAAGATAATGATACCACTCTGGCAGCAACAATTGCAGTGGTACAGGTAGCAGGGTTGATGGTAGGTTGTGGTGGACAAGAGATCTGCACAGCTGGCAGTAGTGCTAGCAGCTGTTGTTGCTGCTCTTCTTCCTGGCTAGCCTGTGCTCATTCCACTGCCATATCCGAGACCTGATTTAGTCTACCCAGCATTCTATGCCTTCAGCAGCCGTCAGTCCCACGAATTTATTTCTGTTGCAGGCTGAAAGTACACCAGAAATTGATGAAAAGTACAGACTAGTCTTCTGACCACCGGGAGGGCAGTCTGCCCTGACATGGCATCTGGGAGCTCCAGTTATGACGGCAAACCCCTGCAGAGTTGGGCTCACCAGTTGGCCAGCTCTGTAGACCTACATTTGCTTAGTGTTGGCTAGAGAACAATTTGAAAATGGAAGTGAGTGTTTAATTGAATTCCGAGAATTTAAGACAATGTGTGAATTCCCTGTCCCTTGTAACAATAATAGCAGGTGATAGTCACTTTCATATGCTGTACTTCTCAGACATTCTCCTCTGATGTTTGCTTGGAGTTGCTTTGTTCACTTGGATGGGCTTTCTGTGAAATGACTCCAGGATAAGTGGTTTGAAAACTTCAGCCAGGCAGTATTATTTTATCTCGTAAATGTCCCACTCTTTAGCTAGGGAAACAAATGGCTGTTGTTTTTGCACACATTTTTAAGATATGAGAATCAAGAAGCTTTGACATCTTTTACAATTTTGTAAGATGTTCTGTGACAGTGTTATATAAAAACAGTTTCCCAGATAATATGCAGCATCTTACATCTAACGGCCTGCATAAGGTACATTAATTTGCATATAAAGGAAATCAGCAATGATTACTCCTAATCATTTGCCAAATATATTGTGCAGAAAAGATTTCAGTATTGTCAGCACTTTAGAACACATGCAAAGAGCAAAGCACTACGAGAAACTTTCCAAAAAATACAGTCTGTGTAGCAAGGTAAGGTGAGGTGGTATCTGGATAATTACTTGATAACCTTAAAACTGTATCTGAAGACTGTGCTAAATATGATGTCTTTGGAAAAAGCAGCATGTTTCTGGATCCAGCTCTTTTAAGCTCTGACCATGTTTCTTTATAGATTCCCTATGGCATCAGCCACAAGGGGGGGGATTAGCCCAAAGCACAATCATCTTGTATCTTTCCAAGAAGTCCTCTCTGTGTTTGTGTGTTTTCAATAAAAAGCTCAAGAGAAATATTAATGCAGGAGGGAGGAGGGAGGAGAAACAGATTAGCCATGGAATGTATAGGCTATAGATTTGGCTATCTTCAGGCCATCAAACCTCAAAGAAGTGTCTAAGGGAGATATAACTGGATCAGTTCATAAGAGCATAAGAAAAGTCCTGCTGGATCAGACCAATGGTCCATCTAGTCCAGCATCATGTCTCACATTGACCAACCAGTTCCTCTGGACAGCCAACGACAGGACATAGAGGCTGAGGCCTTCCTCTGATGATGCCTCCTGACTCTGGGATTTTTATAGGAAATAGATAAATATCCAGTGTGAGTAAACCCACAGTACCTGCAGTTTCATCTTATGGTAGCCACCCAACAGGCCCATTTCACCACCCAAGTGACCGAAGCTGATGTTTGGGATGCCAAAACCCACTGAAGATGCCAGTGAGCAGCTGTAGCTTATCTGGCTTGGGGGTAGCTTAGGAGCAGATGACAGTGTGGTTTGCATTCCTCATCACTTCCAAGACTCATTCCACTGCCCCTCAGATCTAAGGTGGGCACTAGAGGTTAGCAAGAAGGTAATACTTAAATTGTCCTCAGTGTTAGTTATGGCCTTGGTCACCCTGGTGGATGACATGTACCGGGAGATGGACAGTGGGAGAACAACCCTGTTAATTCTCCTGGACCTTCCAGCAGGTTTTGATACCACTGATCATGGTATCCTTCTGGATCTCTTTTTAGGGCTGGAACTGGGAGGCACTGTTCTGCAGTGATTCTGGTCCTACCTTGAGGATAGATTTAAGACTGTGAAGCTGAGAGACTGCTGCTCTGCCCCCTGGCCTTTGGCCTACAGGGATCCCTATGGTTTTGTCTTGTTCCCTCATGCTTTTCAACATCTAGGTAAAGCCGCTGGGAGACGTCACCTGGAGATTTGTGCTGAAGTGCCACAATATGCACATGACATGCAGCTCTATCTCACGCTACCAGAAGACCCCAGGGAAACTGTGGAAACTGTGAATAGGTGCCTGAAAGCAGTTTTGGAATGGGTAGGGGCTAACAAGTTAAATCTTAAACCTAACAAAATGGAGGGGGGAAGGTCAGACCAGGGATATGTGTTATCCCCTTTGGATGGGTTGTATTCCCCCTGAAGGAGAAGGTTTGTAGCTTGGGAGTGCTCCTGGAACCAGGCCTCCTGTTGGATAAATAGGTAATAACAGTGGCCAGGGGTGCCTTTCAGCAGTTTCAGCTGGTGAGCCACCTGTGGTCTTTCCTGGGCAGAAAAGATCCTGCCACTGTGGTGCATGCCCTGGTAACATCTAGATTAGATTACTGCAGTGCACTTTATGCAGGGCTGCCCTTGAAGACTGTCTGGAAGCTACAGTTGGTACAGAATACTGTGGCCAGAGTGTTGACTGAAGTGTTTCATAGGGACCATATCACTCCAGTCTTGTTTCACCTATACTAGCTTCCAGTTTGCTTCCAGGTTCAATTCAGGTTGCTAGTATGGACCTTTAAAGCCCTGTATGGCCTAGGACCAACATACATTAAGGATTGCCTTCTCCTATATGAACCTACCTACTCACTCTGGTCATCCTTGGAGGACTTGCCTTGGTTGCCCCCACCATTTGAGACTAGACAGGTGGCAACCCAAGAAAGGGCCTTGACTATTGTGGCATCAAAACTTTGGACTTCCCCCTAGAGATTCATCTGTCTCTTCAGTGTCACCAGCAGGTAATACTTTGTTGTTTCTTCTGGCATATCCCCAATAATGGTTATTGGCCCTCCTTCTAGCGTTGTTTCTTTGTGCATTTTTAGTTGAATTTTACAATTCTAACTGTATGTTTAATTGTTTAAATATTTAAATGTTTTCACGTTTGCTGCCTTGTAGACCCTGATTGGGTGGGAAAGCAGCATTACAATGTTATAAATAAATTAAAAATTAATACTCAGTGACAGTTGGCTTGGGTCTCTGTGCCTTCTCCATATCCTTATCATCTTACACTGGGATTGTAAACCATGGGTGATCTAGGTGTAGGAATGTGAAGGACAGGGATTTGGAATTATGTGTAAATAGTGTAGCATAATATAGTGTTTATTTGTTATTATCATTATCCCCTTTTCAGAATGGTTAAATGAAATTGCTTCTAATGGTAGGAAAACTTGTATATGTGAGGAAACCTTCAAAAGTTTGTTTAATGATTCTACAATCAATCAAATATTTAATGGAATTAGAGTTTTTATCCTCTCCTATACTGTCTTGGTTATATTTCTGGAAAATATTATGCCTACCCTATAACCATATATAAGTCAAGATGGCACAATTTTTTTTAAAAAAAATCATCTCTTGAGAGGGGTTAAAAGTTTTGCAAAGAGGCTTGAAAGTATTTATAATTATATCATACAGCTTATGCTGGACACAGTTAGCAGGCAGTTAAAATTTATGAGTCTACAATGGACCTTCCATGGTAACATTCCTTCAATGAAAATGGACCTTCCATGGTAACATCAAGACTAGACTACTGTAAGAGAAGAGAAGAAGAGAAGAGATTGGATTTATATCCCGCCCTTCACTCACTTAAGAATCTCAGAGCGGCTTACAAACTCCTTTCCCCTCCCCTCCCCACAACAGACACCCTGTGAGGTAGGTGGGGCTGAGAGAACTCTTTCCCAAGCTGTCCTTGAGGGAACAGCTGGTACAGAGCTATGGCTTGCCCAAGGTCATCCAGCCAGGTGCAAGTGGAGGAGTGGGGAATCAAACCCGGTTCTCCCAGATTAGAGTCCGCGCACTTAACCACTACACCAGACTGGCTCTCTACACCAGACTGGCTCTCATACAAGGTAATGCACTGTACATGGGTCTCCCCTCAAAGCTTGGTTATTATTGGGAGGCAGATGCAGCATGCATATTACTTCCATTCTGTGGTCACTCTATTGGCTGTCCATCAGTTACCAAACTGCATTTAAGGTACAGAATATCATGTACAAAGCCTTCCATGGCCTTGGTCTCTCTTATCTATGGGACCACCTCTCCTTCTATGCTCCACCATGACAGCTTTGCGCATCTGAACAGGGCCTTCTATGTGTGCCACTGTTGTGTTCCTATCAGAGTGTGTGGGCAAGGCCAGGGGTGCGGTTTAAATGCGCATATAAGCAGACCCCCCAAGCCGAGCTCAGACGTGTTCCAGAACCTCCTAATAAACCATGAGCTGATTTCACTTGAATGCGTCTCTTGACTGAGTACTTTATAGCCACCCATCAACTGCCTTTACGCATGCATTCTCTGTTGCAGCCCCCACTTTGTGGAGTGATCTGCCTGATGAGGTCAGGTAGGTTCCCACTCTCCTGGCTTTCCATTAGCTATGCAAAGCTGAATTATCAAGAGGCCTTTTTGCATAGGAAATAGGACTGTTCTGTAATGGCTCCTCCTATGTAATCTTTGCTTTCGTTTAATGTGTCATGTTAATACTTATAGTCAGGGGTCCTTTCATAGAAAAAGAGCTGCAGGAGCTCATTAGCATAACTCATTAGCATAACTCATTAGCATATGCCACATCCCTTGACATCACTGGAAGTGTGTCAGAAAGGGAATGTCAGTTTCAGCCCCATTATACCCTATGGGCCATTGAAATCAATGGCAAAAACTCATAGGGTATATGAGGGGCTGGAGGAAAGGGGATTTGAAGGAGAGGCTCCAAACTTGCAGGGTAGCTGCTGGGGCCTCTCCTCAAAATACCCACCAAGTTTCAAGAAGATTGGACCACGGGGTCCTATTCTATGGGCCCCCAAACAGGTTGTCCCATCCCCTCCATTGTTCTCTATGGTGGGAAAAAACGTTACCTTTTTTTCTACCATAGAGAACAATGGAGGGAATGGGGGCAACCTGTTTTGGGGCCCATAGAATTGGACCCCCTGGTCCAATCTTCTTGAAACTTGGTGGGTTTTTGGGGGAGAGGTCCCAGCAGCTACCCTGCAAGTTTGGAGCCTCTTCCTCAAACCCCCTTCCCTCCAGGTGCTTTTAAAGTTGCCGCCAAATTTCGGCGGCAATTCGGCAGCTGGCTGAATCAGATTAGAGAATCTAATTTGGCCGGTGGCTGCCCTAGTGGCCACTCCTGAGCTGGTGGAGCTTCGCTCCGCCTCGCTTCGGCCCCAACTGACCCCTGCTTATAGAATGCTTCACCTCTGGTTGGTTTTCCAGCTCTCTACATGGCAAATGCCTACAGTGTCGTCTTCTGGATGTCCCACTCTATTGATTGTACTGATTTATTCTATGCAATCTGCCTTGACTCCTAGTGAGAAAGGTGAACTATAATACTTTTTTTCGTTTCTTCTTTTGTTAATTGCTAGATCTTGAATTTTTCCCTTCCTGTACTTTTTTGTTTTTTAAAAATAAATAAATTTTTAAAATAAAACATAATGAGTTTAAAGGCAGAAAGCAACTATCAGCCAAGCCTGTGGATGTTTACTGCAACCCTTACATGGTTAGTTCTCCAGGTTCAGGAGACACACATTCCCAAGGTCCCTAGTTAGGACTTCTAGTGTCCTTATGACAGACATCTAGTCTGATTTTTTAAAGTTTTCTGCAAATACAGAAAGACTAAATTTTAAGTGTGAGCCTCTCCCAACAACCACATCTCATTAGCCTACTTCCTGACTCTGAAACCTTGGATTTCCTAAACCAGTACTTCTGGAACATCCCAAACTGGGCCTTGTGGCATTTTGAAAACTTTTTAAAAAATTAAAAACCAAGTTCTAAAATGGCACCATGTCCCCATTGTGGACTCAGGAACTCAGTAGAATCTAGTCTGGCCATTGAGACAGGCATTTGGTATAGATGGAAATTGAGAGTCTATCACCCCAAGAGGGCAATGCAGAGAGGAATATAATTAACATCTTTCTACAGGAATTGTCACTACAGTTTTTACAAATCATCACATGAACGCTAATACCATGTATCATCTATTCTTTGCAAAAAACATACTGTTCATAAAGAAGGTTTTTAAAAAATATATATATGAAAAAACAGTGTTTCTTCATCTAAACCAGGGGTCCTCAAACTACGGCCCGTGGGCCACATGCGGCCCGCTGAGGGCATTTTTCTGGCCCGCCGGGTGTGCCGCCAGGGGTCTGTTGGAGGGGGAGCTCACCGGAGTGCTGCTCCGGGAGTGACGAGCCTGGGGGGAGGACACATGATCAAGCCCCACCCCCTCCCCCCAGTCGGCCAGGAGGAGGCAGAAGGAAGAGGGTAAGTGTGCAAGGGCAGGCGCTCCAGCCGGCCCCAAGTCCCCTAGCCAGCTCAGAGGCCTCTGAGCTGGCTAGGAGACCTGCGCCAGTCCCGGGCGCACAGGAGCCGGGTGGGGATGTTTTCCAGAATGAAACATCTGAAATCTCCAACCAGATCTAGACTAACTGATGCACACTTGCATCACTTGTTACGACTAGCAGTGACAAATATGGAACCGGACATTGACCATCTCATTAGCCAAAAGCAGGCCCATAGTTCCCACTGAAATACTGGTAAGTTTGTTGATTTAACTTTACTTGTTCTTCATTTTAAATGTTGTATTTGTGTTCCCATTTTGATTTTTTTACTTCAAAATAAGATATGTGCAGTGTGCATAGGAATTTGTTCATAGGTTTTTTTTAAACTATAGTCTGGCCCGCCAACGGTCTGAGGGACAGTGAACTGGCCCCCTGTTTAAAAAGTTTGAGGACCCCTGATCTAAACCTATAAGCAAAAATTGCATTTTCTCTCCCTAAAACCTGATATCTATGTATCTGACAATTATGGGCAGAATAAAGGGCAGCTACAATTTTAAAAACATTTTTCTAAATTGGGGTGGGGTGGAACATCACTGGAAGGTGCCATCTAAAGAGGGTTTTTTTAAAAAAATTATGAAATTGCCCTATCACAGCTGTGCAGTAACGTCAAGTAAGCATCTTCCATTTAAATCCTTGTGGTTCAGGATTTGTACGTGCATTTTAGCTTTAGTTCATTGAATGAAAGGGATCAAAAAGGAACACAAGAAACTGACCAGACTGCTTCTGAAACTGGCAAGTAGCTGCTAAACCCCCCATTTTCCATATTACTGAGCACTAGGGAATTCTCTGCTGTGATTGGCCACTGTGAAAAATGGAAAAAAAGTCACAGGATCTCATAATATGGGGAAACATGTTGAGTGTATAGAATACACAGTAGAACCCACTGACACTGGCATGACAAGCTGTGATAGTTGCCAATGTATGTGCATGTGCACACAGACATCTGTGCAAAGTTAGCAGCAACTCCACCACACTTTGCTCAGGGCTACAATTTGTATGGGGGAGGAGTCCTCTGGTAGAAGCTCTAGAGAGCTTTTTTAGTCTTGTGCCATAAAACTGAAAAAAACCCTTCCCTCCATCAGCTTAGGTCTCCCCCCCCCTCCTCTTCCTTTATTCTCTGCTACAACTGATTGAGATTGGAAGGGAGGGGTAGGGAAAGAGCAAGAGAGAGAGAAGGAGGGAGGGCTGGGAGTGAGGCTCCAATGGTGTTGGGATGTTTCTTGTGGCTTTCTTAACACTCCTGATGCTTGTCATTATTCTTTTTTTTATTTTCTCAAGAAAGAGAGGGATACAGAAGGGAAGAGGGGGTAATATGAATATGAATTCATCCAAATGATCAAATATTAAGTTAATTACATACAACAAGTAAAACCAACTCTATTAGTAAAAACATGTTTCAAATATAGAAGCAGACAATAAAATATCATAGTTACAGTGTTCTGGAATGGGTTCTCTCATTAAAAGAATACACAAGAACTTTCCTAATATTAGCAATAATCTGTTAATAAAAAAGATTACATTTTAACAGTTAAGCAAATTTTTGCACTGAGATTAAATCATCCTTAAAAACCTGGATATTATCTTAATTGTTTGTCAGAATCTAAGTCTTATTCTTACTAAATATTTAAATACTAATGGGCACTCCTGACTCTTCTGTGGGCCTCCTTTCCATTTGAAGCTGTGTGCATTCTGTGTTTACAAGGAGCAATACCAGTGGTAAGATTGCAAGAACAGTTGTCAACTTTATTTTTTGACTGGTGCTTCAAAAAACAACTCATGTTATTTATGTGGGTAAATGTTATTTACAGTCTGTTCATATTTAGGAGGAAGAGGAGATTAGATTTATACCCCGCCCTTCACTTGTAGTCTCAGAGCAGCTTACAAACTCCTTTCCCTTCCCCTCCCCACAGCAGACACCCTGTGAGGTAGATGGGGCTGAGAGAGCTCTGAGACAACTGTCCTTGAGAGATCAGCTGGTACAGAGCTATGGCTTGCCCAAAGTCATCCAGCAGGTGCAAGTGAAGGAATGGGGAATCAAACCTGGTTCTCCCAGATTAGAGTCCACGCATGTAACCACTGCAGCACACTGTACAGAGTTTAGTATAGAGTTTAGTATAGAGATCCAGCATCATTGTTTACAGGAATGTTATTTGTGTTGATTTTATTATACCAACCATTTAGAACATGATTTTCTGATGAGTGTATTTGAAATGTTGACCAGATCTGGAAGCGGCATTGATATACTTGTTCAAGCGGGAGTTAGAGAAATATCAATATTCCCTCACGATCTTTGTAACTGTTAAAATTGTATCAATATTTTTTGTATTGTAATTGTTCTAATTGATAATAACATTGAAGGTCACAAAAATTGAAAGTCACAAAAAATAGTAGTTAGATATTTATTGTTGACATAATTTTAATGTTGCCATGCAGTTGTATTATATTGTGGTTTCATGTTTGACAACTGTGGGTTCTTTCTTTTTTTTTTTGGACTGGGGATGCTGCCATTTGCCTCCTCTCCAATCCCCCTTTCAAGTCAATACCAGCAGGGAACTAAACCACATGCAGCTACTTTTAAACTTTCCCTCCTTATTTTAGTGTTTTTTTACTCAGTGATCCGAGACTGGCGATAGTCTCATGCAACTTGTCCCAAAAAATTAAAATTTTTATAACAAGGAGAAAATGGAACTTGTTCACCAATGAAGATGGCAGGAATTACCTCAGTGTGGGTGGTGCTTTTGAGGGGCAGGAAAAGGGCAGGGGGAAATCTGAGGGAATCTGTATGCTTTAGATTTAAATTGGAAGCTTGGAAGTGAAGCAAGGAGGAAAAACAGCACAAAAGCACTCTTAGAAAACCCGGGGAAACAGTGACCAGAAAGTGAACTGAGTGCTGAAAGGTGGCAAATCAATGCAGAACTAAAAAAGAAAACCTGATGGAACATGCATGGTGAAAGCAAGGCAAAACACCCGTGCATAATAGGCCTCAGTCTGCAAATGCTGAGACTGTTCTGTTTTTAAAAGCTAAATGTTGCAGCTGTGCTATTCAGGAGAGAGAATGGGTAGATACAAGATTCAAAACCCCTCTTTCCATTACTGTTTCCCTCCCAAACCCATAACCCTTGGTATTTTGGTGGTGGAAAGTGCTGTCAAGTCACAGCTGGCTTATGATGACCCTGTAGGGTTTTCAAGGCAAGAGACTTACAGAGATGGTTTGCCATTGTCTGCCTCCATGTCATGACCCTGGTACTCCTTGGAGGTCTCCCATCTAAATACTAGCCGCGGGCAACCCTGCTTAGCTTCTGAGATCTGATGAAATCAAGCTAGTCTGGGCTATCCAGGTCAGGATGGGTTATCCGTGTCAGGACTTATTTAAAGACATATTTTAGGATTTATTTAAAGAACATAAAAGGAGCTTAACGTGCACTGACAGCTCCTCCTACGTGTTCCATTAACTGCTTTGAGCCACAAGGAAAGGTAGAATATAAATTATTTTAATAAATACATTAATAAAAGTGAGGGGGCTTATTTCATGATGCCCAAAGATGTTCATTTCCCTAAGACAGGGGAGGGGAAGGGAAGATGGGATAGGATATCAGGGGTGACTGTAAGGTGTTTAGCTAGGAACAAAATTTGACCATGAAAGGATAACATTATAGGATCTGGGATATGTAAATATTGGGCAGGAATCCTTTTTGATTGCAAACAACGGAGCCTGTACTGTGCATGTGATCGCTTTTCTTTTTGTTCAATGGGCTATCAGAATCAACACCAAACAGATTCTAAATTTCAAGTTGGGCTGTTATTACCGATTTCAAGGTATTTATTAAAACAGCACCTGTGTAGCACCACAAGACCAAGAGTCTGTCAACCTTTCTTAAAGCAACCCCATATTTACAAGTCTGCTGCAATTAAGCTGTAAAGAGGGCTTTAGGCTGAAATTTGGCAAGCGGGCATCACAGCTGGGAAACAGTGTTTCAACAATAATTTATTGACCTAGTTTAGGAGATGGATTGGAAAATGGAATAAAACAAAGACTTTTGTTTTTATAGAGGCAGTCCCCCCCCCCATCATATAGTTTGGTTTTGGGGGGGTCCCCTCTGTGTGCATGGGGGAGGGAGGTGTTGTTTGCAGTAGTTATCGAAGCCTGCTTACTTCCTCACCTTCTCTTCAAATAGGGATTAGGGGAAATTCAGAAAAGACAAGCAATCTCGGCAGCAGGGGTACTTCAGTCCCAAACAAGGAGCAGTGAATTCAAGAGCAGTCACTGAGTACAATTGCATTACAAACAGAAGTTAATGCAAAGAAAAAACACATACACACATAAAAAGGCTCAATGCCTCTTCAACTTTTCCATTAGCTGTCTTGTAAAGGGACAAGTAATACTGTATTTAAATGCAACTTTTAAAAACATACAAACCATGGTGGATACTTATACTATGTTTCCACTGTTTCTAACAGACATTTTTGTTTGGCATTTAAAGAGAGAGAGAGAGAGAGAGAGAGAATGTATAAATTACTTCTTTGAGTGTCTCTGGATTATCTGATTTCATAGGCCTGTCAGGGCTCCACTGGTCACTACTATTAGAAAAACTGCAAAGGCTGCTAGCTATTTTTAAAGGGTCACATTAAACACATCTTTGAGATGATCAAATAAATATGCAAATGTAAAGCAGGATCTCAGTCATTTTCCCCATGCTTATTGCCTTTTTCAAGCAACCTTTTTCTTTTCCAAATGATTATCCTTCTCATGCCCATTTCTAATTTTAGCATTGTATCTCTTAATTCTTCCCTCCTGGTCCTCAGTTCTTTAACTAGTTATTGCCCGAACCCTGCTGCGCACAAGGATTTATTCCATCACTTGATATGCCAGAAAATACAAGGCAACTCCACTGGCTAAGAAGCCTGGGATTTGAGAACATAAAAATGTAAACTGGCAGTTGCCACTAACATTGCTCAGGGGACAGGAGATGCTCATAGGCTGGGCTCAAAAGAAAACATTTACTCAGTTTTCAGTTTCAAGAGACAAAATGCTCCTTGCTGAACACTCACTAATACATTGAACAGCCCAACCCTGCTAAGTCTTCACATCTCACCATGGCCCTCAAACAGCTCAATTCAAGCAGATTAAAGCATAGACTCTAGTCTTGAAATACTAGGCAAATAGATTACCTGGTTAAAGGATGGAGCAATAACCAAAAGATGAGAGCCAATAGTAGAAAGAAATGTTTTGTTTGCACATATGCCTACTCTGGTCAAAGACATTCACAGAACACAGAAATACAAGGACATACGGCATCATACTTTTGCATAATCTTTCAAATATATAAACAAAACAACAAAAGGGAGCTCACCCATTGCAAATAAGAAAATACAAAGTTTCAAAGTCATTCCTGTAATCTAACACAACTCAGCTTGAACTTGAACAAACAGTATATTCAGCATCACACAAAGGCAAGTCAGAAATAAAAAAAAATCAGCTAGAGAGAGAATAAAGTTATCCTGTCCTTTCTTAGTGTCACAGAAGCTGGTGATTTAACTCCTGGAGCAACACAAAAGCAGAGCAGAAAGCATTTCGAGATAAGAGGACAGAACCTAATGGATATTTTCAGTAAGCCTAAAAGCTATGTTACCACTACAGTACAAAGATAATGGTTTCTACCTCTACAATTCCTTGCAATGATTGTTTTGCCAATATACAGTATAAAAGAAACAAAGGCTAATAATTGCTTGTCAGCATTGACGAAGCATGACAGGCATCAGAAACTGGAAGGGGGAATGCCATTTCGCAGCTCCATTCGATAGTAACAGGCTGAAAATACAGTGCATATTGTATACCAATGAAATCAGCTCAGGACTGAACAGGAAAGGACATTTGAAGGTCAAGTTAAACAAGCTGTTTACATCTCTCTACTTAAAATACATTTAAGAGTTTGAATTGTGGAGATAATTTACAGCTGTATAGAAAGAGATGTTATAACTCACACAATAGATAGAGCTATTTGCTGTGTGACAGGTTAGGTCCAATTAGGTATAAAAATACACCGAAACTGCATATCTAATTTAGGACAAGAACATATCCCACAGAAGCTTCTATTGCGTAAAGGAAGAGTGGGTTAATTATTGCAAGTGAAATGTAGCACAGGCAAAGTCAGATTATGCAATGCAGGCTTGAATGCAAGCAAAAGAGAAGCCTTTACTTGGCTATGCGAAAAGATTTGTTATTGCAAAAACATCATTTGGCAGAAAAACTTCTCAGCTTTGAAAACATGGGACCATCTCCCCCGTGGTTTTTGACAACTCTTTTCCCTTGTGCCAAATACTCTACAGAATAGGTCCCAAGCTGAATTGGGGCCCAGAAGTGATCAAATTGCCTGGAGTTTCCCAGAACAAAACATTAGCACATCTTGTTCACTGCCCAGGATGTCTTTGGAGTTCCCTTTGGTTACAACATTGTGACTCTTCATTTATCAGAAGGTCAGGAAGGAGCAACCATTTTGACAGCTGTAGAAAAATGTAATAAGGTGAGGAGAATGAACAAAGGGTTGGGTCCAGCACAAGAATTGTGTCGGGAAGGATTCCCAGACTTTCTGGATCTCTTTTCCCCACAGCAGTAGTGATTTCCAACCCCAGAAAAACTGATTTCCAAGATGCTGGGACCTGTATGGAGAAATAGTCATGCAGGTTTAGAAGTTGCAATTGGTAGGAAGAAGGGGCAAAATTGCTCCCTTCTTTCTCTCCTGCCAACAGAAATTATCATTGATCAAAGGCCCCAAAAATGCCATACTTATTGCCACAGATAAGTACATGAGGCCAATGGAACCATCTGTTCCACCTTCTGACAGTTGCGCATGTTGGTTTGAGTTACGGCTCCCTGGGCTGCGCCTCGGTTGGCTCCATCTGGGACCTTTTTTGGGCCTTCCTGGCCCCCACCTGGTGTTGCTGAGCCTCACTGGCCTTGCCCGGCCCTGTGGTCCTTCAGTGCCATGTAGACCGGCGGCACCCAGCTTGCTTAGCCCAAGTGGCACCTGGCCCTTCTTCAGTGACTTTCGGCTTATAGGGGCCATCGGCACCAACCGTGCTGGGTTCCAGTGGGCCTTAACAGCCGGAACCAAATGGCCTATTAATTATTTTATTACTGCTGCTTTATTACTGCTGCTGAGAAAATATTGATGTCTTTCTATCGTTGCTCAATAGAGAGCATTTTAATATACTGTATCTGTGCCTGGTTTGCTAATTGTACGGTTGCAGATAGGAAAGCACTCCAGAGAGTCATCACCACAGCCCAGAAGATAATTGGCTGTCCTCTCCCACTTCTGGATGAACTGTATAGTTCTCGATGTCTGAAAAAAGTGAAGAACATCCTACAGGATTTGTCACATCCTGCATATTCCTTGTTTGAACTGCTGCCTTCGGGCAGAAGATATAGGACAATCAAAACAAGGACAAATAGACTAAAAAACAGTTTTTACTTGAGAGCTATTATTGCCCTGAATGCTGTATGAGACTGAAATCTGGGGGAAACAGTGGTTTGGTTGCTATGTAAATCACAATGGAGAAGCAGTCGTGAATGTCTGTGTGAGTGCGCATGATTATATGTTGTGAGTCACTGAATGATGGCACTTTTTAATTTCATTGTACTATGTACAATGACAATAAAGTATATTATTTATTATTATTATTATTATTATTATTTTAAATGTTTTATGATGTACTGGGTCAGCACTGTGTGCCCTTGTGAGCCACCCTGATCCCTCTTGCGGGGTAGGGCGGGGTATAAAAATGAAATATAAATAAATAAATAAATAAATAAATAAAATAGATTTTTTTTAATACACCTGTCTCTTCTGTGTGAAAGTAAGAGCACTGACCTGAGTGAGTATGCTATTTCTGACATGCAAGCCTAAGGGGACTTCATGAGCACTATGATGCTTTGCTACTGCTTAACCAAGCAATATAGTAAATATTTCAATTATATAAAAATACATAAAGTCAGGAGGCCTGGCTCTGACCCTTGTTCCACACATGGCTACCAACGTAGTGACAGATGAGACGCTTAGTAGCATGAAAAACAAAATGAATGCTGGGAATTAGCTATTATATGTATTGAAGTTATATCAGACTTTTTGGAGAGTGAAAATATTTTGACTTAACAGTGGTTTTGGATTTTGATGGACCATATCAGAGCCTGTAGTTTCCTGTATGAGGAGATGCCCTACCTGAAAATACACATCTGAAGGATATGTTTCTGGTAATTTCTGGCAGCAGTCTTGAAAATAACAACTTACCAAAGTAGCTCATGAAGTCTGATGTGGAAAGTGCATGTTCAAAGTTGCCCTAAACCCACCCAGATGTTTTTTAAACTTATCAAATTGTTCAAAACCTTCCCGTGTTTGAAAGAAAAGCTCTCCTGTTTAAAATTTTGCTTCAGTGCAAGGTACCACTGAGTCAATGTCACCAGACTCAATCCATAATTATTTTTCAAATGTCATAATGATAACTAAAACCTATGGATATATTTTATTAGGTGTGGGAAGAAATAAGACTTTAGGACATAACTATACTCTTTTTAAAACAACAGTCAATTGAAAACTTTCTCAGGTTGTAAGCACCTGGGTTCGCCACAGTGGGATCTAGTGCAAAGGGACTGGGGATGGATCATGGCTTTAATTAGCAGAACTAAATTCTGACACCTTATCTGGGGAAAACGAGTTCCATTGAGAAAAGGAAGATAGTGTGTGTGCGTTGGGGGGGGGGGGGGGGGGAATCACCCTGGAAAGAGTCAGGGAAGTCTGCTGAAAGGATGGTTTTGCTTAGTAATAAATCCAGGAATGCAAAGCAAAACAGGGCCTCTCCAAGCCCACAAGAAGCTTGATATCTAAATTCCAGTGCAAGGCAGGCTGCAGCTAATCAGCTTGGTTCCCCTGATAGGTGCTCTGCTACAGACCATGGAATTGCTCCAGAGCGGTTCACAAATCCAGAGACTGAATGGCTCATCGGAATGGTAATAAGATGCTAAACTTTCCACCTACAGGTCACCAGCCTGAATACATCTCAAGGAAACACGAAATGCTCTTTCCCTCCTTTTTTTTTTTTTTTAGTGAGCAGGGTTTTTTTAACTTTCTTAATTCATCATTATACTTTATTAAAGCATTGTAAAGGTTATCTTTGACTAGATGACTGTTCAGTGCCTCATTAAAATGAGTTGCAGGGTTGTCAAGGGCTAACACACTCACACACACACACACACATACACACACCCCTAAACATGTGTTTCTATCATCCTCCACCTCACCGCCCAATCCCCTCACTGCATTAATTCTGATAGGCTTTATTTAGAAACAATTGCATTTCAGTCCCAAACATAAGTACAGGCTAATGTACCTGAACACAGGATAGCTTTGTGGGACTGCATTTATCAGTTTGCTTGTTGTAAATATTTATTCATTGGCATAAGATATTTTTATATGTGAAGATATTTGATTGCCAGTTCCCAACATTTTATCCCTTCATCACATTTTAGCAGTGTTGCCAGAAAGAGAATGAGAAAGGAACAGAAAACTGGAAAATGGCTTTAGCAATGGAATGCATGAGCAGGAAGGATTGGTGGGCAATTTACCAGCACGTGCCTTACCTCTCATTTAAGCCTTGCTTGGAAGCATTTGGAGAGCATTGAGGAGGACCAGGAGGAAGCAATGCAAGGTACAATGAAAGAGGGACAAGCAAAGGGGACTTCAGAAGGCAGAGGATGCAAAGAGGGGGAGGGATAGGAGTGGGAAACAGTAAAGGGAAAGGGGAAAGACATCACCTACCCCTGAACATCACCTCCTAGGTCTCCCATTTATCCAGATCCAATCTTTTGCCCACAAGGAATTGAGATGCAGGAGGAAAAATGGCCTCCACAATAATGACACAGTAGGAATTTTGTATGGTAAAAAAACCATAGAGACTAGGGTAGGTATTCTAGATAATCACCTGGAAGTGATGTCACATCTTCCCCAAACTCTGTTTTCCAAAAGCATCCTCTGCCCAAATCTCCTGGTATTACTGAGGCAGTGATGCAAACCCTACCAATCTCCAAGTGGTGGCTGGAGATCTCCTGGAATTACAACTGATTTCCAGGCAACAGAGAGCAGTTCCCCTGAAGGAAATGGCAGCTTTGGAGGATGGACTCTATGGCTTTATATGAGGTCCCTCCCCTCACCAGGTTTCACCTTCTCCAGGCTTTCCCATCAAACCTCCAAGAATTTTCCAAACCAGAGCTGGCTGCCCGACCTGTGATTTTATGGATACCTGATATCTAGTCATTATTCAGTATCTATGCAGAGATTTCTATCTGGAGGTAATAAAACACTATAATCTACTTTTAATGGAACACCATGACTTTGAAATATAGGTAGATTTAAGTTAGCCCCTTTCAGTAACTCACTTAGCTTGTACATCAATCAAAATATCTGTTTCTGATAATTTACCATCAATATTTAGTTTCATTTAATTATATATTACAGAGAATCAGTAACACCGGATCTCACACAGAGTGACTTGTTTTATTTCAAACTCACCTGCAGCCATTTTGTGAGAAAAAAGCAGGGCTGCCAACTCTCGGTTGGGAAATACTTGGAGATTTTGGAGGTGGAACCTGAGGAGGGCAGGGTTTGGGGAACGAAGGACACCTCGGCAGGGTATAATGTCATACAGTCCACCTTCCAAAGCAGCCATTTGGTCCCGGGGATCTGATCTTAGTGGTCTTGAGATCAATTATAAAAGTGGGAGATCTCCAAGTACCACCTGGAAGTTGGCTACCCTAGGAAGAAGACCTGGCCACTGTTACACATGCCAGGCTGCTTTTCTGCAGTGTGCTCTGCATGTGCTGCCTTTGAAAACTTGTCATGTAGACATTGCAGGCAAGATGTTGCTGGAACCTACGATGGGCCTCCTCGGTGGTAGCTCCGCCTTGGTGGAATGAGCTCACTGAGGACATCAGGGCCCTGCGGGATTTATCAAAATTCTGCAGGGCCTGCAAGATGGAGCTCTTCTGCCAAGCATTTAAGTGTGATGCTACATTAAATGGCCACCATCACGCCAACTAATTATGCCCTATAACCTACTCATGGCTGCCTGCCAGTTTGGTGTAGTGCTTAAGTGTGTGCGGACTCTAATCTGGGAGAACCAGGTTTGATTCCCCACTCCTCTACTTGCACCTGCTGGATGACCTTGGGCAAGCCATAGTTCTGACAAGGCTGTTCTTGAAAAAGAGCAGTTTCTGTCAGAGCTCTCTCAGCCCCACCTACCTCACAGGGTGTCTGTTCTGGGGAGGGGAAGGGAAAGGAGTTTGTAAGCCATTCTGAGACTCCTTAGGTCAGTGAAGGGTGGGGTATAAATCCAATCTCCTCTTCTTCTTCTTTAACATCTGAGCCCATATTAAAGAACTGTGCACTAAGGAGCAAAACACCAGCTGCTGAATTCCCCTATGGCAACCGATAGGACAGTTTTTACCATCCTATATATGCTGTACCTCTGAATAGTTTTTATTATTTTAAATTGTTTAAATTGTTTTATTATTTTATCGTTTTATAATGACAGTGGGCCTGTAAGCTGCCCTGAGCCCGCTTTGGTGGGGAGGGCAGGGTATAAAGCAAGCAAACAAACAAATAAATAAATGTTGTATATATAAGTACTGTGTTTTATGAATTTCACAGGCTCCTGATTAGCTTTATGAGCCCAATTCAGAGTCCCGTTTCTGACTGTTTAAGCTGTAAATAGCTTGTTTCTGAAGGACTGCAGCCACTGCATGAACATCCTGGCTTCTGAGGTCAGCACGTGAAGCCTTGCTGAAAGAACTCTCATCTCATCAGGGGAGGGTAGCAGAGCCTCCAGGGTACAGAATGCCCAGGGGTGCAATTGTCTTTGTTGTTGTCTGGAGAAAAATGAGATTTCGTTACTTTGAAAAACATTTTTTTTGTAAAAAAAAAAAAAAGGGGGGGGGACATTAACAATTAGAAGCAAAACAACAATTAAAAAACCCATTATTTTTAAAAAACCATTATTTTTTGCATTATTCTGCTTTTTTAAAAAAAATGCCATTCACTTTTTAAACCTTGAGCTGGCTTTGGCTGGGAGAGTGGGGTCAAAATCCAATAAATAAATAATAATAAAAAATAAACAAATTGACTGCCACTGTTTTAATGCTTTTTGTTGTTTTGCTTCTGAGTGATAATGTTCTCCTGCTCCTTATTGCTACATTTATTGCTTTATTACTCTGTTTTTAGTTGTGGCTTTTAAGCTTGTTTTTATGTTTCATCTTAAAGATTCCTGATTAATGTTTTTGTACTTATGCATATTTTTTAGCTGCTTTAGGAATTCACTAGGAAAGAAAAAGTGCAGTATGAGAATAAGGTGACAAAGATTTTGGGGAAATAAAGGTAAGGTAGGGGTTGCCGTTACCTCTGAAAAAAATATATATACTACGCTGCTAGGGAGACCAGGTCTCCCATTCTAAGTCTCCATTGTTGTGGCCTATCAACCCCCCAGGGGCTGGCTGGAAGAAAAATATTTTTTTAAATGGTGCTATGCCAATGGTGCAATGTTATTTCCAGCTAATACACAGAAGTGATATCACATTGCCAGTGTGATATCAAGGAGACTGTTGGGATTTTGCCCAAATCCTAGAGTGCCATGCTGATGTCACACACTGGCAACCTGACATCACTTCCAGGTATTTGTTGGAAGTAAAGTTGTGCCCATCCCTGCCCCCTCTCAACTGGTTGCCAGGGAATGTTCTACCCACCAGCCTCATTGTAGATTATGTTGCATCACCAGTCAGCATTGGAAACTGTGGGACAGATGGAAATGGAAAACTATTTGACATTTCACTTGAAGATAGAAATCTTTTAACTACACAGACACCCCTTTCAGAGTTTCTAAAATGAGAAAGAATCAATGTAGAAACGGAATCCATGTGCCTGTCCCCCCACACATGCATCTGAAGGGCTATCTGTTGCCTACATGTGTCACATGTTGGACTGAATCCTTTTTCTGGTTAGGGGAAAGATGGTGGTTATGCTTACAGATCCTGTGTACATAAATCTCATATGCACGTAGATTCCCCACGCCCTGAATTGAAGACATGAAGCTACAGTCTGTGGGTTAAACTACGCTGATGCATGTTGATCTGTGTAAATATTAACACTGTCTGTCCTTCCTTTTAATGCAGGTTGCAGTTGGTGAGCAGCCTGGGATGGCTGCCAGAATTTTGACAACATCACCCTTGACTTCAAATTCAGTCAGCATGCCTTCCAGCTTTGTCTATGCTTGCCTATATACAACTGTGAGCAGCGAGGTGCTAATCCTCATTCCATTCTTCCCCATGTTGTACAGCACTTACGGTTTCTCCACACATGTTTTTTCATTGGTTGTGTGCCCACACTGTGTTGGGGGCTCTCCCCCCTTCTGCACATCTTTTACTTCCACTAGTGGTCGCTTCAATCTTTTATCGCTGTTTCTCTGTTTTTATGATGAAATATCAAAACAACCACTAGAGAAGGCAAAACAGGTGTGGAAAAGACAAAAAATGCAGTATGGGCACACAACTGATATATAACATGTGCAGAAAAACCCTTAGAGTTCAATTAATGTTTCTCATCTCTAAAGAAGCACCCTTCTTTACCTCTGGCCATGCAACCTATGATTGGCTGGCTTGGAAAAATCCTCCCTTCAATCCTTAGTTACCACTGGATGTTTGCCAGTTATCCCTGCCTACATGCTAGTAACCTGCACTATTACTGCCACCACTAGTTAGATCCTTACTGGTCCAAATGAACTGTGTCTAAATCTGATATCCCAACCAGGCCCATAGCTACGGTAGGGCTCTTGGGGGCTCTGCTCCCTTTCTTAAAGGCACAGCCCCACAAGAATTTCTCCTGTAAATGCTTTTTTTCAATAATTTTAAAACATTTTTTAAAGGTGTGCACTTCTTTAAGCAGAGTGGGGTGCTGTAGTTGACTGATTCTCACACTGAGCAAGGGGGTTGGAGTAGGTGACCTCTAGGATTCCTTCTAACTCTGTGTCAAGAAACTGGTCTCTCTTAAGGGAGTTTTTTTTTCCTGTTAGCTTTCTTGACTACTGAAGTCATCACCCCCACCTGATGGCTTGTTATCAAAACTGTTGCTTAAGCTGGCAGAAGTGATTAACTTGACAGCTTGCAATTTAGAGATCTATCCTGGTAATAGCTTTCTATTGGCTAAATGGCTTTTCTTTCTGCACTGAGAACTTCAGCCCCACCATAAAAAAAATTGCCCCACAAGCCACAAAATCCTAGCTATGGACCTTATCCCAGCCCTGCCAAATGGTGTGCAGCATGTAAAAAGGGGAATCCCCTCAAGTTCAATTTGAGGGAGATGCTGGGGGTGGGACAGGGACATTGGGGGGGTGATGTCTGCAACTCTGCTGATGTCACCGCATCATTTCCAGGTACATCTTGGAAGTATCCAAGAATCATCAGAAACTCTATGGTAAAAGTAGACAGTTCTCACTGATTCCTAGAGCTACCCATTGTCATTTCTGGGTTGTAGCTGAAAGTCACATGCTGGCACAGAGCTGCTGTCAGCATTTTTTTTCTCCAGTGGTAGCAGGCAACAGAGACAATCAGTGGTACGTCATTCCAGGAGGCCTGGCAATTTTAGAGATGCCCCAAATTTCTGTTTGACCTGAATGCCAACTCAGCAATCTTGCATTATTCAGGTGAGTTTAGGTGGTACAACAGCTGCAGAAAATCCTGCATAGGGGAATAAAATCTGACAGAAAATGCCATTCCTATCCTGTATGGACTGGGTTTAATGAGGTACTTCTCCCCATCTGGCTTCCATACCATCTCTTGTTCAATTCCTGATGGAGGCATATGGGTTCAAATACACACCAGTGATAGTAGTGATTCTTGTAGCTATTCTTGATTAATGTCGAACACATATATGTGATACTGTACATTTGGCCTCGCTGTTGTCTGGCATTATTTATTTCTTTATTTTACTTCATTTATATCCTGCCTTTCTCCCCAACGGGCACCAGAAGTGGCCTATATTTTTCTCTTCTTCCATTTCACCCTGTTTCAGCTCTGTGTGTCTCCAGTAAGGTTCCACAGTTCTTTTCTTCCACATCACCCCCAGACATGTTGCTAAAGATTAACCTGTTAGGAAACTATATAACTTGGGGGCACTAGGCAATGGATAACTAGGTTTTTTTTAAAAAAATAAAAATAAAAACCGGGGAGGAAAAGGAGTGTAATCTAGGCACTGATTGATTTGAAGGGGGAGGGTCTTCAGTACAAAACTGACATTGATATATGTTTTAATCTAACAGCACAACAACAAATCTTCAGGCAATCAATTTTAATGGTATTAATAGCCCAATACAAATTATTCTGCCTTAATTTAGGAGGCTGGCTTCATATTTCTCCCGAAAATTTATCAAAGAATTATTACTGCTTGTACTGAGGAGCTGAGGAGCTTGTCCATCGTCCTTTGCATGGACCTGTTACTTGCTTAAACAGTGAATCATTATCTTCCTTATATTCCCCTGGAATGACCACAGCACAATGCAGCTCTCTCCTTATGTAAATCATTTCCATTTTGGCAACTTTTTGCTCCTGGCAACCAGCCTCCCTTCAGCCTCTTCATGTCTTAATCCAACTGGAGCACTGATCAGTTTGGATCATCTCTTTCTGTTTCCTGAGTTAAGAGTGAGCAGAGGTCAAAAGCCCTCCTTTCCTACCCTTTGTTCATTCAAAGTTCTCATTCTTATGCAGACATCTGAGCCTTTTGTGAGCCATGGTTCCTAATGGAGATCATTCATATGAATGGGATTTTCCCCATTGACTTTAAGGACAATTGGAGCAGAGTCCTGATAATTTTCCAGAATCTCCAACAGAGAATGTGAAAGCAAAAAGGAAATGGGGCTTCAATAAATTGCTAACAGGCATAACATCATAACTTCTGGAGCAAATGCATAGAAATTTGAGCCTGGAAGGAACAGGGTTTTCCCCCCCAAATTCTTGTAATGCTGGTTTCAGTCAGGGAAAATTTAAACAATGAAATGAAATAAATACATTGAAGCAAGTATGTATAAATCAATGTGTATGACACTACTTTCCCCCCAGTAAATATTAGATGTCTTCAGACATGTTCCATGTACACATCTGCACCAGCATTCCTTCATGCTATTCTTCATGTTTCATTTTTTCCTCTCTGTTTGAAAATGAAGAAATTCATCCCGTTATTTCCATTGGTGCAAAATGTGTTGTGGCAGATTGCAGTGGCAGGAGTGGGCTCTCAAATGTTTTTGTTGGTAAACCCACCCTCAGCCCAGTGCTGCTGTCCTCATGAAGGTGGTGTATGTTTTATTTTGCGATTGCGTGGAGACTGCTCCTCACACCACACCACCAAACACAGCTATGAAGGAGTTGAAGGAGACATTTTTTTTTTTGCTGGCCCTAGGACTATTTACCTCTGAGCCACCTCTGAGGTATCATTTTACTGCCCTGTTAAAACCTAGTTATAACCTTTTTCTGATATTAATATCAAAAAGGACAACAGAGACTGAATACAAGAAAAAAAGTTTACTTTATGGTGAGGGAAAAGTAAAATGGGGTGTTCAGGACTGGCTATATACAAATTAGGGCTGCCAAGTCCAACTTGGGAAATATCTGAGGACTTTGGGGGTGGAGCCAGGAGACTTTGGGGGTGGAGCCAGGAGAAAGGAAGTGACATCATTTTGTGATGTCACATCCTGTGATGTTGCTTCCACATGCTGACACATGAACTCATGAAGTTTCCTAATACTGAGCTTCTGCTGCTGCCTTGAGCTTTATAGTAGGGCTGCCAAGTCCAACTTGGGAAATATCTGGGGTCTTTGGGGGTGGAGCCAGGAGACTTTGGGGGTGGAGCCAGGAGAAAGGAAGTGACATCATTTTGTGATGTCACATCCTGTGATGTTGCTTCCACATGCTGACACATGAACTCATGAAGTTCCTAATACTGAATCAGGCCATTGGTCCATCAAGGTCAGTACTGACTACTCAGACTGGTAGTGGCTCTCCAGGGTCTCAGGCTGAGATCTTTAATGTCACCTATTACCTGATCCTTTTTTAGCTGAAGAGGCTGATACCTCCTGCATGTCAAGCAGATGCTCTATCACTGAGCAACGGCCCTACTGAATCCTTCCTCATCTCGGCAGAATATGAAGCACTAAGTGCTACACAAGTGCTAAATATGATTTTCATATCATAAGAACAGGAGAGAAGCCACAGTGGATCGGCCCATCCAGTACGGCCCATCCAGTACAACACTCTGTGTCACAACAGTGGCCAAAAATACCAGGTGCCCTCAGGAGGTCCAGCAGCGGGGCCAGAACTCCAGAAGCCCTCCCACTGTTGCCCCCCAAGCACCAAGAATACAGAGCATCACTGCCCCAGACAAAGGGTTCCATTTAGACCTTGTGGCTAATAATAGCCACTGACAGACCTCTGCTGGATGGGGACAGAGAGAGAGAGACAGACAGTCACACAGACAGACAGACAGACAGACAGAAAAAAGAAAGAAAGAGGGAGAGAGAGAGAAGTGGAAAAAACTGGCAGAGGCACTTACTTTCATTTAGACCTTGTGGCTATAATAGCCACTGATAGACCTCTGCTGGATGGGGACAGAGAGAGAGAGAGAGAGACAGACAGACAGACAGACAGAAAAAAGAAAGGGAGAGAGAATGAAAAGAGCTGGAAGAGACACTCACCTTGCCAGCCACATGCAAAAGCAGCTCCTTCAGTCCCTCCTTAATCTCTGGGCGGGGCTCTCTTGCTGTGGAAGAAGCTCTCTTGCTGACTTCTTAAAGGGGAAATGTCTGGCGAGGCTTTTTACTGCAGGGCAGGCTCTCTGCAGACATTTCCCTTTTAAGGCAGCCATTTTGTCCCCCCGGTGGCCATCTTTGGAAAAGCGGGAGGTAAGCTCTAAAAATCGGTGTTTCCCCCGCCCTAGCGGGGGACTTGGCAGGCCTACTTTATAGGCTTGCAAGCAGCATTACCCAGACTGTGACTTTTATGCCACTGTTTTTTGTCGCTGAACAAGAGTCAGTGTTATGTAGCAGTCAGTTTGTTTGGCTGGGATCTGGGAGAGCCTGGCTCAAAACCCTGCAGTGCCATGGAATCATTTTATTTAATACTGAATCAGGCCATTGGTCCATCAAGGTCAGTATTGACTACTCAGACTGGTAGTGGCTCTCCAGGGTCTCAGGCTGAGATCTTTAATGTCACCTATTACCTGATCCTTTTTTAGCTGAAGAGGCTGATACCTCCTGCATGTCAAGCAGATGCTCTATCACTGAGCAACGGCCCTACTGAATCCTTCCTCATCTCGGCAGAATATGAAGCACTAAGTGCTACACAAGTGCTAAATATGATTTTCATATCGTAAGAACAGGAGAGAAGCCACAGTGGATCGGGCCAACAGCCCATCCAGTACAACACTCTGTGGCCAAAAATACCAGGTGCCCTCAGGAGGTCCAGCAGCGGGGCCAGAACTCCAGAAGCCCTCCCACTGTTGCCCCCCAAGCACCAAGAATGCAGAGCATCACTGCCCCAGACAAAGGGTTCCATTTAGACCTTGTGGCTAAAAATAGCCACTGATAGACCTCTGCTGGATGGGGCAGAGAGAGAGACAGACAGGCAGACAGACAGACAGAAAAAAGAAAGAAAGGGGGAGGGGGAGAGAGAGAGAGAAGGAAAAGAGCTGGCAGACCCCAGCAGCTTACCCCAAGCAGCTTACTCCAGCAGCAGGCCACATGCAAAAGCAGGCCCTTCAGCAGAAAGAGCCTCTCTGGGCAGGGCTCTCTTGTTCTCTCTTAAAGGGGAAATGTCTGTTGAGGCTTTTTACTGCAGGGCAGGCTCTCTGCAGACATTTCCCTTTTAAGAGGCCAGGGCAGCCTCCGACGTTTCCCTGATGGCAGCGATTGCCTCCCCCCGGTGGCCAATTTTGAAAAAGCGGGGGAAAGCTTTAAAAATCGGTGTTTCCCCCGCCCTACCGGAGGACTTGGCAGCCCTAATACAAATAGATATGGAGATTGTTTATCAATATAACATATATATTGTGTCAGAGTGGAGAGAATGCCAGTAGCTGCCAAACTACCTTCGACCATAAAAGCTGTTACATTCTTCCACAGCTTTTTAAACCACAGACTCACATCTGCCCCATAGCTTCCAAATAACCCTATGCATGAGTCTACATATGAGAACCATAAACTAGAATACCTCACTAGGCCACCACACACAGCCACTTCTACATGGAGAGAGAGCACAATGAATCTCTAAACCCTCTCTGACTCAACCATCTGTTAAACGGTTCTTTTCCCCTCTGCTTCTCTCCTTCTCTTCTCACTATAAGTTCCCAAGGGCCCTAATTGTCTATTGCTGCATTTGTCTTCAAACCATCAGGTACAAAGGAGGACTGGCAGGTGCGAATAATGGAATGGGCTTAGTTTTGTCCATCACACATATGTGCTGAGTGTTCGTATGCAGTAACAGTGGGTACTGGAATAGTGGAGGAACCTATGGGAAATCATTTCCATGAAGAAGCAAAAGAAGCAGCAGAAGAAGACAGGAGTCTCAGAGCAGCTTACAGTCTCTTTCCCCTTCCCCTCCCCACAACAGACACCCTGTAAAGTGGGTGGGCCGGGAGAGCTCTAACAGAAACTGCTCTTTTTCAAGAACAGCTGTGCCAGAACTATGGCTTGCCCAAGGTCATCCAGCAGGTGCAAGTGGAGGAGTGGGGAATCAAACCCGGTTCTCCCAGATTAGAGTCCGTACACTTAACCACTACACCAAACTGTGAAATCAAAGTGAATCATGCCCCAATCAGGATTGTGTCCCTATCTATGTATTGGTGTTTCATCAAGAGGAGTCAGTGTATACTTGATGCCACCACAGCCACCAATAATGGCATTTAAATTATGATTAGGCAGAGGGGCAGAAGAGAAAGATTTGTTTTGGTTGTTGGTTTTCAAATCTCCTGTCTTGGAGTGTTGTATGCACACTGTTATTAAACTGGCAACTTTTATGTTGTTCAACAATTGTTGATTACAAAGCAGAGGACCTATGAGGACTTGTGAAAGAGAAGAAGAAAAAGAGAAGAGATTGGATTTATACTCTGCCCTTCACTTGGAGTCTCAGAGCAGCTTACAAACTCCTTTCCCTTCCCCTCCCCACAACAGACACCCTGTCAGGTAGGTGGGGCTGAGAGAGCTCTGAGACAACTGTCCTTGAGAGAACGGCTGGTACAGAGCTATGGCTTGCCCAAGGTGCAAGTGGAGTGGTGCAAGTGGAGTGCAAGTGGAGTGGTGGGGAATCAAACCCAGTCCTTCCAGATTAGAGTCCGTACACTTAACCACTACACCAAACTGGCTCTCAAGAGAGGGAATCAAGTCTTGTGAAGGAATGCAGTCTGATGGCAGGGAGGGCATGCAGCAACAGAGTTTCCATATTAAGACCTAGATGTTCAGACAGTCAGGAGTAGCCATTAATAAAGAACTTTTTAAAATGCTGTTTCCAGCATGTTGGCTCCAGTACTGGGGATAGCAGGGACGGGTCATTGAGAGCTTGGGTACAAGCTCTTGGGGAAAATACCATTTTTCTGAGAGTTCTCAGAGTAAACACAGAATCATGGAGTTATAGTATCAGAGTTGGAAGGGGTCATACAGGCCATCTAGTCCAACCCCCTGCTCAATGCAGGATCAGCCTAAATATTTGACATTCAACCCAGTTACACATTTAGCTGCTGGAGGGGCTTTCCCATTACTAATTACATTGTTCATTATCCATGATAGCCATAAGCATGTGCAGTAAAACAAATGATGAGGTGACATGCTACAGAAGATATGTATAGGCATTATTTAACAAGCTAGCAAATTAGGGCTGCCAAGTCGAATTTACGATTTGGTGGGGGGGAGTCCTGAGCCTCCCAGGAGCTGCCCGGGAGCCTCCCTGGCGCGCGAGCTTCGCACACGCACCCGGTGACGTCACCCGGAAGTGACATCACCACGTTGGGGCGTTGCCAGGCCGACACTCTGGCAATCGCCCCGTGTGACGTCACTACACTGGGGAAGTCGTCCAGGATGGATGACTTCAGGGGTGGGGTTCACTCCGCTGGCCAAATGCCGGCCGGCGGATTGGGAACCCCTATAACCCCCGCCCCCCGGGCTGACTTGGCAGCCCTATAGCAAATGCATATTGTAGCCATCCACGTATTCTGTGTAATGGATGAAAGGGAGTAATTAAGCTTCTTGTTATCATTGTGCTCATATGTTTACTGTCCACTCACCATGTTTTTAAGGGACATTTCTTCATTAAGGAATCACCCACTTTACAAACATCAATGTGGAATAATTTGTTTGCAGCCATACTTTCCTCCACCATTGAGAAGGCTGTTGTTGTTGTGTTTTGTGGTATGGGAAGGAAATTAGCCACATCCCTGAACTGTGCTAAACCTTGTCAATGAACAACATTACAAGACACAAAATCATTGCATTTGCTAGCCTCATTGCACATGCAATGAGAGAGGTCTGGGCTCTAATCTAGTCTAGATACAGGAGGGGAAATGTATATTTCTTGAGAGTAGAAAGGAGAAAAAAAGATTTAGAGTTCGATCACTGTTTAGGCATATAGGCTTTTTCTTATACAAGGAAAATCTGATGTAATTCTGCAGCAGACTAAAATCTTTATTATACATCAAGGACAAAGAAAGGTTAACTAGTGCCCTTGATGGATCAGAGTTGTGCTGGCGCCTTCCTGCCTGCTTCAGGATCTTAAACAGGCCATGCATCATAAATAAATTGTCCAGTTTAATCAAATTTCACCTGAGTGTCTAGTATGGAGACTTGAAAGAGATGTGCCATATGCTGAAAAATGGAAATATTGAAAGGTCTAATCAGATCACTTTAAATGGAAAAGTAGTGACCGCTAAAACCAAATGAAATTAGATTGTAGTAAATAGGGAAAGATTATTAGATAAGGACATGGTGATAAAAAAAAAGATTAGTATACTGAAATGCCATTGTTTGGAACAAAATTCCTTCCTGTATAAATTCCTTGGTAAATCTGACATGCATGTAAAAGAGACAGATTTACATCTTCTGCATGTGTGAGAACTATAGACAAGGAATGTATATATGGGATGTATTCACCCTTGGGAATTATTCCATAATAGTCTCAGTAATCTCACACACATGCAAAGCTGTAAAAAGGAGCAGTTGTGGTGCTTGCACTGTTTCTTTTCCTGCACCCCAATAAGAACATTTGCTTTTCATCAAGAATGCATGCTACTTAAATTTATTATTAGATGTCTGAATGGGGTCTGAATGGTATTGTCAGATCTATCTGATTACTACTTCAGGAATTCCAGTGACTGATTCACAGGGAACACAGTTGATGACATGATTCCTTTCTCGCATCACTATAGCCAACTTCCAAGGTTCACAGGGAAGTTACCATGTTGCTGTTCATTAAACAACTTCCTTCAGGCATTAGCATTAACCTTGTGAGCACAGCCATGCCACACTGACATCCATACTAGAGCCAGAAGCATACAGATACTTTGAATATTTATTTATTGGGAGAATGGATTGGAAACATCTAACAAGCCACTGTGCTTTATGGACTGCTAGGAATAAGGCCCATTGTGAAATAAATACAACGGCATCTAGAAAGAGGCTCTGGAAGAGTGCCAAGGCCTTGGGCACGCAGCATCAATTTGCTGTGGCAACCTCAGCAGGGTATAATGACCCAGAGTCCACCATTTTCTCCAGGGCAACTGATCTCTGTTATCTGAAGAGCAGTTATAGTTCTGAGTGCTCTCCAGCCCACATGTGGTGACGAGCAACAATGGTTCCCCAAGAGGGAATGACTGGTTTGGAGGACAGAGACTCCATCCCTCAAATCTCCAGGAATTTCGCACCTGGAGCTGGCAACCCTATCTCCTTCCCAGCCAAGCATCAGCCTACCTTTATTTTCCCCTCACTATTCAGCTTTCCATCTCCCCCCACCTGCAGCCTCTACCATGCTCTGAAGCCCTGACTGCCACGTCACATTGGCTGTCATAGGGGGGTCATCTCAGCAGGGTTCAGCCCTTCTCTCTTGCCCAAGAGAGCAGGGAAACTTCCATTCATTCCCCAAACCAGCTGACTGTGGAGTGGCTGAATCTCTGCTGCCTCCCAGCATCCCCCCCCCAATGTCTCTGGCATGTAGCCTGGGTCAGCACAGGCAGCAGGAGCGTTTCCTAACCTCCTATATGATTAATGGATGGGCTGGAGTCTATATCGATGGTGCCCCGCCTTTTGAGAGAGTCCCTCTTTTCCCGCACTTTTTGGCCTTGGAGCAGCTGGGGTCCAGCAGATGAGGAAGCCCCATTCAACCCAGTGAGTGTTACCCCTGCAGGCCCCTCTCTGGAACTACTGCTCAATTGAACCTTATGGGGGAACATTTTACCACAGACAGCAGCCATCTTACAAACACAGGTAACTGCCTTTTCATTACACCTACCAACAGCCACTGAGGGAACAGTTAGTTCCACACAGAAGGCAAGCAGGAGAAGTGTCTTCATCCAGAGAGAAAGCTGTTTGTCAGAAATTCTGACAGGGCACAGTGGCTGAAAGAGAGGGCGGGGAAGAGGAGCAGACCCAGCACCCAGCCAATGGCACACAAGTACTCAGAGCTAGTGGATAGGGGCAGCTTCTGAGTGACACATCAGGGAGCCAACTGATTTGGGAGCTTGTGGAATGTTCAGGAGAGTGCCACTGTCAAATCAGGATTATCAGGGGTCATTTCGTAGAAAAAGAGGTGCAGGAACTCATTAGCATACACCACCTGACATCACCAGAAGTATGTCAGAAGGAAGGAAGGAAAGCAAGCAAGCAAGCAAGCGCTGGCAGAGAGGGGACAACTACTAATCCAAGCCTCAGAAATACCACTATTCTGGGAGGATAGCTTCAGTGGTGGCTGAAGCCTTCAGAAGGCTGGTCGGAGGAACAAGGACCTTTCCAGTGATGGGGTCATTTTGCTGCAGCCATGACACAAGCAGGCATTCCCCCACAGGGGGGGGGGGGCTGGCACCAACTCCCAGAGCTGCGCTCCCCTGAGCTCCTGCTCAAAATGACCCCTGAGGATTATTATATAGAGAGGTTTTACTGAGAATAAAGAAAGGACCTGGTGTTTTTGGCCACTGTGTGAGTGTTGGACTGGATGGGCCATTGGCCTGATCCAACATTGGCTTCTCTTATGTTCTTATGTATGTTCTTATGAAAAGGAAGATTTCTAAACTGCCTTTCCATCAATGGAAAATGCAACTTAATGCAAAACATATCTAAATTTATTACAGATCAATATTAATAAATTATATCTCTATATCCATAAACCCAATAACATCAGGATAGCCAACAATAAATCCAATAATACATGGAATACCCTATAAAATAATATTTCCTCTCCTAAAGAAGACGAAAGATACAGCCCTCACTTCACATTAAGATTGCCAAGGCTCCCGCTATGGTGTGAGGACTCTCTCTGGCAACCCTTGTTGCCTGCCACTGTTCTGAGCAGTGGCAAGATAGTTTTTTTTTTTTTTTTTTTTTAAATCTGGCATCACATGGCTCTAGGGATTGCAAGAAAATCTGGTTTTATCATAGAGTTTCTGACAATTCCTAGAATCATATGACATAATTTCTCGGTTTTCACACAGGTGATATCATGGTGCACACAACACTGTGTGCTCCCGACAGGGCAGTAGCCAGCAATGGGGCACTAAGGGCAGTGCCTCCTATCGAATTTGCAGTGCCCCCATGCAATCTTCCCCATCTGAGGCTTCCAATTTCCCCCTCCCACCCTGGGGAAAGAGGCAGCCCTTGCTTGTCTCATGCTGGCACTCCCGTGGCAGGGAAGGAGGGAGGCAGGCTGGCTGCACCATGCAGTGGAGCACTGGGAAGAGCTCTTGGGTGAGCCACTTCCTGTTGCTCCTTCTCTGTTGCCTGCCAGGTTGAGAGTTGGGGGAGGCTCCAGTGGGAATTGGAGGGCCGCTTCAGATGCTGTGCTTGTTGGGGGCTGGTAGAGTTCCATTCCTTTAGTTAGCCCTCACCCTAGCCAGCCAGCTTGCAATGTAGGTAACCTCTTCCCCTCCCCTCCCTGGCATGCTGATCTAAGCCCTGGAGGAGAAGATAAAAGCAGGGATTTAATTGGAGCCCCCCTCAGGGCCCCAGCCCTTCCCCCCAAATCCCTGGTTCCCGATATCCCCATACTCCAAGCTCCTGCAGGCACCCTATTTCATATGGCAGTCTACTCCACAAAAGTAGAGCCACCACAGAAAAAGAATGCTCTAGCATATATCACTGCTGATGTAACCTAACTGGTGTGAACCAGATTTGCTGGAAAGGATGGAGCTGGCTCTTGGGCTCATGAATCAGTTTTGGTCAGGCTTATATACTAAAGCATTATGCCATCTCTTTTTTTAAGTCTATGTAATTATGGGGTGCTTTTTCTTTTCACCTTTGTTCTCATGTTCACAAAGAATTAAGATAAGAACATCCACAGTGCCCTGTGGACAAAACAGACACGTAGAAAAATAACCCAGGCCTTTAACTACAGTGAACAGTTCATCATATTGAAGGAACAGAAGAGCACAGCAACAAACAAAATTCAAATCCGCAGACCTGTTTCCTGCAGAAATCAACTATTTAGGACTAGGAAAATGCAATTAGAAATAAAATTGCCCAAATAGGATTTGCATGGGCACAAGGTTGACTGCTCCCTCTCCCAAGGAGTATCAGCCTCTGTTACAGGAATGATAATCATTTAATCAGCACCTTCAGTTCCCTAAATTAATGCTATCTACATCTGCCCTTGGGATGAGGAAGATGAATAACCTTTTATAATGGCTCTAAAGAAATTTAAAATATTCTGACTGGATTTTTAAATGGGTTAAAAAAAGGACTTAACCAGATGTTACTGCAAACACTTAACAATATTTTCAGAAAGCCAAGAATAGATCAATTGAAGGATACATCACTGACCTGTGAATTTGCTAGCGGCTCAGATTTGATATGAGAGGAATCAATAGAAATGCTGAAATCAATATAGCTTTTCTGGAGGACCTGTTGACTCATCAAAATTTAAGTTACTATGTTTTTGGTCAAAGCCCTAATTCCTGAGTAAACTACATTTGTTTGATGTGCACAATCAGTTCTTAGTGGTTGGAATATGTTCTTGAAATCTAGCACAGACCATTATTAAATTTACTTATAGGAGAAAGCTGACCCTTATAATAGGGTGCAAGTGGGACTGAATTGTGCCATGATTGGCAATCATGATTCAAAAACAATTCTCCTGGGGTTTGTGCATGTTTTCAGGGAAGGGAGCAGAATCCCCTGAATGCCATGAAAATGAAGGTCAAATAAGATAAGATCTGCAGCTAGATTTCTTGAGCACGCCCCCTCCCAATTCGATAACTAGTAGCCATGGAGGTGGGATGATCCTCCGTATCCATGGCTCAAAGGTGGAAGCAAGTTTGTGCACCATTTTTCCAATCCCAAAAGTTCCCCCAAAGCTTCTATTTTTTCCCCACTGGGAGAAACAATCAGGCAGCCTTTTTAATGTTTGACTTGTTTTAATTTTCTCTGCCTTGGGGGATTCTGAGTTAGGTCAAAAGGTGGGAAAGAAGGGAGGGAGGGCTAGCCTTTCTCTCATGGAGAGTGCAAGAATGTTCCTCTAGCTGTTATTTTCTGATAAAAAATGCTGAATAAGCCTTTCCTGATCTCCCATCTAGTTTGGCCTTGATACCTGTTGCTTAAAGAAAAGTTTTCCAGTACTGAATTCTTGGGTTCAGATATGACAATATGCAGGGCTTTTTTTTTTTTTTGTAGAAAAAGCCCAGCAGGAACTCATTAGCATTATAGGCCACCCCCCAACAGCAGGAGCTCATTCGCATATTAGGCCACATCCCTGACAGCGCAGCTCCCTCCCAGGATTGGCTTCCCCAGGTACCCTGCGGCTTGTAGGGCACATGGGGAACCCGAGGGAAGGAAGGCAGTTTCTGGATCGGCTTCCCCAGGGAAGGAACCCTGCCTTCCCTCCCTGAATTGGCTTGGCTTCCCCAGGTGCCCCATGGCTTGTGAGGCACCTGGGGAATCTGAGGGAGGGAGGCTGTAGGCGTGGCCAACTCAGAAGCCAGCCGGAACTCTGTTCCTGTGCTTTCCTGCCCAAAAATGGCCCTGACAGTATGCCTATTCATTCTTCCTTCCTATTTATTTTCTGACTAACCTTTGAGTCCACATTTCAGTACTGGTTAAACTTCTACTGCTTTTTTAGAGTTCACATGCATTCTACTAACCCCAGTTCAGTGGCGCTGATACTCAAGCAAGGCCCTTACACAGAGCTCCACACAAAAATTTCCACAAATCTCTCAATTTCATGTGCATCCCAAGCATTTTTAGTCACTGACATAGCAAGAAGCCCCTGCACACATGGGACTTCAAGACCCTAGGATAGGCACCAGTCCAAATTTCATCAAAAACTGAGTTGAAAAACCATCCAGGGAATTTTGAGGAAGCCAGGAGAATTCAGTAAGTCAAACACTGAATTAATATGCAAAGATACTCAAGAGATACTGAGGAAAAGCTCACAGAAGATTAAATGTCTCTGGTTCTGGTGTAAGGCTGCGCAACATGTTATGGACTTTTGCTAAGATATGAGGGCTACACATGAGTTATTTGAGACATGAGAGTACACTAGGTGACCAGTGGGAAGATGGGAAGAGATGCCTGCACTATAGCAACAAAGCACCATTTTCTGAGGTTACCACCTCCAGGCGGGAGGATTGATATCAGAGATCAAAGACACTCTCACACAAAGACAGGAGGTTGTAAACTTACATCTGCAACTCTATACACGCATAGCCCTTTCATGTATACCTCCTGGTGCCCCTTCCTGCCAGCCTTCATCTCCATAGGATACATCAAAGAGCATCACACCTGGGTATGAAGACACTGGGATGCTTCCTGAGGTCCGGTTCCCATGGTCGGCGTTCCTGTGATCCAGAAGATCGGCGCCAGATCCCACTGGCAGCGACATCCTGCCCTGACCATCAGATAGATCTGAATATTGACCCATCCCCTATCACCCTCTTAGTGGCTAGAGATAGCATACGGACCATCTATAGGTTTTCTAGGGATGACATCATATCATGCCATCCTCCCAGGTCTTCCCAGGTACCACCTCCCAATAAAGGATACTCCCCAAGGTTAGAAAAAGAGTTCTAGAGTTCTAGATATAGCTCCCTCTCCAATCCCCGATCTCTCCCCTCCCTCTCATGGATTCCTGGGTGCACCACTGGGATCTGCCTCGTGGTTCTCTGCTGGTTCAGAGCCACTATCCTTATCGTCTTCCTGAGATTTCCTCATCCCCATTTTCCAGCCGGATTCCATCGCACCTATATAGGTAAATATCACCCTCGATGGAAACCATCAACTACCTGCTCATGCACAAGTCCCTGTAACTTCTATCTAAGTTCCTAGTACTGTATGTATGTATGAATGACAGAACAGCATTGTCTTTTATAACTTTTTATTATACTTTAGTAAACAAACTATTTTTCATCTTTTAAACTGAGTCCGTGTCCGTTTCTCAGAAGTATCGGTTAGCACATCCTCTGTATACACTGGTTAAAGGTCTCGTAAGCCTGCTGCATATTGATAAGAACTAATATTCCCCAAATATTAATAGCATAAAAGAGCAGTGAGGCTAACACTGGATGGCTCATTTCTAAGACACGAGGGAGTAGTTCTTACTGTTCTAGAGGGAAGTGGACTAGGACTGGCCACTGAGAGAGTGACAAACAATATTGACTGCCTGACAAGTTCTAGAGGCCACAGGAGGAAGGTTGAAGGTCTAATATGTCTGGGGAAGTATAGATGTTTATATGCAAATGCTTAAAGTATCCAAGCTGAAATGGGAGAGCTGAGATGTTTACTTTCAGAGGAGAACACAGACATTGTGGGCATTTCAGAAACTTGATGGGATGAGGATAATCAATAGGATACAGTGATTCCTGGATATAAATTATATCAGAAGGATAGGAAGGGAAGGGTTGGAGGTGGAGGTGGAGTGGCTCTGTATGTCGAAGAGGTTATACAGTCCAGTAAAATTGAGAATCTAGGATAAATAGATTCACTTACAGAAACTCTATGGATGGAAACTGTGTACCCAAAAGGAAGTTTAACTCCTGCAGTTTGTTATCACCCACCAGATAAAAGGTTAGAGGATGATTTAAAAACAGCAAAAGAATTAAGGAAAGCAGCTAGATGAAATAACTGTGTCATAATAGGTGATTTTAACTGCGCACACATTAGTTGCGATCACACATACAATTAGCCCCAACATCGGGACAAATGCCAGGCAGATTAAAGGAATGCAATCAGACAACAACATCTGGGAAGGACTCCACAGCTGTCAGCAACCTGTTTTGCTCCACTGCACAAGCAGATTTAAAAGACGCTTCGAAAAGTCCAGTAGCAAACGGGTTGCTACAGGCCATAGATGGACTTTCCTGCATCTGATCACTCCAGCGTGCTCTCATGGCATCGGGATGGTCTGATCAGGCCATCCCAACTCAGTGCTGTTGGTTTTTGCCCCTCTCCATATGTGCAACATCGCACACCCCATAGGGAGCCCTCAGGGCTGAGGTGCAAATCATTGATCCCTTGTTTAAGCACATCAGAGATGAATGGCAAAAAAAACCCCTCCAACTCACCCATCTGATCATGCAGTGACGGGCTGTGCTCACAGCTTCAAAAGACTGTGTGATTGCTCAGCCATGGGTCAACTTTCGCCAGAGGAAATAGCCTCTCTTTCTCCCCCCCCCCCCCCCCCCCGGCTTTATCTTGTGCGTGTGATCGCAACCATTGATTGGGTAAATATGTGTTCAAGTCAGAGATTGAGATCCTAGATAATCTCAATGGATCAGATGATCAAAGAACCTACCAGGGGGGAGGGGATCCTGGATTTGGTCTCAAGACCTGGTGAGAGATGTAAACATGATAGCTCCAGTTGGGAACAGTGACCATAATGCTATTAAGTTTAGCATTTCTGTAAATATGGAGTTGGCCAAAAAGACCAACACAACCACATTTAACTTTAGAAGGGGTAACTTCTCTCAAATGAGAGGGCTTATGAAGAAGAAACTGAAAGGAAACATAAGGAGTGTCAAATTCCTTCAGGAAGCCTGAAGACTAATTAAAACTACAGCCCTGGAAACGCAGATAAAATGTATACTGCAGGTTAGAAAAGGTATGAGTAGGTATTTTTAAAAGTCCTGCATGGTTAGTTAACAAAGTAGTGGAAGCAGTAAAAAGTAAGGAGGCTTCCTTTAAGTGGTGGAAGGCTAGTCCAAGGGAGGTATATAAAAGGGAGCACAGGCTTACGCAAGTAAAACACAAGTTGGTGATCAGACAGGCTATGAGGGTCTATGAGGAACATGTTGCAAAAAACATATAGACCAACAATAAAAATTTCTTCAAATATATTAGAAGCAGGAAACCAGTCAGGGAGGCAGTGGGGCTTTTAGATGACCAAGGGGTAAAATGATTACTTAAGGATGATAGGAAAATGGCAGAGAAGCTAGATGCATTTTTGGCCTCTGTCTTCACTGTGGAAGCTGCGAGGTGCTTGCCAACTCCAGAACCACCTATTTCAGGAGGGTTATCAAAAGACCTGAGTCAGATTAAGGTGATGAGAGAGGAGGTCCTGAGACTGATAGACAGATTAAAAACTGACAGATCACCAGGCCCAGATGGCATACATCCAAGAGTTCTGAAAAAACTCATATGTGAACTTGTGGATCTCCTGATAAAAATATGCAATTTATAATTAAAATCTGCCTCCATTCCTGAGGCTTGGAAGATAGCTAATGTAACCCACATCTTTAAAGAAAAAGTTTCCAGAGGAGATCTGGGAAATTACAGACCAGTCAATCTAACATCAATACCAGGTGAGTTGGTGGAATCTGTTCCTAAAGATAGAATTAGAAAGCAAATTGATGAACAAAAACAACTGAGGAAAACTCAGCATGGATTCTGTAAAGGAAGATCTGGTCTCACAAACCTTTTAGAGTTCTTTGAGGGAGTGAACAAACATGTGGACAAGTGTGACTCAGTAGATGTTGTTTACCTAGACTTCCAGAAAGCTTTGGATAAAGTCATGGGATAAGACGACAAGTCCTCTTGTGGGGTAAAAATTTGTTTAATTAACAAGAAACAGAGAGTAAGTCTAAATGGGCAGTTTTCACAGTGGAAGCTGATAAGCAGTGAGGTACCGCAGGGCTTAGTACTAGGTCTGGTGCTTTTTAACTTGTTCAGTAATGATTTGGGGTTGAGAGTAAGCAGTGAAGTGGCAAAGGCTGCAGATGACACCAAGTTGTTCAGGGCAGTGAGAACCAGGGATGACTGTGAGGTGTTCCAGAGGGATCTGTCGAGGCTGAGCAAGTGGGTGTCAATGTGGCAAATGAGGTTCAACATAGGCAAGTGCAAAGTAATGCACACTGGAGCCAAAAATCCTTACTATAAATATACATTGATGGGGTCCTAACTAATCAGAAGAGAGATCTTGGAGTAGTGATAGATAACTCACTGAAGATGCTGACTCAGTTTGCGACTGCAATAAAAAAGGCAAATGCTATGCTGGGGATTATTAGAAAGGGGATTGAAAACAAATCAACCAGTATCATAATGCCCATGTATAAATCTATGGTGCGACCTCATTTGAAATACTGTGTACAGTTCTAGCCACCATATCTCAAAAAAAATTATAGCATTGGAAAAGATGCAGAAAAGGATACTTAAAAAGATTAAGGGGATGGAACACCTTCCTTGTGAAGAAAGGTTTTAGAGGTTAGGGCTTTTTAGCTTGGAAAAACAATGACTGAGGGGTGACATGACAGAGGTTTACAAAATTATGCATGTGACAGAGAAGGCAGAGAAAGAAGTAGTTTTCTCTCTTTCTCACAATGAGCAATAAGCTTAGAACAGATAAAAGGAAGTAGTTTCACCCAAGAAGTAATTAACATGTGGAATGCTCTGCCACAGGAAGTGGTGGCAACTACAGGCATAGACAGCTTCTAGAAGGGATTGGATAAACATATGGAACAGAGGTCCATCAGTAGCTATTAGCCACAATGTATAGATGGAACAATGTGTCTGGAGCAGTGGTGCTGTGTATTCTTAGTGCTTGGGAAGCAACAGTGGGAGGACTTCTGGAGTTCTGGCCCTGCTGGTGGACCTCTTGATGGCACCTTGGTTTTGTTCACTGTGTGCAGGGGTCATTTCGAGCAGGAGCTCGGAGGAGCTCAGCTGCAGGAGTTGGTGCCAGCCCCCCCCCCCCCCCGGCAGGGGAATGCCTGCTTGTGTCATGGCTGCAGCAAAATGATCCCGTCCCCTGGAAAGTTCCTTGTTCCTCCGACCAGCCTTCTGAAGGCTTCAGCTACTGCTGAAGCTATCCTCCCAGAATAGTGGTATTTCTGAGGTTTGGATTAGTAGCTGTTCCCTCTCTGCCAGCTTTCTTTCTTTCTTTCTCTCTCTCTCTCCTTTCTTTCTTGCCTTCTGACATACTTCCAGTGATGTCAGGTGGTGTAGCATATGCAAATAAGTTATGCTAATGAGTTATGCTAATGAGCTCCTGCACATCTTTTTCTGCGAAATGACCCCTGACTGTATGACACTGAGTGCTGGTCTGGATGGGCCACTGGCTTGTGTGAAGAAATGCATTTTGGGATGGAGGTCTGAACTGAGGAAAACCTTCACCAAGAGTTTTTAGAAATTTTTCCCCCTGGGCAGAGAACAGACAGGAAGAGGGAAGTCAGTTCAATGTCAAGGATGTCAAGGAGCTTCCATAAACCCTTGACACTCATTGAAAGGGATCTATATTTATTTTATTTATGTGCTGAAGGTAGAAAGAGGAAGAAGGAATTCATTTCCTTGCACATGTTAGCTGTCCTATATTCTTGCCTCCATCTTCACATTCATTATTTATTTAATGTCATTGACCAATGAAGACATACAATGAGAGAATCACAGCCACAATATAAGGGGAAAAAGAACAAAAAGGCTGTGTTTGTACTGCTACAAATTTTATACAAAGAAACCTTGAGAAAACTAACACCACTATCACAGTAGTATAATAAGCTTATACAGAGGTACTCTATTGTAGATATATTAGCATAAGTCCGATGAGAATCTCCGGAATAATATCTCGTTTCGATTCTCAGATCTTCATCCAAAACTGGAACATGAGAGACCAGAAGTGGTTAAGATTTGGTGATAATGTCAATCATGAGGCAAACTGAGCAAGCCTTCCCATAGGTATTTAACAATCTAAAACGGGGTATAGATGAGACTTTACTTATCACTGCTGGGCTGGTTACATTTTACATCAAATAAAATTTACAATAAAATGGCACAAGTCGGTTTGGCGCATCTCAGCCAGGTACATAGAGCCTTCTCTGCAGCACCTGGGGCAGGCTTTTCCATTGGAAGCCTCTCAACAGAAGTATGTATGTTTCCTTACAAACAGTTCCCACTGAACTTCGTGTCAATAAGGCTTTTAGTGGCTTACCAGTTAACTCTTGCATCTACTTATGTAGCAGGTAGCAAAGGCGGATATGAAGAAATATAATATGGAATGCTTACATAACAACAGTGGGGAAAACCAATTATAGGTAAAACACCGAACTACTAAAAGCCCAAAGAAGTAATAACAACACATAACAAGGCCCAAAAATGTTTTGCATGGAGAATTAGGCATTAGACTGCAAAAAGAAATATGTTTTCCTTCTTTTCCTCCTTTTGTGGGTAGTCATCCCTTGATGAATCATTTTTACTTCACTGCAGAAAGCCCAGATCAAAATCCACATGCACGCATTTTCTGGATGATGGTGCCCAGTGTTTTATGTTCATCCTTTAATGGAAGAACTCCAGCATTATGTAACTTTTCTAGCCGACAACATCGAACTATTTATTACACCTTGAACTTTTAAAATATAAAACTTTTTTTTTGCAATTAACCTTTAGCAGAAATAAATGTGTTTGCACTCAGATAGTGGTTACATATGATAGATCTTGGTTCCATCTTGTATATTATTCAAAAGACAAGAAAGGACCTGATTTTATAAGGTTCAATGGGATTTTATTGTTTTGCTCTCTGTTGCCTATGAAGTAGAAACTATCCTTCAGAAACTGGGGAAGCTGACTTCTGTACTTAGATAACTTTCTAAGACATTTACTTCCCTAAGACATTTGCCATCCTAAAATATTTACGACCATCTGCAGTATTACCCAGTATTCTGAGATACTCTGGTCAAAGTGTACGTATGTGTTCTGATACTCCCAACCATTCATGATTCCAGTTGCCAGATGGGTCCCTTGAATGGACAGACTGAAACTGGAAAAGAGAGAGAAACGTTTAAATGACTATGTACTGATGTAGAAGAGGACAAAAGAAAAGGTGGGGGTTGATCTAGGGAATTATGTAGGATGGACAAGAGAGAGGTGGAATAGAAAATATGGCTTATACAAATCGAAGATGAGAGAACATAAGAATACATGTGCAGTGTCAATGGGCAGGTATAATGGACACAGCATCTGTTTCTCATTGAAATTTGGATCCCACATCTGTTACTGGTGGGGGTGGGTCAAAGCCTAAGAAACAGGTGCATCTTTGACCAATGATAGGGTTGCCAGGCCACTGGCAAGGACTTGTGGGGAAGGGACATGGGGGGTGGCATCATATGCTCCATTATGTCAATACTAGACAGAACCAGAGATAATGTCATGTTGCTCTAGGAATTGCCGGAAACTTTATGGTAAAGCCACAGAGTTAAACAAAATAAGCACTGCAAATAGACGCACTCAATAGTACAACAAAAGTGAATTTATATAATGGTAAGTGCAGTTAACCCACATTAAACATAACCGACACAAAGAATACAAAATACAAGCCGACACACAGACAAAATAGAAGATTAGAACATGGTTAACAACAAAGACACCGGATTTTCTATCTTCGTTTCATTGATATTTCCTCAATGTTACCACACAACTTTAACTAGTACCAAAAGTAACAGAAGCCTTCAAGTTGTACAGGACAAATACCATCAAGTTTAGTTACAGCAGAGCAACTGATCAACAGATAGGAAAATATCCTCAACCCTCCATCCTGGTTCAGCAGTTATCTGGCTTCACCCCAACTGTTGTGTCCATGCAGATCTGGCCCACTTCAAACTAAGTATATTAATCATGTTGCCTCAGGGTGGACTCTATGGCATTTTATCATGCTGAGGCCCCTCCCCTCCCAAAACCCATCCTCTCCTGGATCCACCCCCAAAGTCTCCAGGTATTTTCCAACCCATACCTGGCAACCCTACATGTCCCTCACCTAAAACGTCCCAGTTTCCTCCCTTCCTTCCATGAGTGCATCCTCTTGCTGGTGTATGGTGATTGCTTAGGGAATCAGTTCTCTGGTGCCAGAAGAAGAAGAAGAAGAAGAAGACGACGACTTGGTTTTATACCCTGCTCTTCATTACCCCAAGGAGTCTCAGAGTGGCTTACAATCATCTTCCCTTCTTCCCCCTTCCTAAAGTTATTTGTTTGTGTTTACAATTACTCTCACTCTCTCTTTATTTTATTTTGGGACATCCCTACAGAGATCCACCCTGGTGTACATAAGCAACAAGGTCTCATGTTATTCCTTTCTGGAGCCCATTTTAAAACTAATTTCCCCTTCTCTGGGTCTAGTTTGGCCTCTGAGTGTTGTGAGTCTGTGCCTACCCTCACTATGATTCATTTACTCATCAATAATATGTATTGAAAAACCTTTTCCAATTCAAAATACATGTGGCAACAGCAAAACTATTTGATTAAAATTTTTATCTGGCCCACATTGGGCTGGATCACTTTTCAGAGCAAACAGTATATGAGAGTGAGGAGAGCAGAATTCTACCCTTGTCTACCACTTACCTCCCCAGTGTTTTTCTCCTAGCTAACTTCTTTTTAAGTATAGGAATTTAGCTGTGGAGCAAAACAATGGAAGGGAACAGAGTACAGAACAGTAAAATGTGGGCAAGGAAAATGTTATTGCCCTACTTGGGCACCCAATTTACTTTCAAAATAGAAACCATCCTTTTCACATGCACCCTGACATTATATCAGGACAGATATGGGTTCAAATAAATGTGTCTGCTTCCAACATATACAGTTTCAGCCTCTGATGTGAACAATGGGGCACCTGTAATTCTAATTTTGCTATCTACTACCTTTCAACCACCCTGGGTAAATTATTGTATTGCAGAGTCTGTGCTATGATGACAGCCATTGCCTTCAAGAACTGTTATATTCAGCCATGCTCTGTATGCACCTTTGAGATTCATCAAACATAACCTTTAAAATTCCTAGTAATATACAGTGAAGGAGCTTCTCCCAGCTAGATACATAGGTGGAGGGAAAGTTTCACCACTGCTCTTTACAGCCCTTTTTACACAACTATCCAAGTATGATGTTGCATATCTAATGACCCTGAGCAGCATGTGCAGTATTTTCACCATTTAATCCCATGTACCAGCTAGGTCATCAAGGGCCTTACTTCTCTATTCAGGAGGTCTGTTCAGCTACATCCCATGCACACTCATTTTCAGTGGCTATACCACTGGGCACTTTGGACAGCCTGCTAGATAGGGCATGTAAAGCTCCTACACTCTTTTTCTTATGTAAAAGGTTCAAAGCAGAATGGTTTTGATGTGCCTTTAGCTGAAACAGTTAATGAATGTTAGTTCAACTGGTAGTCACAATGTTGGACCTATAACTTGATGTATTTTAACTTAAAGTGTTTACCTATGTTTTCACTTGCATGTGCTTATATTTTGTAAGCCATATTGGGCATTTTGAAAAGGGAGGATGTAATTAAATAAATAAATAAATGTTTTGCACATCCTGTCCCACCCTCCTTAATTGCAATTAAGCCAGCTAAAATCAGGCATAAGGTAAAATCAGGATACTCGCCAGTATCAGTGAAACTACCACACTGGCATCAGAAATCAAAGCAGCAGATTATTCTGGTAATTCTCATTTCCTTCGTTTGAGCACCAGGCCGTCTATATTTTGCCAATGCCAGCAGTTCAGACTATCAGTATATTCCATATGTTGATAAATGTAATATGCAATCACATGTTCGTTGTCCCATGACTATATAACTCAGAACTGTTCATGCAGACAATAAATGCATCACGTGAACTGGCTTGTAGCAGAATTTTTAAAAATAGCTTTTTAAAAGGATTTACCAGTTTCATAGAGGAGAACCATGACAGCTAGACTTTCGAAGCCACATCACTTCAGAACACCACAGGCTGAAGAAAGAATGCCTTCCAGTCACGTTAATTAGCTCCCAATTATTCTTTGACTGACCACTGTTGGGAAAGGATGCTGGAAGAGAGGGACCCTTGGTCTGAGGCAGCAAGTCTTTTTAGTCTTCACATGATTGGGTATTTAGTCAGCTTGAACTGCTCCCAGTTATCAGAAGGCCCGCCTTATAATGATGAGGCTTATAAAGAACAATCCTAAGTAGAGTGCATAGCTTGTTGAACAGCTGCAGGATTAGCTCCTTGATGTAGTAGAGGGAGTCTTCCTTGGCCGAGAGGTTGGAGTGGACTTGCTGCTGGACCTTGCGCAGGGCCGTCACGAGGAGCCCCCGCCATTTCTGCCCGTTCTCGTCGCTGAGGAACTCGTAGGGGGGCAGCTGAGGCGGCTGCATAGCACCCTTCTAAGTCCACTGGAGTCAATGGGGCCAAGAAGGGTGTAACTCTGCTGACTGAAGATTGCACTGTGAGGCTTCCAGACTATTCCAATTATATTCTATAAGAGAATCTCTGTACTAAATATCTAAAATTCATCCATATCTTTCCCCCAGTGTCCAAACAATGAATCCATTGACTAGGACTGGCAGAAAGGGTGAGATTTTCATCTGCTTCTGTGAGAGCTATAGCCCGTTTCGATATAATGCCATTAGAGAGAGAATTTAATTGTAAATTAAATGGGTCATGGGTTCATCAGCATTTTCTAAACTCTACAGGCCGTCCATAATATTATACCTTCTAATCTGTTTGAATTTCAGATATTTCCCTTTCCTCTTTACAGTGGTGCATATTTTTGTTATGAGGGGGAAAGTGAATCTGAATTTTAAAAAAGAAGTTTAAAACTGTCAGTCAAGATTGGCCTGAATTCCAGAGATATGGAGCACCTGCAGATTCCACTGACTGCAGCGGGTGTTTACATTTTTGCAAATCAGGCCACTTGGGCATGATATTTGCAGGTTATTTTCTCACTTTGCCGTAGCAGCGGCTTCATACTCTCTTATTATTCAAACCCCAGGAATTGTTTGCTTCCTTTGGTAATGAGACAGTGTCCCCAATTCATAACTGCATGATATATTCTTATTTCAGAGATGAGACAGAACAGGAGAAATGCTGTCACTCTGTGCAATCTGCCGTAACCTTAGTGACCTACTGCAAAGAGGCAAAACAAAGGCATAAACGGGACTGTTCCATGATTTGTTAGCAAGGGTGAAAGGAACTTGTGCCTCAATCTCTGGATTTAAAGCTCTATAGATGCTTCCTGGCAAGTGGGTATATTTGCAATATACTAAGGCTGCAGCCGTGAAAGCAATTATTCCAAAGTCAGTTGGACTGCTCAAGAATTTGTGATCTGAGGTTCTTTAAATAAGACACAGATGCACAGCTCAGTCCTTCACTCAGTAGAGCTACAAACCACATTAACATTAGTGATGTACAAATGCACCTCTATTTCTGTTTGTTTTTATATGTTCCTGCCATTGTAAGACTTAACTATGAGCGGTGGGGAAACCTTCAGCATTAGAAACTGCAGTGTGTGTTTTTTAGACATAGTCCGGAGAGAGCCCTAGTCAAAACTGAGTTCAGAGAATAATTATGCAATATCAAACTATAATTTAAAAAACTGTTAATTGCTGGGATGGGCGCAAACCAGGAAAATGCAGTTTGGCTCATGGTTTCATGGCAGACCCACAAACTGAACCATGGACCATCACAAACGAAAAAAGGCTTTATAGAAACCGAACCAGTTTGTGAAGTTCATGATGCAGTAGAATGGCTTCAAGCTATCACATGTACAAATGTCATTGCACCCTTTAATGTTTGAATGTCAGGGGTGGATCCAGGGCTTCGAGTCACCGTGTCTACATATGTCATTTCATGCTTTGGGGGTTGGGTTTCAGGGGTGGACTGTGGACTTTGAGCCACCATGTCTACGTATGATGTTGCACCCTTTGGGGTTTGGGTGTTACGGTTGGACTCAGGGCTTTGAGCCACCACTTGTACATATGTCATTGCACGCTTTGGGGTTTGGGTGTCAGGGTTTGACTTGGGGATTCAAGCCACCATGTCTACATAGGTCTCAGGGTTCTGAGCCACCATGTCTACATATGTCCCAGGGCTTCATGCCACCATGTCCTCATATGTCTCAGAGTGTTGTTGCAAGCTTTTGGGTTTGGGTCTCAGGTGGACTCAAGGCTTCAAGCCACCATGGCTTCATACATCTCAGGGCTTCAAGCCACCACATCTATATACATTGATGCATGCTGGTTTGGAGCTCAGGTGGTCTCAGGGCACATTGCATTGGTTCTGCTGGGCTTGCAAAAATGCCCCCACCTTCAATTTCTACTGCAGAGATTTTCAAGGACATTGATTCTGTTCTTCTGGGCTTCTATTGCTATTGGGGGTTTTTTTTGCTGATTCCCCCCTTCTTTGGAAATAATGGAAGATGAGGGCACTTTCTTTGAGGGACCATAACTTGGACCCCATAAATCCAGTCCTCACCAAATTTGAAGGGCAGGTAGAGGAGAGTCAGCCAGAGATCCTCTGCAGGGTTGGTGTCTCTGGCATGCTAGGGATCATTCTATACACTCCTGAACCTCCTGCACCTGTCATATCCCCAGAAAACACTTTCCTGGGGGCACCATCTTTGGGGAGCTGTAACTTGGACCCCATAAATTAAATCCTCACCAACCTCAGAGCATGGGCGTCAACTATGGGGGGGCTCGAGCCCTCGAGCCCCCCCCCGAAATTTCCCGGGGGGGCTCAGCCACCCCCGGCAAAATGGAGCGCCCGGTGGCCAGTCAGCCGGCCGTTGCCACCTCTCCTTCCCCCCACCCCCGGCCTGCCCTCCTGCCTCCCTGGGGCGGCGGGGGGGAGAGAGGCTGCGCTCATCTGCGCCACCCCCGCACACCCCGAGTGTGAGGCGGAGCGGGAGCCGAGGGCCCGCAAGGGCGACGCGCCGGCGCCCGAGCTCTCCGTAGCTATTAAATGCACACTCCGGGGGCCGGGGCGGGGGCGGCGGGGGGACTTCAAAGGCGCTCCTCAGAGGGGGAAAAAGGGGTCTTTCTGGAAGCCACCTGGTGCCTTCAATCACAGCCGCCCAGAGGCTTGCTGCTGACAAAGATGGGGGTTTGTCTTTCAAACGCCGGGGCTGGAGACAGGTGCTGCCACGCTTATTCTGGCGCAGATCTGCCAGTGCGTGCCTGGCTGTGCCCAGGACCAGATGGTGCTTGGCCCTTTGGCAGCGGGGAGAGGGGTGAGGGCGGGAGAGGGAGGGAGGGAGGGGGGCGGGGAGCGCGGCGGGCGGGCACGGCCCGGGGGAGGGAAGCGGCGGTGGCGGCTCCCTGGGGTGGGGGGGACAGCGGCGGGGACATGGTCCTGAGTGCGCATGCGCGCAAAGCGCGTGCACGCACGAGAGAGCCCCCGCCCCCCCCCCCGGGGATTTAAAAAGTCTATGCCCCTGCCTCAGAGGGCAGGTAGAGGAGAGTCAGCCAGAGACCCACTTAAAGGCCCCCCAAGGTCCAAAGGTCCATGGCTTATTTCAACCCAGCAGGCTTCCAGTAGGTGATCCAGTGCTGGGGCCATGAGAGCAAGACCTTCAACAGCTGTTCCAAGACAATTTGATTGATAATGCATCTCCCATCATTGGTTAGAGGCTAGAGCCAGCTGGTAGCTGGGTCCTTCAGAGAAGAAACTAAGGCTTGGGGGAGCCCTGTCACTTGGTATGACATGGTCTGGAACTTTTGCTGGTATGTCTCTGGGTAACCTCATGATGATTGAGAATGGCAGCCTTTAGCTTCTCATAGTCCTCTGGGTCACTCTTCTTCAAAGCTCTCTGCATGATCTGAGCTTCACCAGAGAGGTATGGGCCTAAGATGAAGGACTACTGTTCTTTAGGCCACTGGATGGCTTCTGCTGTCTGTTCAAATGTCTCCAAGAAGGCCTCCACCTCATCCTCCAGTTCTAACTTGGTTAAGGGGAACCATGTGCCATGCTTCCTGGGTGGGTTCTGAGCTGATCAGGTAGCCTCGAGTACTTAGTGGAAGTCCTGGATGAAGGCTGCCTGGGCTTCCTTCTGGCACTGGGTTGCTTCTGGGCTGCTTCTGGTGCTCTGCCAACCACTGGTCAAACTGAATAAAGTCCATTTTTCCTGCTGCTGGTTCATTCATTCATTCATTCATTCATTCATTCATTTAGATTTGTATCCCACCCTCCCCACCGAAGCAGGCTCAGGGCAGCTCACATTAAAAGTTAAAATACATTAAAACACAATTAATTACATGAAAAACATCTTAAAACTCATATATGTTACAGATAACAATTCACAAATAAATACAGTTAAACTGCTAGTGGCGTTAATTATAAGCCATGGTCTTTGTCTGTGATTCCTCTCCATTCTCCATTGCTTCTTCAGACCCCCCTTCAAGAGCAGGGTGGTTACTATTGATGGGCAGAGCACCAGACAAATACCAGTCCAACCCACTGGAGTCAGTAGGTGGGGTAGGACCATACTACAGTGAAGGTAGTGCCTGCAACTTCCACCATTTTGTCACACCCAGTCCACTCCCCTGGGTTTATGCTGCCTTCCACCATACAACTGCTGTACTGGAGGGACACTCCACAGACCTTAGAATGAAAGGGAAAGGGTTGTCGTCACCCTATTTCTTCTCCTTTCCCCCTGGAAGACTCCCTTGTGCAGCTTGTAGGCTCCAGGATTTTCTTTCCCTGTCTGCTGTAAGAAGCTTCCTTTTAAATCTCCCACCACCAATCTGTGTCATTCCTTCTTCCCCGTCAATAGACTGGGCGGCTGCCCACCAGACTGGACTTGCAGCCATTGGTCCCCATCCCATGCCATCTCCCTCCAAGCCCCAGCCCACCACCCTATTCTCGGCATTGGCCAGGCCTGCCCCACACCCAGTGATGCCCCAACCTGTGTGGGAGATGGAGGTGGGGCCTCAGCCATTACTCTCTGGAGAAAGTAGCCCTGGAGCATCTCCAAGTTGCCATGGGCCAGCATGCCTGGTCCTGTCCCTGAATGAGGAGCTCTGCAGGGCCTTCCAGTCTTTGACAGTGGTGTCAGGGGACCTTGGGTAGGTGGCAGTTGCTTCAGCCCCCGTTCCCCAACTGCTGCCACTTTCCATCATCACGTCTGGCTGTACTCTCTCTCTGATGTCCTGCTGCACATAGGCATAGAGTACGGGGGGGCTCGAGGGCTCGAGCCACCCCTGAAATTTCCCAGGGGGGGCTCAGCCACCCCCAGCAAAACGGAGCGCCTGCCACCACGCCTCCCTGGGTCTTTCTGAGTCCTGGCCACCACTGCTGGAGAGGGAGAGGGAAGGGGTGGCGGGGGAGAGATAGAGGCACTGGAAGCAGCGCCTGGCGGGCCTCGGAAGGGCCCAGGGAGGCACAGCAGTTTCCCGGGGGGAGAACATCGCCCCAGCAAGCGTGCACGCTTTGCATGCGTGCTAAGGAGCCCCCCCCCCGGAATTTCCAAAAGTCTATGCCCCTGCTGCTGCACCTCTCATGCATGAGTCGCTGCCATTTCAGTTCACTGAGGTGTCCAAGCATTGGGTCCGGCCCAAGAGGCTCTTCATCCATGGCAGGCCTGCGGGGGGAGGGGTTGCAGTCCTCCAGGGGGAAAGCAGTCTGGGCCATCGTGTGGCCCTGGCATGACATCGGCCCTTTCTTCCTCCCACTGCCTACCACTCCTTCCTCCAGAGGCAACAAAATGGGGTCCACTCTTTGCAGGTGACTGCAGAGAACTGAGGAAGAACTCACCAAGTTAGGAGCCAGAGTGGAGTTGCCCCAAAGGTAGTAGCTGCTGAGCTGCATAATGCATCCAATATGTATTTAAATTATTGGATTTTAAACCTGATTTTAAATGTTTATCTGTACTGGATATGGCACACTGTGCCCTGTGAGCCGCCCTGAGCCCGTTTACGGGGAGGACAGGGTATAAATCTGAAAAATAAATAAATAAATAAATATGTGAATACATCCAGCCATTTAGAGAGCATCCATCTAGTAAACTAGTTAAACCCAAATATGTTTGTCGTATGTCTGAGGACAATTAAAACAGCAAAAAAAAAAATCAATAACAACAAAAGCACTAAACTCTCCATTTCTACTAATGTATTCCTGATTCCTGATTTCACTTATTCATGGTCCACATGTGGTCTCTAGCCTGTTTTGTTCTCCCACCATGCCACCATCATAACTATTACATCATTAAATTCTGTGGGAATTTTGGTTGTATTTGTGGATTTTGCCATTCATACTGATCCCAGAAATTCTTTCCCCATGAAGGGTCTACTGCACTGAAATAAAAATAATAGAAGCATGCATACTGTCAGTGTAAAACAGCAAGGTGACTATGGAGGACTTTAAGCAAATATACATTTGCAGATGCTGTGGAACAATATTTTTATTTTATTAAAGATTTATCTAGTTTAATGACTGAGAGTTCTGTAGTGAACTACAACAAGGGAAGAGAATTAGCTCTTCCTGAAAAGAAGTTTATTATGTTGAAGTGGGTTAGCAAGAGTTTAAGGTATATTATGGGCCAAGCTGTGATCCCAAAATAGTCAATCTGCTGTGTCTTCCCATTCTAAGCATTGTACAACGTGTACCTTGTTTACACCACCGATGCGGCCTCACTGATTTTCAGCTGGGAGAGCAGCTGCAAATAGAAACAGCACCTTCTTCGTGCATCCTGAGATATTTATTTATCTCACTCATCTTTGGGATTGGGTGTCTCAGTTTTCTTATTTACACTCAGTGCCTTCAGAGATGGTAAATAAGATTTGGTCCCCCTCCTGGGTAAACAGCATATAGCCTGTAGATCTTCAGAGATAAACTTCAGATAAACAGCTGCATCGATGCTAATGGATATGTTTTGCAGAGTTAGAGGGTCGTAAATCTAGGCCTCCTTGGCCCAGCCCTCTCTCCCACTCCATGAAATAAAGGTCACAATGTGCCCTGTAGGCTTAAAGAACAGCTTGTAAACTTCATTACAACATGGAGGATAGAGAGCTAAAGATCTGCATGCAGACAGAAGGGAAGTACTTGCAGGGAATGTATTAGAAATTAATGATTAGATTGAAAGTTTCTGTTCTTTAGACAATCCCCAAAATACAGAGGAAGATTGTAGAGAGATAGAATTCCTTTGACAGTGCAAGAAAGCTAAAGGCATTGAAAAGTGACGCAAGATTGATTCTACTTTCAGCTGGAGTTATTTTAAATGAGATTAAAAATAGACACTGTTACCTTACCATGGCTCTGACAAATCCTTCCTTTTTGAAGAGTTCAGCTGTGCAAAGCATTCTCACATACCCCTTCAAGCTGGATCAGCTGGGGTAGTAGCAAGTGTGTATCACATTGCATAAATAAGGGACTATTATGGGATGGCAGTGCCTGTTCTGTAAAAGGCTATATAGCTCAAGCATGTTCCAAACTATAGGATGTCCACTGAAACCACAAAGCAAAACAGGATACCTGGTGATAGCTTCAATGTGATCTCAGCGTTTGGCTTGGCTCATCTGTTAGGAGCAGAAGGCATAAAGGCCTTCAAGTTGGAGGCAACTCCTGTTTTGGAACTACGAACCCATATGCAAAGCTACTCTCTTACTTGTTAAAATTCCTAAACAGAAGTTACAATCACTAGAGTTTAGAACAGGGTTTCTCATGCTTCCACCCCCCCCCCCCCACCAGTAACCTGCCACCTTTTTGTGCCTGGTCTCATCTGCCTTTAACAGATGAGCAGCTATGCAGAAATTGAACATGTGCAACTCTCTTCAGCATGAAGATCCATTTGTGGGTAACTTTGCTTGCTGAATTATAACCTGTTGCATATGCTCCATTTGTGCTTTGCATTTTTTTTTAGAAATAAATATTTTTAAACCTGTTTTTATTGAACCCAATCTTTTTTGGGTCAGAGCAAATGTTCAGACAGGAATGGTTTCCTCTTTTGCAGCAAGTGTGAAGTACAAATAAATAAGTATTTTCAAAGGCGGCTCTTATTTCTGGCAAATCTAGCTCCTTGGAAGGCCTGTATGTTTACCTTATTTTTTTTTTTACATTTTTTTCATTTAAAAACCCTTTCCATTAAAATATTGAAGGCAGTTCACAATCACAACATAGAGCATAATAAAGCAATAAAGATCGCATTCTGTAAAAACTTAAATGAAGCTGCAGCCACCATGTTTAAATAAAACCTAATTAAAAAGTAGAAATAATATAAAAGACAGCAATAAAATAGAAAGGCAATTAAAACTGCAGCTGTTGTTAAAACATAACAGCATCTCATTGTAGCAGCAATAAAATCCAGCATAAAACCAACCATCAGTCATCCCATCTACTGCTACTCTTTTGTACAATTCTACTTATCACTTGATAGCAAGGTGCAAACAGTCAGCTTTCCCAGGGATCACACACATAACTTACTGCTTCAGTAAGTGGTCATCTTTGAACCCCGTGAGATTTCTCAGGGCCTCACAGGGCAATCTGCTGGTGACAATGGGTTTAGCAGGGTGTGACTTTGATTAGGATTGCACTGTTGCTGAATCTTACACTCAATTTCTGATTTTTAAAATAAAACCAATGATGACTTACCTCACGGGATGCTGTGAGAATGAACTAAAATTATAAGATTTTTTTTTCACATTTGAAGTGCTGTTAAATGTTTAATAAGGAGAAGAATCATCAGGGTTGCTAATGCCCCTGAGGGACTTTGTGACATTACATTATGAGAATCCTCTATAGAGCAATTAAACTGTCATTACAGGGTTGTTCTATTGGACTTCTGTACACAACAGGCCATTAAAAGTTTTCTTCCCATTTTTTAAAAATGAATAATAGCTACTGTGTTACCAGGCATTAAATTAAATAATGTTTTCATATGCAATCCTTATCATGTTATATAATGTGGTATAGAATGTTTTGTATCTCTTTCATTTTAGATTCATTTGGTATTTTTGTCAACTATTCTGGCCCTCTGCTTTTCACTGTTGGGTTTTTGCTTTGCTTGTATTGTAGATTGACTTAGTTTAATATGCAATTTATATGGTATTTATATACACAGTATATGCTAGTTACATGTATAAAGGATAGTGAATTAATGGCATACAAATAACACTGCAAATAAATACATTTAATGTAAATGTTTGTGAGAAAACAGAATGGTATAAAAATAAAAATCATGGGTTGGATCCTACCAGCTTTCTGCTAGCCCAAGAAAGGGTGGGCAATTTCACCTAATTCCCCTTCTTTTACTGCAGCCCCATTCCCACATGTCTTTATGGATTCCCAGAATCCTGGCATAGCTTTTTCAGAGGGCACAGTGGCCGGCAGGGGGAAGGGGCAGCAGGAAATAATCTGTGTGTGTTATCAGAAAATTGATGGGTTACCTTTGAGCAGAGGATAAGTGGGTGTCAGGATTTAACAGATCCCAGTTTGAAAGCAAGAAATTGAAAGTAGATAAATAGGTACCACTTTGGTAGGAAGGCAATAGCGTTCTGTGCGCCTCAGCATTTAGTCATGCCGGCCACATGACCATGGAAAAGTCTTTGGACAGTGCTGGCTCTTTGGCTTGGAAACGGAGATGAGCACCACCCCCTAGAGTAAGATTCAACTAGCTTTCAAGCAAGGGAAACCTTTACCTTTTACTAGTCATGATGTGGAAAGAAGATTGCTCAAGAACTAAGGCGTTCTCTATACCTCACAACCTACAGGAAGACCCCCTGCCTTCTCTACCTCAGCAGGCTACCTTCGAGAGTCAGTAGAACAAGCAGAACAGGATTGTACCTGATTTTGCCAGTCCACCTCCAGCACCCCCAGAAAAAAAGGAGTAGAGCCAGCGACTGGACTGGGTGAAAGACTGCATGCTTGGAAGGTCAAGGCATTCCACACCCTGGTCTTATGCAGAAGGAGAGTGCCACTGGTTAGATTCTTTTTAGTATCCAGGACCTAATGCAGAAAGGGGTGGGATTATCAACTTCCTATATAAACCTTCATTTGGACTCTGGCCTTTTCTGGTTCCATAGTTCTCCTACCTAGCTCATGCTAATCCTGGACAGCTCCCTGCTAATCAGCACCTGCAGCAAAGATCTACTCCAGGCAGCCTAATCTCAGCTGCCTGCAGGAGACACCATTCCTTTTTCCTTATTGTCCTGGCAGAGAACGGAAGAGTGAAATTGAAATGTAGGCTTTCAGGTGGAAACAGCAGGGATGAAAAATTCAAAACCATTCATACTTTAAAATGAATACAGAATGGTTATTTGAAAAGTAAACGTTCCCATTTCTAAATATCTCTGGACTGCATAATAGCTTTTCAAAGTATTTGTAGAAGTAGTGTGAAAGCTACATCTTCTGATAATTCTCATTTCTGAATACCAGTGAAATATGATAAGACATTCCAGTTAAGTATGCCAAGGAACCTGAGATGCTATCATAAGAAACTAAGAAATGCCATGCTGGATCAGACCAGTTCTTCATCTAGTCCAGTCTCCAGTTTCACACAGCAGCCTAAAACAGTTGTCCTGGAGGGCCAAACAAAAAGGGCATAGAGACCAAGACCTTCCTATGATATTGTCTCTTAGGACTGGTATTCATAGGTTTGCTGCCTCTATATATAAGCTTCGCTTTACTCAGCATCGCTAATAGCCGGAGGTGGGATTCTCCATGAATCTAACTGACTCTTCAAACTATCTAAGCTCATGGCCATCACTCTTGTCCACTGGCAGTGAATTCAACAATTTAATTACTCATTGAGTAAAGAAACATTACCTTTGTGGATCCTGAACTTATTGCCCCTCATCATCCATCATGGGTGCCTCGGAGTTCTAGCATTATGGGGAGGGAGACAAACTCTCTCTATCCACTTTATCCACCCATTTTATAATAATTGTATAGATAAGCTTTTATCAAGTTTTTCCTTAGTTGCCTCTTTTTCTAAACTGAAATGTCCCAGACTACTTAGATTTTCCAGACAGGAAAGGTGCCCCAGCTCTTTAATCAGTTTGGTTGTCCTCTTCTGCACTTTTGCCAGCTCTTCAGTATCCTTTTTGAGATACAGTATCTCAATTAAATTAGTTGGCAGGTTCCTCTGATTCTCCTCCCTTCTTGCTATAGACCCCCTAATGACATTTTTCAGGATCTTTTACCCCCCCCCCCCCCGGAGTAGCATTTTGCAGATATCAGTGGTACAGTACTGACCATTTTATTTTCAGTCATTTCCCTAATAATACCCAGCATGGGGTTTGACTTTTTCACCAGTGCTGCACACTGGGTTGATGTTTTTATCAATCTATCATCTTCAACCTCGTCCTCTTTTCCTCTCAGTTTTGGCTTGTTCATACCACATCAGCATTTATTAGAGAGTATGGTGTAGTGGTTAAGAGCAGCAGACTCTAATCTGGAGAGCCTGGTCTAATTTCCCCAGTCCCTCACATGAATTCTGCTGAGTGACCTTGGGCCAGTCACAGTTTTCTCAGAACTCTCTCAGCCTCACTTATTGCATGAGGTACCTGTTGTGGGGAGAGGAAGGGAAGGTGATTGTAAGCCACTTTAGACTCCTTAAGATAGAGAAAGGTGGGGTACAAAACCAATCTTCTTCATATTAGTGGTAAGAAATATCCATCAGCTAACAGTTACCTACATTGAACTTCATTTGCTGCTTGCCCAATTCAGGGAGATCCTCCTGTAGTAGTTCACAATTCACTTTGGTTTTCACCATCCTGAATAATTAAGTATCATCCACAAACTCAACCACTACTGTTCACCCCAGTTCCAAATAATTTATGAACAAATTAATTTAGATTGGTCACAGTTCTCTCTCTGTCTGTCTGTCTGTGTGTGTGTGTGTGTGTGTGTGTGCGCACACACTTGGAAGTCATGGTGACCTCTGGTGACTGACTCTTACTGGCTGAATAAAGCCTGCCATCGCCTCCTACCTCTAGTATTTCAAGAAGATCGCCTATCCAAGTATTTGCCAAAGTTGACCCTGCTTCACTTCCAAGATCTGACAAGATTGGGTTTGCCTGGGTTATCCAGGTCAGGGAAAGATTGGTCACAGTTCTGATCCTTGTAGGAACCCACTGTTCACTTCCTTCCATAGCAAGAACTGTTTAATTCTATTCTCTGCTACCTGTCCTTTAACCATATTTCAATCTGTAAGAGGACCTGTCCTCCTTCCCCATGAATGCTAAACTTACTTAGGGTCTTTGGTGAACTGTCTTGTCAAAAGCCTCTTGGTAATCCAAGTAGATAATGTCTACCAGACCTCCTTTACCCACATGCCCTGCTCAAAGTCCTCCAAAAAGTTGGTGAGGCGGGACTTCCTTTTGTTCATCCCTTTGTAGCTCTCAGATTTTGCAGGTGCTTTGGACCCCATGAGATAGGAAACATATAGGCTTCTTAGAATCTCACTCCCAGAAACAGCTTATGGGACATGCCTCAGGACTGTTCCACCATTTTATATGAAGGAAATAGCATGACCTGGGCTTCTGTGCTTATAAATTTAGAAACAATTTGACTAATTTCCATATTCTTTTCCTCTTTCAGAATTGTTGAGAGATAGACATAAATCTGACAAATTGCATGTGCATTTATGTGCATGGATACATGGGCCATTCCTGGCATGTGTTGCATAAAATGGAAGCTATGAGCAGCTCAAGGGCTCCTCCATACACCTCAGCATATAGATTGTTACCAGGACTATGAATGTCTCCCATAAGAGCAAGTGAGATGACACCTTGACTGGTCTACATACGTCTGAACATACATACGTCTGAAGTATGAAAATTCTAATGGGAGTTTGACAGAATAGGTGTTTTTTAAAATAAATAAATAAATAAATAAATAAAAGGATTATTTGTGAAAGATATTTGGTTGTATTACTCCAAACAAGGATTACATCATTTTCTGTTTTTTCTTCCAGGCCTTCTAGCCATGCTTTCCTGAAAAACGAAAGCATCTGTAAGTGTAGTAACTGAAGGCACTAAATATCTTCCAGTATCACTGTGGCTGTTTGGAAACAATTCCTGCAGAAGAATTTACCCTGTGTAACTAGATCAGTGTCCCTCCTGCTCTGTCAGCTCAGCATTTGTTTCCTATTTAAGGGAGGGAGGGAGGGAACCCTGCTGGCTGAATGCCCTGGAGAGATGATACTACTTAGCACAGAGGTGTTAAAAGTAGCTTTGTGGATGGAAGATGAATTGGACTGAATCTGGTTGCAGCACAGCAGGAAGACGAGAGGAAGAAAGTCTTTGAATTGCATTTTTCCCCCATAAGTGGGCTCTGTTTAAACCAAAGCAGCAAAAAGGGCAAAGGCCAAGCATTCTAGGCTGCATTGGTTTCTGTTAGCTTAACTGATTATTTATTTGAATTTCATTTTCTTTCAAGTGCACAGGTACTCCCACCCACACACACTAAAGCAGTTGGAAGCACATTATAGAGCTAACAGCCTTTTTATCCTTAATAGCACTGAGTCCTGAAGCTGAGTTTTCAATTGCATTCCAATAAAAGGTTTGATCCAAAAGAACAATTAGGAATTCCCTATGAAGCACACCAAGGATATGGAGGAGAAGAAAGGAATAGCGAAGCTGCAACCATCTTTAATGAAAATTACTAACTGTTCACTACATTTTTCTCAGAAGTCTTGACATCCTGGTTATTTCATGAGCCATTTGGTTATTTTATCCTCCTAGATGCTCTGTCGATATTTCAACCTATATCCATCTAACTTTCTCTGTGTGATGTGCATACTAACATGAAACTGCAGGAAACTAGTTACATAGTCCTTGTGACTTAGTTTTCTATCCCTTAGGTGCAGTGTTCCATTTGGGCCTTTATTTGGACTTATTTATTTATTTATTACTTTCAATTTATATCCAGCCTTGCCAGGATTGCTAGGATTGCTGTGGGATTGTTGTTGTCTTCATAAAAAATGTAACTGACATTCAGACTTCTTATGATGAAACACTGGCTGTGGTCACACACATTAAATAATCCACTTTCAGTGCACTTTCCAACTGGATTTTTACTGTGTGACTCCAGTTGGAAGGTGCATTGAAAATGGATTATTTAGTGTGTGTGACAACAGCCACTGTGTTTACATGCACATTATGCCCCTTAGTGGATTACTTTGATGGTTTGCTCAAAGTTCAAATATGCCACTATGTCAAACAATTTGTGCAGCTGTGCAACAGACACTTTTACAAACCTTTCTATGTTTCTGTGCTAGAGGGTCATGAACATGTTCTGCTTTGATAAATAAGCTCCATTTGTAACTGACATGTTGCAGCTTTCAGTAGCTTTTGCTCCCATACAGTTACCAGACAGAATCTTCTTGATCACTGAAGGAATGTAGCATCACTCATTATAATGACCTACTTTTCAAGTACAGGAAATTTACAGGGCATTCTCTCTTTGTGCTGTGCTGGATGTATCAATTACATTACCTACAGGGATGGGTAAAAAACTACAATTCCCATGAGGCAGTGTGAGAAGGTACATGTTCAAATTGTTCCAGATCTGGACAGTGTATGGGCCTTTGCCACTAACAGAATCTTGAAACTATAAGAGGCAGAGGGAGGCATCTCATATCTATAAGATACTAGCTGTAAAATCTTTTGTGTACTAAAAGAACATGACAAACAACAGATGGGGATGTGGCAGCAGCATATGTGGGAGGAGGGAAGCAATATGAGAAAGCATAGCTCTTGTCCATCCAGAAAGAGAAGTTTTCAAGTTATGTGAAAATGCTCATGCATGCAAGGTGTATGACCTGGCATAGGATCACCAAAGGTGAATTCAGTTGTTCCTCTTTTCATGAAGTCTCTCACTCTCCTCATGCCTAGCTAAAAGCCATACAGGTAATATTTTAATGCCAGCAAAAGACCTTGCATATATTTAAAACATGGTTTTATCAATTTGTAGCCTTACAGTGTGCTGATTTTATAAATGGTTTATACAAATGGTAGCAAAACTCTTCTGCTCCTTTTACTAACTAATGCTGCAGTGCCGAGCAGTGACCAGGCTGCTGTCCATTTAAAGAAGGCCTTTTCAGTTTTGCATTTCTCCTGGCTATATGCCTTAGGTCTGCACTTCCCAGATCATTTGTTTTTATCAGTGATAAATCTAAAGGGAATGGTGTCCCCAGATAATCCAATTGCAAGGTAGAAAAGCAGATCTGGAGGAGCGATTAACTTACTTTGACTATCAAAGAAGCACCAGGCATCAACTGTGATCCAATAACAAAGGCAGAAGAATTTTTTAAGAAGAAAAATACTCCAGTCCCGTTTACTGTCTGTCTCAATATCTTTCAGTCTTCATCTCCCTAGTAACTTGTGCTTAACAGTTTTTGAATTGCAGCCTAAAGCTGTTTCACGTCTTGATTTGAATTGGACTCGAATATACTCCATGAAGATCTGTCATCTGGTGCTAATTTATGTATGGGGGTAAGTGCTCAGCAGGCTCAGGATTTTCAGCTGAAACTCAGCAACTGAAACAGTCAGCAAGTCTTATTCTCAAAACACGGTGCCCCCCTGTAAACCTCCTGGTACTTGTGAGTCCATGTTCCAGCAGCCATGGGCTTGTGTGGAGTATGCCACGTCGCAACGGAAACATGGGTAATTTTTTCCATGCTTTAGGCAGAATGTGGCATATAAATGGCAGATGAATCCAAATTTTGCTCTAAAATTGTTGTCATTATGCTCTTGCCCAGAATCAATGGTTTACATTTACAACACTTGTAATACACCTTTCTCCAGTGAAGGACTCAAGGAAGCTTACAGCAACATTTCAAAAACCAGATATCTTTCAACGGTTTTAAACAGAGCAACTTTATCAGCCATTATCGTAGTACAATATTCTCATGCCCTCTTGGACAACATCATCCAATTGCATACTATCAAAAAGGCCATTCCACAACAAGAAGGCATGGGGAGGGATCCCGTGCCATGCCTCCAAAGGAGGTCCTGAGGTCACTGCAGAGCTGGCTATAGGGTTTCTGAAGCTGGAACAGGCCCATAACCAGGATTTTTTTAGTTGGGGGGCATTTAATTTTCTTAGGAGGCACTGGCTAATGAAATTAAACTTAATTAAAGTTAAATAGATTTTCTGGGGGATTTTTCTGGCTCCGTGCTGCCACCATAGCTGGCCCTTCGCACCAGACAGCTGCACAGGAATACCCAGCTTCTTCCCCGCAACCACCATTGCTTGGGAGCCCTGGGCTGGATGGGAAGTTGCGGGGCCTTGCCAGCAAGTCAGGTGGTCTAACCCCGAGATGCCCCACTGTAGCTATGGGCCTGAGCTGGAAGTGGCCAAAGATACAAGACTTGCCACTGCTTTACTAGGCCCCAGATATGGAGGGTAGGGGATTCAATTCACCCTCTCTTGGGCTGCCCCATGCCCTTTCTGAGGCTCCTGGCAGAGAGAGGAGCAGTCCCAACCAAACGCTCCTTGGCCTGGGGTTGCAGGGCCTTATATAGCCCAGCCAGCTCTCCCAGTCTCTGCCTCCCAGTTCTCTTCCCACAAGGCCTCCTGGACTCACCCCTGGGCTTGGAATTGGGGCCAGTTCATGCCCCCGTGGGGCCTGAAAGCCCTCTGCCTCTGTGAGGGTGAGGTGAGCAACATGCTGGTTGGTAGGGTGCAGCTCTGCCAGCCACCTGATTGGTGCAGCCAGTCCTGCTGGCTGGAGCTACATTCTCAGTATCAGCATGGCTGACACCAGCAGTGAGGAGTTCTGAGTTGGGCACCTAGCTTCTCAAAGAGGTGTGGCAGCACCCCACAAGTCCCTTGGGCAAGTGAGGAGTGGTGGCACGGGGGAGGCCAGGACCAGGGGGCCTAGCCTCTGGACAACAGGTCACCACCAAAAAAGTCTAAGACTGGGCAGCAACCATTCTATCAAGCTGGGAGGAGGACTGAGCAGACAAGCTGAGATGTTGCATGGATTCCTACTGAAAGAGGCAGCTCTGCAAGCATGTAGGCCCCAGCCATGAAGGGTTTTTAGGTAAGAATCAGCATCTTGAATTAAATTTAAGACCACAAGCAAAATCTCAAAATAAAATGACAGTACCGCCCCAAAATAGACCCTAATTTAACAGTGCAGTGGAGCTGTAGGCAATACAGCCCTCTTTTAAAAAGCAGCAAACATATCCATCATCTATTTGGTGATGAGGGAAGTGTGGAAACTGAATCTAGTCCTTCAGAATGACACTTAATCTCCATCACCCATTGGTTGTGACCAATGAAAGCTGTTTCTCCAGATATCACTCACTGAAGGAAAGTTGACAGGTACTAGTCATGAGTTCTTTTTAGCAGTGAACTTGACTTACAGAATTCCCTTCCCAAAGCATACATTCCACCAAGGCTTTTCAGCATCTAGTAAAACATTTTAATTATGTCCATACAGGGAGGACAGAATCAAGCAATACCATCATTCTCATTGTTTGTGGAAGAAAAAAATTTAGTTTGTATATCACCCTGAAATTTAATTCAGTATGTTATATATAAAACTAACCTGTTGTTTGAAATGCCAATTGAGTTCAGAATGCCAAATGATCTTTTTTAATCAAGTGCAACTTTGTAAACCATAATCTTATATTTCAATAGCAAAGTCAGCCAAATCTTTGGATACTTAAATCCAGTGACCGGAGCTCTAAACAGGCAAGACGGGTCTTTCGACAAACCTGAAAAAGGCTCCAAGTTTGCAGGAAAAGGTGATTTTTTTGTTAAAAATACATTGGGAAGTTTAACCCCCCCACCCTCCACCCCCAAATGATAAAAGAAGTGTCAGTGGTTTAAAAAAATAGAAGCCCTCAGTGGCAGTTGCTAAGCAACCACAGATACAATTTTGGTTCTGTCAAATAAAAGGCAGGGTCCTCTCCAGGCCTATTTTGGCCTTTGAGGGAGGACTCTTTGGGGACAGGCCTGACTAAGGTTGTCTGCTTCAGGTTGGGAAATTCCTCAGACAGGTGTAATACCATAGAGTTCACCCTCCACCTTACAGGGGAACTAGCATTGCCAACCTCCAGGTGAGCACAAGTTGAATTTACATGTGAAGCGAAACCACAATACATGAGGTTCACCACACAGCATTAACCACCGCAACAGATGTCCCAGGTAAATCTCCATTTTGACCCTTCATCAGGCTGTAATTATATGGTAAAGCTAGGAAAAAGTTGAGGGGACTGGTGCAGGACGGGCACGAGCGCTTCTCCTCTGTTCCCAACTACACTCCACCACTCAGGCATTATAACAAGCTGAGGAGCTCTACTATTTCCCTTGACACAAAAGCCTATTCAATGTTCCAATTGGCTCCACAATGCCAAAAGCCTAGAATAATTTCAAACAGAATTTTTGTGTGTATTCCTCCATTACAGTGTTTCTCAGATTTAGTATTCTACACACACTGTATAGTCATTTTTTGTTATATAACTTCCAGATGAGGACTGGAGATCAGCCAGAATTATAATTGCTCTCTGGATGACAGAGATAAGTTTTCCAGGAGTAAATGGCTGCTATGGCATTATACCCTGCTGGGGTAGCTTCACTCCCTAAACCTTGTGCAGGCTAGGCGGGATCTAAATCCAAAAAAAAACAAAAAAAAAACCTCACTCTCCCAAGGCTCCATCCTCAAACCTCCAGAAATTTCCCAGCCTGGAGCTGGCAACCCTAATGGGAACTGATCTCTGTAGTTGGGAGCTCTGTTATCATTCCCGGAGAGCCACCACCCTCTGCTGCTACGTGGAAAGGAAGGACGCAGGTGGGCAGATGGGAGCACCACCTCCACCACTGCTGCTATGTAGGGGAGGAAGAAGCAAGCAGGAGCTGAGAGAGTGATGGGGTCAGAAAGAGAGTGATAGGTGGGGGCCAGAGGGCTTCTAGTGTCCTGGCCCCACTGCTGGACCTCCTGAGGGCACCTGGTGTTTTTGGCCACTGTGTGACAGAGTGTTGGACTGGATGGGCCCCTGGCCTGATTCAACATTGGCTTCTCTTATGTTCAGAGAGAGAGAGATGGGGGGCAGACAGATAAAGTGACAGCCACAGAGGAGAGAGAGAATAAGAAAAGGGATGGCAGGAGGAAGAAAGGGCGTGGAGAAGTAGGGGGAGGGAGAGGAAGCAAAGGTGGGGGGAATGGGACAACCACTCCTGCAGGTTTCTTGCAGATCCCCAATTGTTTCTTATTTCCAAATCTGGTTCCAGAATACCTTAATAGGAGTTGGTTTTTATACCCATCTTTTCTCTACCTTAAAGAGTCTCAAAGAAGCTTATGATTGCATTCCCTTCCTCTCCCCACAACAGGCACCTTGTGAGGCAGGTGGGGCTGAGAGAGTTCAGAGACAACCATGATTGGTAGGCTTCATGAGGAGGAGTGGGGAATCAAACCTGGTTCTCCAGATTAGAGTCCACTGCTCTTAACCACTACACTACACTGGCTCAAAATCTGGTTATTCCCAAATCTGGTTCCAGAATACCTTTATGGAAAGACAAATGTATTAACTGTTAATATACTATCATTGTTGTTTTTAAAAAGCTGCTCTGCATGCATAGTCCTGGCATTGAACTGTGGAAGTAACTACGCATGCAACACCGACTTAAACTCATGGCTCCTTATTCAAAAGCATGCCTGTCCATATGTGTGTTTCTTCACTATTTTGTATTTTATCAGTGTGGGTGCTGACCTTTAAAAGAAGCTGTGTATAAAAACTGACCTTGGTTGAAAGTCCAAGTAATTTTGAAGCTCTCCATGCAAAAGATAAATATGCTTTAAAAACCCCCAGAAATTCTCAGTTTGTACCAATAGATTACGGTGTAACAAGGAACACTGGTAGTTTCATGCAGCTAGGCTTCAAAAATTGTTGTCTGTACAAAAAAAAACAATTATCAGCATTACGTTTTGGCTGGTTACCATTTTCTGCATTCCATGTTTTTTCTAGGATTATACCATTATGTACCATTATCTTTATATAAAGGAAACATTAGTAACCATTACATCCTGGCAACATTCAGGAATAGAATGTGAAAATCTTGTTTAGCAGCACTTTTTAATGTGCCTAAGAAGATTTCGTCCCATTACCACGCCTGATTTACTTCTTAGATCTGACTTACTATCTTGAGCTGAATAGGGATTTTGAGAAAAGAATTCAGTGTTAAATATATTTCAGAACTTTAATTTTCTGTATATGACAAGTCAGTTCTTGGGAAAATGAAATGGACATCTTCCTGAAATGAATTTCACAGCATGTATTCAAAATATTTTTTAGCAGAAAAGGAAATATATTGCAGTCTGAACTGGTTGGAAAAGAGTAGATGACAAAACCACAATGACCAACTTTTTATCCAAGCTGCAAAATGGGATAGATAGAGGTTTAATATACATCAGTGTCTCTTTTAAATTTATAAATTTGAAATACATTAATATGAATCATTTTTCACAATACCACCACACATATTAATATAATTTCCTAACCACTTGATCTAAACTATACCTTTACAGTTCAATGCTCCATTACAGTTCCATGAGTATCTCTGATGTAGACATATTGATAGCTATTCATGTCCATCAAACAGTGTACAGTCCTGTATCACATTTATTCTTCAGCTATTTGGACTGGATCCTAAGGTTTATGGATTATGCACCATCTCCTCTGATTGAATGGAACTTCCAGCTACAGAGGAGGGGAGGAAGATTTCTGCCGATTTCCCCTTCCTGCTGCAGACTTTCAGTTTGCCTCCACACTGTTCCTTAGAGTCCAATGACCCACAACAGCACAGTTTTAGGGACCAGGAAGGCTGCAGTGAGAGGGAGGAGACAGGAAAGCTGACTTCCCCTAGGATCACTATGTTCACGTTGCTTAGGATCCCAGTCCTAGATACAGATGTACGGTTCACAGTATGATCCAAAACTGATGTTCTGTGCAGTTCTAAAGGAACAGGATATCCCAGTACTGTAACATAAAGCAATTTGCCATTGATACTTCCTTACTTGTACTGGGAGCATGTCCTATGCAGCTAGAATACTGTTTTAGTGACCTAATAACATGGGCAGGGGCCAATCATCAGGATATTTCCCATGAAAGCAGCATATCACTCCTAGAAGGATGCAGATTCTGTAAGCAGGTGTTCCCATGTCCATACGACTAGATCACTGAAACACTGTTCAGTCACATGGGAGCTGCTCATAAGAAGTCTTACCCCAAAACTGCAAAGAAAAAGGAATTTAGAATGTGGTTGATCCCCAGGCATTTCTTCCCATAGAATAAGCACTGTACCTTCACCTCAAATGCTAGATTGATTATGGTAAAGCTACTGCCCCTGTATGAATTGATGATGCAACCTCATTTGGAATACTGCGTACAATTCTGGTCACCGCATCTCAGAAAGGATATTATAGCACTGGAAAAAGTGCAGTAAAAGGCCACTAGAATGATAAAAGGGTTGGAACACTTTTCCTATGAAGAAAGGTTAAAGTGCTTGGGGCTCATTAGCTTGGAGAAACGACAACTGAGGGGTGACATGATAGAGGTTTACAAGATTATACATGGGATAGAGCAGGTAGAGAAAGAAGTACTTTTCTCTCTTTCTCACAAAACAAGAACTTGTGGGCACTCAATGAAATTGCTGAGCAGTCAGGTTAGAACAGATAAAAGAAAGTATTTCTTCACCCAAAGAGTGATTAACACATGAAATTCACTGTCACAGGAGGTGATGGCATGGACAGCTTCAAGAGGGAATCAGATAAACACATGGAGCTGAGGTCCATCAGTGGCTATTAGCCACAAGGTACCGATAGGAACTCTTGATCTGGGGCAAGTGATTCTTTGTATTCTTGGTGCAGGGGGGGACAGTGAAAGGGCTTCTAGTGTCCTGATCCCTCCTGATGGCACCTGGTATTTTTGGCCACTGTGTGACAGTGTGTTGGACTGGATGGGCCATTGGCCTGATCCAACATTTACTTCTCTTATGTTCTTATGCCACTCAAGATTCCAGCCTAGATGAGCCAGCCAACTTGGCTGTATTATCAAACCCATGTAGATGAAAGTTTATGTATTCCAAGCTCAGGGCACATGAGTCTTTGGTACAGCAGAAACATCAGCTAAGTAGTGGGGGCAGGGTCACGCTGGTCTACTGTGATCCATGAAAATGGACAGGGACCCTGTCTGACAATGTCCAGACTTTGCATATTTGTTCCCAGTACAGGCCATGGAGCTGAACGCTACTTGCCTGATCTGGAGAAGGTGGTGTCACCTCAAATTAGTGCCAAATCTCTGTTGTCTGCTGCAGCTCTGGGTTTCATGCCCACTGCGTTAACTATGGTCTTGTCTCAATTGTTACCTAGTCCTATACATCTTGCAGGTCACAGTCCTGATCTGATTTCCCCCGCCCAAAGAGAATGAGAGATATGGTGGTTACAGCTCTTTTGTCACTGTCAAGTCACTACTACCTGGCAAATTTAGCTTTATGAGGAGTATGATTGAGAATGGTCTACCCTCAGAAATTTATGGATCTTGATGATCTCCTGTTTCCCTGTTGATATGGCTGGGGGTCCTTTGTTAGTCTGTGGAATGGAAAACTTCACAGGCAGTTGTTGTGATTGCTCCTATTCCCTCTCCCAACTTGTAAGGCTTCCAGATTTACTGAGCAGCTGTAGGCAATAAAATGGTTGAGATAATGGCTAGAGTTCTGACAAAGGAAAACTCATGCAGAATCTGACAGAGTACAAGCAGTAATCATCGAGCCTGGCAGTGGTGTGAAGAAACAATGCTTCTCCACAGCTTGTGCACATGCTCAATGAGATCCCATAGAACTTTTCTGCACTGTGAAGGTTGTGTTATTCCCTGGCTAAAATGAGGTAGAATAAACCTTGGTAGCCCAATTTGCTACATTTTGTGCAAACAGAGACATTTACATCCAATCTGACTTGGGCCCCACCGTTAATGCTGCTGATATACCGGATGATGAAAGACATCCCACTTGTCCCATTATAACATATACTTTACAGTAAATCCAATCTGAGAACAAATGCAAAGGTCCTGGAGAAATGAAAACAACTATTTTGAGGGATAGATCAAGATGGGTAGCTGTGTTAGTCTGTCTGTGGTAGTAGAAAAGAGCAAAACTCCAGTAGCACCTTAAAGACTAACAAAATTTGTGGCATGCTAATGATTGCCAGTGAGGGTGAATTGGCAGTGTCTTCATGTATGCACAATTTGGAAAAAAACTGATGCAAATAAGTTCATGATTGCTCAGCATGAACCAAATAGACTGAGTGGTGGACTCACATCTGACGTCCACTTTCAAACATAGGAAGATCTTCAGACAAATGTGTTTTCAGTGAAATTTTTAGCATTTCTAATAATATTTGCACTTTGGCTCATAGCTACAGTGGGGCACTTTGGGGCTCCGCCCCCTCATTTACAGGCCCTGCCCCACAGGTTTTCATTAAGGAAACCCTTTTTTTAACCTTTTAAAAAGCCAGACGGACCTGTGCAGAGCCAAGCTCAGGCTCCAACTAGCCGGCCGGCAGTCTTCCCACCTCCTGTGACTTGCAAGTAGTACTATTTTTTCCCCTACCATGTGTGCTGGTAGAGCCTTTGGCAGGGACAGGCACCAGGGCTCAGAACGGAAGGGCAGCCGAGGGTGGGGGAAGTCGATGCTCTGCCACTGCTCTCTGTGGCAGCAAAAATGGCAAGGTTGCCCCTCACCTTGGCTGGGCAGAGCTGCTCACCTCCTCCACACCCCAAAAAGCCTTTAAAAAAAACATCAGCAGGTTGACAACCTGAGCAGCCCCAAAGCCCAGCTTTCCAGCTCCACAGCATGCCGCAGCCAAGCAGGACACCAGACGTCCTGCTGCCACCACCACCTCCAAGCAAGGAGCAGACTCCATTCAGCTGTTGCAGCCCGGACAATTGTTTTTTGGTTATTCTTTGGTTGTGCTATACTGTACAATATTGCAGGGGGGTATATTGCAGGGACCTTTCCCTTCTCCTCCCCACATTGTCAGATGCAGGAGTCCACAGAGGGAAAGTTTTCAAAACTTGTTTTCAAAAAAATTAGATTTAGCTGCCCCCTCAAAATTTTTGATGCCCCCCCCCAAATAAAAAAAATCCTGGCTATAGGCCTGTTTGCACTTGACCTGACCCATCACACCTGAGGTGGGCTGGTCTGTTGGGCCTCTGAAGTATTAATGCCTCACTCAGGAACAGAATGGAGGATGAGGAGGAGGAGGAGATTGGATTTATACCCCACCCTTCACTTGTAGTCTCAGAGCGGCTTACAAACTCCTTTCCAGTCCCCCTGCCCACAACAGACACCCTGTGAGGTAGGTGGGGCTGAGAGAGCTCTGAGACAACTGCCCTTGAGAGAGAACAGTTGGTACATACAGCTGGTATGGCTTGCCCAAGGTCATCCAGCAGGTGCAAGTGGAGGAGTGGGGAATCAAACCCGGTTCTCCCAGATTAGAGTCCGTGCACTTAACCACTACACCAAACTGGCTCAAGAATGGTCCCTGCATCCTCGGAGGAACTTGTGACAACATTCTTGAAGGAATGCTAACTTGACATCAGCAACCTCAAAAGTCCCAGTAGTGGAAGGATGACCTTCAGGAATACTAGCTGCTTCACCATCAGGTGTTAGTATTGGATGGTGCAGTCACAGACTGTGTTTCGTATTGGAGAAACACCCATTTGCTGGGCATGTTGGTTGGTGTGCAGGGAACAGTCCTTGGAACATCCTGGTTCTTACATAACTGACCCTTGTGTACCATGTAGATCAATGAATTGCTGGAGTAATGATGCAAGAGGGAAGGTGGCAAACAGCTCAGCTGTGCAAGAGTCAAGGTGAGCACTGGGTAGGAATCCCAGGAGGTACATAAGGGACTAGAGGTTAAGAGACACCTGAGGTAGAGAAGCCGGCCTGAGTAGACTGTTGGCCAAGAAACTGGACTGCCAGGGAAGAAGAAAGTCTCAGTGCAGCAAGGCAAGGTGTTCAAGGACTGGAGTGGGGGAATGCCAGACTAAGGGACTCCTGGAAATGGGGTTCCCTTTTGGAAGTGAAGGATGGCATGGAAGAAGTAGACTTGGGGAAGAGCTGGTGGGAGAGTCTAGGGTTCAGAAGCAGTTGCTAAGGGAAAGGACGCACACTTAGAAGAATTCATGTGAATAACCATGAAGCTGAACTTGCTGTATTTGATTGTAATTGAGTGGCCAGGGAGGAACCTGGGTGGGTTAGCCTGCAAGACCTTCTAGGGCCCCTAGTCTGAGGCCATGAGTAAGATGACACTCAGTTTTTAATGTCTAATGAAATTTCCTATATCAGTTTGATTTCAGGAATTATATGAACTGAGCCAACTAAAATTTAACTGCTTTAGTTGCTCATAAATAATTTGGGTGGCTCTTTCAAATGTTGAAATTGGAAAATAACTCAAAGAAAGAAGCCAGATTATTATGAAAAGCAACATCTGTAGTTGATCATCTGTAGTTTATATGAAGCCACCTCAATGGTCATGGTTCCATGCTATGCTAGGTGCAATAACTCAGAACCCAAGTTATCTGTTTGGTCGGTCAGTCAGTGCCAACCATTCTAGTAATTATTAAAATTATAAAGAAACTTAGCTATTGCTCATAATATCTGGCTTGTGTTCTTTAAAGATTAAATATTTGTAACTGAACAACCCCACACTGAAAATATTATAAATGAATCTAAATACATAATAGTCTATTACTTGTATGATGTTACTATATTAATTCAATGTATTGAGCTTTCCCTGAGAAGCTATGATTCATATATTGAAGTCACCTATATTTTCATGGTAAACAATACTTTTTTCTACCCAAAGTTCAGTCACAACTCCCTTTCTTTGTTAATAAAATTAATAATATGTTATATTATAAGCAATCAAATCAATACTGTTATATTATTATATGATATGTGATATATTAATGCTTTATGTTATTGTTATTAATATGTTATATTAACTTTTATATTCCAACTTACATATTTAATGTTGGGAATGTAATTCATTGGACTATAACCTTGCTGATCATCAATTCACCTATATTCAGGGTTGTGTACTAGAATGCTTACATACTAACTGCCAAAAAGAGATTAAGCAGATGTTTAATATCACATCTGCACCAAATTATTTCTGTTGGATCTGTTATTGACATTAGCACATTGAGCCTAATCAGCCTATACTGGGTTCCATTTTGCATCAACGGTGACTTTTTACTAGTTGATTAGCTAACCTTGGATTAACTTGACCATTGCACTTAATGGTTTATTTGCATGGAAGTTAGTACTTCACCCAAGAGGTACAAGTCTTCCTATAATTAGCAGTTATCTCTAAAAAATGCTTGTCATCATCATCTTCTGTCATCAAAAATAGGATCTTCCTTTATTTTGTTTAAAGTTCATTTTTAACATATCCATCCATTCAACACCAATGCTTCATTAATTTCTTTGTGAGTGGGTAGGGGAGTTTTGCCTTCTTAAATTGGCCTGTATCCACTTAAATACTGCATTAGGAATGATGGGAGAGAAAATTTCTGCTATACTGAGTCATTTTCAAGTTGAGCAAACCAGTGAGGAAAGAAAGGATTGACTGCATTCAGATGTGTATCCATTCTGTATGTACACACATCAAGTGAATTTGATTGCTGGAGACCAGGGATTGACCTTTTAACTATAATATCAATAATTCTTTGGACAAACAGCAATAATTTCATTTTGGCTCATTCTTCGTCATGATACACTTTGCTATGTACATGCTGAGTCCTTCCTGAAAGCACAATTTGATTTGATATGGCAAAATGCCATCTGAACTAAAGATGTGCCAATAAGTTCAGGCTCATAAAATATATTGCAGAGATACAATTTTAAATGAACACACTTGTTTCTAAGTAGGTTAAAAATCTGTTAACAATATTTTCATTACATCATTTGACACAACTGTTTAGCCAAAGGTGAACAAGCTATTCTGGGAAAATAAGGTATCTGAATCTGTGAATTAATTACTTCTCCCCTAAAACATATAATGCTTCATATAATGATGCAGGGTTTTACGGATATGCTAAGCAGCTTCAGAATAATGGGACTGTTAATGATTTACAATAAAAGTTGTGTATTTTACAGCCATGGAATAGTGAAAATTTTACACCTATTTGTACAGTATTTCTGTGGGAAAATTAGAACTCTTGAAAATAACAAGTCAATAGAAATTGTGGTGTTTTTTTCCCTTATAGCAAGTGAATTATAGACCAGACTCTTTTATCTAACCATTCTGGATGTCTCATAAAAGCATCAGAAGTGCCCTGTTGTGCAAGACCAAAGACCTACCTTGTCAAGGTAGATTCCAAAATCAGGGCATGAATGCAATGGCCCTTACCTTTTGGTCCACATTATGTGGTATTCAAAAGTATACCATCTCTGAACTCAGTAGTTCCATTTAGTTATCACAGCTTAATCTGTTCCCTACCTGTATTGATGCAGGGGGAAAATTCTGCCCTTGGCTCCATTCAGGTCCATTGTTCCCGGAGCCCTGGGGGTGACATCCCATCATGAATGTGCTGCATCCCCCCTCCTCTCCCAGTCCCCCTACCCCAGGAGGCAGAGAGAACCCTAGGGCTGGTTCTGGGCACATGACTCTTGGTTGCTGTCAGAAGCCACCCCTACCCACAATCAATCAGTGCCACCTCTCACAGGATGAGTGACAACAACATCAGTCATGGCGCACCCGCAGCTGCCCTTGCTTTCCTGAAAAAAGGAATGAGAAACAATGCTAATCAAACTCGGCAGCCAAGCCTCCATTATGAGGCACGAATGCGTAACTAAATGCAGGGGACAGCTACATCTGAGGTTGCCAGATGACTCACCGTGAGGCAATGGAGCTTGTAGCTCCTCCTCCACAAAATTTGGGTTGTTTGGAAGCTGTGAGCCACTGCCAGGCCCTTTCAAATGATTGAGCCTGGAAAGATTAGAGGAGCATTGTGAGATGGCCTTGCTGCATCTTGGGGGTATTCTGCGATGCTGCAAGTATCAGTGTTGTTGTAACAGGAATTCCCAGGAAGTGAATATCAAAGCACAGCATGTTAGTCCTGCCAGAATGATTTCTTTGAGACACGTGCTCTGAACGGGGGAGAAAAAGTGGCACACCTTTCTGACTTTTTCAGGCAGATTGGGGTGGGAAAGAGGAAGGGGGATAGGAGTCCCAATATGCACACCAGCCTGTCCCTACCCACCCCTCCCCACCATACCCCCTTCCTTTGCCATGTGTGCATGCACTCCCCTCACTGTTGGGTGCCTACATTCTTTTTTCTCCCCCCGGTCCCCCTCCATCCAGTACCCCCTCCTTCCAGTGCCCCCCCCCACCAAAAATAATCTAGCTACTGGGCTGGCTCCATTAGGAATGGAGCATGAGGTTCCATGGGGTCAGATTTGGGCACAGTGGCTTGTGGGGTCCAGCTAAGAGAGGAGGATGGCAGCAGCAATTTAAGCCACTTCTTGCCACAGCCGCTGCCCACCAGACCTGTAATAAACAATATGGGAGCAATCGGGAATTTTGGGGTTGTCTTCAGGTTTTGCTTAGAAGGGAGATGTTTCACTAGCTCTACACTGCTTAACAGGTTTGTGGAATTATTAATTAAACAAGATCCTTAAGGATTATTAATGCCATTAGTAAAAATGGTTAGAATACTGTGGGTTGGTATGACATAGGTAGGTATACTTGGCAAGTGCCTTTACGCACCTAAGGTTGAAGAGAAGTTTTTTTCTAAACCAACAGCTAATTGTGGCTATGTGGTCAGGAGTTGGAAGAAGGGAACTCTTTGGTGTTGAGCAGCATCAGTGGAACCTTAACTGCTGTGTGCTGTGGGGAACAGGGGGATGAAGCTTGGTACCTCTCAGATTTATTTATTGGAAAGGATAAACAAAGCCTGCAGGAATGCTGGCTGAATTTGGAACTATAGTGGGTTTGACCAAAGGCTAGCAGCCATCAGAGAAGGACCACAAATTGTAACCACCCCAAAAGGGAGAGGACTGTTAATATTTATGCAGATTAGCCATTCATTAACTTATTATGATGCAGACGCTGGTGTGTTGTGTTTTGATATAAGTTGCAGGGGCATTAGCACTAGATAGACCTATCCTGCATGAATATGTTCAGCCCTTTTAAAAAGCCATCTTAGCAACTGCCTTGGGGTTTTCAAGGCAAGAGACATTTAGAGGTGGTTTGTCTGTGGACTCTTTTATTTATTTATTTATTTATTTTATACCCCACCCTCCCCACACGTGGGCTCTTGTAGGTCTCACATCAAATACTAACCAGGGTTGACCCTGCTTCGCTTTTGGGATCTGATGAGATCTGGCTATTCTGGGCTATCCAGGTCAGGGACTGCCATCTTCAGTGAAACTGAATTCCAAAAAGTAAATCCTGTATTCCTTTTCCTTACCCTGAACAGTATGCCAGTCAAAGGTGTTGCAATGGTGTTCCATGCTGAGTCTGAGGAAAATAAGGCAGGGTAGAAAAGTAAACAAATAAATAACCAGGATAAGGCAGGAATAAATGAATAAATAACCAGGATTTGTGATTAAATGGTAGTGCTCAGGTTATACAGAAAAGGAGACGTGTAGGTAGGAATGGGGTTCCAATTACAATACAAAGCCCTGACTACCTTCTCCTGATTTTCCAGTCTACACCAGATGTGTGCTTGCTCTTACAAATCTTACAAATCCAGAAACTATAAATGGGTATTGTTGTTCTTTTTCATTCTCCCCTTGTCCCAGCCCATAATTTATCCACCTTTTCTTCTGCCTCCAATATCTTACTTATTTTCATAATTTCCCAAAGCACAGCATCTGAACCATTTTATGCTTCTGCTCAGGCCTAAAATTTCCCTTTCCTACCTGCACATTCCATAGTATTTCCCTTTTCCATTTACCCACAAAGTTTCAGAAAAATATACAGCATTCATGTATAAGTAGCATATGGTTTATAGATTAAATTTATGTGAGATCATATATTGACAGAATTGTTCTCTTTAATTACAGACCATACACATACCACATGTACTATATAAAAAAACATATGGTTTTCGTTCTTTATATATGAAACGCCCATATTTTTTTCCAAGTGGACAACCTCAGTGTTATCCTATTACCCTCTGAAGGTTTCAAATTCATGATCAATATACTTCCCACCCCTTCTAAAACATAAGCTTATTTTTTATGCATACCCCAGTCAATTCCCAAGGTTGTCCTTCAGCTTCCGCCATCTGAATTTTGGAACGGCTCTTGCATTTATTCCTTTTAAACTTTATTAGGTTAGGATTTCATTTTAAAAGGTTCCAGGAATCTGTTTCACTGAACATTTCTTCAGTTTTATGTATTTATCTTACTGTCTTCACAAATGTAAAATTCCTAATGTTACCAATGAAAACTGTGGACATTGGCCTTGATCCAGATGAGAATGAGGTCAGCAGAAGGCTGTGTACCCTCTGAAGGACTTGCATTCCCATTGAACAATCAGGATTAGAAAGTAATTTCTTTTCCCTCACAGTAAGGATCCATTGAATAGGATGAAAACTAAGAATAGGTAGGAAAAGGGGAACCTAAGACATAGCCAAAGGATTCTATTCCTCCCTTTGCTCTTAATAGTAGACCAGCATTTCCGAATGAAACTTCTCAGAGTCTGAACTTCCCATTAGGAGGGCAGCCATATGAAGGAAGAGATGCCTGAAATGGATATAGAGATGACTGGCTTGTTCTCATTCTATTCCTTAACAGTGCAAGAATCTCCCTCAGTGCTATGTTCTGCTGTTCCTTAATTCTGCTTTAACTGGCTTTCCCCCACCATATTACCGATGTATGAAAGTATATGGATTAACCATGCAGATAAAGCAAATTGCTTATGGTCATTAAGGATTATTTCCTCAAGATTTGTTCTGTGTAGTGGTTTACTCATGCACATGTGTGGTTCTGTATGTTGGTCAAACCACTCTGGGACCCCTCAGCAGCTTTTTTTAAAGATTTTGATTAAAAGTTTTTGCATTAATACAACAGTGTAACCAGGGGTCCTTTGGGGCCGGAGTGAAGCGAGTGAGCTCAGGAGTGGCCACTAGGGCAGCCACGGGTCGAATCAGATTCTCTGATCTGATTCGGCCCGTCACTGAATTGCTGCTGAAATTTGGCAGCAACTTTAAAAGTGACTGGAGGGGAAGGGGTTTGAGGGAGAGGCTCCAAACTTGCAGGGTAGCTGCTGGGGCCTCTCCTCGAAATACCCACCAAGTTTCAAGAAGATTGGACCACGGGGTGCAATTCTATGGACCCCCAAACAGGTTGCCCCCATTACCTCCATTGTTCTCTATGGTAGGAAAAAAGTAACATTTTTTCCCACCATAGAGAACAATGGAGGGGATGGGACCCATATGGGATGGGACCCATGTTTGGGGGCCCATAGAATTGGACCCCATGGTCCAATCTTCTTGAAACTTGGGGGGTATTTCGAGGAGAGGCCCCAGCAGCTACCCTGCAAGTGTGGAGCCTCTCCCTCAAACCCCCTTTCCTCCAGCCCCTCATATACCCTATGACTTTTTGCCATTGATTTCAATGGCCCATAGGGTATAATGGGGCTGAAACTGACATTCCCTTTCTGACACACTTCTGGTGATGTCAGGGGACATGGCAGATGCTAATGAGTTATGCTAATGAGTTATGCTAATGAGCTCCTGCACCTCTTTTTCTATGAAAGGACCCCTGAGTGTAAAAAAAAAATTGTATTAAACATCTTGAAAATGAGTCATATGATATCTACAGACCATTAACATTTGTACAGATAACTGTGACAGTTGCTAAAAAGCCTGTACATTTCAAACTGTGTGATTATATCCTTTATCAAAATGACAAAGTATAAAAGGTGAAAAATCAATTTGTACATTAACATACATTAACTTTAAACAAGAGATGTATTATTGCAAGCAAAAAATATCAACTGCTACCAGGGTAAATTGTTGGCCAGCAAAGCACTGCTAGTGCTCTTATGGATTTTAATATTCATAAGTTTGAACTTAGGTTGCTAGTGTTGGAAGGACTACAGGCATTCTCCATTGCTGGGAGAAGCTCCAGTCTAGTCCTGGGGGCTGGCAACCTCTATAGTTCACCAAGACAGAGACAAAGACTCCTTCTGCCATGAGGTTTCTTTCTGTCACACCACGCTGGTCAACCCCTGCCCCCTCCAACATACCTGCATGGATTATGCTAACGTGGTTACCTGGCAACTAATGGTCGGGCCATCAGCCAGCAGGCTAGGGCCATCAACGGACAATAGAGGCGATCCAGTGAGTCATCGGACTTTGTCCAGGTGTCAAGTTCCTGTTTAGTTTCAGTTTCACAATATTGTCCACTCCCCGGCCCTCCTCCTTTTGTTTACCTTTAACCTATGGTAGGGTCAGAAAGGGACGGACCGCCTAGTAGGTGTGTTAGTGGGATTTGGTCTGCGCAGCCCACCCTCAAGACCACCTAATAAAAGACCTTGCACAGAGGCAATCGGTCTCTTGAGCCATCGTCCCCTATCTGCTTTACCACCCCTTATATCCAGCTTTCTATCCAAATACCCTTGCCTCCATCTTTAAATCTCTGGATTCGTGACCAGAGAGACCACGTGGCCTTGCTGGTTCAAGACACGTTCCCCATTTTTCTATTTTCCTTCCCCTCCAACTCTTCATTTTGAGTGGACAACTCCTCTTCAGGACCGGTACAGTATAACTCAACCAGCATTTCCTGCAAATTGCAACCGTGCTATTTTCTATCTAACTTTCCTAGGCCTGTGTGTGTGCGTGCGAGATTCTGTTTTGTGTATGCTTGAATAAAATCATTCAGTAAACAGCATTTAATTTGCCATCTGCCTCACGTGCCTTTTTCCTGGAGAACTCCCGGGAGGGGTGGGACCCTGGTATAGTTGGCTGTAACCCGGTATTTTGCCAATTGCTCATCTTAAATTAAAGCAATTCAGCTAACAGAGTTACAACCAGTCTAGATAACGTTCCCAGGCTGAAGATATGAAATCTTTTTTTGAAAGGAAGTCATGTATCGGGAACCACTTGGCATCAAACTGAGATGAGATGGGGGTTGTGGATGTAGTATTAATTTTATCAGTGATGCTCTCCATAATGTATAAGTCCCACAATTTACTGAACAAAATTTGTAGGTTTGGAAATTTAGGGTCCTTCCAATAGGAAGCACTTGCTGTTCTAGCTGCATAAAGCATTGTTTCTAGTGTGTGTTTGTGATGATGGTGTGCAATCTGTATAGGCCAGTACTCTAAAAGTATGTGTTCTGGTGTTAGCAAGATCTCAGTATCAAGGATCTGTTTGATGTATTTTTTAATTTCTTGCCAAAAAAAAAATTAATTTTTCCACACTGCCACCAACAATGGGCAAACGTTCCCTCTTGTTTGCATCCCTTCCAACACAAGGGTGAGTATTTGGATGACATTCGTGATAAGGCTTGAAGATGTAAGTACCATTGTGACCTGATTTTAAATTTGTGTAACTCTACAGGTAAAGATCAGGGTGAACCTCCAACTGATGACCAGACTACTGACCATACCTCATCGGTCAAAGAGAGCTCACAGTCCTTCTGCCAAGCTACCTGGTACGGTAAGTGTTTTGAGTTATTGTCTGATAGCAGTAGGTTATAAATGGCGAAGATCATGTTTCTGTTTTGATAGAGTATAGATTTTAATGATAATTTCCAGATCTGTTTCGGGCTGCAAAACTAGAGACCGGATGTGTTGTTGATAGACTACATGTTGAATTTTCAGGTACAGGAACCATTGTACAGGGGAGCCTAATTTGTCTTCTATTTCGGCTTTGGGTAGTAAGCCTTCTTGAGTGACACTGTCACAAAATCGGTAATCCTTCCAGAGATTAATAGTCTCTAAGTTTACACTGTCTGTAAATGAGGACTGAGAGATAAATGTTGCATATCTAGATACTGTTGGTAAGAATTTCTTGCCAATACTCCTCCAAAAAATGATAGAGAAGAGGAGAAAGTCATTGTTTCTTAGACCTGTGTGTGTGAAAGAGACTTGGTCCCAAATGACCACATCTACTGTGGAATGATAAAGCTGATCTGAGCAGATTTGTACCCATTCCAGTTTGAAGCTTTGGCACTGCATTTTAATTACATTAGCTATTAAAGTTGCTTTATGGTAGGTAAAGAGATCTGGCAGGCCATAGCCCCCATGCTATGTTTGATGGCCAATCCGTTTGATGGCCAATCCGTGGTTTCTTCCCTCCCCACAAGAATTTCCATAGCATTGCCTGCCATTTTCTTAAAACATAAAGGGAAATACTAATCGGTAAGAGGAATAGATACTTTTGAAAGATGAAGGCCTTAATTAGGTGAAATCTATCTATCCATGTTAAATTTAACTTGCTCCATTTTAGAATGTCATTCATAATGAAGTTATGATGATTCAGATTTAGCAGTTTTGAAAGGTCTGTTGGGATTTTTATTCCTAAATAATTAAGGTGCGATATTGTCCAGCTAAATGTGAATCATTCCTTTAGGTGTGATTGGTCCTCTTTGCTGATGTGTATAGGAAGTATTTGTGACTTGGTGTCATTGCCCACAAGTCCAGAGATTACTTTGAAGGAATCAAGGAGAGACAACAATGGGGGAATAGATTTGGAAAGGTTGGTTAAATATAAGGACATGTCATTCGCAAACATTGATACTTTATATTCATTATCCTTTATTTTAATGCCTTTAATAGATCTGCAAGATTTTATTGCATTTGCTAGGGGTTCTATTTCAATTGCGAACAAATGTGGGGAGAGTGGGCAGCCCTGCCTAGTGCCTTTCTGTAGAACAATCCTGTCAGATAATGACCCATTAATTTTAAGATTAGTCGTAGGGTGGGCATAGAGACCTTCTATAGCTGAGATGAATTTTGAGCCAAAGCCCATAGATCAGAGGACTGCAAATAAATAGGGGAAATCAACTGTGTCGAATGCCTTTTCAGTATCAAGAGTGAAGAAGGCCGTGGGCATTTTTGTGGCTTTACTGTGACGGATTAGGTTTAACGTTTTGAATATGTTGTCTGCTAGATCCCTCTGTGGGATAAAACCCACTTGGCTGGAGTGGATATATTCTGGGATAAAGGAGGTCATACATTTGGCCAATAATGTAAATATTTTCTGGTCCTGATTCAATAAGGAAATTGGTCTATACAAGCTTGTTTTCAAGGGGTGCCTACCCTTTTTAGGTATAACTACAGTCTGAGCTTGTTGCCAAGAGGGTGGGATAGAACCTGTCTCAAGTATGTGGTTGAAGGCTGTAGTAAGTGGGTGTACCAGGACGGGTGCGAATGTTTTGTAAAATACTGATGAGTAACCATCTGGTCTGGAAGATTTGTTCAGTTTCAGAGATTTGATCGTATTCAATACTTCTTGTTCTGTAATGGGGCTATCTAAGTAGGATTTATGGCATTTTTTCAGTTTTGTATGAATGGGAAAAATTAAGAATTCTTTCTAAATGCTTCCTTTGAAGTCGAGGATGCTGTGTATAATTTTGTGTAATATTCTTCAAACCAGCAAAGAATTTTTTGGGTACTAGTAACAATGTCCCCTTTTGGTGTGGCAATAGCTTTGATTTGTTTGGAGAGTTGTTGCTCTTTAACTGTGTGCTAGTAGATGCAGCATGCAGGGTGATTTTATCCAGTATTTCTGTCTAGTGAAAAGTAATTGTTCTTTTATTTTAGTGGTTTCCAATAGAGCTAGATTCCTTCATTCTGTATTAAGCCGTTTTAGGGTATGTGCATTTCCATCTGTTTTATGCTGTTGGTCTAATGATTTAATCTTGTTGATGGTCTCTTGTCACTAACTGTTTTTGTTCAACTGTTGTTTTGTTTTGTTTTGTACCTTTTTCAGGTAAGAGAATTTGGCAATCAGAAAGCCCCTTGTGACTAGTTTCAATGCATCCCTGGAGAAATGCCTTCAGAAGGATTGTTTTCAAAATAGTGCTTTATGTTTTGTTCAATCTCTTCTCTAATTTGTTGATTGTTTAATAAAGATGTGTTAAAAACCCATTGTATGTGTGGTGGATCAGGGTCCATAGGAGAGAATGAGCAATCTAACCAGGCATGGTCTGACCATCTAGAAGGTATGATAGAAGAAGATGTCGCATTAGTCAGTAGTGAAGGTGAAAGCAAAATAAGATCTATCCTACTGTGCACTGTGTGGCGAGCAGAAAAATAGGTATAGTCTTTCTCATCATAATGGAGCAAACCATATTTCTACTAAATCATGGTTTTTTAGTAATTTTTCTGAGTGAAACATTTTTGGGTGTTTTTGAGGTTGGAGTATGATGTGATCTGTCTAGAATACTGTCTACAATAAAATTGAAGTCACCCCCGAGGGTGATGTCCCCATCTGCAAAATTTTTGAGTTTGGTCAGTGTGGATGATAGAAAGGCTATCTGTCCATTATTATGTGTGTAGAGTGTGGCAATCATTATTTTTTGATTTTCCAATTGTCCTTTAATAAAAATCATTTGGGCTGTTAAAGTAAAGTGGATATTTTGTGACAGCAGAATGGCTACTCCCTGTGAGTTGGAAGAGCCAGGAGCTAAGTACTGAGTGAAAATTCTTGAAGTGGAATATCAGTTTTTCTGTCTTTTTAAGAGGAGTTTCTTGTAAAAGTACAATGTCTGGTTTTAGCTTTGTTAAATTGCTGAGGATACATTTTCATTTGATAGGGTTATTCAAACCACAAACATTAGAAGAAAAGAGTTTTTTGTTCAACGTTATGGTGTTATGGTCTAGTACAATAGCTTCCTGACCTTCCCTAGTAATAAACTTGTAAGCCCTAACTACGTCTACCAATATGAGGTTGGCTGTTAGTTTCTTAGCAAAAAAAGTACTGGATTTTGAGTATAGAGTCCTGGAGTGGTCCCCCTAGTGCTATTTTATGGAAAGTTTGTTTTTGAAGTTCTCTGTGTGTAAGATCCTCAATAAAAATTTCACTTGAATCTGTAAGATCTTAATTGGTAACAAGTGTTCCTATAGAGCGAATGAGTATGTATGCTGTTTTTGACCTAAATAGTTTCTTCAATATACCTTACCCCTTTAACATACAATGTTGAAGTACAAATACTTGAATTTATCTACACAATATGGTTCCTATGACCTGGAAAGAAGCAATGCCTGGTAATAAACTTCTAAATCAGTCCAGAAAAAATCCAGTTGATTAAGATCAAAATGTACTTCACTTAAAAATTGGATAGTCAAAACAGAATAATATTGATACAGAAATAATTAATCAATGTAATCTTGGATAATGATTATATTTCTATCTATATTTTTATATTTTGTTTTGTTTTTTTAAAGTATGATAAATTTAATCACAACAAATTGATTGTATAAACAGTGGAATCAATAGTACAATTAATTAGGAAGTGAGCAAAGTGTTAAAAAACTGATTATCTATGAAGTTTGGGAACGTGTGGTTTTCTACACAATATAAGAGCCACTGTCCTTTTTCCAACTTGGGTGACTCTCTAATCTTCCATCAACAGCAAGAGTCAGTGGAAGGCTGGGTTGATCTCCTGATCACTACTTCCCCCAGCACTCAGTCTAGAGAGCCTTGAAGTCTTAACTTAATAACAATGAATTTTGAACTTTTCCCTCCCCCCCCACCTTTATAAACTGATGAAGAAAACAGAGAATAGCCATTAAAATTGTCATGAAAAATGTGTCTACAATGCTTTGACCAAAGAAAAACTCATATGACTGAAAGCCACGTACTCTTAACATCACGTAAAATCTAAACTGTTAGCAACTGATTTGTCCTGTACCTAACACGAAAGCTGTACCTCTTCATACTCAGGTAGCTAACCACCGGTAACTGGAATTAAATAATCACATAAATTCAAAGCTATAATAAGCCACAATACAATAAGATGGAGAAATTTATAACAGTGTGCCGGCACTTTCGGGCATGGTGAGACAGCCAAAATGAAGTACTTATATCTTCAGAGGATTGTCCCGGTGCTTACTGTCTGTGTGGCAGTGGTGGGGATGGTGAAGATAGATGCCACTTGTTCGATCACCAAGAGAGTTCCATAGGGATTTTGATGTCTAGGGTGTTCTGGAGTTGAGATCTTGTGGTGCTTGCCTTGGTGTGAGACTTGTAGAATTAAAGGAGTGATCCATGAGTACCTTGTGTTTGAGTACCTTAAGGTTTGAGTATATATGAGTACCTTAAGGTATGAATACCTTAAGGAGTGATCCATGAGTACCTTATGCTTCAAGAAGGCTGGTCGTTATAGGCTTCATCTTCCTTCTCTTCTGCATGGCTTCCTTAGGTAGGTCGGGGAATACTTCTATTTCCTGACCTTGATAAAGTAGGTGCCCTTTTTGTCTCACTGTGTTGAGGATCTTGTTTTCTTGTATCTGCTGTCAAGAAATGTTATCATAATGTCGCTCATCAGTTTCGTCCTAAGAATGGAAGTGGGACCTAGGCAATAGGCTTTAGTAATAATTCTGGATTGGTCCCCCTCTGTCCCCACTTCTTGCACTAACCAGTTTAAAATATGAACTGCCAAATCACCTTGTTCCTCAATTCCCCCCCCCCCCCCGGGCCTCGTAGTTTAAGGTTATTTTGCATCAAAGAGAGGTCGAGGCGGAGGGTTTTTTCAGCAAGAACATCCTCCATTTGCTGCATTTGTTGTATGTTCACGTGGTTCGCCAGGCTATTTTGCATTGCCCCTTCTGCCACTTTTTTAGTGTCTTGTAGATTAGATTGTAGTACATTGAGCTGCTCGTACAGCGGCTTGAACATTGCTGACATTATCCAAGAATGTCTTTTCCATGTTAGTCAGCGCCATCGTCAGAACTTTTGTAGTGACCAGGGCCAACTCATTATCCGATCCGCCATTTCCCATCGCCATTTTACCTTCCGTCACTTGTGAGAGGCCTGATTTTGCATCCGTCATCTGAGAGGTAAGTAAAACTTGAAGCTCTTCTTTCATTTCTTTTGGTTCAGTTGTGTTGGAGTTTTCAAATCTTTCCTCATAAATATGGGGTTTCAAGATGCCTGTAAAATTGATTTAAAGGCTGAAGAGGGGGGTTGGGTGATGGAGCTAAGGAATCAGGCAGCCATTACACCTTTCCTGCCACCAGAAATCCAGCAGCTTTTGATACAATTGATCATGTTATCCTTCTGGAAGGCCTTTCTGGGGTTGGAATTGGGGGAAACCATTCTGCAGTGGTTCTGGTCCTACCTGGAGGGTAGGTTTCAGTAGGTAGTGCTAGGGGACTGCTGCTCAGCACCCTGGCCTCTGGCCTGTGAGATCCTGCAAGATTCCATCTTGTACCTTATGTTTTTAAATATCTACATGAAAATGCTGGGTGAAGGCATCTGGAGATTGGGTCTGAGTTGTCACCAATATGCAGTAACACTCAGCTCTCTCACACTTCTGGCTGATCCCTGGGAGGCTGTAAAAACCCTAAACTGGTGCCTGGAAGCAGTTTTATAATAGATTCAGGCTAATAAACTGAAGCTTACTTCTGATAAGATGAAACAGCAGAACGCAGCAGCTAGGATGTTAACTGGAGTAGGTATTAGGGACTATATCACTCCAGTCCTGGCTCATCCTCACTGGCTTCCAATTTGTTTCTGGGCACAATTCAGCATGCTGGTGTTGACATTTAAAACCGTATATAGTTTGGGGGCAGCATACCTGAAGGACTGCCTGCTCCTTTATGAACTTACCTGACCATTGCAGTCATCTTCAGAGGACCCACCTTGGGTGCCCCTGCCTTCTGAGATTAGGCAGGTGGCAACTTGGGAGAGGGCCTTCTCAGTAGTGACACCAAAATTCTGGAACTCTCTTCCTATGGAGATTCACCTGTCCCCTTCTGCTGCCATCTTCCATCAGTGTGCAACGACTTTTTAAAAAGTTCACTTAGCATTCTGTCAGTGATCTGTCCTTCCTCCCCAGTGTTTTAACTGTTGTTTTATCTTTTGTACTTTGGTGTAGTGGTTTGGTGCACCAGTTTGGTGTAGTGGTTAAGTGAGCGGACTCTAATCTGGGAGAACCAAGTTTGATTCCCCACTCCTCCACTCCTCCAAGGATGACCTATGGAGATTCACCTGTCCCCTTCTGCTGCCATCTTCCATCAGTGGGCAAAGACTTTTTAAAAAGTTCACTTAGCATTCTGTCAGTGATCTGTCCTTCCTCCCCAGTGTTTTAACTGTTGTTTTATCTTTTGTACTTTGGTGTAGTGGTTTGGTGCACCAGTTTGGTGTAGTGGTTAAGTGAGCGGACTCTAATCTGGGAGAACCAAGTTTGATTCCCTACTCCTCCAAGGATGACCTTGGGCAAGCCATAGCTCTGTGCCAGCTGTTCTCTCAAGGACAGTTGTCTCAGAGCTCTCTCAGCCCTACCTACCTCACAGGGTATCTGTTGTGAGGAGGGAAAGGGAAAGGAGTTTGTAAGCCACTCTGAGACTACAAGTGAAGGGCGGGGTATAAATCCAATCTCTTCTCTTCTTCTTCTTTTGTACTTCCTTTAACTTCTGGGTTCAATTTGGTTTAGTGATGTATTTGTGTGTTGGTTTTAATGGCTTTTAAGATGAGGTTTTAATTTCTATGTTTTAATTTGGTAGCTACATTGGTGGCCTTATGAGGACAGAAAGGTGGAGTAAAAATGTAGTTAATGAACAAATAAATAAATGAAACAACTACAATACCATAATATCCCATCAGGATTGTCCTTTTTTGGCCATTATTTTATCAATGCACATGTGGCCACCCTTTCAGTAATGTCTCCATCCTTGCTTCATTTTTTTTTTTTTTGGTCTCACTTATTCCTCTTCCATTAACCATTGTGGGATTCTTTTGGCTTTTGGCCCTTACTGGAAACTTTCTATATCTCGCTTTTCACAGTCTCTCTACTGCAACACCGTATATGCTTTTTGAGACAAGGCACAAAAGCAAAGACTCTTACTTTGTCTCTATGATGAAAAACAACCTCTTTCAATTGATACTGTGTATAGTGGCGAAAGTCTAGTGAAAGCAATCAACACATTTCTAGCTCTCTTGTTTAGGGGGAGGTCATTCTGAAAAGTATTAGGGATGATAGACTCCCCCCCCCCCCCTTCAGTTCAGCTCAAATACTCTGGCCTTAACATTTAGCTGCTGTCATTGCTGTCTTGCTAGCCCTCTACTAATGTAAGAAGTACATCTGCTACTCTCTATAATCTCAGATGTGTACTTCTGTATAGAGAGAAAAAAAGTGATGCACAGACATAACCAATGGTACTTGCAGGCAGCTCTTCTTCTTGGGCAATCTGACACTACTGAACAGGTAAGGACATTCTAGGGCCAAGAAGATTACTGGCAACTGACCAGTGCGGATAGGGAGTCACCTTTGTTTCTGGACCATTTGGAGGGATACTTTCTATAAAACCAGGAATTTTAAAATGGTCACCAGAAATATTTGACAAAAATAGGAGTTTTTGAGTAAAATTCAGCAGTACCATTTTCCTTAGTGGGCATGGTGTTGAATGGTGCAGTCCAGATAGGCTGAATAAAAGGCCGGGTTGTTAAATTAAATTTAGACTTGAACAAATGTTTCCTTTTGAATTTTCTTTTATATTTTTCAGGTATTATCATTTTTGCCAACAGTTTTAGGCCTCTGCTTTTTTCTTTTTCTTTTTGCTGTTGGCTTTGTGTTGTTTACATGTGTTGAATGGTTTTAATAGACATTGGCTCGGATCCCACAGAAAATCTCTGCTGACAGAAGGGATTTCCATCAGCAGAGCAGAACTTCCTCATGTCCCCCTTCCCTTTTTAGGTCAAAATGTCCCCTGATATTTTGTTCCTGGGAGACCCAGAAGAATGCTGTGGGAGGGAGATACTGACAAAAATCTCCTTCCTTGTCCAGGAGTGGAAATTTTCTGTTGGATCAAACCCAATGGGTATGTTATTTATAAGTGTGGTATACATTATTTACATGTATAATATAGTTGTGATACTTATCTATTGACACACAAATATTGTTGAAATGAGTTGATAAAAAGAACCAAGGTTTTTATTTACAAGAGAAAGAAGCAAACCTGAAATGGGGATTTTTTTAAAGGCTGAAGCAGTATGGATGAGCCATCTGAAATGAACCCTAGCTAAGCACATGCTCATACTTGCACATGCTATTTCATGACAGACTGCTGCAGAGAGGTGTGTGCAACTGTGTATTTCCTCCACAGCTGCCATATACCAGCTGCTATTAGCAAAGAAAGTGGGTGGCAAATAAGCCCTGTGGCAGTAGCCACTGTGGGCTGCTCCCACAGTCAGGCCATTGGAAATAACCCTGGTGGATGGATTATGAAGAAAAGATAGTGAAGTGCTGTATGTCCAAGCTTCTTAAGCATTCCACCAACAATTCATTAATCTACATGGTACATAAGGGTCAGTTATGTAAGAACCAAGATGTTCCAGGGGCTGCTTCCTGGCCACCAACACCTTGGTTGCCTCCATCAACATAGTCCAGCAACACACCAACACTGATGATATCAGAAGCCACAGAGGGGTTCCAGAGAACCAACAGAGTTGCATTCTCTCTTTCTATCAACCTGGTTCAAGTCATCCACCAAAGTGACCAAGGCTGCTTCAGTCCCACAACCAGGGCTGAAACCTGATTGGAAAGGTTTCAAACAATTTGCCACATCCAGGAAGGCTTGGAGTTGTCCAGCCACCACCCATTCAGTCACTTTGCTCAAGAATGGAACATATGAGACTTGTTGATAATTATTGAGATCTCCTGGATCAAGGGCAGGCTTCCTTAGAAGTGGACACTCCACAGCCTGTTTCAAGGCTGGAGCAACCATGCCCTCTCTTAAGGAAGTATTAACTACTTCCTGAAACATAGAATCATAGAATCGTAGAGTTGGAAGGGGCTATACAGGCCATCTAGTCCAACCCCCTGCTCAATGCAGGATCATCCCTAAAGCATCTCTGACAAGGGTTCATCTAGCCACTGCTTGAAGACTGCCAGTGGGGGGGAGCTCACCACCTTCCTAGGCAGCTGATTCCATTACTGAACTACTCTTACTGTAAAAAGAAAATCAAACTTTTTTTTACAAAATTATTTGAGAGTTAATTGTGGGCTAATTGATAACTTGTGGATAAAAAGATGCATGGATCCTGCTCTATAAAAAAAATAGCTGAACCTGTTTGATTCACGGGGGAATCCCATCTTAGATCTCCATTTTCTTGCTGGGCCAGGCATGGCTCCCAGGCTCTCCTGTAGCTGCTGCTGGGTCAAGCAGGGCCTGCCATGGCCCCTGAGCTGCTTCACCGTCACTGCCATCACTGGGACCACCAAAGCCCCTGGGCTGCTTTGCCACCATTGGGCCTGCTGCAGCCCCCAAGCTCCTCTACACTAAAGGTAGGAAGGGACAAGTGTTCTCTGCACTTATGCAGAGAATGCTATTTTGCTTGGGGGGGGATTTAAACCCCCCAAGTGTTTTTATTTAAAGAATTTCAGATCTTTCTGCAAACCTGCAGAAAAATCTGTTTAGTGCAAGTTTTGCAAATTGAGATATCCCCAGATGAGGAGCACACTTGGGAAATAGTGTGTGTGTTTAAACAAATGAAGCAACTAAATGCAGTGTAAGATCCCCTTTACGGAAAACTGGTGCATGATAGTAGGGGGTGATGGACAGGGTAGGTTCTGCCTCTCCCTAAGAGCGGCCGACAAGAGCTGATGGAATGTTAGGGGGGGACAGTAGTAAAACAGCAGTTAAAAACAGCCGTTAATAGTTGGCAGTTTGAGAGCTGAGAGGGGGGAAGGAGGATGTCTGACTGAGTGGAACTGTGCAGAAAAGCTGCTTAGAGCTGGCTGAAAATAGTCAATTTGTAACTAAAGGGCCCCAGTTGCAGGAATAGGGCCTTAGTTCAAAAGTTCAATGGAAGCAAAATGTTGCTACTTATACTTTACTTTCCTCAGTGTTAGGTTCATACCATAAATAAAAGTTATCTTTCTTGTTTTATTTAACCCTGTGGGCTGCATGTCTAAGGGAAAGAAACATACACTCTCCCCGTCTCTCTCTCTAGATATGAATAAATGATGTTAGTGTTTAGAACAGTGTTTAGAACAGTCTATCTGAGTGAAGGCTTGTTAAAGGGGGCTGGGCTACAATTTCTGTGGATGTCTGGAGTGATGGAGAGGACATAAGGTGTGAAATGGTCATGGGCAAGAAAGGTGGCGAATGTGACATCCTGACCTATGTGTGACCCGTAACCCAAGAGAGAGGTTTGAAAAAGTGGTAGGCCCTCTGAGTGAATGGAGAAGGGGCATCACACAGGTTTCCTTGCTTTGGTTTCTTTTTTCTCCCTAGGAGAGAAGTAGGAGAGAAGTGGTTGCTGTAAAGCCCTGCAATATATTTCCATTTTACCAACCAATATTTATATAGCATGTTACTGGAAAATGTGCTTGTGACTACTCTTAGAAATCTTACTGGCAGTGCTTCAGTGCTATGTAAAATTGATATTACTGAGATCATTAGTGGGAAGGCTAAAACTTTGTAATGCACACCAGTTTTCATTCAAATAAATGATTTATCAGCCCCCCCCCCCTTCACCCTCGCATAAAACATATCTTATCCATTAGGGAACAGGAACATGGCAGAAGAAATTAATCCTGCAGCATCTCAGTTGCCCTTTCCACTATCCACCATCTCTTTTTCAAGTGTGATGGTAATGGCAAATAGAGCTGGCATCCACTGTGGAGTTTGTCTTGCTGCTAGCTGTCTTGATAGCAGTTTGCCTCAGTATTATGAAAGTCACAAAATCATATATGGCAAAGTCCAGCAAATGGTTACCATTATGAGATACACGCCGGAAACAAAATTGCAGGGTTCAGCCTGTTTAGTCACTTCAGTGAAGTGATTGGCTGAACATTGCTAAGTGCCTATAATAAGTGCCCTCTTTTTTAATGTGAAAGAACCATAATTGATGGGCCTTGTGGGTTGGAACAGGCAATTAACACACACATACAAAATGCAATCGAGTACATTTGAATATATACCATATTCTATTCTAGCAGAAAACCTATTCCCTTCTAGTTCAATTGTTGTGGATATGAACTTCAGTGTTAAATTGTTTTCTTCTGTTATTTGTTAACAGAATTTGTATGCAGACCTCCCACACATCACTGAATATAATGTTCTCCACATTGTACCATGTTTCTCTTTTCAGTTAGGCAGGGATTGTATTATTAAGTTACATGAGGCTTCAGTGCATATGAAAGCTGAACTAATAACTAAGTAGGACCATTTACAGCAGTTGGAAGGAGTTTAGCACACATGCTTCTGCCCACATTTTGATCTTAAAGATTTTCAGTGCCGTTGTTATTCTTCCCTTTAAAAGAGCTTTCTAAAGTCAGGTGTGTGTGTATCTGTTCCAATTTCTATCCTACTGTATCACAATGATATTCCATTGTATCCCAAAGACACAGGAATGGTTGTGGCAATACAAACACGACTGCCAATGAAAATGGCAGCCATATTTCTGTAACATCAAGCCCAACTTGCCCATGGCCCTAGGGTTGCCATCCCCCTAAGGGGGGGATTTTCCCCAATTTCCAGCCCTTGGATCTGCCTGCTGGCCAGCTGCAGTGGAGGGAGCCTCACCCCCAAAGAGCTCCCCGACATCAAGCATACCGGGCACAATGACATCATCCAAAGGTGATGTCATCGAGCCAGGCACATCACTGGGGGGGACACTCTAGCATTCAGCCAAAAACTCTATGGTACCATAGCAGAAGTCCATCAGTGGCTATTAGCCACAAAGTGTAGATAGGAACTCAGTCTGGGACAAGTGATGCTCTGTAATCTTGATGTTTGGGGGGGCAACAGTGGGAGGGCTTCCTGCCCCCACTTCTGGACCTTCTGAGGGCACCTGGTGTTTTTGTCCACTGTGTGACAGTGTTGGACTGGATGGGCCATTGGCCTGATCCAACATTGGCTTTTCTTATGTTCTTATGTGCCCCCTGGTGACATGCCTAGCATGATGATGCATGCGCCAAAAAATCCAGGAAGGGAACATCTGTCCCCCCCACCTGCAGAAGGTAGGGACCTGGCAACCCTACATGACTTAGTAATCTTATAGTGAGAGAAAGGAGAACTGAATGCATGTCTGCCACTTTTGGCATATCTGCGTTATTTTATTCCTCCTTTCCTCCAAGGAGTTCAGGGCAGTAAACATGGTTCTTCCCTTCTTTTTGATCTTCACATCTTGGTGAGGCAGGTTAGGCTGAGAGAAAGTGTCACCCAGCTCAAGGTCACGCAGTGAGCTTTATGCTGAGTAGAGTTGAACACGGGTCTCCCAGCTTCTAGCCAGATACCCTAACCACTACCCAAATCATCATATCCTGAAAATCCTATCATGTAACATGCAGTGGGTTTTAAAAAAAAAATAGGTTGATGGGTAAATTAACATTGAGATTATTGTGTCTAAAAAAAGCTGCAGTCTGGTTCAGAACATCTAGCTTATAGTGCACTATCTTAAGCATTAGGTAGAGCCACACACACACACACACACACACACACAGATGATTCCACCCACACCAGCCTGTCCTTTCCCAAGAGGCAGGTGAAATGGCACAAGGTCTTCTCATTGCAAGAGATGGACCTAATAACTGGGTACTCTATTCTCTGTCAGAAGTAGAGCCAAACCACTCTGCTACACTCTCATTCTGAGGCACAACTGAACTGAACTCTTGCTGTGTTCACTCCAATATTCCACCCCCCCTGCTCAAATGTGATTGATTGCTGGTGTAGAACTCCCATAGGCTCAACTGAGTGGCTCTTTTCCCCTTCAGGGGCAGGACAGCCTGCTGTCCATCACACATAGTTTGTCAGGTCCCCTCATTGTGCCAGTGGGGGGATTGGGAGGGGCTTCCGGGATGTCCCTGATGCAATGATGTCACTTTTGGGTGATGTCATTGTGTCGGGGACATTGTGTGGGAATGTAGCTGTTTGAAGGCAGAGTTTCCCCCACCAGCCAGCTGGCTGGAAGTAGGCTGAAGCCCCCAAAACTGGGGCAACCCCCCCCCCCCCCAGGACTGATCACTGACTGATTACTTATTGCTGGTAGAACTGAAGGACTAGCGCTATAATTTACTCAGTGCTAATACATGAAAAAGTGAATAATGTATGAAAGATACATGTAGATATCTCCTCATTACAGTATTTTTCAGGGGTGCTTATTATTCTCATCTCATGTTTAAGTATATTTAATACAATGCATTACAAAATTCCATGTTTGCCATTTGCAGATTTATTAATAGAACAAAAGAGAGCACTTAACACTGTATCACATATACACCTCTCATTGTGTTTATCAGTACACTACATAGTCAATAATATCTCTTTCCTGAGAAAAGGAAAGCCTAGCAAGGTTAGCAAACCACTGCAAGCAAGCACAGCTGCACTAATCAAAACGTTTTCTAATGTGTGATCCCGACAAACTGAGTCAGACCATATGCTCAATGCAATAATATCAGAAGAGCTGAAGGGGGAAAAATATGCAATTCAAATTCAGATGAGGAAGCCAAAGAAAGCATGATGAGTGCTCTGAGAGTGTATTGTTCCAAACTGACAAAAGCATTGAGTGTTTGAATTCCAGCAAAGTCTCGTTTTCAGAAAGGAAGGGAAATAATGAATGCAAAAACTGCAAGATATCAAGAAGCCTCTCTACTGTGCAAGGGCATCATGGGAAGAAGCAGTCACTGGTGGAATATTATGCCCTCTCTGGAATCTATGAACAGGTTTGTGCTTGCATGGATAAGAACAACATAAGGCCAGCCCTGCTGGATCAGACAAACAGACTGTCTAGTCTAACATTATGCTTTTCACAGTAGCCAATCAGGTGGCCCTGGAGCCTGCAAGAAGCCCAGCACTCCCCCTCTTGTTGCCTCCAACAACTGTCATTCAGAGCTCTTCTGACGAATGCACATAGAGCTTCCATTTTAGTCACTGTTGCTAATAGCCATTGATGAATGTATCCTCCACAAATTCAACTAATCCTCTTCCAAAGCCACCCAAGTTACAGTACAGCCCTATACAGACTTACACCCTTCTAAGTTCAGGATTTAGGAGAGTGTAACTCTCTTTAGGATTGCACTACTGCCTCAGATCACTACATCCTGAGGCAGTGAGTTCTACAAGTTATGTATTGTGTGACTAAGTACATCATTTAATTTGTCCTGAATCTGCTATCCATCAACTTCATTGTGCCTTAGAGTGGCCAACTCTGGGTTGGGGAAATTCCTTAAGATTTGGTGGTGGAGCCCTGAGAGGGGGGTGGCAAGGGGAGACTTCAGCAGGTTATAATACCATAGAGTCCCCCCTCCATAGCAGCCATTTTCCCCAGAGGAACTGATCTCTGTAGTCTGGAGATCACTTGTAATTTCAGGAGCTCTCTAGGCCCCAGCTGGAGACTGGCAACTCTGTTACGTGCTCTCAAATTCTATTACCATGAGAATGGTGCTCCAGTTTCTTAGGTGCTTTCTGCATGGGGACAGGCTTGAATAGTTTCCCCATTGATGTTGTAGCTGCCTATACAATGTAGCAGCAACAGGGCTTCCACATGACAAGTTTCCCCACAGTTTCCCTGCCCCAGGCCCCCAGCAGCAGCCATTTCCCCTCTCTCAGCCCATTAGGTTTTTAATTGTTTAAAAACATTCTATCAAATACTGCTACACTGAAGAAGGTAGAAAAGATTCTGAAGTGTAAGGGTGTGATATTGGCGACCAAGATCAAGATAATTCATGCCGTAATGTTCCCCATTACTATGACAGTTGGCCAATGAAGAAAGCTGGGGATTCAGAGCACCTGCTACACATTTTTATAATGGTATATTGGGATAGCAATTGCTGATTTTTTAAAAACAAAACCACCCCCAGGTAGTGAAAGGAGAAAATGGCTGTGGCAAAGACAGAGTCAAGGAAAATGGCCGTCATAGAAGCATGGAAATCCTAACTTTCCCACCAACATGGCAGTCATCATCCTGGCTTTTCTGCAATCTTTCCCAAAGCTTCACAGCAAAGCAGGTTTGAGAAAGATCAGACAAAAGCTGGGGAAACCTCAGAAGATGTACAAATGCACCATGATGCTGTGGGGAAACAAGGAAAAAATGCTTTCCAACAGTCCTGAACATGGGGCAGATAACCCATGTGGAAATGGCCTACTTTTGTCTTTTTCTATACCTTTCCCAGCTGTGGTATGCTTTTTGAGATCTGGCAACCAAAAGTGGACAGAGAGAACTTCCTGCTCTCCCAGAATTCTAGAACTTGAAGGCATCCAATGAAGTTGATGGCAGTAGATTCAGGACAGACAAAATGAAATACTTATTTACTCAATAAGTGACTAAAATGTGGAATTTGCTGCCAGAGATATGGGAGGTTTGAAAAGGGCAGTAGATTAAATTTATGGTTAGAGGAGAAGAAGAAGAGAAGAGATTGGATTTATATCCCGCCCTTCACTCGCTTGGAGTCTCAGAGTGGCTTACAAACTCCTTTCCCTTCCCCTTCCCACAACAGGCACCCTGTGAGGTAGGTGGGGCTGAGAGAGCTCTGAGACAACTGTCCTTGAGAGAACAGCTGGTACAGAGCTATGGCTTGCCCAAGGTCATCCAGCAGGTGCAAGTGGAGGAGTGGGGAATCAAACCCGATTCTTCCAGATTAGAGTCTGCACACTTAACCACTACACCAAACTGGCTCTCTCTGGTTAGGTCAATCAGTGGCTGTTAGCCATGGTGACTAAAGGGAACCACCAGTAAGGCACCAGAGGCAGTAACCTGCTGAATACCAGTGCCAGGAGGCAACATTAGGTGAAGGCTTCAGCTTCGATGCCCTGTTGTTAGCCCTACAGAATAACTTGTTGGCCACAGTGGAAGAAAGGATGGCGGACTAGACAGATCCAATGGCGGACTAGTCTGATCCAATGGAGCTGTTCTTATGTTTTTAATGGGGACTTGTATAATTATTGTGCAAACAAAAGCTAAAATGTGATAAGGAACACATCCATCAATCATCTTCTATACAATTGCATGGATACCCTCTTACTTGAATCATATAGCCTCCATTGTAAGGAAAAGGAAAACACTTTATAAAAAAAGAAAAAAGAAAATCAGCTTTCATATTTTCTATAGTTTTATACAGTTTCTAGCCTTCTGTGTTCCAGAAAGAATTTTGAAAAGAGTAGTGGTAATTGCAGTACATAATACAAATAATGAGGCTTGGCTGCACTCACACATAATTGTGCTGTCATTATACTACAGCAATTACTTGAAACTGGATTGTCTTGTCCACATGGGACAATCCAACCATGAATGATTGCTATAGCGCAATGATATTGCAATATCTAACAGTGTGTGGATGCAGCCCCAGTTTCAAATCTTTACTCATCTATGAAGCTTATTGGGTTGGTATGCCCATGTGATAAAAATCTGTATGTTCTGTTTGTGAGAAAACACATCAGAAACATGTTTGCTCTGAGAAGGTGCTGGTGCAAAACAAAAGAATGGCTTGTATGGGAAAAGTAGTTTGCTTAATGGATAGAATTTATGAGGAGTAGATTAGGACAGACAAAGGCTGTGGTCAGACTGCAGGGTTGGCATGGTCTGGCCCCTGGTCTAAGTACTCCATTGCAGTTTGTTATGGAGAATTGTAATCATACATCCTACCCTGAACTGGCCTCACTGTGCGCTTGCTCCGTGGTTAACCATTCAGATTATTGCTGTGTGTCAACCACGGAGTGGGTGGTTGGGTAGCTTTTTCTTTTTATTTGTCTTTTGCATATGTGCGTGATCACTTATTTGAAACACCACTCCATTTTGACAGCTGGAGGAGGCTGCCTCCCACTCTGGAAAAACTCATCTCTTTGATTAACCCCATCCCCACCCTGTGGGCTGCAAAGCAGTAGGCAGAGAAACTGGCATGAAAAAAGACAAAGGAGGGTTCTCAGCCTGCACTTCCCCCTCCCCTCCCCTCCCTCAGAGGACAGCTGAAAGCTTGCTGGTGTATATGAAGATGTGGCTATGTGCACATCACTACCTGACTTTAAAAAAAATGAGGATTGAAAATAGAACAGAGCGATCAGACTTCCCAGCCAGATTGAGCTCCCATCAGGGAGGTTCAGACATTTGGAAATGCAAGGTGAAAGCAATGATATCCATAAACACCGGACTTTCCCCTGTGCCTGATTACTTTGCTTCCAAAGCAGGGCAGTACAGGGTGGTGATGACTGGGGCACAGAAGGCAGATGTTGCTTTCTGATCGTGCTCTTTAAATCTGCAAAGGTGCCACAACAATATCACGGCAAACTGCTCGTGTGACTGCAACCACAGGGTTCTTCTCACAACCTCAAGGTTTGCTATAGAGTTCAGTGTCACCCAGGGTGGTTGGGTCTACTGGGGGCATTAGATCAATGAGAACTAAATGGAACCGCCATATTCAGAGGCTAGAAGATGTATGGATGTTGCCCCCATAACCTTGCTTGTGGACTTCCCAAAACCATTTGGCCAGCCATTTTAAGAAACAATTTTAAGACGGACCTTTGTGCTGATCCATCAGGGCTCTACTATTATGTACCTTCACTTTTCTAACTATTCTCACAATTCTTCACATTTCTGATACCATCAAATACCCTTAAGCAATGTTTAGAGCCACATGTGGAAACCAGCTGGAAGCGGAGGGTTCCCACTTTACCACAGCACTTATCATGCCTCATTAAGTGCCCATCAGCATAAAAACATTTATTTCCCACATAAACCCCTCTAAAGCTTCAGAGGTTTATTATACAATCAAAAGAAAATGTTCTAGGAAGCATCCTGGTATTTAGGGTTCAAATATAAGACCACATTCTGTATTGTAAGATTCAGAAGAAAATCCATATGCCACTTTTCCCTCCCTCACCTTTCAGGAAACATTTGCAACATTCAGTTGTATCCTCTTAGTCAGAAAACCCCTTTTATGCAGAAAATGAAATTTAGCAAGCAATTCATTCATAATATGGGCCATTTGCTTTGGGTGTTTCATTATTAAATATCATTACACAGCCAAAGATATCACAACTTAATATCCAGTTTCTACACATGTGCAGTAAATAATATTGGCACAGTTGCTAGAAGAATTTTGCTAGCAAGTCTGTCACACTTTTCCTGCATGCATAATCGCATAATAAATCAGAATCATCTGTAGCCTAATGTTTAAATAACACACACACACAAGCCAACAAACTGGAAACATTTCAAGTTGATTCAGTCTGCCTGATGATGTATGCATATTTTTCAGCCAGTACTTTGAGAGGCAACTGGCACAAACTTGAGACCTAAACTCTTGTCTTGTTGTACATGTTTCTATAAAACCAGATATTTCAAGGGCCCCCAGTGAACATATGAGCTCAACTGAACTAGTCCAAAGGTCCATCTCAGTATTCTGTTACCAGTAGTAGTAAACTAGATATTTCTAGGACATTTATGAGCAGTGCATGAGGGCATGAGCCTCCCTTATTAGCTTCAGTTGAAGTTAGTATTCATAGGTACACTGCCCCAGAACATGGAGGTTCCATAGCATTCATGAAGATATCTTCCATTAACTTGTCTAATCCTTTAAAAAAGACTTCTGAACTGGTTATATCTATCCATATCTATATCTATTTGAAGAAGTGAATTTCATGCGTTAATTATGCATTAAAAGAGGGGGACCTGAAAGAATTCATAGGGGAAGGGAAATCCCATCCCCTCACTGACCCCTGCTTCCTTCTCTTGTTCTGCCCAATCTGCCCAATTGTCTGCCTTCCCAACCAACCCTACCCACCTTCCCATTACACAACCTGCTCAATTATCTGTTTTCCTCTTCCCCTCCTGCCCTTCTAAACTGTATGCTTTTCTTTCTCCCTCCTCAACCTTTCCCACCATCCATTTTCCAATAGGAATACCCCCCCATCAGCTTTTTATATTTTATGCAGACTTGGGAATTATGTCAAGCTTGTAGGAAATCAATATATCTAATTCTCAACATGGCCACTATGTGAATATGTAAATCCGGAGACTGGAGCCGTGATCAGACAAGACAGATCATTCTACAGACATGAAAAGGCCCCAATACTGCAGGAAAATCTAAAACCTTAAAAAGGAAGAGTTACCCCCCCAAAAAAGAATAATAGAAGCAGTATCTGTACCTTTTAGAAATGAATGCCCTCTGCAGCTGTCATTCTGGGGGTTGCTAGGCAACCGCAACAGTTTTTTCTAGCCTTCAAACCTTGGTTTTTTGTCAGTAGAAGGCAGGGAGAGAGGGCAGGACCCTTTACAGGGCTCCTTTGGCTTTTAAGAAGGGACTCATTGGGATTAGGCCTGGCAGCAGCCACTAGGTGATTTGATAGCACACAGACCAACTTCATTTCCTTCTTTGATTGAGTGTCGAGCTTACTGGATCAAGGAAATCAGTAAAGCTTTTGGCAGGGTTCCCCATGATGTTGTGATGAATAAATTAAAGGACTGTGGATAGTTAGGTGGATAGGGAACTGGTTGGAGAACCACACTCAGGGAGTAGTTGTCAATGGCATTTCATCTGAATGGAGGGAGGTAACCAGTGGGATGCCACAGGGCTCAGTTCTGGGCCCAGTACTTTTCAATATTTTTATACATGATCTGGATGATCTGGAGAGGCTGCTCATTAAATTTGCAGATGACACCAAATTAAGGGGAGCAGTGAACACACCAGAAGATAGAGATATAATTCAAAAAGATCTGAACATACCGGAAAAGTGGGTGGTTGTGAGCAAGATGCAATTTAACAAGGATAAGTGCCAAGTTCTACATCTAGGTAACAAAAATGAGGAGCACACATACTGTATGGGGGTATACTTTTGGGTAGCAGTGTGTGAGAACAAGATCTTGGGGCACGGGTGGACAGTAAGTTAACTATGAGCAGCAAGTGTGATGCAGAGACTAAAAAGGCTACTGTGATCTTGGGGTGTATCAACAGAGGCATAACATCCAAATCACAAGATTTCATAGTCCTGCTGTACACTGCATTGGTCAGACCGCAACTGGAGTATTGTGTGTATTTCTGGAGGTCTCACTTCAAAAAGGATGTGGATGTGTGCAGAGGAAAGCAACAAGAATGATCAAGGGCCTGGAGACCAAGGTATATGAGGAAAGACTGAGGGACCTGGAAGTGTTCAGTCTGGAGAAGAGGAGGTTGAGGGGGGACATGATTGCTCTCTTGAAGTATTTGAAGGGCTGTCACTTAAAGGAGGGCAGGGAGCTGTTCCTGTTGGCAGCAGAGGAGATAGGACTCACAATAATGGGTTTAAATTAAGGGTGGGAAGGTATAGGTTGGATCTTAGAAAAACCCTTTTTACAATAAGAGTTGTGCAACAATGGAATCAGCTGCCTAGGGATATAGTGAGCTCCCCCTCACTGGTAGTCTTTAAGCAGTGGTTGGATGAACTCTTGTCAGGGATGCTCTAGGCTGGTCCTGCATTGAGCAGGAGGTTGGACTACATGGCCTGTATGGCCCCTTCCAACTCTGTGATGCTGTGCTTCTGTAACTCGTACGACTTACCTGGGACTGACTATCTGATACTATTCAACAGCAGCCACCCCATGAAAGTCAGTGTTACAGTTTCAGATTAGGATCTGGGGAACCCAGGTTTGAATTCCCACTCTGCCATGGAAGTTCACTGGGTAACCTTGGGCCAGTCACACTGTCAGCCTTACTTCACAGGGTTGTTGTGAGGATGAAAGCTACTTTGAATCCACATTGTGAAGAAAGACAGGGTACAAAGGAAGCAAATAAATAATAAATATAGGTGATGATGGGGTGCAGGTAAAAGATGGGTAGGCAGGCAGGTGGGGAAGAAGGAAGCAGGAAAAGTGAAGATATGAGGGTTTCTAGGAAAAAAGAAAGAGGAAATAATGTTGATGGGGATACAGGGAAAGTGGAGTGCACCCCCCCCCCCCCCAAAGTTCTTGCAGATTTTCCAGTTCACACCTGAACCAGGTTCAGCCAGCACTGCACAACTTAACCAGAGTTTTTCTGGGCAGAGGCTGCCAGGGAGAGAGAATGAAGGCAGGGTTGCCAGACCCCTGGTCTGGATGGGGGTTCCCCCAATTTTGGGGACTTTGGCCTGCTCCTGGCCAGCTGGCTGGTGGGAGAAGCCCACGCCCGAACAGCCTTATGTGGCAACATCACCAACATGATAACGTCACATGAAAGTGACATCATCACACTGGGGAAGTTGTGCAGCATTGCTCTAGCATTTGGGGCAAAACTCTATGGTTACCAGTATATCCAGTTTTCAGAACTGTACCTCTTATATCTGATATGCTCCAACTGATGTGTCTAGTCATCTTTTGAAAACTTCCAAATCCACAATATCCATGGCAGCTTCTTCTAATGATGAACTGATTCCATATTTGACATGGTTCTTCTGAAATATACCTTGCTGTACTTTCAAGGTACTGCTTTTCCTGTTTCCTGTGTATACATAAACAGTCATTCCACTTCTTCATTTTAAGAGCATCTGAAATATTTGAAAACTGTCAAGACGCAGCCCCTCACCTTGTATCATTTTTATGTAAAACTAAAAAGATACCCCAAGTGGTGGGATGTGAATGAAAGTGTATTCCCAAATAACTGAGTGGATGGTTAAGTGCTAGTTCTAACCTGACTTCAGTTGGCGTTCTCACATTTTCTTGTTCCTTGCTTCCTCCTCTCTATCCTTCATCACATCACTACTGTCCTTCTTTCTGTTTCTGCACAATCACTGTGCCTATTGCTCATTTTTCAATACCCACATTCATTCTTGACAGTTTGCTTCCAGGCTCCTAACTAGAGAAGTCTTTGTCCATAGTATAAACAGAGTGCATTGGTTTTTAGGCATACAAATAGACTTAAGATAAGAATGAAGACTGGAGTTAATGGCTGCTGATGTCATAAACCAGGAAAGCAATGCTATTCTTTGTGCAGGTCATAGAAGGAAGAGAGAAAGGCTGGTGGAATGCTGCTTGTCAAGAGATAGCCTATAGTCCTCCCCACCCCCCCACTCTCATCTTTCAGGTAGCAGTCCTCTTTTTCATTCTGTTCCATAACTCATACTGAACCCAGTATCATCGAGCATTTCCAAATACCATTGTGGGAGAACACATGCATAAATTTCTTAGACTTAAATCAATGGGACATCAAAGTGCTTAACTCTGGCTGAATTATGACAACAATTAGCAATTAACACCAGTCTCACGCACACTTACTTGGAAATATATCCCATGGGATTTATTCAATGTAACTTTCTTATAGAGGTTGTTTTCCCTTCTCGTTTTGTGTTCAATACCATTTGCTACTGTTAAAAGGTTCCTTGAAATTTCATTTAAGGAATACAATAATCATAATCACAAATAGATTATTTAGGTACAGAAATAAAATCAAATACAATAAGAATAGCCCACCAATATATACACAGTAGCAAGAGAAAAGCAAGATATATTAAGCATATTGTTCACAGAAAGCTACATATTTTGTAGAGTCCAAACATCATGTGTACTAGCATGGGTTCAACCAGTATTGATAGACTATCATATAATAGCAATTCAAGTTGGTAGCTGTGTTGGTCTGAAGAGAACAAAGTTTGAGTCCAGTTGCACCTTTAAGACCAACAAAGTTTTATTCAAAGTGTAAGCTATGTGAGAGACTGAAGTGTTAAAAACTATAACTCAATAGATAACTCAATGAAAGTGTCAACCCAGTGTGCTGGAACTTGGGCTGATGACAGACTGGCAATCTGGAGCGGGAGGAAACCGGGGCCAAAAGCTGTGGGAAAAAGTGCTCTGGGGCTGGCCATTCACACTGGCCAGTGTATTGTGGGAGCATGTCATTAGGGAGCATTCAGACTGCTACAGAGCAGCCCTGGGTGGGCCAGCCTCTGCAGCTTGTGGCGGGGCCGTTTTGGCAATATGCACATGTGTGCCTATGCGCATTGGCGCATGGCTGCATCAGCAGTCTAGAAATTTAAAATCTCATGTATTGGGGCCTGGGTACACATGGGTGCATGAGCGCTCATGTGGTCATGTGCATATCTCTGCAATGGCACGTTCACACTGCCACCTCCACTTGACTCATGCTTCTTCCAGTCCACACTGCCAGGAAGCGGGAAACAAGCGGCAGACGGCCCCTGGACACTGGTTTCTGCCGGTGTTCTTCTGAAGCAGCAGGGAAGTGGCAGGGAAGCGGGTAAGTATGGAAGGGAGCTGGGGAACAGCTGTGGCTATTTGAAACCCCCTTCCCCTGCTTCACAAGCGGAGCTCTCCCGCTCCACTTCCTCAGTCTGTCCTCACCCTATGTTAGGGATTATTAGGGAAGCGAATGAGAATAAAATGGCTGATATTGTAATGCCCCTGCATAGATTTATGGAGCAAGCTCATTTGGAATACTGTGTACAATTCTTGTCACTGTATCTCAAAAATGACATTGCAGAGCTGTAAAAAGTGCAGAGAAGGGCAACCAAGATGTTTAGGGGGGTTGAAGCAGCTTCCCTTTTTTAAATTTAATAATGTAATAGAAACCATGCACATAAAAATAATGCTATAAAATATACAAACAATGCAATAAAAAGTGGATTACAAAATTAGAGAATACACAAAGAAAACTGTATGATATGTACAATAAAACAAGGATGACAAAATTGAAGAACAAAAAATCGAAAGCAATAAAATATATACAGTGAGCAATGCAAGGAAAACTGCTGAAAATGTATCCTTGATTTTCATGACTGTCCAAAGTTCTCAACATACTGTCTCCCCTCTTGTTGTCGCCATTCTAACAATTCTCCAGCAACTATTCCTTTGAGAAGAGACCATAGATTTACATCCCTTATAAGCCACCAAAACTGGGGATGGTGTTTGCAAACTTCACATCAGTCTATAGTGATTCTGCTCAAGTGTCCAGCTAAAACACTAATGGCATTACCTTCTCTTTATCACCAAACTATTTCTATAAAGGAAGTTTTGAAAAGAATTAATCAAATTGTGGACTATTGCATCCCAGAAGACCCAGTGATGCATAATGCATATAAATTCATTACAGAAGTATAAGTATACCATCAGAACCTCCAAATTTTAACAACAACAAAAAGAAGGAAAGAAAATACAGGGTTAGATCAAGATTAGGGGGAAAAAACATATCTTTGTAAACTGGATTATTCAAAACAATATCCTGTTCAGTAAGAAATTGGATTAGTAGATGCCACAAAATTATTGTGGACTTTCTCCGAGTATGGTTGGATAGTGCTAACAATAATCTTCACCATAATAAAATAAGACCATATACAATTAAACCAAGAATCAACGTGGGGTGGCAAAGGATTTTTCCAGTAAGCGGCAACAGTATTTCTTGCTGTGGAAAGTAAAATGGAAATTAATTCATTATATTTTTTGTTACCTACGAGGAGATTTTGATATTCTACTAAGAAGACCTTAGGTAGAAAATTTAATTTTACACCTTTCATTAAAAAGATACGTTGATGAACCTGTTTCCAAAAGGACACGATGACTGGGCAAGACTACCATATGTGAAAAAAGACACCCAACTGACCACATTTCCTGGTACAACAAGGGAAATTTGTCAGACTTATTCTATGAAGTCAAGTTGGCAGTAAATACCAACAAATCATAATTTTTATCATTTGAAATTTGACATTAAAAATTGGAGACCTAAAGGAGTGGGATTCCCATTCCCCCTCCCCAAAAAAAATCTTCTGGCTTATGTCTATTCAGAAGATCTTGGTACCAGTTCTTTTGCAAAAAGTAAAATTTCAGAACTAATATTTGTGAATAGAATTTTATAAATCTTAGAAATGAAACCTTTTAGATGTTGTTTAATATCCATCAGAAGATGTTCAAATTTTGAAAAAGGTTCTTTTCTCATCACTGATACATATTGCCATCATATTGTGAGAGCCCTGGGGGGAAACATATTTGATTCGTCAATGAAGAAATGGGAGAAATATTCAGGACAAGAGTTTGTCTATTTCTTCCCCATATTTTCTATGAGTTTACCAAATATGGATTAGAATTAGCAAAGGTTGAAAGTTTTCGCTCTCAATCCCCCCAAAAGAATCTTGTATAGGGATTGGAAAGGTATAATTATTTTCAGTTTGTAACCAGGATTGTTTTAAATTGTCTGTTAAAATCCTAATTATTGTGGTAAGAGCAAAGGCTTCTGAATATAATTTAAGGTGTGGTCAGTCTAGTCTGCCTCTCTCTCTGGGTCTGTAGAGTATGTTATGTTGAAACCTTGGTTTTTTGTATGCCCAAATGGATTTATTAATTTTTTATTGCTATTTGTTAATCTCGGTTTATATAATTTAGATAGGAAGGGCCTGAAATAAAAACAAAAAATGTGGTAAAATAAATGATTTAATTAACTGAAGTCTGTCAGACCAGGAAAAACTCACTGTGGAAGTACCTTCCCTATGAGGAAAGCCTGAAGAGTTTGGGACTTTTCAGTTTAGAAAAGAGACGACTAAGGGGGGACGTGATAAGAGGTTTATAGCATTATGCATAGGAAGGAGAGAGTGGACAAAGAGGAATTTTTCTCCCTCTCCCAAAATACTAGAACTCAAGGGCATTGAATGAAACTGATGGGCAGTAAATTCAGGATGGACAAAAGGAAATTATTCTTTACACCAACAGTAAGTAAAATGTGGAATTTGCTGCCAGAGGATGTAGTGATGGCCACAAAAATAAACAGCTTTAAAAGGGGAGATAGATTCATGGAGGATGTCTGTCAATGGCTACTAGCCATGGTGATTGAGGGGAACCTCCACATTCAGAGGCACTAAGCCTCTGTATCCCAGAGCCAGGAGGCAACATCGGGAAAAGCCTCAGCCTCTATGCCCTGTTGTTGGCTGTCCAGAGAAACTGGTTGGCCAATGTATGAGACAGGATGCTGGACTAGATGGACCATTGGTCTGATCCAGCAGGGCCCTTCTTATTCACAATTCACAAAGAATTGACAGTGTTGGTATTTCTTGGTATAAATCAGATGAAATGTCCTTACACATACCCATAAGAATGCAGTAACCTGCCAGTTGGCTCCATTGCTGCCTCCTTGGATTTGCTTTCATATTCCATGCCTTCTTTCCTGAGAGATAAGGATACAGTTACTGATATTAAGCCATTTAGGGGAAGCATTATCCATTATATATGCACAAGCTGGGAGCCTGCCTACAAGGAATCATGAGATGGGGGGTGGGAGAGAAATTCCCAGGCCATTCCACATAATCTCCCATTCTATACTTCTCTAAGCTGTCAGGAACTTTAGCTATATTGTCCCCAGCACATTTGCTGCCCTTAGTATTTCCTCTTATGGAGAATATTTAGTCCTCACCAGGCCATTTTTAAAAGACTGAAAAGCTAATTTATCAATTTTCTTGTTTTTCTACATATATGAAGACTTACATAGTTGTCTAGAGTCTCTAAGTTGCCTGTGGGTGACCTGGTTTTGCATCTATTGTTATCCAGAGATGGTGCCAGCCAGTTTGCTTTTTAAAATGGCAATTCATTGCAAGTGAATAACAAGAATGTGCTGTAGATGTAGATACTCTGATAGTGCCTTCTATCGCTTCAATTATATATATTGTTTAAAGTGAAGTGTAATAGGTGCTATAAGGAAAACAAATGTGACAAGAGAAAAACAGAGGACATCGATATTTCTGTCCTGGGAGGAATGGGGAAAGGAACAAGAGCACAGCTGATGAGACACAAACAGGTGAATGCTAGAGATATTTATTTATTATTTATTTTATTTATTTATCAGATTTATATCCCACTCTCTCTCCCCTGAATGGGACTCGGGGAGGCTAAGAGCATATAAAAGATACAATAAATAAACTTATAAAATTTAAAAATGATTCAAAATCTATCTTGGTTAAAATTTATGCATTATCAGGGTAGGATGCATGGATGGTGAAGACACAGCTGAAGCTGCTGGCAGATCACAACCACCCAAAGGCCTCCCCAAAAAAAGACCCCTTGCATGCCCTGTGGAACCTAGGGAGCTCCTGTAAGACACACACCTCTTCAAACAGCTGGTTCCACAGGACAGGGGTTACTACTGAGAAGGCCCTCACCCTTGTTGACACAAGATGGACAGCTGGTGGATGAGGGACCTTCAATAAATTCTGAGATGAAGATTATAAAAGATGGGGAGGTTCATGCAGGGAGAGTTGGTATTCAAGGTATGAGGGTCCCAGGCCATTTAGGGCTTTAAAGATAAGTACCAACACTTTGAATTGGCACTGGACACTAACTGGGAACCAGTGCAGCTGCCATTGGACAGGTGTTATAGACTTAGAGATGCAGCCTGGGGAGGACAAGGACCTCACTGGGGTACAATGCCAATGCAAGCCCCAACCCTCGCCAAGCATGTGATGGTGGGGGGGCTGATTTGCCTCCCAGAGGCAAACGGGAAAGAATGCTGGTGCTGTGCTTTACACAGTGCCAGGCGGGGGGGGGGGGGCAGAGCCAGCCCCTTTGGAGCTGGCTCTTGCCTTCTGCTGAGCCAGTCCATCGTTGTGCTCAGGAGGGAGAGCATGAGGACCGCTTACCTCTTCCACTGCCTCGGTAGGCCTGGGCCTGAGAGGCAGCAGTGTGATAGGCGACGAGATCAGGCAGCGGATGACTGTGGTGGCATTTGAACTCCCATCCCCACTGTGTTCATTGAGTAGGGAGAGAAACTAGCTTCCCAAATGTAGAGGGAGAAAGAGAGTTGTTTCAAAACACCTCTTATTTATTTAACTTCAAACCCAAATGTAAAACCCCTTAAAACATATAAGAATCTGGTGTGCAGCATACAAAATTAATCAACTTAATCGAATACCTAAATAAAGTGCACTGTAATTTTATAAAGATTTATCCATCCATAGGAGCTAATGTAACTGTCAGTCAAGTCTATTGCTAAGCATCTGACATATACCTGATGTACAAGACAAAGTACAGCCCTTTCCTTCTATCTCTGGAGTCAGGAAAGTCAAGGGAAAGCTAGGGTGACTCAGAGAGTCAAGGAAGCTAGTTACACATACCCTAACTATTTAGAATTTGATAGTGTATCAACATTCCAAAAGGCAAAAGTCATGTAAGGCCAAAGTCATGTACAGGGTTATCGGTATCAGAAGGACACAGCACTTAGCAGAGTCCTGAAGCCTCCTGGGAAACACAACCAAAGATTCAACTATACTTTACTATAGAAATTAAAGTAACATAGGTTTAACAGTTGCTCAATCTAGGCCCTAATTCCGTGACAATATACACTGATCAGAACACTCCTGTCAGCAATCTGGCAGCTCTGTTTTGGACTACTTGCAGTTTCTGAAGTGTCTTCAAAGGTAGCCCTGCATAGAGTGCATTATAGGAGTCCAATCTCAAGGTGACCATTGCATGAATTCCCATGGCAAGATCTGCCTCAGACAGATAGGGAGCCAATTGGCTGGGTTTGTGCAGATGGTAAAACATAGTCCGTGTCACCAAGGACACATGTTTTCCATGGAAAACAAAGAATCGAGCCACGCACCCAGACTCCTAACAGAGTCGAATGCAGAAAGTTAGACCCCATCAAGGGTCAGTAGAAGTGGCCACCCCAGTGGTCTTGACTTCCCCAGCCATGTGATCTCTGTTTTAGATGGATTTAGCTTCAACCAACTCTTACCTAGCCATTCCACCACTGCATCCAGGCCAAGGTGCCGCTGGAAAGCCCTAGGAATTCCAGCAACTGGCTGCTCCTCAAATAAGAGGGAAAGCTGAGTTTTATCTACATATTGATGGCACCCCACTCCAAACCTCCTAAAAATCTCCACCAGGGGGCGTACATAGATGTTAAATAACATTGGGGAGAGAATTGATCCCTGCGGAACTCCACAAGTTAGGGCCTGAAGTGATGACCTCTCTTCACCCATGATTACCCTCTGGGACCTACCCTGGAGGAATGAGGAGAACAAGCTCAAGGCTATACCCTTCACACCCAGGGTGGCTAGATAGCTGACCAAGACCAAAAGAGAGCTGACAGATTCAACAGGATCAGTAGCGCCATCCCACCTGCATCAAGATGTCACTGGAAATGCCCAGACCTGGATAGCCCAGGCAAACCCAATCTCGTCAGATCTCAGAAGCTAAGCAGGGCTGACCCTGGCAAGTATTTGGATGGGAGACCTCCAGAGAATACCAGGGCCGGGAGGCCAGAGGCAAGCTATGAAGCCACTTCTCTGAATGTCCTCCATGCCCCCATGAGAGCACAGGAATTGCCAGAGGTTGCCATAACTTCAAGGCACAAGTGCACACACACAGATACATCTTTTTTAATTTTTTGGCATTTTTGTAACTGGAGACTAATCAAATAGCACTGAAAAAAGGACAATAGATTCTGGTGTATTTATAGAGAAATAAAGTTGTCTCTGTAAAATAAGGGTAATTTACATGATGGAGTGAGCGCCCATCTCTGGTCCCAGCTCCTGCCAACCTAGCTGTTTGAAAGCAAGAAATTGCAAGTAGATAAATAGGTACCGCTTCAGTGGGAAGGTAACAGCATTCTGTGTGCCTCAGCATCTAGTCATACCGGCCACATGACCATGGAAATGTCTTTGGACAGCGCTGGCTCTTCGGCTTGGAAACAGAGATGAGCACTGCATCCCTAGAGTTGTATTTGACTGACTTTTGAGCAAGGGAAACCTTTACCTTTACTTACAGATATATAAAGGTACAATTCATGTTATAGTTGAGGGCTAGACTTTTTATTGTGTGGATTTAGTGGTTTGTCAAAAAAAGAAATATTTTCTCCTACAGTCTTTGTAGAGTAGTCAGGAGAATTTTTCCAATACCAAGTTTTACATACTCTAGCAAACAATGACTTTTAATTTCCAACGTTCCAGCAATTTGCAGTCTAGTTTAACCTCTCTAGAATACACCACTAAGGATGGGATTGGATGGTGTCTGATGATAAATATATTGTGGCACTAAAATTTAACTTCTGGTACATAATCTTCTACATAGGAAGAAATCTGAGTCATGCATTGGGCATGAAGGGAAAACCAGCATGTTTAATGTTCCCACTAAGGCAGAATTAGAAGATACTCTTGTCCAAAAAGTTCATAGCACACTGAGCTACACTGGACATGACTCTTCGTGCATCCAGTACAAGGTAATACCCACTGGCTAAGTGTTTCTTCTAATCAGTGCCTTACATGTGATTTCCAGGAAACTGTTGTTGTTGTATATGGCTGTTCAGAATATGTTGGAAAATTTGCTAGGGTAAGTGAAGGAGCCTCCCACTCAGCTTAAATCAGTCCTAGAATCAGTGGTTTCTGTCCTTAGTGTCTTCAAGCTCCAAGATATGGTCAGCCAATATTTATTCTTCTTATTGAAATCTGGCATTCCACAAGATATATTCATGGCAGTATATTCATTTGTACTCTAAGCATCACTCATGAGTTAATCATATTGAAAATATACACTAACCTATTTAAGGCCAATACATGAGTAAGTATACCTCGGAGAAGATTGCCCTGGACTTCATAACTCTGAAGTTCTGATGACATTTTTATTCTATTGGGAGCTAGCAGCAGATAAACAGAGTAGGATTTTTAAGAGATAAAAAGAAAATGTCTCTATCTTTCTCCTTTTTAATAAAACAGATTTTGTCCAAGATATCATTCCTTGAAAGCCAGCTGTCAGATTTATTACTGGCTAGAAGCTGAGTCTAAGATTAATATCCCTAAGTCGCATTTCCACAAAGTGACTCCATGTGTATGCAAGACCCTTGAAGATCTGAGAACGGTACAGACAGGCCTTCATCTGTCTCATTTAATTGCCCCAACCCTATTACAGGCTGTGCCATCCATATAAAAATATGTCTCCTATATTACCTTTATTGGTCTGCAAATTTCTGTCATGACAAGTCATTGACACAAAGTAATTGCATGTGGGCAGTCCTAACTGAGGGGGAGAGAGAAACTAGGCCAGGTCTCTCTTCCGTAGTGTCATTTGTGAGGTTAAATTCACCTACGCAATGAGAAAATCAAGAACAAGCCTGGGCACCATTTTGTACCTCCGACCTAAGGAAGATTTGTTTACCTAGAAAGGTGTCTTCAAATAAGCTTGTTTGTGGACACAAGAAATGGCTGAGAACACAGCATTCAAGCAAATAAGCAGAGAAAAGAAGTTAGCCCTATTTCTAGTCTGTGGCAATCAAACCACTGACAAGCTACAGACTTTGCCTCAGTGAAGTCAGTCACTGTTTATTTGGCAGCTGAAAGGTACTTAGCTCTTTTCAGAGCAACCTGTAGATGTTTTTATTGCATTATTAAGCTTTTTGTTTAGTTAAGCAAAGATCTAAAGCAATTAATCAAGATAATGTCTAAAAATAAAAGGCAAATGTCACTCTAGCTCTCAGCCTCACATAGTAAACCTATTAAAATTGGCTTAAGTTCTACAACAGCAGCTTATGTTTAATAACATATTTGTCAAGTGATTTATTGCATTTAAGGGGTTGCTTGAAGACCACTTACACTGTTGTAATCCCTCTGATTTCAAAAGGGGAAGGATCAGTATAAATGGCCAATGAATACCTCTTTTCCATATAATCCTGAAGTGTTTAACTCACATGTAATGGAGCTAGTCTCACTGGGCTCCACGTAAATGGATTTAGGACTGCAGCCACAGTTGTATGTCCTGTCTGAAATGGCTCCTGCTTTTGTTTGTGGATAGTGTAGAATAAAGTGTAGAATAAACTAACAGGAAGCCCTTATACAAACACATGGGCAAATCTCTGGATACTTAAATCTGTAAACTGGAGCTATGAACAAACAGGACATATCTCTGTACAAACCATTAAAGAAGCCCCAGGTTTGTAGAAAAATCTGATATCTTAAAAAAAAATACATTGGTAGGTTAATTCCTCCCCCCCAAAAAAACACCAAATTAAAAAAGAAGCAAAATACTAACAGTAAATTCCTGTACATGTGATGTTATGACATTTGGTACAGTTGCACAGAATTTCTTCAGAGCTTAAATGGGCTCATGTAATTCAGAAGTAGGGCAGAAGAAGGGAATCCAGAAGATGGGAAACGGAAAGGGCTAAAGCAGGGTGGTCTCTAGCAGTAAGCTGTCCTGTGCCATTTCAAAAGCTTTAGCTCTACCCCCTTCCCCATAGCAGCTATGGGCAGAGCATCTAAGTGGAAAGACTCTCCAACCACAGCCACTCCTTAGTTACCCCTCTAAACTACTAGGGGGAAAGCCCTAGGAATTCCACAAACAATGCTCAGACAATGAGCACAGCATCATGCAGACCTTAATCCAGGGGCAGCTTCAATCTAAACCTGAAGATTCAAAGGAAGGGAATGGGTAAGGGTTCTGTGTTAGAGTTCAGAGAACTGGTTAGTGCTCAGAAGGCAGCTCTTAGCTGAGATTCAGTGACAGTAAAAGTCTGGGGTTCCAAAGGTAGAAGAGATGCAAAGCAGATAATTGTGAGCAGCTTAAAAAGGAAATGCAATCAGAGTATCTCCTGATGGTACATAGAAACCAACAGCAGCCACCACTAGGCCATTTTAGGGATAAGAAACATATAGCACCCTAAAAGGGGATGGTCAAATGCTATTGCAATCTTGCTGATCGAGTTATCTCAAGTTTGCCCAGACAAGCATGGAAGAGCAAAGCAGGGGCATCAGGTTTTGAAATCCCCAAGGGGGGGCTCATGCACGCGCGAAGCACATGTGCACTCCGAAACCATGCTGCTACTGCCTCTCTCCCCCCTGCCGCCACTTTTCCCTCCTTTCCTTTCCCTCCCGGGGCTCCAGGCAAATGCCCAATGTGATAGCCGGGTGACACTATCATGTTGGGCATTTGCCCAAAGCCCCGGGAGGGAGAGGGAAGGAAGGAGGGAGGGAGGAGCCGGGGGGGGAAGAAAGAGGCTCTGGCAGCGGTGGCCAGCTAGAAAGGGCCCAGGGAGGCGGGGGGGGGGGAGAGGCGGTGGCAGGCGCTCTGTTTTGCCGGGGGGCTCAGTCCCCCCTGGGAAATTTCAGGGGTGGCCCGAGCCCTCGAGCCCCCTTGTAGATTATGCCTATGGAGCAAAGGATGGGATATGCTGGAATACAAGAACAAAGTTTGAATCCAGTGGCACCTTTAAGACCAACAAAGATTTTTTTTCAAGGTATAAGCTTTTGTGGGTACCAGTGTTCCCTCTAAGCTGAGTTAGTGTGAGCTAGCACACAGTTTTTTAACATCTGGCTCACACATTTTTGTTTTGGCTCAGGAAGGATGGCTCCAGAGCAAACTAATTTATGCAGTAGCCAAATCACTCACTCTCAATTTTCATGCCAGTAGCTCACTAGGTTGAATTTTTGCTCACAAAACTCCACAGCTTAGAGGGAGCATTGGTAGGTGCCCACACTTTTTCAGATGTCAAAGTGCCACTAGACTCAAACCTTGTTTGCCTGCTTCTGACCAGCATGGCTACCCACCTGAAACTGTCTTCATGGAACACAAGAAGTTGACTCGCACCATGATTGGCAATCAGCTTCACAGATCCCTAACATATGCACCACTCCAAAGTGATTAGAAGGAGCTATTCCAGCAATTTTAACAAGAAGCACTCTAATTGGCAAATTAACAGAGCTCTCTTTTTATAATTCTCTGGGCCCAAAACACAGTTTTCCACTGGCTAGCCTTAGGCTATCATCCTAGGCAGCCATATGATGAGATGGCGGGGCACATGTGTAGGCAGAGGAGTTGTGAATATTTGATCAGAAAAGGCTAGCTGCTTGTTGTTGTTTATAAATGGCTTCACTGTTGGCTAGGTATTCTGCTGCAGTAAAAATTTACAAATCAGCCTCCAGCCATAATCAATACTCATCTATATTCCAAGTTTCTAGTAATTCATCTCGCCCTTTTTTTGCGAGCACCACTGTTCTGTTACCCTCTTTAAAGACACAGCCCATTTGTATTTGAATCCAGATATCCCCCTGATTGCAGTCTTCTATTTGTATGTTTGAGCAAAGCCAAATAAAGCTAAAGTGCATATTTGTGAGTTTCATTTGTTTCAAAATCTTCATGTTCAGTGACCATGAAACATCTATTAAACAGCCAAGCAAGCGATGAGAACACTAAAAATGTTTATTTACTGCTAAACTCAGTCAAAATACAGAAGAAATTTCAAGAAGGCGCTCAAAAGCACATCAACATAAAGATATTTGATGATGGCAAATGTGAGCCTAAATAGGTTATTTGGACTCCTTTATAGAGTCAGAGCAGCTGATGGCATTTTTATTCTTTGATTATTTAAAACATTTTTGTGCTGCTTTTCCTCTCTACCGGGGTCCCCAAAGCAGTGAACCTAAAAACATTAAAACATTTGAACAATTAAAAATATTTAGAATTATAAAATAATCCAATAAAAACACATAAACAAACATTACCAGAAGCAGGGAGGAGAGCCAATAAACGTTTATCACAGGTATGCCAAATGGAACAAAAAAATATTCACCTGCTGGCGGAAGACAACTGCAGAGGGAAACAGACAAATGTCCATGGGGAGGAAGTTCCAAAGTTTTGGTGCCATAACCAAGAAGGCCCTTTCTCGGGTCTCCACCCATCTAGCTTCAGATGGTAGGAGCAACTGAAGAAAGGCCTCCAAAGATGACCGGAGGAGTAAGTTTTACATCGTTTTCCATTTCTGACTAACTTATGACCAAACCACTTTATTAAATTACCCATCTGAAAATGCAGCTGTCTGGGCTGCATATCATCGAGGTATGGATGAGATTTTACAGCTGTTCTGTACCTTTTAAATAGCAGAGATAGTACTGGAAAGGCAATTAAAAGTACCTTTGCTTCAACCTAATTGATAGCAGCCATTCTTTTTTAATTGCTATTTCAAAAAAACCCTCACTATTCAGTTCTTAACTGAAGTGTTTCTGTGTGGTTCATTGACAGCAGAAGCAGGAAGCTTTCAGATCTTAAAAGTGTTTGCCACCTAAACAAGTCAATTTTAAGCTTTGTTTAAAACTCTATCATCAGACTATTTCAGAAATCCGACAACATGGGTAACATTTCAGTAAAAAAAGTTCTCTTTTCCTGAAACCCCATACTGGGTCTGGAAAGCAACTAACCAAGGGAGACCTGCCAACTATCACAAGGATAATGCTTTGACAATAACATCTGTTCGATAGACTTCCATGCAGTCGACAAACGCATAAATCTGAGTTCTTAAATTTATTCCCAAACACCTGTTGCAAAAAGGCCCTACCTAAGGAAAGTAATGAGCAAAAATAATTATTTAGACGTCAGTAACACCAGCTTGTGTGTGTGTGTGTGTGTGTGTGTGTGTGTGTGTGTGTCTGGAAGTCATGGTTGACTCCTGGCAACTCCAAGGGTGCAGTCATACAGTGTGCTGGAGCTGGCTCAAATGGCTCCACTTTGATGCGGCTTATTTTTGCTCCGAACAATTGCGATCACACGGAGCATATTTTGAATTTTTTGTTTTGTTTTTTTACAAGTTTGCGCATGCACATAAGCAATTATAAGGAGCTACAATCTTGCACATGTACAAAGGCAGGAGAGCAAAGCCTCTCAAAGTTATACAAGCACTGTGACTTCCCCACCATGAAACAACACATCCCTTTAAACTTTTTACCCGAAACTGGCTGCCTTGGAATCCTGAACGCAGAAGTAGTGGCCATTTGATTTTTTTTACGAGGGGGTGGAGAAGCGCTCATGCGCATATTGGCAAGGCAAAAATAAAAATGGCAGGCAAAAAGCAGAAGCCAGAGGCTTCCATGGGGGGGAGGGGTTAAAGACTTGGAAGTGGCTCGATGTCAGCTCCACAATTCACAGTGGAAAACGCAGCTTGAACCAGGAGAGCACAGGAAACACCACCTTGGGATCTGGTATCAAAATACCACGGTTCACTCCAGTATTTGCTCTGGTAAGTGACAGCTGTGGACGGGAGGCAGCTGCAGCTGTCTGATCATGCACATTTGATCCGTTTCGAAGTGTGTCAAAAGCCAGATCAAGCCAGATCAAATGGCACGTCTGAATGCACCCCTAGTGGGGCTTGGACATTTCAGAGAGGTGCGTGCTATTACCTGTCTCCCCGTCCTGGCCCTGGTTTTCCTTGGAGGTCTCCCATCCAAGTACTTGCCAGAGTCAGCCCTACTTCGTTTCCGAGATCTGATGAGCTCAGGCTTGCCTGGGCTATCCAAGTCAGGGCAGTAACACCAACTTTATATAGTCCCTGGATGCCCCGTATCACCAGTGTAATGACTTCTAATTTTGAATAGTATAGGAATCATTTCAAGGGCCCTCATATTTAAGAGGAGTCACTGGCAAAGTGCTATGCTGAAAAAACAGTGACAGTGAAGTATGTCACATTGAATTTCTAAAGGAAAGACTTACATATGCCTCAGTGTGATTGGAAGAGTTGAATGATATTGTTGAAAGCCGTGCTGTTCTGGCATGCAATATGAATAAATGGCCCTCTCTCTTGGTTTTGTCATAAGCTGGTAGTTGGTGAGAACAGTAGATATTTGATTAATAAGACAATTAGCCGTCTTTGACTATTCCAGGGGAGGGCTCATTCACATCCATGCGCTGGAGCTTGAAATAAATGTTTCCTTGTCTGATGATGTGCTAGAAGAGCTGAAAAGAAGCTAGTTCGAGCTCTTCCAATATTCAAACCTGATTTAGATTTCAGAAGAATTTTGTGGATGCTGCTGATACTAATTGGGTGCTTGCTTCTGTACTCCACAATAACTACTTGACTGTCTATGGTTCAAATAAACAGATTGATTAAAAGACATAATACATTCCTACAGCTTTCTCATCTAAAACATCTAGTCCTACAAATGCCTTCACCTTCCCACCACTTGAATAATGGGAACCGGCAACCAACATATTGTTGAGCCCACTCAATGTCAAAAAAAGATTTTTTTTAACCCTGAGAAATTCTATTTCTTAATATCACCACAAAATAAAAATTCCAGACTGTCAAATACTTACCCTTGTTGAGTGGTTACTATGTAAAAGTGAATTTGTGTACCTAAGGGCCATATCCTATAGTGACTGATATTGTGGTCTATCACATAAGTTTTTTTAAAAAAAGATATGACAACTCTAGTCAATCAAGAGAGACATTTTTTGGTCAGCTATTATGGCTAAGCTGCAGCACACTGTAAGAGACACTGCTGTCCTTGGAATTCCCGCCCTTTGGGTTGACTGAGATCAGGCATGTTGCCATAGTAATAAGGCCATCTTTCATGAAAGGAAGAGAGGGAAACACACACTTTTTTTGCTGGTACTCCTCCCTAACTTGGGCCATGAGATATTGTTTGCCACAGCCTAGAAGATTACAAGTTTTGCCTCCTCATAGTGAAGCCAGATGTTCCTATTTATTTAGGGTGCAGTGTCTCAATTACACCATTTTAAAACATAAAGTAACATGAGTTAGTGTTTAGTTCTTCTCTAATCCAGGAAATACTGGAAGCAAAAATTACTAAAAACGGACAGATTTCTATAGTCGTGATTCAGAATAATCTTTTTTTAAAAAAATTTTTTAGATATTGCTTACCCTCTTTGCTCTGCAATGGGGGCATAAAGCAGCTTACAACATTTCAATAAATAGAAAACATTAAATTATAATACATGTAATAAACACTTCAATAAATTATAATAGTCATGACCAGCCCAAGATCCATGGTGCTGGCTTATCTAGGACCACAGGCTAGGAGCCAAAAATGCTGTGTCTCTTGCCCTTTGGTGTCTACTTTTGGTCAAACAGGAAGGAAGGTTAGCCTAGAAGTTCCCCAAAATTCCACCCTCTTGGTTCTCATCTTCTAGCTGTGCCCAGGCTTTAATACCTGCAAAAAGGATAAGAAACAGAAGTCTAGCCTCTGCAACTAGCAGAGATGTCCCCAGAATTCACCTCCCTTTGCCTTTATTCCCCCTTTGCTGTCAAGTCACAGTTAACTTATGGAGACCTATGGGGCAAGAGACGTTCCGTTAACTTATGGACAGGGTTGCCAGGTCAACTTACCCAGCTGGCGGGGGGTGGGAGAAAGCCTTCCAGGAGAGGAGAGGGTGGGATGTTGTCATTGTGTGTGGCATCATTGGCACGATGAAATCACACAGAATTACATCATCATGCCAGGCACATCACATAGTGATGCTCTAGCACTTTGGTCAAAACTCTATGGTTACCATAGAGTTTTGGTCAAAATGCTAGAGCACTGCCACATGCTTTGCTCAGCGTGATGATGTCATGAGGAAGTGACATCAATACGGGAGGAGGCTGTTTAGGGTGGGGCTTCCTCTGCCAGCCAGCTGGCTGGCAGCAAATTGGAGCCCTCAAAATCAGGGGAACCCCTGCCCTGACCAGGGGTCTAGCAACCCTAGTTATGGAGACCTATAGGGCAAGAGATATTCAGAGGTGGTTTGCCATTGTGTGGCTCCACATCATGACCCTGGTACTCTTTGGTGGTTTCCCATCCAAATGACAGCAAGGGTCAACCCTGCTTAGCTTCCAAGATCTGACAAGATCAGACTAGTATGGTCTATCTATGTCAGGGCTATGCTAATAGTAGACATTAGTTAATAGTTGTATGCTGTCAAAGTTGCAATTGACTCATGGTGATCCCAGGACCAATGGGGGTTTCAAGGCAAGAGATGAGTAGAAATGAGTAAAGGTAGCCTTCCTCTGCATAGCAACCACAAACTTCCTTGGTGATTTCCCCTCCAAGTACTAACTATTACCAGCCCTGCTTAGCTTCCAATTCTGATTAGATCAGGCTATTCACGCTATTCAAACATTTCTAATCCCATTTTTTTTAAAAAAAAGGTTTGATGACATATAAAACATGTTTTAAAGCTGTTGAAGAAAATGATATGTACAGAAGGACTAGAGAAGGAAGCAAGGAAACAAGCACAGGACTCCTATAATTTAATTGAAGAGGGAATTTTGGCAAGGATGAGAAAAGCCACCCACCAAATCTCCCTCTTTTATGCAAATCTTAAAGGTACAAGAGCTCTTTTCTCTTTTGCACTGCACTGAGAGTTCTTTCTCATTTGGGTGCATGAGAATGGGTGAAGGAGTATATTCTACACTGAAACATTATTTGGCAGACTTGAATAACAAAGGTTATTTTGGCACCTCCAAGTTAACAAACTTATTGTGGCACAAGCTTTCACGAGCCAGAGCTACAACAGCAACAGGGGCTTTTGTAAGTTATTACAAAAAAAGATCAACAGAGCCTGTCTTTGATATTTTTCTGCTGAACTAAGTCTATTGCAGATTGTCCAGGGAGGATGAAATGCTCTCCCTGCTGGTTTCTGAATTTTTCCAGTTTTGATGTTTAGCCTGAGTCCATTTATCCTGTTGTACAGACTGTCCAGTTTGGCCAGTGTAAATGGCAGAAGAAGAGCATCGCTAGTAAATGACAGTATATGTCTCCTTCTTTGGAGGTTTTCAAGTAGGCTAGACGGCCATCTGACAGCAATGCTGATCCTGTGAACTTAGGCAGATCATGAGAGGGAGGGCAGGAAGGGTTGCAGCAGTGCTTCGTTCTCATGGCCCTTTCTTACACGCCCAGGGAAATGCTGATCGCCACTTTGGAGCCAGACAGCATTTTTTTCTCCAGGACAGTTTGGCCAGGGATCCTGGAGGTTTTTTTGTCATCTTCTGGGTGTGGAACAGGGGTCACTGGGGGTGTGGGGGAAGGTATTTGTGAATTTCCAGCATTGTGCAGGAGGGTAAACTAGATGACCCTGGAGGTCCCTTCCAACTCTATGATTCTATGATTCTATGTCACATTAAAGGAGTGCAGGTGAATGGTCCCTTGATTGTATAGCTCATGACACTGGGTCTCATGTTGGTTATGAGCAGGGGTCATTTTGAGCAGGAGCTCGGGGGAGCGCAGCTCTGGGAGCTGGTGCCAGCCCCCCCCCCCCCTCGTGGGGGAATGCCTGCTTGTGTCTTGGCTGCAGCAAAATGACCCCGTCCCCTGGACAGGTCCTTGTTCCTCCGACCAGCCTTCTGAAAGCTTCAGCCACCACTGAAGCTATCCTCCCAGAATAGTGGTATTTCTGAGGTTTGGATTAGTAGCTGTTCCCTCTCTGCCAGCTCTCTCTCTCTTCTTTCTTTCTTGCCTTCTGATATACTTCTAGTGATGTCAGGTGGTGTAGCATATGCAAATAAGTTATGCTGATGAGTTATGCTAATGAGCTCCTGCACCTCTTTTTCTACGAAATGACCACTGGTTATGGGGACAGAGTTATGGGGATATGAGGACAGAGATGGCACTCAGTTTGGTTGCAGGAGACTAATCCTTGGGTTTGTATTTCCTTTGGATTGTCCATTGTCATTGGTATTTCCTTGGTGTGCCTATCCAATTGAAGGTGGCTCCTAGGCACCCCATCTTGTCCCGTCCATCTGTCCATATACTTCTTTCAAATAAGTACTGACTGTAGTTTTAAGAATGGCTATCCCTCTAAAACATGACAAACCACCCCCCGCCCAATGGTTTTAGCCCACCACCATTCTGAGCATATAGGTGACTATGGAGGGAGTAGGAGGAAAGCCCTACCTGATGGTATCCATTGGGAATTAGCTTCTCTGTTTGGAAAAACCAGACAAAGTAGTCATCAGTGAAAGACATTCTGTACCTCATCTCCTAGCGATGAGCAGCTGCTCAGGAGGCACTAGACTGTGCACACTCTGGAAGTTTAGTTCATCACCAAGTAAGAAGGAAAGAACAATGTTATATTGCTTTTCATATAGGTTTCACTACAGTAGTATAAATGTGGTGCACAGTTCAGCAGGAACTACTTTCTACCCCATTGCAACTACCTGCCAGGAAAAGCTTCATTTGATGAATTTCTATGTGCACCGCAGCTGCTAAAGACACAGGAAGCCTGACAGAAACAAGGTTAACCACACTAGTCCTGCACACCAATATATTGCAGTTTATTGTAAATGGCAATGAGTAGCAATGGAAAATGAATGTTTACATCATTCTTTATTGCAGAAGTTGTGATTATTTTTAGAAGTTATTATTTTCAATTTGTACTCCACTTCTTGACCAGAATATGCAAAGCAGCTCATAGCAATCATAAAACTGTAATTCCCTTACAAATCTTACAGTTAAAAATTAAAGCCATAAAAGAAATGGATCCATGAAGATAGACAGGTGAGGGCTGGGAAGAAGAGAATAGACTGGTATTTAAAATGCCATTTTAAAATACTGAACTTTTAAAAAGTCCTTCTACTATGTCCCCACTGCTGGACCTCCTGATGGCACCTGGTATTTTTGGCCACTGTGTGACAGAGTGTTGGAATGAATGGGCCATTGGCTTGATCCAACACTGGCTTCCCTTATGTTCTTATGAAGAACAATTATTTCTTTTAAGCATGGCTGGAAGGTAGCCAAAGATCTAGCAACTCTCGGATGTTCCAAAGATCAGCACAGGTGTCCGTGGGGGGGCATGGTGAGGCCCTCCTCCAGTCCTAAATGTACTGAGTTTTTAAAAGTACCCTGATGCATACATGCTTCCAGCTAATCAGAAAGAGGTGCTGGGTGAATGACCTTGCCCCTCCCCCCTACAATTATTTCTGCTGGCACCCTTTGAAATGAGGCATGTGAAGGACCTGCCCCCTTCTCCAAGCTGTCTCTTACAAGGTAGGTGGTCTAATATGATGTCTGACTGGATTGTTTCCTACATTTTGTAATTCACCTTGAGTCTCAGTCAGAAAGACAGGCCATAAATGAAGTAAATAAATAAATAAATGAATCTGTCCTCCCCAAACCTGTAAACTGGATAATGGTAAAAAATACGCCAGATTCTTATGATTGATTCCCTAATGTCCAATCCATGAAATGATTACTGTACACATCCCATGAGATGAGAAGGCTACATACAAGGTCTCCTAAAGCAGAAAAAACTGCTAATAATAAGACATTGTAAGAAGCCACTGGATATCGTAACGCATGTTCTTTCTCAAAGGATCCTTGCTGTGCTGAGCTGGCCTGGCCCCAAAGCTGCATATTTTTGAATTGCTTTTATCTAGAGGTTTGCAGATGTTAAGCAACCAAGATAAAGATCAGGTTAGCTTTACAGGGGGAAAATTCCAGTAGCCTAGCATTCCCTCTACATAACAAAGCTAATTTTAACCAAGTAAATTAAACATTTCTTGAGAAGACATACAGAACAGAAAAACAAATCAGGATTGGGAGATTAAAATAACAATGCAAGACAAACCTTAAAAAGCCATGTTTCCACAGAAATGTTCAGGTTTACAATTCCGGGAAAGGAACTCAGAGATTTTGGCTGGGGCAGGATAACTGATGTCTATGCTAGGTGCCCCATTTGTTTCATGACAGTATCAGAGCATTTAACAAGACAGGTGGCAATGCAAGAGAAGTGGTTTTTTCTATCTTATGGGAAAGTGAGATATAAATTAATGAGAGCAAATGCCACTTAGTCTTTGCATAGTTTGCAGCATGCTTAGTCTCTGTCAACCCAGTTCTGGAAGACTCTTCAGGGATACCAAAGGCAATGGAGATTATTTTATTAGCACTTTACAGAGCTCAGATTGTGAGAAGGACTGGCTGCTCTCATACTTTCCATTCATAGCCATGATGTACCATAGCATCTGCATCTGTAGAACTGCATTTGCCATGCTACAACACAACTCAGTATGAAATGGGCTGCCACATAGGCATATGATTATATCCAGATTAGTCCTTGGCAACTGAGCCCATTAAGCGCAACAGCCAGCACAGAGGCTTCTGAATATCAAGTCAGGCCAAAAGGTCCCAATAGGCACCACAATACCTGTGACATGGGAGGTCCATATTTCGATCTCACAATGTTTGTGTTTTTGCTTAAAAAGCAGCCAGGGCTGCTCTGATTAGGATTGGGAGGTGAAATCTAATACTGTCTCTGCACCACTTTCCTGGGCTAAAATTGCCCCACCCTATAGGGCCCTGACCTGAATAGCCCAGGCTGGCCCAAACTTGTCAGATCTCAGGAGCTAAGTAGGGTTGGTCCTGGTCCGTATTTGAATAGGAGACCACCAAGGAAGTCCATGATTACTACACAGAGCCAGGCAATGGCAAACCACCTCTGAACACTTGCCTTGAAAATGTCATAAATCAGCTGTGACTTGAGAGCAAAAGAAAAAAGACAATTAAAGGTGTGTATAAGAAAAAAAAGTTAATTCCACGTTGGGAGGTTAGGAAGGGCAAATTATCATTATCATTAAATATTGGGAGTATTGTTGTTGTATCAGAAGGTCATTCCAGAAATATCAAACTGTATGCCCCTTATGAAGATGTCATTTTCCAGCTGGGGAAAAAAATCACAATATGGGGAGTGTGTGAGGGGATGCAATTCAGGAAATTGGAACATGAAGAAAGGGGTAAATCTCTTCCATTCCAGTTCAGAGTCATCGCCCCCCCCCCCCCCCCCCGGCTCTCCTTCCCCAGCACATTTAATCAAAATAACTGTTGGTAAATCCAGTCATGGATCTCTATGTCATCTAGAATTTAACTCTGATTATCAGCCCTTATAGTGTATTATATATACTTGTTCTATTTATTTTACATATTCTAAACTAGTTCTGTGTTGTGAAGATCACCCCAGAAGCCTCATTCATTCATTCATTCATTCATTCATTCATTCATTCAATACATTTATAGCCCTCCCTTCCCACATTGTAGGCTCAGGGCAGGTACCAACATAAAATTTGGTATCTGCAATTAATGCAGATTTACAAATTGAAAAGGCTTTTACAACAATCAATTTAAAATCTATAAAATAATCATCCTTGGCCCTGTCCACACGAGCAAGATAAGCCGGACGGGAAGTGACACAAATTTGTGCCGGCGCAATTTGCGCCGCTTTTGCGGGATCACACAGGTCCATGGACCTGTGAGGGCAAACCGTCGCTGCGTGATCACACGCAGCCGCGGACGAGTTGGGTTTTTTCCCCAGCCGTTTTCAGTGCGCTTATCTGCTTCTACAAGGGATCGATGACTTGCCTCTCCACCCTCAGGATCATTCGATGATGCGCATACCGGGATGGGAGGGGGAAAAAACAAAAAGCCCACTCCCCAACGCCACTTGTTTGCGCTGGCGCGATCACACCAGGAAAGGTCAGTTCTGGGCCATTGCAAACCATTTGAGACTGCCTTTTCACTGGTAGCTAAATAAGCCGATTCCCCACCGGCTCAAAGTGGTTTGCGACACTTTGACACCGGCTGCAGGATGCTTCCCAGATGTGCTTGTGTGATCACGCCACTTTGAGCCGGCGGAGAATCGTCCTTCTTATGTCGCAAATGGATGCGTATGATCGCACCCCTTGTTTCACTAAAACATCAGCATTAAAACAGCAGCACACCTCAGTGGCAGATAATGTGGCTGGGTTGTGGGGGAGATGAAATATATTTAAATAAATAATAAAATATGTAACTTTGACCTCATCCCAAGACAAACTCTAATTAGCAGCTAAACCTGTATTTATGCCAGGAACAACCCAAACTGAAACAACAATGAAAAAGCCCTATTTATTCTCTTAATATACAATGCTGCCTGATGAAAAGCATTATCCCACATATGGTTTTTTTTTAAGCATCAGGAATCTCACTGTATGATTGTATCACAAATACAGTCTACATGACATAAGAGCATAAAGGAGGAGTTCACATTTCTATTGCAACATGGGAAGTGGGGTTCACTGATCTTACTTGCTACAAGGTCCTTGAGCTCTTGAAGTCATTGAGGGCACCAGGATCTTAACATAAGTGGGCTTTATAAATTGCTCTTCTCACCTTAGCAGAGAAGGAGAAAGAAATATGAGTCATTCCTGCTGCTTCTTTGCCATTTATCTGCATTGTATCAACTGGCTTGATTATGTCACCAGAAGTCCAAATGATTCTGTGATTCCATCTGAGACTGGCAAGCCCTGTATTCCCCCTAATCAGAACAAGACCATTTGGGAAAGGAACACTTGCCAGACATTAGTCCAGAAAAATATTTACTAAGACCGTTCGTAATACTGATTTTAGTGATCAAAAACCTGAAACGTACGTTTTCTTCTGTTGCACAGCTCCCTTTGAATCTCTTGAGATATACCTTAGGGAACCTATATAAAAAGACCTGTTCATTATGTGGTACATTATTAAGAACAATATTTCCTCCCAATATTAGGTAAGTAATCTTATTAAGAATGTATAGATGATGTCTAACTGGGCAGTAGTATGATATAGTGTTTCATTTCCTATTATCAACACTGTTCAGAATGCAGGTGTGTCTTGACAAGCTTGAAAAAAGGAAGTAAGAAAAAGCAGATTCTGGAGGAATTATCAGAATGAAAAAAAAAATCAATATATTCTGTATGAGAACAGCTTTGAAAAGGTACATGTTTACAGAATAGTGATATTGAGAATGGCTCAGCTTTTGCTTGCATTGGTGGGGACATCAGGAGGTGGGACATAAGAACCAGAATGCTTAACTTCTCTGATTTAGAAGATTATTGAAAACAGATGGAGGTGGTTAATACTATATGGCAATATTACACATTTTAAAGCAGGAGGCAAGTTTAGTCATACCAATGGCAGCTGCTCCTATTCTAATCACATAACATATGATAATAATATAAAAGCACTTAAAAGTAATACCAGTAAATCACATTGCTTAAGGGGCCTCGTTGCTGAATGAGAATCTTGAATCTGCTATTTCTTTATTTTAATTTTCAAAATCCATACTTGTTTGATACAGTTTTTGCCTCATGCCATTTATTTCCCCACAATATAGTGATAGTCACTACTTTAGAAGACTAGACGAATTCATGATGTTGCAGCCCATTGACTAAGAAACTGGGCTCCAAATTGAGAAGTTGCTGGTTCAAATTTGAATTTTGCCACAAACTTTCTAGGTGGCCTTGGGCAAGCCATGATCTCTTTGCCTTTGTTTCCCATTTGCAATAAGCGAGAATAATTCCAGCCTGCTTAACAGGGTAGTTGTTATGAATTACAGGAAAACAATGTGTGTGAAGCTTTGAACAGCTGATAGTGATGTACAAAGCATAGAAGTTATTAGTCATAACAGTAAAGGAACCTCCAGGCTCAGAGAGAATATGCTAATGACTCTTCAGTTGCTAGCGCTAACAGGTGATATGATTACTGTTCAGACTTCCTGGGAGGGCTGCCAAGTCCAAAGGAAAGGCCAGCAGGTGACTACCGAAGAGAGGAAGGAAAAAGCATGTCATGCCTATGTCACCCAGAATTGACATAGGCACATCAGTGACATTGGGGGGGGGGGGGTTGACACTCTGGTTTTTGGGCAAAACTCTATGGTTTGAAGCTAATTCTACCATAGAGTTTTGCCCCCAAAAGAAAAGCATTGCCCCTTGATATCACCAATGTGCCTACCTCACTTCTGGGTGAGGTGGGGAAATTGCACTTGGGGTGGTAATTCTCCTCCACTGGCCAGCTAGCCAGGGAAGAGTGCTGGAAACCGGGGAATCCCCCACACTTCAGGGGGGCCTGGCAACCCTACTTCCTGGGTATATCTGGCTGACCACTGTGAGCAGCAGATGTCATGAATATGCATATCAAGTTTCTCTGCTATGACAATCTATGTGGGAGTCAGAAAATTACAAAGAAATTAACAGCAAAGGTAAAACACAGTTGACGTAGATCACCATTGAGCCTGGTCAATCACAAATCATACTACCTACTTGCAGCTAAAAAGCTGGTTTGTATTTATAAGTAACTAGTATGATACCCAGGGCTATTTTTGGGTTGGAATACACTGGAACAGCGTTCTGGCTGGTGTCCACCCTGCCCCTCCCTGTCGGCAGGAAGGGGCCCCCTACATCGGTCTCCATGTGGAGATCAAGCTTCTGGCCCCTTTCAGCTTCTGGTATGTGCTGGTCCAGCAGAGCCCACCCCCCGTATGTCATTCCTAGCTGGTGCACCAAAGCGCACAAGCTAGGAGAAGTGGGAGAGGGAGCAGAGAGGTATTTAAATGCCTCCCTGGGGCTTCCTCTGCCCGCCTGCTGAAGTGGGCAAGCAGGAGAAGCCTCACAGAGCCCGCCCCGCCCCATTCCTATTTCATGCACCATGATGCATGAACTAGGAAAGGCAGGGGGGTTCAAGAAAGGCATTTAAATGCCTCCCCATGGCTTCCTCTGCCTCGGCTCCCTTTAAGTGCAGGGAGCCAGAGGGCAAGGGCCCCACACACCTTCCGGCTTCCTGCACTTAAAGGGAGCTGGCCTTGCTGGTGGGGTGGTGGTGGTGGAGGCTTGAGCGGGGGTAGGAGAGACTCCCTCCATCCACATCTCTTTGCCCTCTTTCTTTCCCTCCTTCTTTCATTCTCTCTTTTCCTCTCTTTCCTTTTTTCCTTCTCTCTCTTTCCTTCTTTCCTTTCTTCTTTCCTTTTCTTTCTTTCCCTCCTTCTTTCCTTCTCTCTTTCTTTCCCTCTTTTCCTTCTCCTTTCCTTCTCTCTATCTCTCTTTCTGTGCTGTCAGGAGTGTGGCCTAATGTGCTAATGAGATTCTGCTATTGGGTGTCACCTGGGCATTAAATTGGGTGGTGGTGGTGCAGGGCATACCTTTTTTCCTTACAAAAATGCTTCTCATTTATGATACATTTAAGAAGTGGGACATAACTATATATTCAAAACGACATCCGAGCAATCAGGGATTAAGCAAGTTCATATGAACTAATTTTCTAGAATCCACATTGTGAGAAGTTAAATAACCTAATACAGGAAACCACTTTTCTACCAATTTGGGGTATATTTCCATAGTGGGTGGGAGTGTGGCTAAAGCCATTGGAGAGGCTGGGCCAACAGCATCACTAAGGTGATCCTGCTGGGGCGGCCTCCCTGATGGATTAAAGTACCCTGGCCCTGCTCCTACACCTTACAAACACTCGCCAATGATTAAAGGCATTAGAAAGGCTGGCCTGGCAGCAGTACTAAGGCAATCCTGCTGAGCAAACTTTCCTGATGGCTTTAAGGACTCCACACCCCTTCCAACCCTTGACAGGCAGTTGTCTGTCAGGTGTAGGAGGGGTAGCATGTCTGAAGGCATCAGGGAGGCTGGGCCAGCAGTTTTGTGAAGGTGATGTTGCTTGGGCAGCTCCTCCAATGGCTTTCAATGCTCTGTCCCTGCTCCTGCACCTTTCAGGTGGAAGAGAGGTGGGTGGGAGTATGTCTAAAGCCATTGGCCCAGCAGTATTGCTAAGGTGTTTCTGCTTGGGCAGCTTCCCTAATGAATTAAAGTACCCTGGCCCTGCTCCTACACCTGACAGACATTCACCTGTCTGGTGTTTGGGTGGGGGAGTGAGTTTAAAGGCATTGGGGAGCCTGGGCCAGCAGCAGCACTAAGGCAATCCTGCTAAGCAAGCCTTCCCAATGGCTATAAGCATCTCACCTCCTCTCCTAAACCTGACAGGCAGCTGCCTATCCAGTGTAGGAGGAGGAGGTGGAGGGGTATTACAAGCCATTATGGAGGCTAGGCTGGCAGAATCCCTAAAGTGTTACTGCTGGGGCAGGCTCCCTGGCTTTAAGCACCCTGCACCCACTGCTGCATCTGACAGACAGCTGCCTATCAGTTGTAAAAGGTGAGGTGGGTTTGAAGCCATCTGGGTGGCTGGGCCAGCAGCATTGCTGCACCTCACAGATGGCTGGCCATTCCTGATTTCCTCAACTGTCAGCAGCTCTCTGCAATCTCCTGTAACTGGTTTTTTTAACCTCAGAACACTGAGCTCTATACCTGACCAATCAGAGAGTGGGGGCTGCAGGAAGGCAGCAGCCTGGAAGCCACATAGGAAGCAATCGGGGGAGCACATTTTGCCCTTTCTGACATCCCTGGGGTCGAATTTCTAAAAATCCCATTTTAGTGAGCATCTACATTATGGTAGGAGTGCTCTCCCTGAATGTCACATTCCTAGGTCCAGGAATTTGGCCTGGGCATTGATTTTACACTGAGGGGATATATATACATGATGAAAAAAAATAATAAAATCAGTCTGGAATATGTTCCTTTGTTACAGTTCAAAATCCATTTCTTCCAATGAAAGGTTTGCCATTAATTTCAATAGGATATATATACCTCTTGTACAAACCCATAAAACTTTTTTATTTGGGGAAGGTATATCATTTTAGCAGACTCACAGAATGCATGTGGCTGATGATAATTATTATAGAGCCTGCACGAGCTGTACAGTCTTTCTCACTGACTTTTAGTATGGGAAAACTGCCTAGAATACTTCCCACATTCTTAGTTTGTGCTACAGAAGTCAAGCCAGACTACAAGAAGCTGCCATGTGTACATGGCCTTTGTGAGGGGGTAGCTGTTGGTCTGAGCTCATGATATCTGTGTGGCTCATCAGCATGTTTGCATGACTTCTTATGTTTATGTCTGATTCTACCAAAGCTGCGGGGGGGGTGGGGGGGAGGCCAGAGCTAAAGCCCTCTCCACAGTTCCCTGCTTCCCTGGCAGGATCTTAGGAAGGCCTTAGATGGGCCTAGAGGAAAGGGGGGCATTTCTATCCAGTTCCTTCTCTTTCTGGCCTGTTCACATCCTCTCCCTTTGCCATCTAGGGATTGGTCAAGCCTGTCCTCTCTGGCCTTTCTGGGACCTGCCTTTTGAAGGGCTTCTCACTGGATCTTGATATATCCTGCCCCACCCCATGGCTAAAGGAGCTTGTCTTCAGCTCAGTTAGGCTGGCTGAGTGAGGCTGGGACTGCTTCTCCCATCTTCCACTCCACCAGGTGCTCTGCCCTGTATTTGGCCTTCTTGTCTAGACCTGGCCTGTATCAGGCTAAGTTTCACCATGCCTCCTTGGCTGTTGCCACACCTCTGGGATCCATTGGGCCTGGCTGCTGGCTCCTGCAGGGCCTTTCTTGCTGCATCCAGCCCCAGGCCACCTCCGAATGAGTGGGTAAGTACAGGGGCATGGGGCTGCCTCTGGACAGTTCAATGCCATACCTTGACAAAGTGTTGAGACTACAATCCTCTGGGATGCTCTTCTACACAAACCCATTGGAAATTAGTGGGACTGGCACAAGAGCATTATGGTGCTGTTCTGCGGCTCATTTCATTTCAATGGATTTAGTGCACAGCAACTGCACAGAGGACTGTGTCATTCAGTTTTAATACAGTGTAACATATCCTGCTACTGAGGAGTATACGAACAGCCAACTGTAATTGGAGTGGTTTATTTTGAAGCAGTAATTCACTGTTAAAGCCAAAGACCCATTTGAAAGCCCTTCAGAAAAACATTTTGTAAGCCAATTAAAAACCCTACTTTAACAAGAATCTTAGAAAAACAGACACTAAGAGCCAGCTTTGAAATTGACAAGATCAACAAAGTGATCTAAAATGCATTCGGTTGTCTAATTAAAATCAGTCTAGAACCACTAGAAGTGGTGCTTGCTGAATTGTTTTGCCCTTTAATAATAATGGTTCTGTTCTCCCTTGCTCTCTCTAGGAAGAGATCCATGTAAGTTATTTTAAAATGAGTTAATTACTTACATAGTTAATCAAAATAGCTTCAGGAAAACTGGATAGCTGCAGAATACTACAATGTATAAGGCACTTCAGCATCCATTTAAAAGATAGGGCCTTACTTGTTAATGCTTAAATTTAATGTGCAATCTGTTCAGCGTTACTGTTCCACAATCTCCTTTCATTTCAATGGAATGTCTGCATGGAAACTGGGAATGAATGTATAGTGCACGGAAGCACTTCTTGCTAGAATGCAAAGATATTTTTGGTGTTTCATATGTTGACCTGAATGCAAAATTTTAAATGAGAGAAATATAATAACTGTTTTATATTTTGAAAAATTGTTTGTTTTATAGGTTTTATTGCTAAATTGTGTTGGCATATGCAGATCTTGCATGTTATACTTGCTCTCCTTCTCAAAAGAGAAAACAATATGGCTGTTGTCCCTGTTATCTTTTCTGAAACTTGGGAGCTTCAGCAGACTGCAGGTAAAATTTCCCCCCCTCTACAAAACAAAGACCTCACAGGTTTCTAGTTTCTCATAATAAAGGAAAACACCTTTGAACTTCCTATCCCAATTGTTACCAGGATTTTGAACCATCTGTCATGGACAAGTCTGTTTTCCTTTAGGTCCATATTATTCTTTACCTGGATAGGGTGTCTAACATTTGACAATACAAGTAATAGAAGATTGACAGACCAATAAAGACTCTGTCAGGAACCTGATGGAACGTTGTTAGAAAAAATAACTATGCCTTCCCACATGATTTCAGCTCTTTTGAAGGCAGGATATAAAGGTACAGTGCTGATCTATCTACTTTTGACAATTCCTTTTAATATTTCTATAAGTCTTCTTGCCCTACAACAATCTCAAAAATACAGTCATGCCCTAAGCACCAAAGGACAGAAAGCTGATGCTACATTCATATCTCAGTGCCCTTCTTTACAACAACTGCATTTCACCTTTTGAGCTTTGAAACTCAAAACTATGTATATACAGTTAGGCTCTTTTAATTTCCTTTCAGTTCCCATGAAAGACCTTATCACAGCCTTGCCTCTTAGATGGTGTAATAAACACAGTCGGTCTGCTCTGCCTCTGCAATCATCTTCTCTCATTTAAATAAAGTATCGAATCAAGTGTGTGTGTGTATTGATCTTAACGTTCATAATTCCAGCAACTTAGATAATAAAGTAACTGGTGATTATGACGGGGGATACAAAACCTGAAAATATAGTACCAATATGTGTAATCAAATTAGGAATTTATTGGTAGAACCAAAAGAGAATATCCTCTAAAATTCATCTAACGAAAGCACAGTGTTGCTCACTCTATTTTTTAAGAGAATTCCCCTCTCCCTACACCAACTGTTGAATACAAGCAATGGTAATATTATTCTCAATCCCCTAGAAAGAACAACCAAAAAAATATTTGGTAGGGCTGCCAGTGTTGATTGGCCTCATGGAGCCTGGCCAATGTGAGAAGGCCATGGGCTTTCCTATGTAAGTTGGCCATTGTTTCTCTCCGGGCTATCATGCCACAGCAGCAACAGGGTAAAGTGCTTACCTGGCTGCTGGTCTGTGGGAGGGGCCAAGGAACAGCCATAGTAGCAGCGCAGAGATTCGCATTTGAGCATTGCAAGGTGTCATGGAGCTAGTGCTAGCTCACCTTGTCCTTGGGAGTGGCAAGGCATGAAAAGTAAAAAAGGATCAAATGAGTCAGAAGAAGCAGTAAGGAAGAGCTGCACATGCACAGGAAGGACAGGGGACTTAGTCTAATTAGCTTTAATGGTGTTTTTTATTCCAAGAAGAATAATGCTGAGCATTAGTAAAATGGGCTGAGGAGCCTATAAACAGGTGTGAGTTCTCACACTATGATCAAACAAATTGAGGTGACAGAGGAAATGGAGCAAGCAGTAAGGCAAAAGGTCAGAAAAGAGATGATTGTGAAGAACCATAAGTGCATACAGACCTGTCTCTCAGCTGTCATTAATAAAGAGACATGCTAATTAACTGGAGTTACCCAGCATGCACATTTTGATGTGGGTACAGCCAGGTATGGGTCCTGCAGGGCATGGGGGGGGTGTTTTTTGTTTGTTTTGGCCAAATGTGACATATAATGTACTTTTGAGCTTTTACTTGTACATCCCATAGACTATGATCTTCTGCTATTTTCCTGCAAAGGTGTGTTTTATTTTGACATAGTATTGCTAGCTGGGTGTTCCATTTCAGTCTTTTAAAGGTTTCATGTAATTTTAGATTGGGGTTTGAAAGTGACAATGAGGAATATTGCTAAGACATGCTTTATTATATGCTGGAAAGGGAGAAACTTTGGTATGTTAAGTTGCATTAGCCATATTAAAGGGGTGGGGGGGCGTCTTTTAGAGCAAGAAAAACAGAAAATCCAGTCATCAAGCTTAGAGTCCTATAATATGAACTAACAGGGAATTCCAGAATACCAATGGAGAAGCTAAGTACACTGAGGCTGCAGTCACACAAGCAGTTTGCTGTGATATAGTAGTGTTACCTTTGTGGATTTAAAGAGCATGATCAGACAACAACATCTGCCTTCCGTGCTCCAGTTGTTGGCACCCCGTGTTCCCTGCTTTGGAAACAAAGTAATCAGGCACTGGGGAAAGTCTAGTGTTTATGGATGCCAGCCCTTCCACTACGCTTTCCCGGATGTCTGAAGTTTCCTGCTGAGAAAGGAACCCAGAAGGGAAGTCTGAACCCACAGATCCATTTCTGCCACTGTTTTTTTTTAAGTTGATGTCTATATGCAATATGTGCATGAGCACATATGCACATGCATCTGCCTGCATTAAAACAAAAAGGACCAGGCAGTGCACTCTGTGGTTGAGCCGCTGTAATAATGTGAATGCCTGACGATCAGATGAGCACATGGGGAAACTGCCCCAGTGTATGCTGTCTGGTTAGGCTGCCCCACAGCACTTTAAACCAGAGCAATTAGAGGCATGCCCACATTGCAACAAGCCTCCAGTGTGACTGCAGCCTGAGTCAGCAGGTCAGGGAAATAATCAGGAGAAGGCAAAGGACTTTCAAATGCATACAGGCCACCTTAATTTTACATGTAGTTTGGTGGTTCCAGAAGGGCCCTTTTGTTGTACATTCAGTGAATAATTGAGATCTACCTTCAATGTATGAGGAATCTACAGAACTGAAAGGGAACTTAGCAGTTTCCTAGGGAGTGCATGAGGTGAAGATGGAGTTGCAAGGACAGTTAGATGCTTCATAATGGCTTTGCTTTGGTTATACTGGGACTAGACAGCGGACAATCTCTAAACTATGCAAGCAGGACAGCTTTTCTTTTTCATTAGATTACATTTATTGGTTTGTTTTTAGACTTATATCTTGTTCCTCCCCTGAGTTACAGGGCTCAAGGCAGCTCACAACATAAATAAAATGATATATAAGTAAAGATAAAAACACTCTCACAAAAATAATTAAATTACAATCTATAAAATAGAACCCTAGTTTAGGTATCAGAATAAAACATAACCATTTGGCACCCAACAACCAACACCCAAGACAGTTGTAAAAAAAACCCCAACAGGTGGCACCACTAATAGATGGTAGAAAAACTAGCCTCGGCTACCCTGAGTGGGAAGCTTGGAAGAACAACTCCATCTTATAGGACTTACGGAATCCAGAAAGATCCTGCAGGGCCATTTGGGGTTTTAAAGCTGAGAACCAGCACATTGAACTTGATTGGCAAACCAATAGGCAACCAGTGCAGCTCTTTAAGTACAGGTTGAATAATGGAATGGTCATGATGTATTGGTCAACAATCTAGCAGCTGCATTCTGTATAACCTGAAGTTTCCAAAGCAAACTCAAGGGAAGCCTTGCACAGAGCAAGTTGCAATAGTCCAACCTGCAGGTGGCCGTGGCATATATCTCTATGGTTGGGTCCAGCTGAGACAGAAAGGGGGTAGATAGATACATGATTATCTTCAGGGCAGGCCAAAGTTTCATGGCCCCCAATCAGTGCATGGTAGTGTGTTGTTAACATAGCTTTAGACTATGGTGGTTTTCTAATGAGTTACTATGGGAGTTTGATTCCCATTCTTTTAATACTGAGACTGGCATTGTGGCCACAGAGGTAGGAATGGCCAATATGGCAATTCTGACTGAAGATGGGTATAGGTCACGGACTTGCAAGAAATACAAAAGAAGCTATGGAAATCATGAGGTGATGAGTTCAGTCAAATAAGGGATGGAAGAAGTTAGGTTCCAGTTGTCCCTGGTTCTTTTTGTTGCAGATTTATTTCTGTTGCACAGCCTATAGAGATCTGGAATTGTAGACGTACTTTGGTATTCTGAACACAGAGACAAGCGATTGCCACTGTTTTATGGAGGAGACTGGACCTCAGCCAGTGGGCCAGGTTACTCTAGAGGAATACTGTAATATCAGCTATTGTCACTACTGGATTAGACTGGAGCAATTTTATCAGCTTAGAATCCATCTCCCTGCAAACAACTCTGACAATACTCAAGGTCTTGAAGGATTTTGAAACCAGCACTACTTAAAGTTAGAACAGCACAGGTAGAAATTGCTTAGGAGAATATAGGTTGGGGCTGTGAACCCATGTGAGCTGCAGAAGACAAACTGGGAAATTATTATGGAAGTAAGCCCATTTATTTGTTCAGTGGGATTACAATACAATACTGCCATATTTCTTTCATAACATATAGTTTGTTTGGGTAGATGGTATTCTCTCTTAGAAGGATTTCATTCTTGTCTAATTTATATGGCAATAGAAGCTCAAGAATTTGTGGAAAGCCTTTGAGAAGCAGGAAGGAAGCCAGGTTAGCCTGACCCTTTCCTACAGAATAAGAACATATATGAACATGGAAAAAATACTAGCAGCAGGGAATAAAGATGGGCATGAACTGGGGAAATGTGGCTCGGTTCGTGGTTCATGGCATGCCCGGGTGCAAACCATGAACCATCACAAACTTTTAGCAGCCAAATAAACCAGTTCGATTCATGTTTGTGGTTCACTAGAACACTCCTCCCCCCACCCCCAGCATTCTAGAGTCATTGACAGGTGGTCATTTTGACAGACACAGGTTCAGGAGTGTATAGACTGGATCCTGTGCAAGCTAGAGACATCAAAGTTGCAGAGGACCTTTCCTGGATGTTCCTATACATGCCCTCCAAGTTACACCCCCCCCCCCAATTGCTTTGAAGTTTGGTAAACAGTCTACCTGGAAATGTATCTGTTCATGAATTGGCACACATTCACAAACAGCTAGAAACTTCATGGAAAGTTCAGGCCGGTTGATCTGCCACAAACTTCACTTCTCAAACCACAAACCAGTAAAAATTCATCATGAACTTTATTTCATGAGCCGGTTCATGCCCATCCCTAGCAAGGAAATGACACGGTATTGAAAAGGCCATAGCAGCCCATGAGTTACTAAAGTTCCATGAATGTCCCAGCAGAATTCTGGGGTACAAATAAAACCATTCATATGATCAGGTACAAGTGAAGATAAATGCTGTATAACTGTTACCTTAAACTGGGGAAAGATTTCATTATTGATATGATATTGAACTGATAAGATCCTGAATTGGCTGTATGATATCCAGGTGCAGATTCCTTTCTACAGATAAAATAGACATGGGGGGCCTTGGGAAATTCGTAATTTCTCTGCCTCACCTCTTTGTAAGATTTTTATGATACAAAATAAGACCTGTAAAACAATGATAAAACATTTAAGTAATTATATATATATATATATATATATATATATATATATATATATATATATATATATATATACATCTAAGGTTTACAAACTATGGTGCTTGACTGCACACAGACAATAGGGAGGGATAAGATAGACAAATACTGTAATTAATAGTACAATAATTGGATCTGTCTGTCCCTGACCTCCATCCATAATTCATGCAAAATGAAAAGCATTATGGGAAAATAAGACAAGGCAACTGTCTGAGAAAGAAAGAAAGAAAGAAAGAAAGAAAGAAAGAAAGAAAGAAAGAAAGAAAGAAAGAAAGAAAGAAAGAATCATCAAGGTTGTCTTAAGGTTTTCTCAAGATTGTTTCCAATATCCTTCTTCCCTTACAATTCACCTTGAATTTCAAGCAAAAGTGTTGCTTAGCAATTGGACACAAATGTTTAATAAATCAAAGAGCTAAACCATCTCCGTACACCTTGTCGAAGGCATGTCCTCAAGCGGTTTATTGCATTTTTCATATTCTACTGTGATGTCATAAGCCCTTCCCCATATATTGAACTCCAGCTTGGACCCAGACGAGTGCTGCATCACTCCTGGGAATCCTGTCCTCTAACTACCCTCGAGTGCACTGAAATCTAAATTGCTTATTCTGCCAAAATGTAAGAAGCGAAGCTTATTACAACACAAACATTGGACCTAATTATATTTCTCTAGCTACATCTGGCTAGGAAATTGTATTCACGCATAACATAAAATGTGAGATAGTCATCGTCGATGTTATCATTTTATAAAGGTTATAGTCATTCGGTCAGAGAATTACACAGAGACACAAATGCAGAGTAAAATTTCTTACTTCTATCTAATCTTGCTAATCTAGCTACCACAAATTTAACCCAAAGTGACCATCTTTTTTTCACATTATGAACACCTTTTTCTCAGTTGCTATATGTACAGTTGCTATATGTAAGAATTCTGTCCGTGCGCCTGATTCTTTATTCCTGTTATTTCCTTATAGCTAAGGTAATGAGTCTCAACAATGGCTGACCTACTTGAGAACCAGTTCAAAAGTTCAGATATGGCTCATGGTACAACCCTCCCTTGGCAATTCCATTTTAGACTTAGGTGAGAAATCACGTATTTGAATGCTATTTTAAGTAGATGCTCCTTGAATACGGAAACTTAGCCTAAGGCCCAATTTACAGCTCCCCTCTGAAGTAGTTTGACTGCTGTCTTTTCCTAGGCTCATTTCACACTGGTTTCAAATTTCACTCCCTGGATCTGAAGAGTACTAAGCAATAGGATCTGTTTAAAGTAGTATAATGCTAGCTTGACCACAGGAGGGCAATTAATGAATGTAAACAGTAATTTTTAAACTAGAACAAATATGGTTTGAAACTAGAAACAGGTATGGACTTAAAAAAAAAAAAACTAGAATGATTCCAGTGGGAAAGTCAGATGTAGATTTGACCAAAGTTAGTGAGAATGATCTTAGCCTCAGTCTGAAGTGGTACGGTCTTGAAAGGACTGCCCTGTGGCCTGTTGCATCATGTTTTAATAATTCAAGGTCATTGAAGAGTAAAGAGAATCAGTGTGTATTTTACCTTCATCACACTTGAAGAAATTGTGAAGTCCTCAGATTATCTCCCCCCCCTTCCATATTCCACATACAGGGCCTCTTCCGCTGCCAGGCACAGCTGCCAGTTAGCAGCAAGTAAATTCCCATCCCCAGACAAAATATAGACAAAAGCTGCATGGGATGGTGGCTACAAAGAAGACAGAAGTGGAAAGACTTAGGGAAGAAAGGCTAGTAGGATCCAAGCCACTGTGTACAGAAATACCTATCAGGGATGATGCGGTGTAGTTAGAGCATCAGATAAGTCTTCTGCTTAATTGTCAAGGTATGCCTGTCAGTCATATAACCACAGACTCGCTTTCTCTCCTTCTCTCTGCTCCTTCCCCTGCTCTGGCCCAACAGAAACAGCATCTGTGAGGTGCCCGGACACTGAGGATTTCTAAACTTCCTTGAATACCCTGAATGTGGGAGGTAGATTCGTGTGACTTAGTTACCCTTCTGAGGTTAACAAAAAGGATGTATTTCAGGGTGGATTTTGATTCCAAATACACCTGGTTATGAAAAATAAATAATCGGAGCTTCTGATGAGATTTCTTTTGTTACCATGAGGGTTCCACAGAATCATAAGCATAGGTTGCTAATGTGGGAACAAATCAAGAGAGACCACTTTCGCTTTAGTAACTTGCCATTAGTAAATTGAATGGGATTATGAAACATACCATTTAGCATAATACTTTGGAGGGTAGGATTATCTAATATAACTATTCAGTGGTTTAGTTCACAGCTGACAGGATTCAAAGAACACAGATGCAAATTGTTCTCCCAGGTACAAGGATAATTAACACAGTCTACTGCAAGAGGCCATTTTTTTTTGTCATTCGGGCTCCTTATTATTTTAGTGTTTTAAAAATTGTTTCAAACCATGGTCTGTGGGTGATCTAGAAATAAAATTAACTTTCTATTTTATGCAAGCTCTCTTGAAATGAATGGTCAGCAGTGGAAATAAAGACACTGTTAGTAAGTGGAAGTAGTGTTCAATTATATATATTTAAATCTCTTAAAGTTCTGGTGTTCTTCCCGGGGGGGGGGGGGGAAGCAAATAGAAATGAGATATTTTTCTCTAATATGTATATTCTCTCTCTCTCTCTCTCTCTTGTTGAGTACCTGCTGAAATACTTCTTGCATTTGGTTATAAGGCCCACCTCTACCTCTATAGATCCATTCAACATCTTAAGTAGACCCAGCATCTCTTCTTAAAGGTACCTACTTTTAGGGAAGTATTGTCAGATTGTCTGCATTCTCAGGTCAAATTTACATGTGACTTTCCCGCTAGAATCATTCTAGTTTCAAAAAAACCTGTCTATACCTGTTTCTAGTTTCAAACCATACTTGTTCTAGTTTATAAATTATTGTTTACATTCGTTAATTGCCCTCCTGTGGTCAAGCTAGCATTATACTGCTTTAAACAAATGCGGTTGCTTAGTACTCTTCAGACCCCCGGAGCGAAATTTGAAACCAGCGTGAAATGAGCTTGGGAAAAGACAGCAGTCAAACTACTTCAGAGGGGAGGTGTAAATTGGGCCTCAGTGGTGGTACCCATTCTCAGGAACTGACATCCACAGGAGGTAAACACAGTGCCACCTATCCTGATAGGACTTCATAAGTTTTACAAGGTGACTTTATTCTAAGGAGTGTTTAGTTAAATATTTGAGTGGCCTTATTCTAACTTTTTCTGATTCGTTTCAAGCACTTATTGTTTCAGCTAACATGTTTTTGGGAGACCTCTTCCATTGTGAGTTTTATCTTAGCTGTGATTTTTTTTTGCTTTTTTCGCAACTAGTTACTGTTGTTGCATTTTATTTACTTTTATGATTTTTATTTTAAACTACCTCAAACAAAGATAGATGTGGGATAGCATGAAATAAAACATAGGCTTTTCCACAAAGCAGCATTTTTCTGTTGTTGCTACAGTGCAGTTTAGCAGCAATGCAGCTTCCAGATGCTGGGGTTGCCACATTTTCTCTTCCCCAGTTTCTTTTCTTTTTTTAACATCACAATATACCATTATATCAATCTATTGATATAGCAATAGTTGTGTGCTATCAAGTTGCAACTGACTTATGGCGACTCAAGGACCACGGGTCAAAATATCAATGATCAGTTTTTAATTTAAAAAACCTTGTAAATTCCCCTAGTGGTACATGGGGGCTAGGGAATGGCCATCAAGGGAAAATGCCTACCATATGGGCAGGGCCAAAAAATTCAGAGTTTTCTACCCACACAGCAGAAACCTCATTTTTCGCAAAATATCACAGTAAATCAGGTTTGGGAAAGATCAACAAAAAGCTGCTCAAAACCCGGGAGGTGTATGGGAGCACCATGGTCAACACTATTGATCCAGGAGCAAATAACCTATGTGGAACAGTCTTACATCTAAGTAGTCTAAAACAATCCAAAATATCCAAATAAGTCAAAACAGCAATGAATAGGATAAATAGGAGTAGTGATTACATAAGAGTACATAGTGCCATTCCAGAAAATAAAGCCAGGGTGTAGTTGACCCTGCCTATAAGGGAAATGGAACACTGGGCTCTGCAAGTTCCAAGCTGGCCTGATGTTTTGTGTAATCCAGCCAATCAAGGGGGGCATCGAACCAACCATTTGAGCTGGACTTGTGCCTACAGTATATGCTTTCTGCAACTGACACCCCACCCATCCAAACTCAAATATTGCAGGATTAGCTGGTTGACTTTTGGGACTGGACAGGAATTGTTGGGATCTCTCTCCAATTGGTGTGGGAGGATATCTTTTTTTCACTTGCTCACATTACTGGTAGGGATGAGTTGCAACAAATTGGCCTGATCTTAGACTGGTTAGGCCCTAAACAGACTCACAGAAAATAGTGCAGGTTACTAGTATGTAGACAGGCAAACTCCCTGAAGCATCTAAAGATGAAGATAGGTTTTCAAGCCAGTCAGTCATTACCTGTGTAGCTAGGAGGTGTGAAGGGCACTCCCTTGGTGTGAGCAGCACTAGCCAAACTTATACACTTTATGGTATGTGAGAAGAGTTTAGATAAACAAACCAGAATAAAATCCTAATAGTAATCCATACTAAAAGAAATTCTTAATCTTACACATAGACCAGTAATTAATTTAGCCCAGTTTGGTGTCTTTTGTCTTAATCTGGGCCATCATGAACAGAATTACACCATTCTAAGTCCATTGAATGTACTCTCTTTAGGGCTTCATTGCAAATGTCTCTGGTGGAGATGTGTGTACTAGCTCTTAATTGTGTGCTTTATCACTATTCACATCATGAATCTCCAGCACAGTCCACAACTCCTCCCATGTCTAAATTGTTTGTTAAAAATTAAAAACATAAGAACGTAAGAGAAGCCAATGTTGGATCAGGCCAATGGCCCATCCAGTCCAACACTCTTTCACACAGTGGCCAAAAACACCAGGTGCCCTCAGGAGGTCCAGCAGTGGGGCCAGGACACTAGAAGCCCTCCCACTGATCCCCCCCCAAAGCACCAAGAATACAGAGCATCACGTGCCCCAGACTGAGAGTTCCTATCTGTACCTTGTGGCTAATAGCCACTGATGGTCCTCAGCTCCATATGTTTATCTAATTCCCTCTTGAAGTCGTCCATGCTTGTAGCTGCCACCACCTCCTGTGGCAGTGAATTCCATGTGTTAATCACTCTTTGGGTGAAGAAGTACTTTCTTTTATCTGTTCTAACCCGACTGCTCAGCAATTTCATGGAGTGCCCACGAGTTCTTGTATTGTGAGAAAGGGAGAAAAGGACTTCTTTCTCTACCTGCTCTATCCCATGCATAATCTCATAAACCTCGATCATGTCACCCCTCAACCGTCTTTTCTCCAAGCTAAAGAGCCCCAAGCACTTTAACCTTTCTTTCTTTCTTTTTTTTCAATTTTAAATTTTATTATTAACATGTAACAAAGAATACATCGATCTTTCGCACAACAATATGTCAATAAACAAATGACTATAACATTGGGTTACACTAGGTAACAATTTTGTGCGGATACATTTTAAATAGTTTAAATATAACATAAAATTTAACTAACTAAACTATGGCATCTTATATTTAAAAAATCGAAATTATTTCAAGGTACCTTTTCTGTATGGTACCCTTTGGGATATAATCGTTAAATGCAGCTTCAATAAATGGTAACCATTTGGTATAAAAAAGTGTTTGGTGTTTAGATGTGTTGTTAGGAGGCATTGTTGAGGCAGTTTTCTCCATGGCATAAAATTCCCAAACTATAGAGAACCATTGATGTTTTGTTAGCGCGTTTGAACTTTTCCAATTCGAGGCTATTAGATGTTTGGCTGCCATAAATAGGGTTGATATTAACTCTTTGTGTAGATTTGGTATCTCAGTACCTTGCCAGAGGTCCAACAAAATGATTTCAGGTGTCAAAGGAATGATTATGTTGGTTATGGAAGCTATACTTTGTGTGATCATTGTCCAAAACTGCTGTAATCTCGGACATGACCACCAGCAGTGAAAATAAGTTGCTTCTTCTCCGCAAAGTCTCCAGCAGGATGATGGGTAACTATTGTTGATTCGATGCAATTGCGATGGTGTAAGATACCATCTTAATATAATTTTAGCAGCCAAAGTTCTTATGTTTAATGACTTGGATTGCATGCATGGTGATAACCAAATATTGTTCCAGGATTTATCATCTGTGGGATAGTTACAGTCTTTGTTCCATGCTAACTGAAACGTAAGTGGTGGTTTGTGCAATATGCTTAAAAGTTCGGCATAGATGTGAGTTATTAGACCTTTAGTTGAGGGATCTTTCTGTAGCAGTAACTTTTCAAAGAAGGTGATAGATGGTATGTCTCTTGGTTTGATAAAAGTTTGGTCCCATAAGTGTTTGACTTGAAGATATTCGAACCATGCTATGGAGCATTCATATTTCCGGTCTATTTCTGGTTTAGTGAGTAGTTGAAAATTTTTACTAATATCTGTGAATCTGTTAATTCCTAGACGACGCCATAGTTCAAACGAATTAGCCTTAAAGCCTGGCTGGAACCATGATTGTCTCGTAAATGAGGTAAGTATAGATGGTTTAGAAGTTATAGATGGTTTAAGATTGTCCCACACTTTGAGAGTGTTCTGTAGAAATATGTTGTTTTGGAGAGAAGGTGGCCTTTTGTGTTGTTTTTCCCATATAACTTCTTGAAAAGTAAGATCTTCTAAGTAGGTAGATTCCATATCTTTCCAATCAGCTGTGTAATGAGAGTTAAGTTGTTTTATCAAACCCACCATGGTTGTAGTTTTATAATATAGTGTTAAGTCCGGTAATGAAAATCCTCCTAAATTTTTAGGTCTTTTGAGAGTTTTATGGTTTATTCTATGTCTTGATTTGTTCCATACGTATTTCAATATGAGTTGCTGCCATGTGTTGAGTATTTTGCAAGATAAAGTAACTGGCATGGCTCTAAAAAGATATAATAGTTTAGGAAATATAAATGTTTTCACTGTTTGTATTTTCTCCACCCACGATAGAAGCGGTGAGGATTGTGCCATAGGAAGATCTTCAAGCAATTTTGTTATAGGTGCGTAGTTCACTTTGATTAAATCCTTTAAATTAAGTGGAATCTTGATACCTAGGCATTTCCAATCCATTTTGGTCCAAATGATTTCGTGGTTGTGTTTAATGTAATCTCGATGCACTGCAGACAATACAAGTGGGTAAAGTTTAGTCTTGGAGCTGTTGATTTTTAGGCCCGATATCTGGCCGAAGGTTTGTAATAAAGAAAAGAGCTCCGGAAGCGACTGTTCTGGTTTCGTGAGGATTAGGGTCATGTCATCTGCGAAGAGACTTAGTTTTAATTGTTTGTCCTTAATAGGCAGTCCATGTATACTGTCGTTCAGTCTGATTGCGTTGGCGAGGGGCTCCATTGCTAGAGCAAACAGTAGCAGAGACGCTGGGCATCCTTGGCGGGTTCCTCTGGTTAGTGGGAATTCCTAAGAAGTTAAGCCATTTGTGAGAATGCAAGCCGTGGGGTCTGTATAAATAGTTTTGATTGCTTTCAAGAAGTTAGGGCCAAAGTTCATGGTTGATAGAATTTGAGATAAGTATTCTGGTTCCACGCTATCAAACGCCTTCTCAATATCGAGGGATAAGATGAAAGAGGAGTCAGCATCATGTAGTCTTGCGTACTGTATGGCGTTCAATATTTTACGTGTGTTGTCGGTAATTTCTCTTTTGGGTATGAACCCTGATTGATCGGTATGAATATATTGGGGAATTATTTTGTTGATCCTGGCAGCCATAGTGGCCGTAAAAATTTTATAGTCCTGATTGAGCAGGGAAATCGGTCGATAGGAATTGGGCCACGTTTGGTCTCTGTCGGGTTTAGGGATGAGTATTATCTTTGCTTTGCTCCAGGAGGGTGGCATAATGCCTTCTGTGATTACTTGGTTGCACGTAAGTGCAAGTTGGTCACTGAGTAGACTGGCGTATTTCTTATAATATTCGGCGGTGAAGCCATCTATTCCTGGTGCCTTATTTTTAAGATATTTAATTACATTTTGAATTTCTTTTGGTGTTATTGGTTCTTCTAACCATTCTCTGTGCTGATCAGTTAATATTTTGTTGAGTGGGTAGTGGGTGAGAAATTCTTTAATGCTCGATGATGATGGCTTTTCAGTAGAGTATAATTTTTGATAATATTTAAGAAAGGTATCTGCTATTTCAGAATCACTATATACCAAGGTTCCAGAAGAGTTATGGACAGCGTGGATTGTATTATCAGAGAGTTTTTTCTTGAATTTCCAAGCTAATAATTTTATTGATTGCAGAGACTTAAACCAGTACCGTTGTTTGAGATATGCCAGTTTTTTTTGAATTTGGGAGACTTCTAAGGATTCTAATTTTTTCCTCTCTGTTAAAAGCAGTTTATATGTTTTCTTCCTACATGTAGAAATGTACTCAGATTCCAAAGATTTAATTTTGTCCATGAGTTCCTGTTGTAACTTGAGTTTTGTTTTCTTGTAGGTTGCAGCTAAAGCAATAAATTTTCCTCGATCACTGCCTTGTGGGCGTCCCAGATGAAATGCTGTGATGTGCCACAATTCTTGTTGTGGTCGAAATACTCTTTGATGTCTGCCTCAATTGCAGAAGACGTTGACTCGGACAATAAAAGATGAGGATTCAGTCTCCAATTGTATTGTGTGTTTCTTTGTCCTGATAGTTCTATGTACGTCTCAACCCATGCGTGATCCGACCAAATTCTAGATCCTATTGAAGAATTCGAAAAAGAGCTGACAATTGAGGAGGAAGTTAAAATAAAGTCTATTCTCGTGTGCGTAGAATATCTTGATGAATAATAGGTGTAGTCTCTGCAGGTAGAGTTATGCAGTCTCCAGATATCGACTAGATTTGATTGGGCTAAAATGTCCGATAGTTTTTGTGTGCTTAATTTTAAGTGAGTGGAGTATTTGGTTGATCTCAGCTTCTGGCCTCTGGAAATATCTTTTGCATGGTCTAAGGCGTGGTTTAAGTCACAGCCGATAATATAAGGGTCTGTACTGAACAGGGACAATTTATGAAGGGTGTTTTGTATAAAAGTTATTTGCCCTTCATTGGGTGCATACAACGATACCAGTGTGAGGTTTTTGCCATTGAATATACCATTTAAAAAAACATAACGACCTTCTTGGTCTTGCTCAATTTTCAATTCTTGAAATTTTATGGACTTGCGTATTAATATCACCACTCCCCTCGATTCTGAGGATCCCTGGGCTTGGATTTGGGTGATAAATTTGTTTGTTTTGAACACAAAATTACTATTGCTTTTTAAATGCATTTCTTGAAGGAAAGTAATATCGGAACGTTGTTTCAGTATTGCTGTTAAAACTCTCTTTCTCTTGATGTTTGAATTTAGTCCTCTGCAATTAAGTGTGAGCACTTTGAGTTTATTGGGTGTCATCATCGTAAAATAGGGTTCTGTCAATATGTGTGGTAAAAAAAACCACCGATGTTAGAGCATTATATAGTGATTTCGGGTTTGGTTTGCCAAAAAGGCGAACTTCTCTGGCATATGTGTAAAATGCATGTTGTGACCAATTATAAAAATGCCTATCTTGAATATAAAACGCCATAGTATTAAGATGATCTACTAACACCAAACAGGATAAAATAGCTACCTTTGTCAATATATGAGCTAATCTGATGCCTTTAATAACAAAACTAAATCGAACTGGAGCTACCTTTTGAGCTCCACTGTCCCTTTTCTGCAGGGAAAGATGTTGAATCATTAAAAATGACATTACATACAAAATCATGTTATAGGGGCTAAACATCATTAATGCTAGACTCCCTCCCTCCTTGATAGTACCGATTTTAATATTTTAACTAATACCACCTTTAGTTTGGTTCCCATTATACACTTACAAATAAAGTAAATCATACACTGTCTATATCTTATGTATTCTGCTGAACATGGCAACAAGCAAACTTGTTGCTAGTTCTAAATTATGACCTTGAAGTTAATAAATAAAGCCTCCTTAAAAGTACAGTCAATATTCAAAAAACTTTTTACTAAACCCATTGATCCTATAAACCCATGGGGTTGACTGTCTTAATAGATGTTTGATATAAATTGTTAATAATTTTTAAAAAAAAGTTTTAGTAACATATAATGGTACTGTATTTTCCCTAGATGCAGTTTTAAAAGTAAATATTTGCAGTTAAGTTACTGTATTATTCTTATAATCTCAATAAACTAAATATAAAATCAATTGATACTGAATACCTTGAGCTGCAGGTATATAGAAAGGAAACTTAATAAGAAGTTAAATATATAAAACATCCAGTAATGAGCATGCAGGTAGGTCCTTGTATTGTTAACATTTTAAATTATATAATAACTAAACATATTCATCCTGTGTTCCCTTTGGGTTAAATATTAAAATGAGTGTTTAATACTTAATGGCTTAAACTGTAGGCATAAAAGGGAAGGTGGTATTTGGTAATGTATTGATTATAGAGGACTTCCTTTAGCTTACTTTTAAAAATTTTTGAATTAAAACGTGTAATTAATTCATTACACTAGTGCACTTTTATATTAAATATTAACAAAACTTAATTGTTATATAATAAAATCATTTAATTAATTCTAGATACCTTAAACTGCAGGTATATAGAAAGGGAACTTAATAAAATGTTAGATATGTATATAAAATAAAAAACCCCTCCTTCAGTGCACTTTAAAAAATTAAGTTAAAACATGCAGTTAAATCACTGCGTTAATACACTTTTATATTAAATAATATCAAAACTGAATTATTATTTGATCCCTTGGGGTTAAGTACAAATATAAACATTTGACTCTAAATATCTTAGGCTGCAGGCATATAGATAGGAAGCTTTTTAAAAAAAAAGGGAAAAAAAGAAATTAATGCTTCTATGGCTAAACTATAAAATCACTTCTAAAAGGTAAGACTAGATAATTATGTCTCTACATTATTATTATTATATTTTTTAGTTAAGACATTAGTGTAGATAAAAGTCACATATCAAATGAAACCTTTTATTAAGTTCAGGAGAGCTTGGAACGTTTCTCCCGGCGATTTTTGATGGTTTGCCAGCGTTGAGTTGATGTGGTGGGCTGGGATGAGGCGAGGTCTGCGCTGTCTTCCGAGGGGGGCTGTAGTTGTAAATCTTCAAGCAGTTTCAGGCCTGAATCCATGTCCGTGGCATGCAGTTTCTCGCCTTCGTGAGTGACCTGCAGTTTTTGCGAGGCTACCCAGCGATACCTTATTTTTGCTGCAGTTAAGGTAGAGGTAATTGGGCGAAGCACTTTTCTGTGGAGAAGGGTTTCTGCCGACAGGTCTTGTAAGATTTGGATTTTCGCTTCTTTATACAGCAGGAAGCCTTTGGTTCTGGCTAGGGCTACAATCTTTTGTTTTATCTGGAAGTCATTAATTCTGGCTATGATGTCTCTGGGGAAGTTTGATTGTCGCGTTCTCGGTGCTCCCACCTGGTAAGCTGAATCTATAAAGGATGTTGTGTTCGGATCTAGCTCCAGTAAATCGAATAGCCATTCTAAGAGGGTTGATTTTATATCAGAGGATTGTTCAGTGTCCTCCGGGATCCCTCTAATATTGATATTATTGGCTTTTAATTGGTTTTCCATCATTAAGACCTTGTCTGTACTGCAGTCGTCCCGCTCATAAAAATATCTAACGTCTTGTTGAAGGATCATGGCTGATTCGGCTGCTGTATCGGCCGTCTGTGCTACTTGGGTCAGGGATTGTTTAATCTCGGCGATTTGGTTGTTAATGGGCATTAAAAGTTCCGTCATGGTCGTGGCCATGTTTCTTTCTAATGATTTTATAGTGTCATGGAATTCTTGTTTAGAGACGACTAGGCCATCCTGATTCAGTAGAGCTCCGTCCGCCGCTATTTTGGGCGCGCTTTCAGGGGCCTTGCCTGGGAGTTCTGGAAGGTCGGTTTTAGCAAAGTAAGAAGTAACGTCTTTACTTACGGCCTGTTGTTTCTTTACTTTGCAATTCTTTCCCATCACTTGGTGTTGTTTGTTGCTATCTAGAGGTGGTATTATCGCTTAAGAAGGGGGAGATTTGCGGGAGCTGCTCTGTTATGCATCCATTGCCTTTCATTCCGACGCCACGCCCCTTTAACCTTTCTTCATAGGGAAAGTGTTCCAACCCTTTTATCATTCTAGTTGCCCTTTTCTGCACTTTTTCCAATGCTATAATATCTTTTTTAAGGTGTGGTGACCAGAACTGTACACAGTACTCCAAATGAGTTCGCACTATCGATTTATACAGGGGCATTATGATACTGGCTGATCTGTTTTCAATTCCCCTCCTGATAACCCCCAGCATAGCGTTGGCCTTTTTCATTGCAGTCGCACACTGTCTCGATATTTTCATTGAATTATCTACTATGACTCCAAGACTCTTGGTCAGTCTCTGCCATCAACATGTATTTATAGTTGGGATTTTTAGCTCCAATGTACATCACTTTGCACTTGGCCACATTAAACCCCATTTGCCACGTTGATGCCCACTCATCCATCCTCAACAGATTCCTTTGGAGTGCCTCACAGTCCTCCCTGGTTCTCACCACCCTGAACAACTTTGTGTCATCAGCAAATTTAGCCACTTCACTGCTTACTCCCAACTCCAAATCATTAATAAACAAGTTAAAAAGCATCGGACCAAGTACTGATCCCTGCGGTACCCCACTGCTTACCTTCCTACACTGAGAAAATTTCCCATTTATACTCATTCTCTGTTTCCTTTTAATTAGCCAGTTTTTGATCCACAAAAGGATTTGTCCTTTTATCCCATGACTATTGAGCTTACTTAGGAGCCTTTGATGAGGAACTTTATCAAAAGCTTTCTGGAAGTCAAGGTAAACAACATCTATTGGGTCCCCCTTGTCCACATGTTTGTTTACTCCCTCAAAGAACACTAACAGGTTAGTGAGACAAGATCTTCCCTTACAGAACCCATGCTGAGTCTTCCTCAATAGATTTTGTTCATCAATGTGCCTACTAATTTTTTCCTTAATAACAGTTTCCACCAACTTACCCGGTATCGACGTCAGACTGACTGGCCTGTAATTTTCTGAATCTCCTCTGGAACCCTTTTTAAAGATGGGAGTGACATTAGCTACCTTCCAGTCCTCAGGAATGGAGGCAGATTTTAATGAAAGATTACATATTTTGTCAGGAGATCCACAAGTTTACATTTGAGTTCTTTCAGAACTCTCGGACGTATACTATCTGGGCCCAGTGATTTATTTGTTTTTAAGTTGTCTATAAATCGTAGGACCTCCCCTCTTGTCACCTCAATCTGAATCAGTCTTTCAACACCCGAAATCAGTGGTTCTAGAGTGGGCAAGCACGTCTCATCTTCCACAGTGAAGACAGAGGCAAAAATGCATTCAGCTTCTCAGCCATTTCCCTATCATCCTTCAGTACACCTTTTACCCTTTGGTCATCCAATTATTTTTCTTCTTGCCATATGCGAAAGCAAGCAATTCATTCAAGAGTTCCTAGCCTTCTCCATATCTTCTTTACTCTGGTTGGGCAAACCATAGAGAAGTGTTTTAGCCATTCTGGCCATTATCCTATTGCTCCTCCACTAATTCTTTTATAAGAAAAAAAAAAGATTAAGCCTGCATATACTCAATTCGATTCAATTTATTATGGTCACAGATTAGCAAATCCCTTAAAATTCCACATATAGTTGAACATGCACATATCCGCACCTGCCCCTGCGGTAATTAATCCTTGGTAGAAGGTGCTATTCTTATTTGGGGGTGGGAGGGAGGTGTGAATCTACACTGCACTGAATGCACATACAATCCATGTACACTGGATGCTTGTTTTTTCTTTATATAAGCATTGAGTAATTCTCATGTTACATGCAGTTCATGTGCAGCTGAATGTACAATTGAAATTTCACATTTAATCCAGGTACTGGTCTCTGGTTTCACTTGTAAAGTGAACACATGTTGGTTCTTTCTTACAAACAGAGGCAGACATACATGCAAAATGTACATGCCTTCACTGTAACATGAACAGGGTCCATGTGTCCCAGGCTGTAGAAAGAAGAAAATAAAAACCATTGCTTAGTGAGGCAAATCAGGGGTTGAGTCAGCTAAATCCTAGTTTTATTAACTATAGTTAAAATAAGTGCATTTCAGGTCTCAATTGAGCTGCTGTCTCATTTTGAACCTCCAAGTTGTGCCGTTATTGCAGGGAGTTGGTACTCTAACCGCCACTTGATGCTCTACTATGAATTTTACCCTGTTTCTAGCACCACCAACTGCTATCAGTTATCCTGTGTGCACTGGTTATATTATTGTCACAGGCACCTTTTGGGCAGTGCTGTTAGCCTTACTGGGCACAATACATACCGTTTACCCAGCCACATTATGCTACTGGTATAGACTATTTAAAATGTGGTGGGAATTTTATTTGTTTGTTTTTAATTATTTCCAGGCTGAGTACTTCATTGATGTTCCCTACAAGTGCTTGCACAGCGATATTTTCCACCTCTCTGTTTTCAGTTCTAGACACATAAATAGAAGAAACAGATAGATCAAAAGGAAAAAAAGCGACAGACACAAGCAAAGATTTCCTCACATGTATGGCCTGTATATGATAGTTTCAGAAAGCAATAATTATTTTCTTTATATATATATAAAAAAGCTAAAAAGCAACCCTGCAAAACATGTTTTTGCAAACAGCCAAGTGAGAAATTGGTTTATTCTCTGGTTTTAAAGGCAATATTTCCATATTATTCTGTTTATCAGGATACAGGAGGTATAGAAATGAGATACTAGCTTCTTCTGTGGCACTCTGTGCTGCTGACGGATGGACTCATATTGAGGCTTCCTGCTGTATCATTAGTTGGGCTAAAGCTGTAGCTACATGACTGTACTTGATATAAATAGGCAACCTAGCCACAGTGTTTTTCTTCATTGGCCTCCTGTTTTGCAGCCTTACCAACATTCACACAGAAAACAATTGTTTCACACCATGCTTTCCAATGGATATTCTTATGTTCCGCCCTTTCCCTTGTAGAGTGGAAATAACTACCAAGGGGAGGGGGGGGGCGGATTGGGGCACGGGGAGGAGAAAAAGCTGCAGCCCAGGTTTGAAAAGACAGTATTTGACTTATAGCCTGGGAACATGCTCCACTTCTTTCCGAGAAGTTACAGAAAGTAATCAACATGATGCATTTTTTCTATTGAGAAGAGTGATAGAATTATGTAAAAAATAACTTAAATGCAACGTTACATGTCCACATGTTAACAGAACCAATGTCTCGCTAATGATCTGTTAAGCCAGAACTCTCTTCATACAGCATTATTACCTGATAGTGGCTGGGAAGTACTTTTGCTCGTGAGATCTAGTCTATGTAGTTTAAGAAGTTTTTCCTCTAAAGGATATCGTGCTTGAATAGCTGATCCAAACTGTCTGCCTTTCATGAGCATAGTAAAGAGCAAGGGCCAATGCCATAAGGAGCAATATACCACGCAACATTAACATCACCATTCATGCTAGCACATAATATTCATTATGTTTAACCATTTAAGTAAAAAGAGGTGTATTTTTGATGGGGCCATAGAAATCCAAGTAGTCTATGAACCCCCCTCTCCAATTAGAGATGATAGTCTTCAATATTTAAAGTCAAAGCAACATAAAATGGGAAATACATTGTAGTCCATATACAGTATGTTTCTATGATTTTTTGAGGTAGGAATATGATAGGGAATCATTGCCAAGTCTCAGCTGGCATATCTCTTTGACAGAAAATCTTGAGACGTACCCCTTCCCGGATTTTACCCAATGGTTCCAAAAGGTACATTGGCCTTTTTTTGTTCTACTTCCAGTGACCTTACAGACAGATAGAGAATTACAAAGATACCTAAGTGAGAAGTAAAAGCTGCAATTAAAATGTTACAGCTTTTTTAAAAAATGAAAATATTTCAAAGGGCAACATTGAAAAGGGATGCAATGAAAAGTCCACTAAATAGCTTAATATATTTCTGGAGCCCTTTTGTGGTCCCAGTATTATGAATAACATCACTATTCTATGTTAAAGAAAATTCTTCTAATGACTTTTGCTCACGACAAATTGTTATTATGGGGTTGGATTCAAAGGGCTGGTTCTACGAATGGTGGACACTTGTTTTGCCAAAGTAGTCTGTACTTTCCATCAGTTGCTTCTCCGGTTGCAGTCCTGATTGCCACATCCGAGGCCACATCAGAAACACATTTCTATCACAAGGAAGTATTTTGTACAATATCCTTTCTCTCTTTTCTGCCACTTCCTGTCTCTGTATACTTGTATTGTCTGTTTCGGCATCCTATAAACTAGATAGTCAGGGGACACATACTTGCTTTAGTCATTAAAGTTCTCCATAACTATTTTGAAAGCACACAATATATTTTCACATGGTTGTATAATAACCCCTGAACTACAATGAAATTCATATAAACTCTGAATTAACCTCCGTGCAGGACTCAGCCAAAAAAAAAAAATTACAGAAAATGTTTCCATTGATTCAGTGTCATCTACAGACAAGCACACATCTATATACCACTAGTTTCAATAGATTATTCAGGTCCTCCAATACCAAAGAGAGAATATGAAATCTATATAAGAAAAGAGCATCAGAAAATGCTTTGTCAGTATTCCTGCCCTTCTATCGAGGGTCATAAAAGTAGGGCTGCAATATTAAGCATACTTACCAGGAAATCATTCCTATTAAATTCATCCCTGAACCCACTGGGTGGCCTTTGGCAAGCTGTTATCTTTCAGCCTCTGAACTCCATTTGCTGCAATGGGATAATATTACTGGCACCTTACAGGGATTACTAGGATAATGTAAGTGAGGTTCTTTTTTTAAAAAAAAAAATAACGAAAGCCCTATATAAATGCTGAGCATTAATCTCAACTTTCAGTAAACATACAGAGGCTTAGGCTGTAGGGCTAATAGCAAAAAAAGATGCCAAGGAAGTTAGATCCAACCACAGGTTGAGTCCAAAGATGCTCAACCTAGGAAAGTTTTGAACTCTCAAGTCAATATTTGGAATGTTTTTATTTAAGAGCATGCTAGGGATAAACTGACAGCAAAAAAAAAAAAAGGTTTCTATGATGAGATCTGATGTTAGACAGGTGGCATTAGCTACCGGAAAGGGTAAAAATTGCCCTAATGCTTCTCTGCTTAAGGTGAGTATAGGGACACAATTAAATTAAGAAGTCATCTATGTCTGCATCATCACAAATCAATACAAAGGGAATGATCCATGGAGAGGAGGCCTCCTGCATTCTTTTTTGTAAGGCCAGAAGATCTATTGGCACATTCTCTTGTTTTTTCTATCCTTGATGTGGCATCCAAACACAACTACCATGATATATAAGGTATGAAAACCTGCACTAGTGTTTTATTACTATGAGGAAAGCAGGGGCTGACTGATTTTGACAGATAGCAAATGTGCTAGCTGGGGAATCCAATCAATATATTAACTTTAAGAGGTGTTCAGGCATATTTTGATAGTTAGTGACCATGGTACGAGTTCTGTGTTAAGCAAGTAAGGGAAACAAAAGACAAGCTCAAGGCTACAGTCTAGCTTTATAGCCCTGGTAGTTAGGCCTCAAAATTTTAGGACTGGCAGTTTCCAGAAATACTTTCAAGAAAGTAAATGAGATAAATTGGTCCCATGATGCAAGAGTGTTAGTAAGGGGCCAGAACATATTGATTAGAAAAGAAATACAACTGATTTGGAGTATATAATTAATTACCTTAGGGCAGGAATACAAGATTTTCAATACATCTTAAGAATGTCATACTGAAATTCCTGGGTTGTTACTGTGATTTCTGTAATGGTAAACACAAATCTGGGATTTTTAAGCATTACAAAAATTACAACCTCAAAAAATCCAAGTTGTTTTTTGTGTTTAGATGCTTACTTTTCTAGCAGCAGGAGTCTTGTTTTTCCTTGATTCTTCTGATTTCCTGGGCATTTCTCCTTTCTGGTATTAGGAATTAGGAGAGGACCCCCAGCCAATCACCACTGGAGAAATCCCCCCACAGGAAACAATACAGAGAAGTGCGCTGAGAGGCATCTAATTCAGAGATCTATAAAATCAAACTCTTTTGTCCATTCTTCTTGAAATTTAGATTAGTGGGAGGACTATATTTGGTGCAAATTTCATGTCATTATCCTTAAAAACAGCTGCAGCAGACACTAGAACTAATTCCCCCATTAAAAATAATGGACCCAAAATTCCAGAACCTGAAAAAAAGCCAGAAAGTTGAATCCTAAACCAATAAGGTCTTACCTGATAAATCAGGAATAAATGGTTAAGGTGTCCCTCCCAAATCCCAGATCAAAAATTGTAACACATTTTTTTTGTAGGGGCACATCCCTAATATATCTGCCACAATCACATTTATGATTTAAAATGTGGAAGGAGTACATGATTTCAGGGGTTTATTCATCACTTTAGAATCTACTTTTGTGAATGTCAGAATGGCTTAATATTAATTAATTCTTCTCAATCAACTTTAGGTCCCTGATTCTGCCTGTATAAGTGCTTCCCCAGAGTACTCAAAAGAAGAAGAAGAAGAAGAAGAAGAGAAGAAGAGATTGGATTTATACTCCGCCCTCCACTCCCCAAGGGAGTCTCAGAGCGGCTTACAAACTCCTTTTCCCTTCCCCTCCCCACAACAGACACCCTGTGAGGTAGGTGGGGCTAAGAGAGCTCTTTCCCAAGCTGTCCTTGAGGGAACAGCTGGTACAGAGCTATGGCTTGCCCAAGGTCATCCAGCCAGGTGCAAGTGGAGGAGTGGGGAATCAAACCCGGTTCTCCCCGATTAGAGTCCGCGCACTTAACCACTACACCAAAAGATGAAAAACACAACCCCACAACTTCAAAAAGTAAGTAAAATATGGCTTCCTCTGACTTTTAGTATGGCCCTGTTCTTCTCCACTAATTTCTGTTGCATGTAACACAATGCTGCTCTTCTGAGAAGCTCAAATGCTGAGTTTCTGGGGGAGCTTTCCCCCAGCTTGGCCTGAAAATTCTTGTCCAACACATGAAATGGCCTCCTGTAGTGTAAAGGATACTCAGCTATTTGAATGCAGTGCCTAGTCTATGTATCCAGTAGAATGAGGTTGTAGAATTCTGAAGCAAAGGAATGGTCTGTACCACTTCAGACTGTAGTGGGGTAATGTACTTAATACTCTTCCATGTAAAAACTCCCTGTGAATTGTTTAAAAAAGTAATCTTTGCATGTTGTGTTAATTTGCCCCACTTGCCCCTTACAGGAAATTATTAGTTGAGGAACCTTGAAAAGTGTAATTCTTTACTGCAGCATGAGGTGGTACAGCCCATTCTACCACCTCAGTACTCAGGCATCTCATTATCACTTAATTCCTTTTGTAGGCTTGGCCTTACCCACAGGATGGCTTCCACTCAATATGAGTAGCCTAGCTGAACTGCAGCACACTCAGAAAAGCAGCATACTTTGTGTGTGAAGGAAACTGGAAGAAGAGGAAAGGATTATACTGGGACTTTATGAAAGCCACTCCATATTTTACTTAATCTCTAGGCGTGTATAGTGCCAAAGTTTAACCATATAATCTTCCTCCATTTAAAATCTGAAAGCATTAGATATTCTGGCATAACATTTTTTTTAAAAAAAATATGGGGCATACCTGGAAATTGAGAACATAATATGCATTAATAACTACCATTCTGTGAGTAGCCATAAATAAATTGTGATTGACATGATAACCCTGAAAAAATTATTGTTCCAACTATTTAAAAGAATCTTAAACAGTATGGTTCAATTTTGAATTTAGAAGGTAAAATAGTGTGCTATGTTAGATAAGAGTGTTGCACTTTGAGTACTGGACTTGAACCAAGGTGACCTTGTGGAATAACTACCTCTCAGCACAATTACCTCAGAAGGTTATTGTGGGGATAAAATTATAAATCAACATGCATGCCCCTCTGAGATTCATCGAGGAATTTTTCCTACAGATGTATCTTTTTTTTAAAAAGTATTTTCAGATATGGATTTCATGAAGAACCCAAATATTGGTATTCAGGAGTGTATGGGTCCCCTGATAACCATTTTGGGATTTAAGTTTGGGAGTTTTTCAAGAATCTGGAATTATTTAGGTTCCATTATGCCCTATGGAGAACTTTTTCAGGGTGAGGCTGGAATGGCTGTTTTTCAACCAAATAGCAAGATTTCAGAAGACTGCTTGTTGACTAAAGTCCATACCCCAAGTTTCAAGCAAACTGGAACAAAGGGTGCAGTTCTCTGGGTCCATGAGCATCCCATGTTTCCTGTGGGGAATTCAAATAAGACAATAACCATGCCAAAATGCAAACAGAACCAGGACACCCAGCAGAGCCAATGTTAAGCCAGATAATCCCATTAAAGCCATGGGCATGTGTGGCAAGCCCAACAGAACCAACAGCATTTTATCACTGACTCTCCTGTTCCCTCCCATTCCTGTAAAGAAGAAACACAACCCCAATACAGAATATATGAGCTTGATTTTAGGTACTTTTATGGGATCTGCTTGTGCTTGTTTTAAATTGAAATACTTGCCTACTGTCCAAACATCTCTTGTTGCAATGATATTTGTATCTTTATAAGCATGGCAAGAAAAACATTTTTTGTGCCATATTTATTTATTTTCTGCACAGAAATGCTCACCATAATATCTGATCTCATTGCCTGGGAGAGCTGCCCTAAAAACTGTAAAATGCCAGCCCCATATATTTTCAGACATTACTGAACATATCTGGATTTTTTTTGAGAATCAATATCCAGTATTTTCAAGAATCTCAAATATCACTTAAATACCCAGAATACCCCCAGAATACAGATAAGGTGTGTACACAGAGACACGTAATTGGATCAGAAATAACCAAATGCACATCCCTAATTTTCCCATTGACAAATTTTCAATCAAATCAATATATCAAATTCTCAACGCGGATCCTTAAATCCAGAAATTGCAGAGTTGGGAGCCACAAACAGACAAGACAGATCTCTCTATTAGGGGTGTACAAGAAAAAAAAATTGGTATTTTTCAGGTTCGGGTATATGGAACCTGAAAAATATTGGTATTTTCTGATATTCCAGAATCCCAATATTGGTATGGTATTGGAATTTGGAAAATAATTGTGACTGCCAAAAAAATTTCCAGCTCCATTACACCCTTGGTATGAGTATACCCATTATACTCAATGGTCCCCATAGGCTACAATGAAGAATTCATTCAGAGGTATCTGGGGCACTGGGTGGGGCTGTTTTTTGAGGAAGAGGCACCAAATTTGCAACATAGCTGCTGGTGCCTCTCCTTGAAAAACACGCCAGGTTTCCAAAAGATTGGACCAGGGTCCAATTCTATGGGCCCCAGAAGAAGGTTCCTCCATGTTTCCAATGAAGGGGAGGAAAGGGAGTTCACTTGCCATGGAGATGCATGGTTTGGAGAAGGCAGACATTTAAAGGGACAGTCCCTTTAGGTGCTTGCCTTGCCTTAGGAGTTCAGTTGCCGAGTTGTGCTGCCACTGCCACCATGGTGTGGCTTAGAGGAGGCATGCCTTCTTCAAGCTGCACCACTGCCACCACAGCACAACTTGGCAAGTGAACTCAGAAGACATATAAAGAGAACACAGTCTCTTTAAATGCCTTCTGAGTTCACTCACTGAGTTGTACTGCCAGGGCAGTGGTGGCAGCACAGCTTGGGGAAGGAATTTAAAGAGACTGCAGTCTCTCTAAATGCCTTCTGAGTTCACTCACTGAGTTGTGCCACTGCCAAGGCGGTTGGCAGCACTGCTTGAAGAAGGCATTTAAAGAGACCCTCTTTAAAGGCCTTCTCCAAGTTGCACTGCCACCATGATGGTGGAGGCATGACTCAGTAAGTAAATTAATATTGGTTTTTATTCAGACTCAGTTATATCCGTAGCTGAATCAGAGTCTCTAATCTGATTTGTTTTTTTAAAATACCAAAAAAAATACTGGTAAGGTCTTTTTCTGTCCCCCCCCCCCCTTCAGATAAACCGAATGCACACCCGTATTCTCTACAACCTTGAAAAAACTCCTAGGTTTGCAGAAAAATCTGAAATTTAAGAAAAATCGGGGGTTAACTCTTTTAATAATAGACTCAGCGACTGTACCTTTAAGAAATAGATTTCTTCTGCAGTGGCCATTGTGAGGATTGCTAGGCAACCATAACAGTGCTGCCAGCTTCAAACCTTGGTTTCTGTCAATAAAAGCTAAGCGGAAGGGCAGCAACCACCAGACATTTGCATAACTCACCTAGGACTGGCTGCTTGCCACTGTTCAATATCAGCCACTTCACAAAAGCCAGTATGATGTAGTGGTTGGAGTTTCAGACTAGGATCTGGAAGGCCCAGGTTCAAATCACCACTCTGCCATGGAAACTCACTGGATGATGTTGGATCAGTTACACATTCTCAGCATAGCCTACCTCACAGGTTGTTGTGAGGATAAAAAGAGAAGAGAATGATGTAATCTGGTTTGGATCCCCATTGTGGAGAAAGGTGGGGTATAAATGAAGTAAATAAATAAATATAGTCGAGGAGGGGGGAAGATAAAAAGTAGATTGGTAGGTGGGTGAGAAGGAAGCAGGGAATTGTTGCCAGGAGGAGCAAAAGATGAACTAGTGTGTGGAGAGGGATACAGAAGAAAGTGAGGTGCTACCTGCTGATCTTTGCAGGTTTTCCACCTTGCAACAATACCCAGCCCAACAGCTGACACCATGCAACTGGTCCCAGCCCAGCAGCCAGCACCATGCAACTGGTCCATAGTTGTCCCAGGTAAAGGCTGCCAGGAGGAGGGAAGGAAGGGAAGTTGAAAAGTGGGGGGAGTAGATAAAGGAAGGTTGGCTAGTGGATGAGAAGGAAGCAGGTAAACAGGATATGCTGTGTGGGGTTTCAGAGAAGGGGGAATGATATGCCCCTCCAAAAGTCCTTGTGGGTCTCCCACTTGCCCTATCTTAGTGCTTTAGTATTTTCATTGCAAAGAAACTAATTAAATGTTTAAGCTGGGATGTATTTTGATTTAGACTTGATTTTTATTTCATACACTAGTCCAAAGATTTTGTAGCAATTAAGTAGTATGATCTTATGTCATCAATTAATAGTTATTCTGATTTCCCTACTATTAACTGCCATGTTTTGATTGTAAACTGTGCAAATTTGCATTGCTGTTGATGTTGTGATCTTTTTCTACCTTTTTTATGATCCAGAACAAATACAGGCAGGTTAGAAAATAAATAGGTATTTTGTAAGGACAAATTACTCAAAAAAGGGCAGGTGGTACCCAATCTTGCAAGCATGATTGGTGCCTGATCTGTTCATTTGGCATCATATTTATGCACTCTAAATATATTTGTGCTGCTGAACAAAGCTGAGTTCCCCAGAGGCTGCAAATCTGTGGGCAAACAAAACCAGAGGGCCTAGTGTTGAACAACATAAAAAGGTCAAGTTAAAACTCATTAGCAGATCTCATTGGCCAAATCAAGTAAGGCTTTTGGTTCACTTTGTTGTTCTGCATTATTTTTGTTTATGTTTGTTTGTGTGTCTTTTGAATATTGAGCTATCAGAACAAAATGTTGTATGATATTTCAAGTTCAAATACCAGTTCAGCTGGCACCCATTTTAAAATGGGGAGAAATATGAATAATGTAAGCAGGAAATACTCAGGGCTTTTTCTGTAGAAAAAGCCCAGCAGGAACTCATTAGCATAATAGGCCATACCCAACAGCAGAAACTCATTAGCATATTAGGCCACACCCCCATGTTACCAGAAGTGTGGTCATCCAGCCACACCCACCCTTTGCTTCTTATTCTGTTTATCTTGTTTGTTGTCAAAACCCAGGGCTTTTCTTGTAGCAGAAACTTCTTTGCATGTTAGGCCACACACCCCTAATGTAGCCAATCCCAATGACTTTCTGCTGTTGGGTGTGGCCTATTATGCTAATGAGTTCCTGCTGGGTGTGGCCAACTCAGGAGCCAGCCGGAACTCCGTTCCTGTGCGTTCCTGCCCAAAAATAGCCCTGGAAATACTACATATGACTTCATATCATATAAAGCATCATATGAAGTCCATGTTAAATGGGGAAATGGTTTTTGTCTAGAAGTAAATTTGAACAAGGGCAGTGGGGGGATGGGGGGATCAATTCACTGCTGCAGAACCAGAAGTGACTTCATTAGGGATGGACATGAACTCGGAAAATGTGGTTTTCACAAATTTTTCAGTGCTAAATAAACCAATTCAGTTCATGAGATGTGTGATGTCATAAAACAGGCCCGCTCCAGCATGCTGGAGATACTGAACTTGCAGGGGATCTCTGACTGATGCTCCTCTACCTGCCTTCCGAATTTGGTGACAATTGTATTTATGGGGTCTGAGTTACGGCTCCCGAAAGAAGGTGCCCCCAGGCAAGTGCTTTCTGGGGAAATGACAGGCACAGATTCAGGAGGTTCAGGAGTGTATAGAAGGGATACTGTGCAAGCTAGAGGCACCAAAATCACAGCAGATCTCCAGTTGACTCTCCTACACCTGCCATACAAGTTTGGAAATGATTGGATTTCAGGGGTCTGAGTTATATCCCCCAGAAGGTGCCCCCATCCTCCATTATTTCCAGTGGTGAAAAAAACAGCAAAAAAGCAAGAACCAAAGTCCCAGAAAATCTCTGTATTAGAAATTGTAGGTGGTGAGGGACCCCTTTTGCAAGCCCAGTAGAACCAGTGCCATTGTGGCAGTGCAAACCCAACAGGGCTAAGGTCAAGCCATGAAAGTGTTTTGGGGGAAAATGTCAGGCACAGTGTCAAGCTCCGCCTTCTTCCCTCCGGGGTCCCCTCAAGTGGCCATGACGTCCACTGGTGGTGGGTGGCTCTGAGCGGTGTTGGGGCGAAAAAGGGTTGAGGAAGGGCCTCAGATTGGCAGGGGTGGGGTTTACAGCACCCTCTTCACTCCTCTGCCTCCGTCGGTGTTCTGCTCCTGGCGTTTCTCTCTCTCCTGTTGCCATAAACACCTCCCGGCTCATCCTCCCCGGCCCTTCCTTCCTGGCCTCCTTTTATTCCCCTCCCCACTCCCCCAGAGCAACCCGGGTGTCTCAGCCAACTCCTCCCTCCTGAGCCTTGCCCCCCTTTAGAAGCAGAGACGCCGTCCCGGCGTTTGGGCTGGGCTCTGCCCCACTTCCGGGTCTTCTGGGCTTCGCGCCGGAGTCCCATGGAGGAGGCTCCGCTGCCTCTGCCAACTTTCCTTGGTCACTGGCCTCCCTTGTGCTGACGAGGGCCAAGGGCCTGTGGGGCTCGGCTGCGGCGCTCCCGGGTGCCTTGCTTGCCCTGTTTTCGGTGTCAGCACTGCCACCACATGGTGCCCATAGGCATTCCCAGGCCCGATACGGGCCGGGAGGCGCGGCGGCGGAATTGGTCGCCCGTTGCGGCCATGGGTCTTCCTGGGGCAGTTCTCATGGGGCTCCAGCTTCCCAGGTGTCTCAGACTGGGCTGGGTGAGTGTGGGGCTGCTTCGGCGGGGGGGGGGGGAAGAAGGCCCGATCGTTCCTGACCGGGACACACAGGTTCAAAAGTATATAGAATGGACTCCCTGCAAGCTACACACACCAAATGCACAGGGAACCTCACCTTGCCACCCTCTCCTCTACAGTTTCTCCAAGTTGGGACTCCCAGTTATGGACCTCCAAAAGAGGTCTCTCCAGTGCTTTCTCTGGAAAAGACAGCTGCCATTACAGGAGTCTATGGAATGGCTCAGGAACAAGCCAGCAACACCAAACTCACAGGGAAACTTCACCTGGGCAGACACGCCCCCCCCCCCAAGCCAGACACTGGAAACAGGGCACGCATCCCCCCTATGTTCACAGCCCACCCAAGTCTCCAAAGGCAGATTTGGAATGAGAAAGGCAGACATTACAAGACTTCTAACAGAGGCTCCCCGAAGTAACCCCATGACAGCTTGGTGGGCACCCCAGCCACGCCATACAAGCAAGGGAAGTGTGCCCAGAACCCTCACAGTCCGCCTGCATCCGGGATGAAACATGCAGGTCCAGAGCACACACAGAAACTGGGGTGTATTCTTCTATTCTGCAGAAAAATGGAAACACGTGTTGAACTAGCTGGACCACCCCCAAGTTCTCCAAAGGCAGATTTAGAATGAAAGAAAGGCAGACATGACAAGAGTTTCAACAGGGGCTCCCCAAAGTAACCCCACAACCACTTAGCAGGCACCCCAGCCACACCAGACAAGCAATGGAAGCATGCCCGCAAGTCTCACAGACTTCCCTGTGGCTGAAACACCACAGTGTACTCTTCTACTCTACATAGGAAACACCTGTTGAGCTGGCTGGGCCAGGCAGATTTGGAACAACAGAAAGGCAGAAATGACAAGGCTTCCAACAGGGGCTCCTCAAAATAACCCCATGACAGTTTGGTATATACCCCATCCCCATCAGACAAGCCAGGGAAGTGTGCCCACAATTCTCACAGTCCCCTGCCCAGGGGCTGAAACACACAGGCCCAGAGTACACCCATCAACTGCAGTGAATTCTTCTACTGTGCAGAGGAATGGAAACATGTCAAGCTGACCAGTCCAGTCAAGCACTGGAACCCAGCGAGGCATGCCCACAACTCTTCCAGGGCCCTCTGGTCACAGCTCACCCCTATTTGAAATCTCTGGCTATTCACCATTAGTGGAACACATGGTACAGATAAGAGATCACCTGTTGTACAACTGCAATAGAAAGGGGGTTGTCAAAGAGGGACTTGTTTGTACGGGTAGATGTTTGTTGAGATAGAAGTTTTCTGAGGTAACGTTGTTTCATAAGGTAGGTGTTGGGTGAAGGAGCCCACCCTCACCTGGCAGAGATAGCCATCCTCCCACCCAAGTGTCAAGGGCACAACCTGCAGGCCACAGGCCAGATCACCCATAGAAGAGGAGGAATGGAAGGACAGGAGGCCTGGATTTTACCCTGTGAGGTCTAGAGAAGAGTAGCCCAGCAGGGGGAGGTTGACCTTCAGGAAGGCCAACTCATCCATTCTGGCTGGGTCCAGGCAGGACTATGGGGGCTAAAATACCTCCCAGATGGGAGAACACCCACTCGCTCTGGACACTGGTGGGAGGGCAGGAGACTCATGGCCATGCAAGAGAGGTCAGGCCAGATGGCAGCCTTGTGTGACCAATACTCCAGGGGATCAGTGCTGGCAGTCTCAGGGGACTCAGCAAGGTGCTCCCTCACCATCACCTCTGACAAATTCTTTGCCATCGCACAGCTGGCAGCCCTGCCTCTGCTAACCTGCTTTGAGCGGCACCTTTCCCCCCACCCAGCCTCTTCCACCTGCAGATGCCTCTGGTCACATCTGCTGGCCTGTATTCTCTGCACTTCTGTGCAGAGCTCACACTTCCATTGGACAAGCTCTGCATTCTGGAGACCAATTAGGCTTTCATCTGGGGGGTCACAGATATATGTCAGCTTGTACTCCCCTTCCTTGTAGAGAGAATGCAACCTGGTGGTGATGTCCACCTGCAATTTCTGTGCCTAGGTCCTGACCTGTAATAGAACAGCCATCCCCTCTTGGCCCAGCCCCAATGCAGAGTCCAGCGCCCAATCCAGCCCTTAAATCAGGGAGATGAGTTGCCCTTGGCTGGCTGTATGGGTGTAAAGCATGCCAGTGGTGTCCTGGAAGGGTTTGCAAACATGCACTGTTTGGTAGAGAGTCAGGCAGTCATTGGTGCTCATGTTGACCTCCTCTTCCCCATGCATGATGATCATGGAGGAGATGACATCCTGCACCATACTATTCTGCTCCACCAAACATGCAATCATAGTGTAGATGGAGTTCCAGTGGGTGGGTAAGTCAAGGATGAGCCAGTGTTCAGGCTCCTTCCTTTCCCCCTGCCTCTCATGCAGTAATCAGGCAGATGATGCTATGTGAGAAATGGGCAGCCAGACATTGGCAGATCGGCAGTGAGGACCAGATCTTGAGAGTGGCAGCATCCCAGTTGGCCTTAAAAGTGTTCTCCAACCAGGTGAAGTGCATGTGCCAGGATGCCCTTGAGGTGCATAGCCTTCCCTGCTGCCAGCATGTTGGCTCTGGCATCCATGATCATGTAGCTATGGCCAATGTTGCCACTCCCTTAGGCTACTCCCTATAATGGCAGCAATGTTTTGTGCTGTGTGGTCTGTGTCCATCACCTGCACAAGGGGCAGAACCACTTAGTACCTGTGGCAGGAATGTTTCCTCCTAGGGCCGGGGTCCTCTGATTGCCACCAGTGGGCAGTGAGGTTGAAGCCATGCTGCTGGCTGCTCCAGAGGTCTTCTGTGAAGTGCACAGTTCTGCCTTGCACACTGGAGAGTTCAGCCTTGACCATCACCACAGCGGAGCGGTGCATGGTTGGTGAGACTCATCAGCTCATGGTTCTCTGTGAGGGAATGGAGTATCAGGGAGCCAGGTGTTGCAGCAGCTGGCAAAAGACTATGTCCTCCATGAGAAAGAAGGGTTGGTCATCTTCAGGAATCATCTCACCAACAAGGTGAATGACTGTTTCCCGGGCCCTCCATGTAGACTTTCTGGATGGCACTGTTGGCATTCCCGGGGGACTGACCTTTTGAAGGGTCTGCCTTGATGTCCCAACCACAGCACCCTGAGCATGAAGAACCTTTCTTGGAGGGGCCTCCTGCTCCCCCTCTGCTTTTCCCTGCTGAGAGGAAGTGGGCCACTTCTTCCACCCACTGGCATTCACTCATTCCCCCAACAGCAACATAGGGGGTAAACTCTTTGCAGGTGCCTGCAGAGGATGGAGGAAGACAAGTGTTGGGGGTTTGCACCCCTCTGGACGTGGGCATGACACACTTGGCACTCTGCTACATAGGTGTCACTGGGGAGGGTATGGAAATGTTTCCAAAGTGTGGGCTGGAAATGGGGTGCCCAGGATTGGAGAAGGTGGGAGGAGGGACAGGTGCTTTCTGGCACTAGGCTGGGAGGGGCCACAGAGAGGTGTACTTGAGGCAGGAGCAGCAACAGGCAATTGTGTTGAAGGGGAGGATGCTTCCTCCCCAAATCACTGCTATCAGAGTCCTTCTCTCCAAAGACTGCTAACAACTGCTGGTCTCTGGGAACTGCTAACAACTCTTTTGCCTCTGTGGAGAACCTCATTAACAGATCAGGAGAAATAGGCTTTGAGACCCCTGGTGATGCCCTGCTAGGGGTGGCCTCCAGTAGGCTGGCAAGATGGGTTTGGTGCCCAGGGACAGGGGGGCTGTGGTACACAAGGGTGGAGGATGTTTTCCCCACACATACAGTGAACATCCTTTGCACCCACTTTCACCCTCATGGCACAGAGGAATTTGCAATCAGGAGAGATGGGAGGATATAAAATGTGGTCCTCAGCCAAGGCACCCAGTAGCTAAGCCCCTCTGCATGGCATGAGCAGAGAGATGGGGTGGCTCAGAGCCTTGAGTCCACTGAATACCGAAAACCCCAGCAGGTGAGAGGAGTTCATCACATCAAAATCTGGGTCCTTAGCTGAGGCACCAGTAGCTACTCTCCTCTGCTCACCATGGGCACAGAGACAGGATGATTCAGATCCCTGAGTCCACCGAACACCCAAAACCCCAGTGGGGAAAGGAGTTCACCATCAAAATCTGGGCCCTCAGTTGAGACACCAGTAGTTACTCCCCTCTGCTCACTGTGAGTAGAGAGACAGGGTGGTTCAGAGCCCTGAGCCCACCGAACACCCAAAACCCAAATCCCCAGCAGGGGAGAGGAGTGCAGGATCAGGATTACTCTCTGTGTAACTGCCAACAGCCAACAGGAGAGGGTGTGGAGCTGAGCTGAGTGTATATATAGCAGAATGGGAACTCTGTTATTGGCAGTCAGCAGTGTCTGTTAAGCTTTGGTGGGCTCCTATTGGTGTTTCCAAGGCTGGAGAATTCAACCACCACCACCATCCCATTGCTTTGGAGTTTTGTAGACAGTTTAATTGAGCAGAGACAGTCTGTCTGGAAATGTATCCAGACACAAACTGCCACAAACATCACCAAAGTTTATGGAATGTCTGTGTCAGTCATCCTTCCACGGACATTGTTTCATGAACCACAAACCAACTGAATGCCTCTCTGGGGATGGCTGTATAGCCCGGAAAATCTACAACAACTAACAACCAAAATTGATGATGAACTTTACTTCCTGAGCCACTTCTTGCCCATCCCTAGACATCATCTCATTAGTGTGATGTTGCTTCTAGTTTTCACTGAATCATTTGTCTCTGCCCCTTGAATTCTCCTGCCAGGGGGTCATCTAGGATTGGCTACCCTAACAAGAGCTCATCAGCAGGGCTTAGCCCCAAACCCTCTGAAAAGCATGTCCCAGCATGTTCACCATGCTGTCATTTTCAGAATGCATTTTCCTTGTCATGGAGAAATTTACCACAACCAGTGGGAGTTACTGAGCCCCATCCTGTCCAACCAGCTCAAGGGTCAGGAGGCCACCAGTGATAGGAAGACTGCCCACTCTATGCAACCTCCATAGATATTTTTTTATTGGAGACACTTTATATACTGTCATGTGTGTGCTTATGCACACACACACAAACACAAACAAGGAAAGAGAGGATAATCTGCTCTAGTTTTAGTGTTATTTCCCCTCCGCCCAGGGTACCCCTGTTGATGCTGACACTGTGTCCTAGCATCCTAGATTATCACATGTGGTCTTGCAAACTGGTTCTGAACTGCTAATGTCAATAGACAGAAATTTATGGAAAGTTTAAAACAGTGAGATCCTTTTCCCTCAGTCCTTTTCAGTCAATATGGGAAGAACAGGACTGGATGAAACAGTGAGATCCTTTTCCCTCAGTCCTTTTCAGTCAATATGGGAAGAACAGGACTGGATGAAAAACGTGTTCTTACATGACAGATCCTTCTTTGTCTACATGAGTTGGTCTGATAGTACAGAAATTTTTAATGCCAGCACTGTGCTTTCCATAAGACTAAGCTATTGAATGCAGTAAGCCACAGTCAAATTTAGGACTGAATAGAGCCTTCATTATGCAGAATCATCATATGTATTATATTGAAGTACCAGCCATCACTCCCCCCCCAACCATTAAAAAGGATACACACAGAAGAATAGCAATACAGTGTATTAAATCACTAAAAAAAACCCTAATTGAGTTACATTTTTCAAATTTGAAATGTATATCTTCTAAGTAAGTATGTGTGGTATCTGCTTCTTGCTGTAATAATTTAAACATTGGTTTGCAGCTAAATAGAGACCTTATAAAACCTAGAAGTATGATCCAAAATCTTTAGCTATGCAGCCTGCATGTCTTTTACAAAGTGAAGACAGAGGGGACAGATGCCTGCTTGGCAAGGATGCTCAGCAATGTCATTTACATAAAGAGTAAACAATGCAATCCTTTTAAAAATACTTCTAAATACGGATGGGCACAAACAACATTTTTGCTGTTTGGGCAGTTTGTGGCTGAAGCACAAACTGAGCCACAAACCGATAGGCCAGTTCACAAACCGAACTGGTTCATATTGGTTTGTGATCCATTTAAAGTTTAAACACCTGCTTTCTGCTCCCACAAAAAGTGGAGGGGTGCAGAAAGCAGGGGTTTAAATGGCTCCAAGCCATTTAAACCAAACTGCTGAGCAGCAGGGAGCTCCATTTAAACCACAGAGCCATTTAAACCACTGCTATCTGCTGCCTGTGAAAAGCCATGGGAAGCAGAAAGCAGGGGGTTAAATGACTCTGAGTCATTTCATCCCCAGCTTTCTGCTTGTTGTGGCTTTTGGTGGTTTCACCTCCAGTTAATGATTTGGAGCCATTTAAACCAAACAGCTGTTTTTCGTGAATAACAGAAAACAGGGGTTTCAGTGGCTCAGAGTCATTTAAACCCATTTTCTTCTCTTCATGAACTGCCGTGAATCTCCATGAATTGCATCAAAATCTGTGGAAGTCCGCAGCAGCTCTTCAGTTTGTGAACATCACTTAGTGAACCAAGAACCAGCCAAAATTTGTAAAGAACTTTAGTTCATCAGCTGGTTTTTGTCTATCCCTACTTCTAAATCCATTGACTTCAGTGCACTTGAAGGGTGTAACACTGCACAATACAGTCGCTATCTGATGTGCACATACTAGGAAGTAAGTCTCACTGGACATAGTGTGGCTACTGCTGAGTTAACACATATAGAATTAGGTTATAAGCAGGCCATAGCCAGTGAAGGGGCTTTAGGGGATCAGCTCCTATCAAACAGGGGGAGTTCCAGCACCAGCCAACCAGCCCCGGCGAACCCCAGTGCCAGCCAGCGAGTCAGTTCTCTGAGACCTCTCCAAGATGAGGCAATGAAGGAAGGACACCTGGCGGGGCAGGAGAGGGGCTGGCACTGGCTCACCTGCTCCCCGAGGGGGAGGGAAAAGGGGGGAAATGGCTGACAGGAGGGAAAACATCCAGTGTTGCCACCCAAACTGTTGCTCCTTTCCTTGCTCCAGTCCTGCCACTTAATGTGCTTGTGCCAAGCCAGAGTAGTCCTCCATTGGCTCTTTCCCATCTCAAGGCTCCTCCCTCTCCCCTCCTCCACCACCACCCTCCCAACCACCCAGGCTGAGCCTGCACACACACACCCATGCTGGGCAAGGCAATGGCACATGTGCAGCCATTTGGGTGCCCCCTTTGAGGGACTGAGCTGCTGCAGAAACAGTGGATGTGTCTTGGGTGGGGAGGCCGAGGTGAGTTTGGGCATGCACACTTGCCAGAAGGAGGACAGTGGGGAGGGGCCCTCCTGAGGGGGGGAGAAAAGAGGATGGAGATGACTGCTGCTCTGGGGGAAGCTCAGAAGAAAGGTTGGGGATTGGAAGGGGGGGAAGAATAAGGCTCTGTGTATAGTCTGATTTTAAAAAGAACATCTAGGCCTTTGTGACATCACCACATCGGGGGCACGACGCCCCACCCCCAAAGTCCCAAAGCCCCCACTGGAAAACTTCCTGGCTACAGGCTTGGCTATAAGCATCCAGAACTTTTAAGAAACAAGACCAGTAATTACTAGGCAAACTAACATTCTCTAGAAGCCAAAAAATCTTATGGTTTATTCAGGGCTCTTTTTCTAGCAGAAACTCCTTTGCATATTAGGCGACACACCCCTAATGTAGCCAATCCTCCAAGAGCGTATAGAGCTCTTCTTAGAGGGGCTACTGTAAGCTCTTGAATGATTGGCTACATTAGGGGTGTGTCGCCTAATATGCAAAGGAGTTCCTGCTAGAAAAAGAGCCCTGGGTTTATTCAAAGAAACTCATATGTGGAGAACTGCAAATCTCAGGTCGATAGATCATATCATCAGACTTCAAGATGCCCCAGGACTGATCCATAGATACTTGTGGTTATATGTTGGATAAAATCTACAGCAGAATAAGACATATATTGCTGTGTATAGCTTGATGTAAGTAGGATATTACTATGTAATTTTTGCACCGCTTAATGTGTCAGGTTAATACTTATGCTTTGCTTCAATTCTATTTTTTTTCAATTTCTGGTTGGTTCCAGATTTCCATAATCCTAATCATATTTCATTGTTCATTGAATGTTCCATCCTGTTGATTTTATTGACTCACTCTGTGTTATCCACTTTAAGTCTCTGTGAGAAAGGCGGACTAAAAATAATGTATATGAATATGAAAGAGCTATGGGGATATAATTCCTGGATCTGTGGTCACCCTGGAAGCCCATGGAACTGAGCAAATCATGAGGTTTCTTTTCATAAGATGTTTGAAGTTGTGCTAGGTACTGTGAGAGGTGCTCCCCATAATAACTCTAGGCAGCCCTGGATTGTACTGCCTATAATAACTTGCTAATACCTGGGCCCAGTAGAAAATCCACAGTAATAAATGAAATGCATGATACTGTATTATTGTAAAGCTTATCCTAAGAAGTAAAATCGTTTCCATTATAGTTCTTGTTTACATAGAAAAACAGCCTTTAGCTCAATCTGGTTGACAGATGGTCATGACTGAGTTTTAAAATGAGTATATTTTCACTATTAAATCCAGATTTCATTTTAAACCATATAATTTAAAAGGGATAATTGCTATAATTGAAATTTTAAAAATTATGATTAAATTTTTAAAATATAATTTTTACATTTCGGGGGAAATGATTTTATGAGGAAAAACAATGGTGCCAGTATATCTTTCATATATGCATAGAAACAAGGAATTGAGAAGATTCAGACCTAATTCTCACATCTGTTTGTTAACTCTTGTACTTGTATGCTAATTTACTGCCATTCACAGATCTTTCTTACATCCTATCTCAGCTATAATCACCCAGTACTTATGCATCTTTACTCTAAATGGCCCATCCTGACAACAACCTCCACTCCCTGTAAGGAATCGTTGAGGGGGTTCTTTTCCATTGTATCTGAAGAAGTGTGCTTACACACAAAAACTTATACCATGAATAAAACCAGGGGTCCGTTGGAGCGGGAGCACACAGGAGCGCAGCTCCGGGAGTGAGGAGCCCAGGGGGTGGGCACATGACCAAACCCCGCCCCCTCCTCGGCTTGCCCGAGCAGTGCAGAGGCGCAGCGCCCCGGGGAAAGCCCTGCTAGGTTCTTTATTGTTTTTAATGTTTTGTTTTAATATTGATAATTTTATCATTGTTTCTTTTATGACTGTGTGCTGCTTTTCCAGAGACTTGCTCAAGGTGGCATATAAATTTTCTAAGTATACCATTTTTTATCTGGGCACATGGCACATTAGTACTGGAGAAATTTCACCAACCCTTCAGCAGCTTCCACCCCATCAGTTTGGTGTAGTGGTCAGCAGTTGGACTGTAATCTGGGAGAACCGGGTTTGATTCCCCACGCCTCCACATGGAGCTGCTGGTGTGACCTTGGGCCAGTCACAAGTTCTCTCAGAGCTGTTCTCTCATGAGCAGTTCTCAAAAACCTCTCTCAGCCCCACCTACCTCACAGGTGTCTTGTTATGGGGAGGGGAAGGGAAAGGGATGGGTGGTGCACATGTCCTGGTATCTCAAGTCTACTTGAAACCTGGTGGTTTCAAGGGAGCAGGAAGAGAATGAGGGTGTGTTCTTTACACTTATTTTTATTGCACAAGGTATTGGATGGGGAAGGGAATGGAGGAAGAGCAGGTCAGTTTCACTCACCTGTGGAGTGGAGAATGAGGCGTGGGTGTTGCCTTCTGACACACTTCTGGTATGTTAGGGGGTATGGCATATGCAAATGAGTTATGCAAATGAGTTATGCTAATGAGCTCCTGCACCTCTTTTTCTACGAAATGACCCCTGAATAAAACTTTGTTGGTGTTAAAGGTGTCACTGGACTCAAACTCTGTTCTGCTGCTTCAGACCAACACAGCTACCCCACTTGATACATTTTCCAGTTATTTTTTAAAAAATCCTACCTTGTATTTGAATTCCAGGAAGCAGATGTTAGAAGTTTCCTTTGTGATTTTTCTCAGGATTTTCAGGAAGCTTAGATTCATGCCCCCCCCCAAGTTGTAACAAGCTCATTATCACAAAAATATATCGTACAAACAAAAATTATCCATTGCCATTTTTCCTTTGTAGTTTCTTTCTGAGTGAATTTTGGAGAAAACAAGTAATATGCATGGATTATGGTCACTTACCTTCTTGTTTCCCTTCAGTGCTGATCCTCACAACTTTTGTTTTATCAGAATATGGTTCTTTTTAACTGAACAATGCTATTTGGGACTATGCTTGTTGGTAGTTATATTCTTAGACTCACAAAGTCACAATATCTTTTATTTCAACAGATGCTTTAGTTATCAGTGGGGCACTGAAGCTTGAAACATAAATGTCTTCACACAGCTGGAACAGTCAGAACCTGAAACAACATTGGGCTCCTATAGCTCACAACTTATACTGCTAGGGATGTGCATTTGGATACAATTGAACTGAAAATGTACCCGCAAAATACCTTATCAGAATTTTTGGGTATATTTCAGCATCCCAAAGATACCTGGGATTTTTTTAGAACACCAGTAAAAAGTCCCAGATATATTTGGGGGTTTCTGGGAAGACTGTTTTCCCCCCTTCTTTTTTCCCTTGTGTCTCAGGTTTCTATGGTCTTCCCCACCACCCTTGTCAATTTCAAACTAGTCTTGTCAGTGTTAAGAGGTTTTTGGGTTTTTTTGGTTTTTCTTTGCTAGTCTTCCTTTGTTTTCCATTCCCATTTTCTTGCACAGAACTTGCAAAATCTTCCCTCCCCTTTGTTTGGATTTGTTGTGACTCTGTATTTTGAGATCAGTCTTTTTAAGCTTGCAATGCCACAGTGGCACTGGGTTCTGCAGAGCCTTCTGTCCACTGAACTGGTTGTGCTGGGCTTGAAAAATGCCCCCCTTTAGTTTGTACTCTGGGAATTCTCTGGTTTGACATTAGTCCTATTTTGCTTGCATTGCACAGTGGCACTGGGTTCTGCTGGGCATTTTGCATGTTGTAACTGGTTGCACTGGGCTTGCAAAATTCCCCTGTGCTTGGATTTCTTGTGACACTGTGCTTTGAGATCAGTCCTTTTAAGCTTGCAGTGCCACAGTGGCACTGGGTTCTGCTGGGCATTCTGTCCACTGAACTGGTTGTGCTTGGCTTGAAACCCCTCTTCCTGCTTGAATTGTAATTCTGTGCTTGACATCAGTCCCCTTGCTTGGATTCACTGTGGAGCTGGCATTGCCACAATGGCAGTGGGTTTTGCTCAGAACTCCATGATTTTAGAAGAAGAAGAGAAGAGATTGGATTTATACCCCACTCTTCACTTGGAGTCTCAGAGTGGCTTACTTTCCCTTCCCCTCCCCACAACAGACACCCTGTGAGGTAGGTGGGGCTGAGAGAGCTCTGACAGAAATTGCTCTTTTTCAAGAACAGCTGTGCCAGAGATATGGCTTGCCCAAGGTCATCCAGCAGGTGCAAGTGGAAGAGTGGGGAATCAAACCCGGTTCTCCCAGATTAGAGTCCACACACTTAACCACTACACCAAACTGGCAGAATTTTACTGGTACTGCTGGGCACTCTGTGCATTGTACTGGTTCTTCTGGGCTTGCAAAAATGCCCCCACCTTCAGTTTCTACTGCAGAGATTATCTGGTTTGATCTTAGTCTTGTTGGGTTTGCACTGCGATTGTGGTACTTGTTCTGCTGGACAGATTGCACTGGTTCTGCTGGGCTTGAAAAACACCCCCTCACCACCTTCAGTTTCTACTGCAGAGATTCTCTGAGATTCGGGTTCTGTTCTTCTAGGCTTCTATTGCCCTCACTTTTTTTGCTCTTTTTTTCCTCCATTGGAAGCGATGGGGGCCCATAAAATTGGACCCCCTGGTGCAATCTTTTTTAAACTTGGGGTTCTTCTGAGGAGAGGCACCAGCAGCTATGCTGCAAATTTGGTGCCTCTGCCTCAAAAACCGTGCCCCCCCCCCCCCCCCAGTTCCAACAGTTCTACAGGACTTACTTTTTAGAAGCTTTAATTGGTTGTTCCTAACATGTTTTATCATACTACAACCTTGTATCAATATCAGTTAATTTTCTTAAATTTCAGAATGCTTGTTCCTGATCAGTTGTATTTATTCTACTTCATTACTTTGTTTATTTCTACTCCAAGAGAGACTGGAACTTTTAACCTCTCTCATCATCCAGTAATTGTAATGACCAATTCTATTACAGTCCTTGACACTGAGAATTACACTTGAAAGATCTGTGATGGGATTCACACCCTACCTTTCTCTGACTCAACTTCTCCTCTCTGCTTCTGCAATTTTCCAACAAGAATTCCCCAAACGGTTTTTTTCTTCATGTATCTGAAGTGAGGTCTGACTCACAAAAGTTCATGTACAAATATATATATATATATATATATATATATATATATATATATATATATATATATATATATAGTCTTTAAGGTGCTATTTGACTTCTGTTTAGTTCAGTCTTCAAGGTACCACTGAACTTCTGTTTGATTTTACTTTCATTATTGTCTGTATTCCCTCAGATGTAATGGTTATGTGAAGATGGTTATGTTTTGTGAGGGTAAGAAAGGGACTGCATCATATGAAATCATAGTAATTGTTCTTTACTCCAGGGGTGACCCAAGCTAATTGAGTACTTAGGAAACATAGCAGTTTTGCCTCTGTTCCAACTCTACTCCCTCATACTTTCTTTACTCAATCCTAGACATAGTCAGGCAAGCCTGGACACATCTCTGATCTCTTCTCCTTGTTATAAGCATTCCACCAGGAAAACCAACTGCACTGGAATGGGAATGTGTGTTGCTAATCTTATTTAAGTTGGCTTTTCTTCCAACAGGATTCCATGGATGTCCCATCCAAGCAGGAGCTTCCAAATTTGCTTTCCAAGTTGCTCTCAGCAAAAGTCAGTGTCTATGAGATGTGCACCTCTATCCAGCAATTTGATAAGGCTTTGCAAAAGTCCCTTTGCTTTCCTTCAAAATTCCTCTGATGTTTTCTCCTGAGCAGGAACATCTAAGCATCAGAGGCATCTATAATAACTGGCTGTTGGCTTTCCTATCATAGCTGTGTTGTTGTTGTTCAGTTGCACAGTCGAGTCTGACTCTTCATGACTTCATGGACCACATCATGCCAGGCCCTCCTGTCCTCCACCACCCTCCAGAGCCCACTCAACTCTGTGCTCATCACATCGATAACACTGTCCAACCATCTCATCCTTTGCTGTCCCCTTCTTCTTTTCCCTTCAGTCTTTCCCAGCATCAGGGTCTTCTCCAGAGAGTGCTCCCTTCTAATTTGGTGGCCAAAGTATTTGAGCTTCAGCTTCAGGATCTGTCCTTCCAGGGAACAGTCAGGTTTGATTTCCTTTAGGATTGATTGATTTGATCTCCTTGCAGTCCAAGGGACTCTCAAGAGTCTTCTCCAGCACTATAATTCAAACATACCTATTCTTTGGCGTTTCATTATGGTCCAGCTCTCATAGCCATACATTACTACTGGGAATACCATCACTTTGACCATACAGACTTTTGGCTGTTATCTGCAATAAATATTCTCTTTGTCTAATGTAGGCCACCCTTCTTGCATAATGAATGCATTGTCAGACATGTACTAATAAAACCCTGAACTGGATATGCACTGTTCTTTAATACCGTTAATATAACTGACCCAAACTGAAAAACTGATGACAGTCAGCAATATTGAGAAACATCCAGGTCTGGCCATTATTCTGGACACCCAGGTCTGGCCATTTACCTCCCTGGCTTAGAATGCAGGAAGGTAATGAGAAGGGAAAACAGTGAGGAGAAAGTGACTTAGTAGATATGTAAGTGACAGAGACATTTACCAATCTGATTCTGTGCAGTGATGCCCAGAGGTTACCACCTCAGAAGACTGTGTTGATAGCTTTGTCTTTCTAAATTGCTGTTTACACCAATGGCATAGCTGGCTCACTGGCTTGGGGAGAGGACTTTGATTTGGTTCTGTGTAAGAGCACCGAGCTCCCTTTTGCTTGTTATTCTGTTCTCTCTCAGATTGTGCCTTCTGGGCACAGGGGCATCCTTTTGCCTACATTAACTAGAATATAGGCCGGGAGTGCTGCAGACTGGGGTGTAGGTAAAATACACATTTCTTTCTGCCCCCCAACACTGACACTGGCAGCACCATGCCATCTGAGTGTGGGTGCACTGCCATCAGTCAACAGAAAAACATAAGGAACAGATCAGACAAGACTCCAGAGGTCATTGATAAGGATAGATCTGAGGACTCTCAACATCTTTAATGTTCCCTAGAAGCAGCTGTGGGGAGTCCAGTTGACTAGTTAGCCCTCCCCATGCTGTTTCCCTGATATAAATTCTCTCTCCTCCCCTCAGCTGCTATTAGCTGCATGGAGTTAAGTGCTTTTGATGTGAAAGGGTGGACTCATGTACCAGGATTTCTCTATTTATTTTTGTGACAACCAGCTTCCTTCAACTGTAGCGTCTGCTTGCTGTGCAGGGGATAATTTTAATTGACCATAAAATGAGGATGCATTCTCCTATCTAACACAAATTTATCCTGGAAAATTTCTTGGGAGCGATGTCCAATTGCCAGCAATATTTTCCAACAGGACAGGGAGACATACACTTCCCACTGATACCAATGGGAACAAAATAATGAATATAAGGAATACAAGCACATATGGATGATCAAGAAATTGAGAATAAATAAATGAAGACTAAACAAATTGTGCACATCCCAGTGCTGAGTGATCATCTTGCCATGTGTTGCTCAGTATATACTCCTTGCATGAGATCCAGCATGGGCAAGACTTGGAGGGCTAATTTGGAAATGTGTCTTAACAAAGGAAGGGCCCTGAAAGAGCACTGACAGCACCAGAAAAGTCAAGAGAGTCTAATGAAAGTGCAACAAGCAGATGCCCCAGTAGTGATACTGTCCTTTTGGAACCCATTCATTTGGAACAAATATAAGAGCACAGAAGTACAGCGAGAAGTTGGAGCTTGGCACACTCTCCTGGAACAGTTCCACATTCCTTCTTTAGAGGCATTCTCAGCTCATTAATAGAGGAGTGTTGTTTTTCTTTTCTTTTGCTGAAGCTAAACAGATCCTGATGAAAATATGTTGTAAGTGGGGAGGCAGCCACAACAGCCTTCCATCTAAACATGGGCAGAAACGGAATGAAGGCAACTCTTTCGCCTATTCCTGATTCAATCAACAAAGGGTCCCATGACTGCATCAGCGAGAGGAGCAGCTGAGAGTCACAGTGGTGACTCACGAGGCAACTTGGAAAATGACTGTGCTGCACAACAGAATATCCAAAATAAAAGGAATGGGTAAAATAAGAAAGATTTCTCTTAAGGAACAAAGCAGAAGCCTTCCCCTCCCCTCTTCTGTTTGCTTTTTCATTGGAATGAGGCACGAGGGAAGGCATTTTCACTCCAGACACAGGTGGCCAAACTAGACATTGGAGAACTAATGTTCCCAAGCACAGCACTGCTCGATTCAGGTCATAAGTGGGGAGAAGAAGGGGCTTCAGTTTTCACTCAAGTGTTATTTTCCTGAGCTGAAACAGCCAGTGTAGGGGACACTTTTTTTGGGGGGGGGGGGCGTTTCAGGTGCTGCAGTCAATGCATGTACAGAGGTAATGAGTAGTATGGACTAAGCAAGTATTGAAATGAAATCCCTTAGAAATGTATTTACAAAGAACCAGTGTTAGGATTGGGCTGTAAAAAGGCATCTTGCTCACATCAGCAGCATCTGTAATGTGAAGACACTGCCTGGGTTTCCTGGGAAGAAAGCTTTTCTTCCCACCTACAGGGAAGATCCTTACGCCACTCTCATGACCTTGTGTTGCAGCCTTCTTCAGTGCTCTCTCAAGCAGATAAATTATTCTCCCTCAAAAATCCCAAGATTTCCTTCCCTCGGGGTATTTCCCATGCCCTTCTATACCCCAAGTCACACAAGCCTGGCCATATCTCCTCATCTATCCTGGTTCTGCTGTATTAATCCTTGTAGCCAAATGGCCCCACCCTCTGTGGCAAAACAGCCCTACAGGCACCTCCATTCTACCATGGGGGTTACGGAATTCATCAAGCTGGCTCAGATCCTGAACCACAAGTCATCAATGAGGAGATTACCTGTGCAGCCCTTTTGCAGCTCCCACCCACCCAAGAGAAATCTTATACTGCTGCCACTGCCAGAGGTTTTTAGAGCTATAACAGGCTAGTCCCCATGGAAACTAAAATATCTCTTTAAAGACTTACCTTCCATTTAAGAACCACAGACTCTTTCTGGCCGGATACTGCAAATTGCCCGGGATTTAGGGAAAGCCTTGGGAATCTTGCCTGTTGTAATAATTCAGACATAGGCATCATCTCCCTTCTACTTTGGTATGAGCACAGAAGGATCACAATAACACTACATTCATAAAAGGAAGGTGGGATGACTTCACTTGTAAGTAACATAACTTGACTACAAAAAGGGAAAGAGTGTGGTTAGCTAAGAGCTACTGAGCAAAAAATGATTAGGCAATAAACAGATTGCCCTTTCTTTGGGTCTAAGCTTTCTCATATAATGCCAATTAAAAGTAAAATCATCAAAATTACCAGATTTTATTTTCAGTCTTTTTAAATCCCATTTTTGACATGTTTCTGTCTTTAGCTGAAACAAATTGTGGCCATACTTCTGTAGGAAATAACCAAACTTCCAGACTTTCCCCCGTACTCAAAATCTCTGATAACATTCCCTTGGGATTCCTTCCATCTTGAGTCCATGTAAGAAAGAGGGACTATAAATAAATAAAATAAATAAATTCATGTCTGCTCCCAAAGGAAGGATTTCCCCCCTTTAAACATTGTGCAGCCCACCCTCTGACTACTTAGAAAAACAATTTTGTCTGTTCAAGAAAGATTTAGATTAACCTCTGAGGGTTAGCAGAGTACAAATTAAACATTGAGGAATTTCACACAGCCAATATGTTCCGTTTCAGGAACTTTTTAGTAATGGTTTCTATCTGAGATTTCACACAGAACCCTATTAGTACCAGTTCCCTAATGGAACATATTGGCCCTTTCACACAGAAATGTGCCTCTCCCGTTGGGGAAGCGTTCCTGAGCCGTTTTACCTGGAAACCTCCTCCCAAGCATTCTTCAGTTCTTGTACCGTGTCCTGAAGCGCTACGAGGTGCTGTGTGAAATGCCCCTGAAGTGCTTCCTTTGATTATGAGTGTTTTCGTGCCTCTTTTAGCCCGTGAGAGCAATCTCCATCATTGGAAAAGTGTGAGGGGGGGAGGTTTAAAATCCTGCCACAGGTTTTGAGTTCCTGGAATTCTCCTTGGGCAAGATAGCGACTTGTAAAACAGAGGCTGAGAAGGAGGCTGGGAAGGAGGGGAACAAAAAGGCAGCCTGTTGTCCTGTCCCTAAATACTGTGTGGGGTGGGTGATTTAAAGTGCCTGAAGGATAAAGGTTAAGAGAAAAGATTTTTAAATGACAGGCAGCCTGGAAGAGAATGCAAGCATGGAAAGGGAAAGGGGGGGGGGGGGACAGGATAGTTTACAAACACATAAAGCATCCATTCCTACCTAAGGTTCAAGAAATCAAAAACAGAAGTGTGTGTGTGTGCCTGCCTGAGCTTCCACCTCGTATTTTTAACGTGTTTTTAACAAACAACCTCATGTATCTCAGTGAAGCCTAGGCATTCCAATTAGGGTTGCCAAGTCCAGGTTGGAAAATACCTGGGGACTTTGGGGGTGGAGCCAGGAGAAGGTGGGGTTTGGGGAGGGGAGGGGCCTCAGCATGGTACAATGCCATAGAGTCCACCCTTCAAAGCAGCCATTTTCTCCAGGGGAGCTGATCTCTGTCAGCTGGGGATCTGTTGTAAAAGCGGGAGATCCCCAGGCCCCACCTGGAGGCTGGCAACCCTGATTCCAATGGGGTCGCTATGATGCTGTTTTGGTGTCCTGCTACATTGTCATAGTGCTCTAAATCAGCTCTTTATTAAAAAAAATGATGGAGATCGCCCGCGCAGGAGAAAAGAGGCGCAAAAAGAAAGAACCAGTCTGAAAAGACAGCTCCAAAAACGGTAGGGGAAGGGCTGTCTGAAACGGCCATCACTTTACCGGTTTATTCCAAGCCAGTTCAGTAATGTTTTTAAAGGTGTAGTGTGAAATTCCCCATTATTTCCCCAAAGTTGTATTTTTTACACAACTAACCTGTAGGAGAGGATGTCGTTTCCATAGACCCTCCTACAATTATTGGTTTGCTCTATAGCTAGAGAAGACTGGAGGTGATGTGATACTTTACTGAGGTGCTTATTTGGTTATACTCGGTTTGGATCTTCCCATCCAGTCTCTGAACATGGCATAGAGTGTCAGCATTTTCTGAAAATGAATTTTGAAATTTAAAAAAAACAAAGGACCTTTTTGTTGTTAAGTTGCAGCTGACTTATGGCAACCCCATTTCAAGACAAGAGATGAACAGAAATAGCTTGCCATTGTCTGCCTCTGCATAGCAACCCGGTACTTCCTTAGTGGTCTCCCAGCCAAATACTAACCAGAGCTGACCCTGATTAGCTTCCAAGGTCTGATGAGATTGCACTACCCTGGAATATCCAGGAACAAACGATTACATTTAAAAAAAATCAGTTTCAGTTCTTCAGCACTCAAGATAACTTGTGACAACTCCGACACCATGTTCAAGGATTGGATACAAATCCACTACCTTCACAGTAATTTTGTCAAGATTTATATAGACTTCTGACTTTTTTCTCCCATGAAACTTTTTCAATGCATCATTGGTGTCAAGATCCACAAGAAGCAACATCTGGATTTAGTATGCCTTGTCTTCTTCATTCTGCTTACGGGACTGAAATACACATGAAGAACCATTAAAACCTGCTTTTGTAGCTAACTCCCTAAACTTGACAAGCCTGTTGGACATTTGTTCTGGCATTGCTACAGAAAGAGAGGACCCCACTTACTGCCGTATCCCTGAGCAAATGCAGTATGAGTTCTCTACCACCTCCTGGACCAAGCAAAATGACTGACGAGCCAGAGCTGAAGAGCCAGTGGGAGGTAACAGAGCATAGCAATGTGTGTCGGACAGAGAGACAACAGTGGCAGTTAAATGAGAAGAATGCTCAGGGTGTCTCCCAGATAATGACAAGATTGCAAAGAGAGTGCTCTACCAAGTCAGCGAATTACTAACCAGACACAGTGACAAATGGCATGAAAATGCCAAGTTTAAAAGCAATGCAGGGAGGGAGGGAGGGGAGGCAGAGCAAGTGGAATTATCTGCAAATGGTCAGCTGCACAGAGAAGGTGATAGTTAAAAACTAAGTAAATCCACCTCCTTGTCTCCACGCACCCTTCTTAATTTGTATTCTCAATGCCTGCTGTTGCTCCCTGCTGCCATTCCTTCTTGGCATTATTTATCGTCATTTTCTTTCATCCACACCAATTTCAGTTGTTGTTCCAGCTGGCCACATTATTGTCAGTTGGTATGCAGTTTCAATAATTGTCTTCAGTATGTCATCTGTCTTTCCAACTTATTCAAAAACATCCCACTGAGCATTCAGCCCTCTCCACCCTGCCCTTGGCTCTTTTCCCAATTCCTCCACTTTCTCCAGATCTGCTATCTTTTCCAAAGCAAATGAAGCTGGAAACAACATTTGACTATGTTCCAGTTGTAACAGAGTGGAGAGATTTCTGAAACTTTTGTCCCTTGCATTTGCTTCCCAAAGCAGAAGAAGGCCCCGGTATGCTTTGCGGTTGTCACGGGGAATGCTGTTGAACATTGCCTCCCTGTGACAACCTTGCACAGCACCATAATATTTAGAAACACTTACCACCAGGAGCTCAGCCATCGTGCTGTGAGTTTCCATACCCTCGTTCCATGCTGAAGACTCAGCATGGTCAAGTGCCTTGTGATAAGTGCTTTGAAATAACACAGGCTGAGTTTCTCTGGGTCAAGATGCGCAGAAATTTTCTTCTTTCTGCTTGCAAGTTTGGAATGCAGGTTGCTATTTCTCTGCAAATAAGTGTCTAATTCTTAGTGTCCAGTCAAAGTGCTTTTTCATTTTCTACTGTTTAAGAAATGCTGAAGATAAAATGCATCCTAGTGTGGATTCTGTAGGACCGCTGAATTCTTCCCAAGATTTGCCACTTGAATAATTTCACATTCGCTTTTCTATTATTGAATGAATGTTTCTTGGCTACAGTAGGAGACTCTTTGTAAATCCAGCCACAATTACCCATCAGCCATTCAAAAGGGGATCTTTTCTCTACTGTGTATATTTAAGTATATGGCCAAGCAGTAGCTAGAATACTGTACAAATGCTTAGAGGTACTTGCTAACATTCTTAATTTTACATTATGAATTGGCCGTGCAGTACTCCCTGCAAATCATGCATAGAATATCCTTGGCAAAAAAAATAAATAAATGACGTCCCTGATGGAAAGCAATTATTAATGAATTTGGCTCTCAATTACAGTGTTTCAGCTGCAAAAGAGACATGGTACAGTTGAGCTGTTCAGTTTAACTAGTCCCATTCTCGGAAGTCTATAGAGAAATCATCAGTTACCTCCTAAACTATTTACCAAACCTGCCCGCAATAAAGGAAAAGTCATTTACATTTAACAGGGCCATTAGGGAAACAGGCAAAGCTTTGTTACATTAAATAGCCTTGCAGTGCCGAGTTCACAGATATTTGACCATTTTGTCAAGAAGGCCCTTCTGAATTGCAGCATTATTTCTTTTAACCAAATCTATAATGTGAATTCCCAATGCTGAAAATATAAATCATGCACTGTATCTTTTTTCAGAAAGAGATCTGCATTTATAGTAGAGCATATTTTATTTTATCTGCCATCTTTTCTTTCAGTTGTGCAATAGGCGGAGGGGACATAGGAGAAGAATTTGAACTGTTTTATTCTTTTTGATTGCTGTCATTTTAGTTACACATTGGATGACCTCTAGAAACAAAACAGCAGAAACTTTCCATATGTACTCACTTCTTCCATAATAATTTTCTAAAAAGCAAATGTTCAGAATTGCATACCTGCTTCCAGTTGAATTTAGATGTCCTATTCCATACTCTGTAGAAACGCTAATCATACATGCATCAATCCGTTAAGGTGGATCCAGTCATCCTATACACAACACACACACACACACACACGGAGGGCTTTTTTAATAGAAAAAGCCCAGCAGGAACTCATTAGCATAATAGGCCACACCCAACAGCAGAAACTCATTAGCATATTAGGCCACACCACTGATAGCACAGCTTATTAACACATTAGGCCACACCCCCATGTTACCAGAACAGTGGTCATCCAGCCACACCCACCTTTTGCTTCTTATTCTGTTTACCTTGTTTGTTGTCAAAACCCAGGGCTTTTTTGTAGCAGGAATTAATTTGCATGTTAGGCCACATACCCCTAATGTAGCCAATCCTAATGAGTTTCTGCTGTTGGGTGTGGCCTATTATGCTAATAAGTTCCTGGTGGGTGTGGCCAACTCAGGAGCCAGCCGGAATTCCGTTCCTGTGTGTTCCTGCCCAAAAATAGCCCTGGATGGATGGATGGATGGATGGATGGATGGATGGATGGATGGATGGATAGATAGATAGATAGATAGATAGATAGATAGATAGATAGATATGAAAGGTCTAGTGTACTGGCACTTTCTGGCTCTCCCATTGGCTGTGCTGTGCACTCCATCAGCCATTGGCCCATCAACCACCACTCAAGAATACTCATGTGCCATCGGCTGGGGGCTGGGTCTGCTCCTTTCCCCTACCCACTGCCGGCTTGGCCACTCTTCCCTGTCTGAATAAACTGCCAAAACGGCTGTCTCTCCTGACAAAGACACTTCTACTGCTGCTGTTTGGCTCCTCTGTGTCTGGCTGGCTTCTGAAACAGCTGTTCCCTGCTCAGGAAGAGGCTTCTACTGCTACCACTTCTCCTGCTTGGCTCCTCTGTGGCTCCTCCGCAGCCATCAAATCATTCTCTTCTCCTCCTGCTGTGGGGCTCACTTTCCCCTCAGTGGCTGTTGCTAGGCAACCAAGCTTGGTTCTCTCAATAAAAAGGCAGGGGCAGGAGCCCTTTTCCAGGTCTACTTTGGCCTTTGTGGAGAACTACATTGGGGCCAGTCCTGACTAGGGTTGCCAGTTTTAGGTTGGGAAATTCCTGAATATTTTGTAGTGGAGTCTATGGAAGCCAGAATTTGGGGAGAGGAGAGGCCTCAGCTGATTAAAATGCCATATAACCCACCCTCCAAAGCCGGTTATTTTCTCAGGGGGGGGGGAGAGATCTGTTGTCTGGAGTTCAGTTGAAATACCAGGCAATCTTCAGGCTCCACCTGGAGGTTGGCTACCCTAGGCCTGGCAGCACCCTCTGGGTGACTTGATGTCACCTGAGTGGCATGACTTAACTGGTCTGGCTGCTTGTTCCTGTTCACCAACAGCAGCCCCCCCCCCCGGACCGCCAGTGTGGTATAGCAGTTAGTGCTTCAGAGCAGGGTCTGCCAGACCCAGGTTCTTGCTGTGAAAGCTGAGTGGGTGATTTTGGACCAGTCACAGACTTTCAGCCTAATCTACCTCACAGGTTTGTTGTACAGATCAAAAGGGGGGAGGAGAATGATGTAAGCTGCTTTGGTCCCCACTGTGGAGAAAGACTGTACTTTTCCTCCTGAGGAACCATTGTTGCCAATCTCCAGGTGAGGGCTGGAGATCACTCAGAATTACAACTGCTCTCCAGATGGCAGAGATCAGTTCTCCTGGAGAAAATGGCGGACTCTGTAATTAGATCTGCTGAGGTCCCCCCCCCCCCATGACAGCCAGTGTGACATAGCAGTTAGTGTTTCAGATCAGGGTCTGCCAGACCCAGGTTCTTGTTGTGGAAGCTGAGTGGGTGATTTCAGACCACTCACAGACTTTCAGCCTAACCTACTTCACCAGGTTATTGTGCAGAACAAAAGGGGCAGAGAAGAATGATGTAAGCTTCTTTGGTGCCCACTGTGGAGAAAGACTACTTTTCCTAGATAGAGGCTGCAGGGAGGGGGAAGGAGATGAGAAGCAGGAGTCAGAGAGGCAGATAAAGGTAGGCTGATGGTTGGTTGGGAAGGAGATAGGGTTGCCACCTCCACGTTTGAAAATTCCAGGAGATTTGAGGGGTAGAGCCTGGAGAGGCTGGGGTTTGAGTAGGGGTAAGACCTCAGACAACTACAATGCCATAGACTCCACCCTCCAAACTAGCCATTTCCTCCTGGGTGACCATTGTTGACAATCTCCAGGTGAAGGCTGGAGATCACTCAGAATTACAACTGCTTTTCAGATGGCAGAGATCAGTTCCCCTGGAGAAAATAGTGGACTCTGTGTCATTATACCCAGCTGAGGTTGCCACAGCAAATTGACACTGAGTGCCCAAGGCCAAATTAGGGTGGTGCATGTGCTTCCCAGTAATTTAAAGCCATCTGCTACAGATAAGATGCTACTGACCACATTATCAGTGATAATTCTGACAGTCCATTTGGAGGCATAAATGACAAACCAACGATGGGAACTGATTCTATCCCCTACCATCAGGGCCCTGAGGGATCTCATGCAGTTCCACAGGGCCTATAAGGCAGAGATAGTCCACCAGGCTTTTGGTTAGGGACAGTGATGGTTTTCCAGCATGGCTGGCACCCACCCCATCCCCCCTCCAAAAATCCTAGGAAGTAACCAAACGATCCAGAATTCCAGATCTTAATTGTGTAATTCTTACGTGACACCATCTTGAATCTGTGCATTGCAAAGAGCCCAGCACAAGTCAGGACAGGGCAAATCATAATCATAATCATAATAGCAGCAGCAGCTTGGAGTAGTCCCTAAAATTTCTTTTCCAAATCTGGCCTCCCAAAATCTTCTGGAATGCCTCTGAACTGCAGATTGTTAGATCAGCATTGTTACCAAAATTTCAAATCTTTGTTCTGCTTTCTCAGTTCAGGAATCTTGTCTCTCTAAGCATGTATCATTCTCTATTTGCTTCTTTTTAAAGTTTGAAATTTCTTGTGTTTGGTCTTGTAGTTTTGCATTGATCTCAGACAATCCAGCTGCTAATTCTTGACACACCGCTTGGATATTTTTCTGGGTTCTTCCCTCAGATTCTTGAATATTTTTCTGAATGCTTGGGATAGTCTTCTGATTCCCCCCCCCCTCAAATTTTTGCATTTAATTCGCAAATATTTGTGATACCTTTCCCCTAAACCACACCAAAGGAGAAGCCCTCCCAGCTGGATATCTCCACACTGCACACAGATCCTGGGGCCATTGGTATTTGCCTTCTCAGGTATATTGGATATGGAAAAATTCAAGATTTTTGAAAACTCCCAGATCCAAATACCATACCACTATTGAGATCTGATATTTTTTGAGAATACCCCAATTTTTTAACATGCAATAGACCCGAACTGAAAAAATGCTGGGGTTTTTTGCACACTCCTAGTAGTGATCTGTCAAAAACAAAGGAACCATTCCTCCACATTCAGATAATATTCTTCCTGCCCAGAACAAAATACCAGATCAAGGGTCTGACCTGAACAATGTGTAGGACTAGTTATTGCCTGAGACAGGCTCTAGTGGACTGTGCTTCGGGAAAAGAAGAGTTGTATTTATACCCCGCCCTTCATTCAGAGTCTCAGAGCGACTTACAATCACCTTCCCTCCCTCTTCCCACAACAGACTCCCTGTGAGGTAGATGGGGCTGAGAGAACTGCTCTTGAGAGAACAGCTCTGAGAGAACTGTGATTGACCCAAAGTCACCCAGCTCTCTTCATGTAAAGTAGTGGGGAATCAAACCCAGTTCTCCAGATTAGAGTCTGCCACTCTTAACCACTACACCAAACTGGCTCATAAGTGCTGTATAAACATGTGACAGCCTGTGAAGGGTTAATGCCTCACAGAACTAGAGAACATTTGAGTGAAATTCTGCTCAAATGGATTTCATTGGATAGCATCAGTTAAAAAGAAAGAGTCAGGAACTGACTGCTGACGAGAATTCAGTTTTAGCACTGATTGAGGACTGGGAAGGTGGCAAGGAGGAGTGGGAGGATCGCTGAAGAACCCCATTCAGACCAGAAAAAGGGACAGTGCTTCTAGTATAGAGAAGTAATTCCCTGCCCAGTTGAAAAGGGGGATAGCTCTGGTTCGTTTAGAGAGAAGGATTTTGGATACTTGGTAGTGTATCTCAGCCTTCTAGAATTTGAAGAGTCAATTAAACTCAAGAACTTATACTGAAGTGTTTAGTAGACACTGAACCCAAAGCCTCTCATTTCAAAGAATCTAAGACTTTGTGAAAAGCTTAAAGCTCTCACTTTCTGGAAACATTAACTGGAATTTGTGAAATTACTGAGTTACTTCAGATAGATTCAGGGGGGTATCTGATCAGGTATCTGAGGAAGTAAAAGTGTTACTTTTAAAGGTGCCACTGGACTCAAATGTAAGTTACTTCAGGGTTATTACTAATTCACCTCAAACATTTTACCCCAATTCTACCTTACCTTTCCCCTCTGTATGTTGAATAAAATATCTTGTTATTTTTGGAACTTTCAAAAGCTGCTTGTATGCTATTTTCAGAAGTTAAGAAGGTGGTCTTGTCTTTTTCCTTAAATCCCTGGGCTGAGCCATCATCAAAATATTGTAAGAACATAAGAGAAGCCAATGCAGGATCAGGCCAATGGCCCATCCAGTCCAACGCTCTGTCACACAGTGGCAAAAAACACCAGGGGCCCTCAGGAGATCCACCAGTGGGGCCAGGACACTAGAAGCCCTCCCACTGTTGCCCGCCCCCAAGCACCAAGAATACAGAGCATCACTTGCCCCAGACTGAAAGTTCCTATCTATACTTTGTGGCTAATAGCCACTGATGGACCTCTGCTCCATATGTTTATCCAATTCCCCCTTGAACATGTCTGGGTGGAACACCCATAAATCTTCAGATAAGAAGAAAATAGATAAAAGGGGCTGCTCAGTCAGGAAGGGGAAGAAAGAAAAAACAGGGAAAATCCTACATGTGAGGGAGGGAAGACTGCCATATAGGTTTATGGTTGTCATGGCAGCCATAAAATGCTGAGCTGCTCCTGACAAAATAGCCTTGCTTGGATGTTGAAGTCCCCCAGGACAACCAGTGTAGAGGTCCTCAACACCATGCCCAAGACCACCTCCTTCAGCTCATACAGTGAGATGGGCAGTATGCTAACAGCTTCCCAATCCTGTCTCTCAATTCCAATATTAGGTGCACTGCCTCAAAACCAGTAGTGTCCTGGATACAGCACTGAGCTATGAGGATAGTATCCTTATAAGACTACTGCAACACCCCCTTTCCACCCACCAAACCTATGCTGATGTATCACCAAGTACCTTGGAGGGCATAATTGGGAGAGGTTAACCCCACCCCCTTCCCCTAGCCAAGTCTCAGTGATATGTAATAGTATGACCCATGCTGACTACAACATGCTAGCATTCTGGGCAAATACTGCTGTGACAGACTGCACTGTTTAAGAGGATTAAAACTGTTGTACATAAAACTACAGGACTGTAAAGGGTTAATGCTTCACAGAGCTGGAGAGCCTTGAGTGACAGGCTGCTCCAGGCAATCTGATTGGTTGGCATCAGCTGAGCAAAGAAAGTATGTGAGAGCTGGATGCTGAGGAGAAGAGATTCAGGTTCCTGCCTTAACTGTAACAAGACGTGTGTTGAGATCATCTTAGACTAGCCCTGATAGAAAAAGTATTAGGTGCTGACAAAGTCAGACTTCATCTGTGACTGAATATAGTTGTAATTCAGCATTAGCTGAGAGCAGTTCAACACAGACAGGAGAACTGGGGGAAAGTTGGCTAGGAGGTTTTGGAAGTAAACTGAGACTCCCATTCAGGCCAAGGAAAGGGGATAAAGCTTCTAGGGAGAGAAGAAGAATCCATACCCAGTTGAGCAGGATGATATCTCTGAAAGGCACAGAAATCCCTAGTCTAGTGTGATTAGAAACTGCCTTTAGAGACCTACAAGTCTGTTAACAACTCAAGAAGTTACTGATGTTCCAAGATAAGGGGTCTGAGTACTGGGAAGAGGGTACCAGCCTTCTGGGCACCAAAAATAGTCAGTGATTATACAAAGTGTGTTAGTGTGTTTGGGAAAACACTGGAACAAAAGCTTCTCAATATAAAGATCTAAATAATTGTGATTGATTTAAGAACCTCTCATTCGCCTGATACATAAGAACAAGTCTGTGCTTGTACTAATTTTACCTCAGTATTTTCAGTCCCTGATTTCTCCTGATCTTTCTGTCAGAGTTAAATAAAACCTGTTGTTATGTTTGAATTTTTAAAGTGTCTTAAGTGCCATCGTCAAGGGTTCTGTCCCTTCCCTCAGGTTCCCGGGCTGAGCAAATAGCCAATATATATTACTGACGCAGGGTGGGACAGTCAAAGTTTCTTCAGGAAAGCAGCATTACCAATGCTGCTCAGTCTGTGAGGGGACAGAAAAACAGAGGGAAAATCTAGCCTCCGAGGTAGGGAAGTGGACGGGTTCCATCATAACTGCCTGTCTGAATATGCTAAAATGGAAGCCAATTAAGTCCTCAACAGATTAAAAGGAAATTCTATCAAATATTGCACTTGTTTATTAGGGCACCCTACACAAGAATTTTAGAAGGCCTCTATTATGTGCAGTCTAAAGAATCCATTTCTATTGAGCTTGTCTGGGGGACATTCTCCAATGACTGGATATTCTCTTCCCTCTTTTTTCTGGCTGGCTGTATGTGGAGCAGGGGGGGGGGCATAACTTAGATCATCTTTTACAATAAAGTACACCACCATGCAATTTAATTGGAGCTGTTTTTAAACTGGGTAGGTGGCAGTTGTTTACAGTTGCACAAAGGCAAAACAAATTGCTCTAGTTCCCAAAAACTGCAGTGAGCAAAGAGGTCTAAAATCCTCCTGCTGCTCATGGGAGAGAGCAGATTAATTATGAATCATCAATATTTTAGTATTATTATTTTTGAAAAAACCTAGAGTCCTTGCACACATATTAAAAGCCTTCATTTCATGCATTTGGACTGCTTCTCAGTGCTACACAATCTAATCTCTACTCCTGTTTCAAATAAGAATGTGAATATTATTTACCATCTGCTTCCAAGGGATGTTCTTGCCAAGTTCCTTAATTTGCTATAATTGGCAGGTTTTCAGTGTACATAATTCATTTTTTTTAATAAAAAGGCATACTGGAAAAAAAAAGATTAATTAAATCATTTATTTAAGGTTGCTAAAAGATACAGGGGGTTCTAGTGTGATGTCTTTAAATGTATAAGAACTTCATTCTCTGTGTATATACTCTCATGACTGATTCCATAAAAAAATGCATGTTAAATTGGTCCTTGGTGCCACGGGGGTGGCCTTAGTGATATTGTTGGCATCTGGGCAGCATAACAAACACACCTTGCAGTAAACAAGACACTTAACAGGTTCTTAGGAGCTTGGCATTCCAGACCTGATAGCTAACAAGCAAATCCCACCGATGGAAAAATAGGTCTCAATGCATATGCCTAGAATAGTACCCTAAAAGCAGCTTTGGAACTGAGACCTATTTGCTTCCCTTTCCTCGTTCTTTTATCACATTTTGAGCCTCTTTTTGTGGTTATGAGAAATATCAATGTAGCTCAGGGAGGGTGGTTGGTTTAAAAAAGCATTTGTTGGGAAAATGGGTCATATTGTCCCTAGGAGTATAATACTTTTTATTAGGATAACTTTCAGGCAAACTTTTAGGTTAAACAGAGAATTTTGTCAGATAGGATGGGAAATTAGCCATGCTCCATTTCTAGTTGGATTCAGAACAAGGGTACTATTAATTCATCCATGTTTATGTCATGTCAAGCTAGATTGTAGAGCTGGAAGGGATATGGTAGATCAGTCCCCTCCCAGGACAAGGCATTGCTGACAGGTCACTACCCAGATAGCAGAGGGAAAGAACAGTCTTCAAGTAGGCTTGCCAACAGGCCTGGTGGGGGGGAATGTCTCATTCCTTTAAAAGCAGCTTAAAATGGCATGGCATTAAATAATCACCTGCTAAATAACATTCCACTAGGACTCTGTTAAAGAGACAGGACATTTTTTCTCTCTCCAAGCATTTGACAAACCTGTCTACAAGATGCAGAGGAGAGGCCTGAGGAAAAACTGCATCCAAGCCTAGGAGCAATGGGAGTAGGCTTACCAGCTGGTGGGTAAACTTCTGCCCCCATACCCATTTGCCCATGTTTGATCAGCTGAGCAGCAGGAGAAAAGGGGGGGAAGACAACATAACTTTCCACAAAGCTGTAGAAATTTCCACAATTTCTATGGTCCACAGAGATTGGGAGAATACCTAAAGCATTGTGGGGGGATGATGTCACTTCCAGTTTGGTGCAGTGGTTAGGAGTGCGGACTCTAATCTGGGAGAACTGGGTTTGATCCCCCACTCCTCCACATGCAGCTGCTGGGATGGCCTTGGGTCAGTCACAAGTTCTCTCAGAGCTGTTCTGTCAAGAGCAGTCCTTGAAAGAGCTTCTCAGCCCCACCTGCCTCACAGGGTGTCTGTTGTTGTGTGGAGGGGAAGGGAAAGGAGATTGTAAGCCGCACTGAGTCTCCTTCGAGTAGTGAAGGGCGGGGTATAAATCCAATCTCTTCTCTCTCTATAGGTGATCACAGTATCTACAATACACAGTAGCCACAAGCTCTGCCCCTCCCCCCAAAGCTCTGAGGCTGCGCAACCAGAAGGCTGACAACTCTAAATGTAGGTTTAGTGTTACCTTAAAACTAACAAAATTCCTTCCAGTATGAGTTTCGTGAGCTATGACTCATAAAAGCTTATACAGGGATAAATGTGGTTAGTCTTTAAGGTGCCACTGTGTTTCTGTTTTATTTGCTACAGTAGAATAACATAACTAACATTCCAGTAGCAATGAAGCCACTACAGCTGCAAAAGAAGGGAAAGCCAGGAGGATGAAGAGAAAGAAACAGTAGACCAAGGAAGGTATCTGCAAGACTGAAGAAGTTTTTAGGCTGCAGTAGTTGGGATATTGAGCTAACTAGTCAAGTATCTGATTGCTTGTCTCCTCTGAAGTAAAAAAATAAAAAATGCTGTATCTGGTAATATTTTCTAGAACCAACTTTAAAAGGAAAATTCTCAAGCAAATTCCTCTAGTTCAGATTTGCCTGCCAAAAAGCACTAATGTGCTTCCTAAACTCTAGCTGTCCCAGTTTAGCAGGGCCAGCCTCTATTTCACCAAGTTCCTAGCAAAAATCGCTATTTTTTGTCTTTTAGGAATGCCCTTTTAAGGTTTAGTGTGTTACTTGTCATTTTCCATTAGTTCGTTTTCCCCACAGGGTTACAGAAGCTAGACCTCAAAGAGTGAGCAGATGCATAAGCAGTACACATAAACAGTAAAAAAACATGCAGTATACAACCTGCCAGAGTACATACTGCAGCTGCTGAAGTACACACGAGACTGTTATGGTGTCAGTGTGGTCCAATGGCTAGAGATTTGGACTGGGGCTTCTGAGATCTGGGTTCTAATTCCCACTAACAGCCAAACTAGATGAGACAGTCTTCCCTAAGTTCCTCATTTTAAAGAGTGAGTTTCCACCCCGGAACTTCTTTAAACTGTGTCTTGGGACCATTGTTGTGCAGGGAAAGGATACCCATCTTACCTCCCCCCCCCATGGCTGTTTTTTTTTTTTTTACACAAAATGGCACCAGGGACGGTTTATGGGCAACTAATGGCCCTTACACCATTCTGGGTCAGAAAAACTGTCCTCTTCTCTCCCCACACTGAGGTGGTCCTGATCTGAATTGGTACCTTGCAGTACAGATAAAAGGACTTTTGATCAGACAGGCCTTGTAAATTCCATCCTGGAAACAGCTGTATGTGGACCTGAGCTAATTTGGGATCAAAGAGCATCAGGACAGAGAACTTCACACACACACACCCCACTGCCATTTTCCAGCCCGTAGCTAGCAACCAGGAAACTGAGGGGAGGGTTTAGCATGATATAACTTCCAGTGCAAAACCAGAAGTGATAATATTATATCAGGATGATGCTCAAGCATCCACCCAAAACTCTGTAGTTTAGCCATAGGCTTTTGGGTAAATGCTAGTTTGACGTGATGTTATCACTTCTGGGTGACACCAGAAGTGACATCATGACACTGGTTTGATTGCTGATTGCCACACACTTCTCTTGGCCTTTTTTCCCACTGCCCAACTGAGCAGTGGCAGGCAAAGCTGGATGGTGGGGGGTGAAGTAGATTTTACAGGCCTCCTTCTGTACCACCTCAGAAGCCAAGGCTCCCATTTTAATGAGAGCTCGGGCACATTGCTTCCTTCTGTTTTGTGGGAGACCGGGTCTCAATAGTTGTGAGGGTAACATGGAGAAGGGGATAACTATGTACGACCACCCTGAGGTTCTTGAAGAAGGGTGGGGTAAAAGTATGATCAATTATAACTTCTTACTATATAAAAATGAACAAGCATTCTAGTTTATAAATTGTTGGAAGACAGATCATCGGGGAATAAATGAATTCAGCACACAAAATTACAAGAGCCTTCAGTAATAAGGAACAGTGGTGACGAGAGGGTATTGGGTAGTGTTCATTATTCTCAGCATTGGGATGTTGAAAACTGTCCCTATTTTCATATATTAAATGTTGGAAGACTATTATATTGCCCATATTTGTAGGATTTTCCCCATCACCCCACCCAACACTACCAGTTATGCACAATGCTGAGTGGGGTGAGGGTTCTAAACAGAAAAATGTGTGGAGAATTTGACATAGATACTTAATATTGTGGCTTTAAAATTCAGCCACAAGATTTAGGTGTGGGTTTCAGCAGTATCCTTCTTAATGAAACTGAAAAATGAAATTCTAACACCCCATATTCTAAATTCTTGTAATTTGTTTTGTGTCCGCAATACTATTTCTCTCAAATACTTACCATTTGCTTCTTTCTACCGGGCAGAAGGAAGTGATGTACTTGAGCTATCATTAAAACGGGAGTCTTGGCTTCTCAGGTGGCACAGAAGGAGCCCAGCAAATCCTATGTGGGAAAAGCTTCCTGCTTTCCTAGAGGCCACGACAATGGGCTGTGTTTTCACCAGCTGCTCCCATGTGGCAGTGCAGTTTTTCTGCCTGAGTCACTCACTGAACCGTTATTTACATAACAAGCCTGACTGTTAAATACTGCCTGCCTTCTAGTTTAAGAGACATGAAACAAGGTCAAGCTGAATCAAGCCACATGCAGTTACAAGCAGGCAGGTTCCTCTCCTCCCAATAAATAATTTTTCAGTTTTTCAGATTTTTCAGTTCAATCGGGATTCCCCATGGCTTTTTTTTTCCTATTTGCAATTATTTATTTGCCACATTTATGAGTCGTCTTTCCACCAAAGTACAAAACCAAAGTTACCATTAAAGTGAGTTTAAGATAACACAAGAAGTAGCAATGAAAATACCATTAAGACCCAGAGCTAATTTTATTTATTTGTTAAAATATTTATGTCTTGCATTTCCCTTGCAGCTCAAGGCAGCTTATCAATGAAAAGCATGCCGAATACAGTAAAACCACACTAACTCCCTGAAGAAAAGTACCTGCCGCCTAGACCTTGTGAAAAGCTCTCACGGGTAACACAGCCTTCCAGCACCTGCTGAAAACTTCTGATGAAACCTTCCATACCTCCTCTGGGAGCCACTGTTAAAAAGGACCAGGCTCTAGTAGATGTCAAGCAGGCAACCTTAAACAGGAGAACAACCAGAATTGGCAACTGAAGGGCCATAACTGTTTTATAGGGACATGGAGGGAGAGAGTCCTTCAGATGTGTAGGTCCCAGGCTATGAAGGATATAACCAGAACCCTGAATGCAAAAATATTTCTGTTCAGTGTGACCCTGTAATGTCCAAGGTGATGCTATACCTTGTAGTTGCAGTAGTCTTGGGTTTGTCTCCATCTCTGTCTGAAGATCTAGTGAGCAATAGTAGTAAGGAACATTGTGTTAGGTTCAGAGTGCACTTTTTCATTTACCTTATACTTAGCAAATGTTAGAAAACGTTAGCAAATAAACCACACCTCATTAATAGTTAAAAATAGTTTAACATGGACTTCATATGATGCTTTATATGATATGAAGTCATATGTAGTATTTCCAGGGCTATTTTGGGGCAGGAATGCACAGGAACGGAATTCCGGCTGGCTCCTGAGTTGGCCACACCCACCAGGAACTTATTAGCATAATAGGCCACACCCAACAGCAGAAACTCATTAGGATTGGCTACATTAGGGGTATGTGGCCTAACATGCAAATTAATTCCTGCTACAAAAAAAGCCCTGGGTTTTGGCAACAAACAAGGTAAACAGAATAAGAAGCAAAAGGTGGGTGTGGCTGGATGGCCACTCTTCTGGTAACATGGGGGTGTGGCCTAATATGCTAATGTGTTTCTGCTGCTGAGTGTGGCCTATTATGCTAATGAGTTCCTGCTGGGCTTTTTCTACAAAAAAGCCCTGAAAGTAAGCATTCCTTCCAAAGATGTTGCTGAAGGAGTGGGTGGGCTTACTTGACCAAGAACTATTTCATAGTAGATGCATTGCAACCCCAGTTCTCTATGCCTCTGCTGGGTACACTGGGCTCTCTACATCTATGCTGAGTCTCTTTCTGGGGCATCAAAAGATGCATCTAGACAATTCAGAGGAGGCTAAAGGAATGTGACATCATCCAGATGTAGATGCACATTTGTATATGTAGATTAGAGTCCAGTAGCACCTTGCTTCCCCAAGCCTCACTGTCCCAAGGCTCCACCCCCAAATCTCCAGGAATTTCCCAACCTGGAGCTGGCAGCCCTAAGGTGAATTGATCTCTGCAGCTCTGCATTCCCGAAGCACTGCCACTGCTGCTGTGGGGTGAGAAGAAGCAAGCAGGAGGCTGGGAGAGTGATGGGGCAGAAAGAGTGATGGAGTGAGAGACAAAGTGATAAGGAGGAGAAAAACAAAGAGAATGATGACGGGTCAGAAAGAGAGAGGAAGTAATATACACGGAGGAAAGAGAGAGAGTAAGAAGGGGAGGCAGAAGGGAGAAAGAGTGTGAGAGAGGTAGGGGGAGAAGGGATGAAGCAAAGGTGTAAGGAATGGGATAACCATCCCACAAGTTTCTTGCGGGCTCCACTGGTTATACCTAAACTTCTATAGCTGGATCTTTCTTTTCAGGTCAAGGCTGAAGTGTGTTGCCGCATATTCAGTGCAAGGTAAACACAATGAACTGTGTAATGAGCTTGGATCTCCGCAGTGTTTGCTGCTCTCACATGAAAAGTAGACTGGGAGGGGGGAACAAATATATCTCCTAATCTTGTAATGTGGAAATGGCTCTTAAAACTTTGCACGAGGAAAAAAGAAAAACACTGACTTTTGAGGCGCAATATTTTGATAAGACTCAATGAATTTTCCTTCTGTGTTTTGGATGAAACATTTCATGGCAGTAGCATTGTTTTCCAGAGAAGAAAAATATGCATGGGGTTAGAGTAAAGCAGCTGCTGTGTAGAAACGATGGCTTAATATGCTGAGTTTTACTGCATATTTATTTCTTTTCATCCATCTGTTTTCACTTATTGTCTCTTGTTTTATAATTGGATGGTAGAAAATTTGGGGGCAGGGAACAATCTTTCTGTTATTTGTTATTACATTACTTTGTACGGTGTGATCCTCAGACCCAAAATAAATGCAGTCATAAATGTTCATATGTTTCAGTAGGATAACAAGTTAAATTATATGTGGTGGGAAAATATTTAACTAGATGTATTTCTCCCAACAGAAACAGGATGCTGGCTAACAGGACCATTGGTCTAATCTAGCACAACGGCTCCTATGTTCTTAAGTGTATTTTTCCTGACCTTTGTGGTGAAATGACTCTTCACCCTGTAAGTTACTTGTGTATGATATACAACCAGGGGAAGAGAAATGCTTGATTTGCACTTTGCTAACATTCAGATGTTACCCTAAAACAACCCCATCAGGTAGCCAACAGGCTGGAGATCAACTTCTAACTAGGTGGGGCAGGCACAGAACCCCCATAGGGCCATGGAGTGATGCCCCCTCCCTAATCTGCCCTGCCTCCTCCCCTGCCCTTTTCTGACCCCACCCCTGCCAGCTTGTGCCATGGCTGCAGTGGCCACGGAGCACAAGAGGAGCCTGGGACACGTGGTAACCGGGACTGCTCCACCACTTGGGTTAGCCCAAGTGCCCCACTGCCCAGCACTACTTCTGCTATGTCTCCACCACTGCAACCACACGCTCTCTGCCCCTCAGCCCGGTTGCCTCTTCCTGCCATCACCGCTCCTTCTTCTTCTTCAGCTTCTCATGGCAGCTCCATCCCTTGAGCCCACCACTGTCTCACTGCCAGTTGCTGCCACCCCTTTGTCCACCTCCTGGCCACATCCCCCCCCCCACTCCAAGCAGCTCCTCGACAATTCTGGAAGTCAGTAAAGGGCAACAACCTAAGCCGCCCAACAGGAAACAGGGATGATGCCCAAAGCAGAGGGGCTAGCAGAGCAAGGTGGTGAGAGGAAGGAAGGGAGGAGGTGGCCCCAAGAAGACCCCCAGCCAGGGTTCCCTAACCCTTTTGAGCCTTCAGAGCTTGCTCTCTCCTTTAATTAGATCTCCACTAATTAGATTAGTCACTGATCTAATTAGTGGTGATTTTATTAAGCTCCCCACTCTCAGTCTCTGCTCCCCCACAGGAAACTTCCTAGCTATGGGGCTGAGGTGGGGGATTGGAGGTTGGGCCTAGCAGCAGGGGACCCTGCCCTCACTGACTCAGTCTTGCCCTGACCTAGATAGCCCAGGCAAGCCCAGTCTCATCAGATCCCAGAAGTTAAGCAGGGCTGACCCTGGCAAATATTGGGATGGGAGACCTCCAAAGAATACCATGGCTGAGAGGCAAAGGTAGGCCACTTAATAGCCACTTCTCTGGACATCCTCCGTGCCCCAGTAGGAGTTGCCAGAGGTCACCATGACTTCCAGGCATGGGCACACAGGGACACACAGACACACACAATGAGCCAAGAAACTAGCATTATTCTAGTAGGTATAAGAGGTGAGGCCTGATTTGCACATGAAAGGAAGGTGTGCATTTCTGAAGCATTTTGCTTGGAAGGTGAAGGGTTCTAGGATAGTTTTTTCAGAGGTTCTGAGGATATTGTGACTAGGGATGGGCACGAACCAGCTCACAAGCCAAAATTCGTTAAACCGGGGCTGTTCGGGGCTCAGGAAGGGATGTTCAGGAAGACATGCTTCCCGGACATTTATCAAACTTTGACCTGTTCAGTTTGGCTCTTCGGGTCTGTGTGATCTCTCTCCACCAGCTGAGCTCTTTCAGGCTCCCTCAAATTGCCCCTTTAAATGGGCTGTGCCAGGGAGCTCGAGATAGCTGGGCCAGCAGAAAGGAGGGGGCAAAATGTCCCCTGGGAGGCACTTCACCCCCATACTTAACCTTCTGGTTTTATTCTCCTCCTCGAAATGGGGGGAACAAAACCGAAGGGCTGGCAGCCATTTAACACTTTGGTTTTGTTCCCCACTTGTTTGAAGGGAGGGAGCAAAACCAGAAGATTAAATGAAGTCCCTTCCTGGGAGATCCCCCCTTGAGAAGAGGGGATCTCCCCCTTTCTCCTGGCTGCAGTGAGCCACAATCAGAAGAAAGGGGGAAGGGAAGTCCCTCTGGGAGATTCCCTCCTCCCCCATTCTGCCACATCCTGAATTCATCAAACCTGTTCGGTCCTTGGCTGAGGACAGACTGGCAATCTGGAGTGAGATGAATGCGGAGGAAACTGCTGCGGGGGAAAAACTCGCCGGGGCTGGCCATTCACACCAGCCGGTGTATTGCGCAATGGTGCCGATACTCAGACTGCTGCGGAGTGGCCCCACGTGGGCCAGCCTCCGCAGCTCGTGATAGGGCTGTTTCGGCAATTTGCGCATGTGGCAAACTGGCAAAATGCCCCGTTCACACTGCCACCTCCGCTTGCCTCCCGCCTTCTTCCGGTTCACACTGCCTGGAAGCGGGAGGCAAGCGCAAGATGGCCCCTGGACACCGGTTTCTCCCGGTGTCCTGTTAAAGCGGATGGAAAGCGAGTAGGAGACAGGTAAGTGCGAAACAGAGCCGACGGACAGATGCGCATGTCTGAACGCGCTCCCTTCTTCCACTTCCAACGTGGGGCTGTCCCGCTTTACATTGCCAGTCTGTCCTCAGCCCATGTTAGGTTGGTTCAGTTTGGTTTATGGTTCCATCCATGGGCCACCACAGACCCCGAACCAAACCACTTTTTTTTGGTCCATTCTCATCCCTAATTGTGACAGAGCATGTCGAAAAGACCAAGAATGTGACCTAGAGAGAACCAGCACAAAAAGATGGAAATTTAAATGGGACAGTGTTAATATTATTCTGCTGACCTCTTGGTTCATTATGACTGAGGCGCAAGTTTTAAAACCAGGAAAAGAAGAATGTGTCTATCCCTCATTCTGTTTTTTCTTAGACAGTTTTGTTCATGGTATGTCTCCTCTATCTCTAATGAATGATTGGATTGGAATTACAATGGGATAGATTCCTAAAGTTTGTCCCTAGATCCAAGGTAAACTGGAGCAGGTGGCTAGGGAAATGCCTGGATTCAATAAATGAATTAAAGTACCTGATGAGAGATTTTGAGGTTAGCAAAACTAAATGCCATAGATCTCTATTTGCTTCTGCTGAGGACTGCAGGAAAAGATTTGTATTTCTGTTGGAGGTGATGAAACAAGGCTGGAGACATGAACTCCTTGAGATCTAGGGACAGTAAGCTGGGTAAAATTCCACATTCCCATGTTAGAATGGTGGAGCCTGCAGGGCTAGTTTTATCTTAACCTTATTGTATAAGGAAACTGTCCTGCATTGTGTGGCACTTTCCTGTTAATCAATTTATTGTGCAGTGAAAGCCCAGCCATTACTCTTGTGAAGAGCCCAATATCTTTTTTTCCCTGTTAATGTGTCTACTACAAAGAAATCAAATTTTCTCAGAACTCAAAATGCAGCATTTTCTTGCTGGGAAAATGAGATCTCCAGCTTATATGTTTATTGCACTTTGAAATATTGCAGAGAGTAAGGTTTCATGAACATCAGTAGCATCTATTGGCTAGATTCCATGGAATCAATACAATTTTCAGAATTTCTTTGGGGAACCAGGACAGTGAAACTCATAAAGACCTGGAATAAATGTGGGATGTAGGCATGCCCCTATCTTATTTTCTCCCCTCTCTCCTTGATATCGGGAAATGTGGTAATGCAATATATCTTATGGTTGTGACCCAAAACTCAAAGACCAATGACAGAGAATAAATACTATTGCTTTGCTGTCTCTGCTATTGGGTTCTGCTGTAAAAGATTCCTGCTTAGTTATTAGAATTTAGAATTCAGGGGAAATGTACTAAATTTTATGAGCAAGGAGTTTTTCACTTAACTGATAACCTAAGTAGGGATAGAAAAACCTATGTAACCTGGGTAGAAATAGTGGTCTGTGTTCTTTTCTTTCTCCAGCAAGGTCCTGGTAATTTCTCCTGTTTTGCATAATCTTTTCTTCAAGGAAATTCATCCATGACTTTCTAATACATGAAGAGTTTTTAAGGTTGTTATCACAAAACAGACTTCTCCTGGCATCGGAAGATACCAATAATATATGATCTTTATTATGATTTCTCCATACATGCAAATGGTTGGTGTACAACCACTTACGCAAAATGAGAGAAATTACTGGGACCTTGCTGGAGAAAGAAATAACATAGATGACGAGAAATTTAGTGGACAGTTTTGTTCTAGAGGGGCTGTTGTCTGAGGAGAGTACTTGTGGACAGTATATACTAAGTGCACAAGTGTATTGTATATTGAGGAACTGTTAGATTGTGCTTTGAAGTTTTGTAATTGGGAATATTGATTGATTATACTTTGAAGTTTTGTAATTGGAAATGTGTTTAGAATGTTTTCTTGTTAATCACTTTGAGCTTATGAGTTGATGGAATTTATATATTACAGATACACATAGAACAAAATAGACAGCAAAAAAGAGCATTTAAAGTTTCATAATAAATATCTTTTATTAAAAGGAATATAGAATACAGTTACTAGGGAGCTAAACACAGCATTTCTTCTTACAGTAGAACAAACACAACATATCTTCATGAAAGTGAATGGCACACACCATTCAGCTGGTTTGTGTTTGGTGGGAATTTGAAGAGATGATAGAAATAGCAATTTAAAACCCCCACTACCATACTCTAAAAAAGCTTTCACTGATTGTATTCTGGGTTACATTTATATCCCAAGTCAAATTCCAGTGTATTTGGGGGTAGAAAAAAAATCGCAAAAATGGTTTGTGGTGGCAGAAGACATTATATACCCAAACTTCCGGAACCTAAAAACACACTTTCATATAAGGCAGAAAAAAATGCATTCATCATTCCAGATGTTGTTTATACCTGGAGTATTTCTGTACTTTTAAAATTGAGGTGGATGTTGTTCAGCGTATAAGGAAGGGCTATATCTCCCACTGGGTGTCTAAAAATGCTTCCCTGAAGCAGTGTTTTCTAGGATTGGGGGGGGGGGGGGGGTGTTAAAAAAAAATCCCCAAATGCCAGACAGTAGATTTCTGTGGCTGTTTTGTATACCCAGGTGCTCCCCGCCCCCCCAAAAAAGAAAATGCATAATTGGTAAGTGGCTCTACTTTGGGAACACTGTTTACAAACGCACAGACAACACTGTCCTAAAAGGAAATAGTTGTGGATCACTTTTGGATGCATTCTGCCCCAAAAGCATTAAGGGTGATAACACATCTCAGACAATATTAGGAAAGCAATTGCATTGGATTTCACTGTAACCTGATGTGTGTGCTTTTAATAGGACCTTTTCTGCTTGGCTAGCTGTCCTCTGTATGAGAATATCAAGATTTGTTGACACACAGTTATGAGCAGCAAAATGTCACCGTCATTTATGCTATGTAATTGTTCTCTTCTCTGGCTGCATCTTGATGACATGTGTACTGCGTTGCATGGCTGTAGTCTGTGAGGTGTTTCACCAATAAAGAGCAAAGGGGTTACATTTTCTATCTGTTCTTATTCCACCCTTCCTCCAAAGAGGCCAGAGTGGTGTGCATCCCCCCATCCCTCTGTCCCTTTACGGCAACCCTGTGATGTTGATTAGGCCAAGGCAAAATGAGTCTCCTAAGGTCATCCAGTGAGTTTCATGGCTGAGTGGATCTTCCTCAGTCCTAATCCAGTACACTAACCACTACACCATTCTGACTGTCCAGTCTAAAATTAAGTACCAGTCTAAAATCTCCTTTTGAAAAATGAGATCACAGTACAAGATTCTCATCCCTGTGTATAATATGGGGATAATAACAATGCTCTACAATGCAAGGTTATTGTAGGCCACTCTCAACATCCTCCCTCCCCATGTAAAATATGGCAGGAAGCAATACCAGTTATTTATTGCTCCTTGAACAGAATGCATTTGCATGGCAATTTTGATTTTTTAAAAAACAAATATTTTATCCCAACAATGAGACTTGAGTGTGGAAGAGCATGTATCCCTGCCTCTGCTTTTCGCTTTTCATGGGAGATGGCGACACACTGATGCCAAATCAAAGCAATGATGGATTTCGCCATTGTCTCCTAGGCTGTGGTCACATGGCACCCTAGTCGCGATTTTCTCCTGCTGGACTTTAAATGCGGGATTTTTTCTTTCAGGTTGGGATGATCACAACACATCCTAACCCAGTGGCGGCAGCGGCTGGGGAAGGCAAGGCGAGGGCCACCCACATGCCCGTGCACGGCTGCCTTCCTCCGAACACCACACAGAAGAACTGGCTGGCTGGCTGGCTGGCTTGCTCATTTCCCCCTCTGCTCTGGGCCCCGAGCCCCGCCGGCCGCCGCCTGCTGGAAAGTAGAGAAAAGCATGCCAGGGTGTGTGTGCCAGGTGGCAGCCAACAGGGCTCGGGGCCCGGAGCAGAGCACGGGGCATTTCAAGGAACCAGGGCCACCAGGCGCTTGAGTGCCTATGCGCTCAAATGCAAGAAATGGGGCGGGAACCCCCAAAGGACGATCAGACGACCCTTATTGCAATCATTGCGAGAGAAGGCTGTCCAGCTTGGCAAAATTGTGGGCTTAAAGCACAACTTCCAGGAAAGTCGTTTATTTTCCCAGGATCGGAAAATGCGCTAGGGACCTGGGAGTGAGCCCGCTCCAGTGTGGGAGTAGGTGTGGCTGGTCTGATCAGCCTTTTTAAATTCAGGAGGGAACAGCATTGAATCCCAATTTAAAGGACCATGTGACTGCAGCCCTAGGAACAACCATCACTTTGACCATTAACAAGGGGTGGGGGGAACATGGCATGAAAAGTAACCAGAAATTTCACAAAGGACACTTGTACTTTTAGACTACATACACTAAATTCCTCTGACTAGTTCCAGCTAATCAAGATGCTCTACATAGATCAAAACTACCCTCTAGGCACCACCAGAAGAACTCAGGCAAGATATAAATGGTGCATCAGCAAAGGGGCCAAACCAATAGCATATAAACTGCATGAAGAGAAAGGGAAAGAAAGAAGTATAAATGAGCTGAGGGCAATGGGGAAAGGACAGGCTAGTCTCCTGGGATTAACTCTTCTGATTTTGTGATTAATAGAATTTTCAGGTTGTAGAAGGGTAAAAAAATATACTTTGAAATGATGTATGATCTCTCTGCAACTCCTGTGGGGACTTCTGGAAAGTTTACTCAATGAGACCAACTTACTTGTCAAAGATCATCCCATCATGTTCACACAGAGCTATTGAATCACTCTTTTGGTTGGCTGACTGTTAGAATAAATACAGTAACTCCTTCCCAAATACAATTTACTTTTTCAATTACTTGTTGTAAAAGTCACATGAAAGGTGGCCCTGTTAAGAAATTTAATGTATTTAGATATCTTAATTTGTCCACCCATGTACTCCACTGGAAAATTTGTCCCAGTTCCATTTCACTGATATTCTTCTCTGGTGTACTACATGAATGGAACCTAGAATCATTTCAAATTCATGCTTGGGGTGAGATGTCAGAAGAACCTAGTAGCATATTGTGCTCTACATGGATCAAACAACCCTTCATATAACCTGAACATGGGAAGGAGGACTTTACCTGGGGAAAAACCCACAAATGTGGATATGATCCACATGAGCCATGTCCTTCAGAATCACAAACTTAAACTGGTCTAATCATAATGATATAAGAAACGCTAGATCCATGAAGATCCATGCATTCTGGGAGACCTTACAAATGTTTAGGAGCAGCTGGGAACAATCATGACAATTAAACCAAATTAAAACTGGATAAAGTTTTTGTTGATGTAGTTTTTGTTACCGCACAAAAGAAATGGGATTGGTGGCACTGAGAGATGGTCGATAAAATGTTAATAAAATATGCCTTGTGTTGTACTAGGATCTGGAATACCACGGAAACTTCCTAGGTGACCTTGGAGCAGTCACACACTCTCAGTCTAATGTAGGGATGTTGGGATCATTTGTTACAAGGGCCGGATTTGACATAAATGAGAACTTGTTGGGCCGGGCCATGTGTGTCATAAAATGTAATGCCAGGTAGCGGACATATAAATTTGATAAAGGACACAAACACAAAGATTTTTAAAACTTTAAATAAAACATGCTTAAAGCACTAGCGCTTTTGCAATATTTTGTTGATTTAAAAGTCTCTGATAACTGGCACCTCTGCTCTGAATTACTGCATCAAAATGTCTGTGCTGTAGCAATCTTGAGTATGCTATTCTGGTGTGTATCTGTAAGCTGCAAACCTACTTTTGATTTATTGACATTCATTACAGAAATCTCATGCTCAGTGTTCCTAGCCTAGAACCCAGGGGAAAACATGAAATGGCTGGGCATTGCAACCTTTTGTACATAAGTTGCCTTGTGCTGGTCAAGAACATGAGAAGGCATCCTGACACAGACTGAGGGCCATGTGTTTGTCTACAAAACTATACTCTTCCCCAGAGAAATAATTACAACTTCCTACAAAGGAAATGTGCTGGGAGAATTTGGTCTGGACGCACACACTTTCAGCCTAATCCACCTAACTGGTTTGTTGTTATTCCTCCTCTAAAATAATTCACTTTGCTTTTTTAATGAGAAAGACTTTTTCTGGTCAAATGATCGTAGCAATAAAGAATAAATGAGAAAGACTGAATCATGAGGGTATGAATACAGTGAAAAGGGGGAGGGAACCCAGTTGTACTCAAGAGAGCCCTGGCATAAAGAGCCCAGCAAAATGCACACACACTGTAGCAAGAGACACAAAAATTCATACCTTGAACAAAACTTTGTTAGTCTTAAAGTTGCTTGGTATTTCTTCGATGTGATTGAGGCAGCCCATCAAAGCAAGCTCTCCCTTCTTCCCTCCCTTCCTTCAGGGAGGAGCCTCGGCCAGTGGAAGGGGGGAAAGGCTTCCCTTTGCCTCCTGCAGCCTGACCAGGAAGCCAGCTCTGGCTGTTCCCTCCCTTCCCCTGGGAGGAGGAGGGGGAGGAGCCTGGTAAAGAGACTGGTAAAGCAAGTTGTGATGTGGCAGCAGCAAGAGAACTGGAAAAGGAAATAAGAAAAAGCCAGGGCCCTGCAGGCTGGATTGGGGCCCTCTGAGGGCCAGAGGGCCTGAGGGCCCTCTGAGGGCCTGATCCGGCTCGTGGGTTGCATATTTGACATCCCTGGTCTAATGTGTTTCACATGGTTGTTGGGAGGATAAAATGGACAAGAGGAGAGTGATATATGCTGCTTTAGGATATATGCTGCTTTAGGAAGCAGTGTACATCTGAAGTACATCTGAAGTGTACATCTGAAGTAAATAATAAATAATAATAAATAAATAAATAAATAAATAAATAAATATTTGCTTATTTGCTTATTTGCTTATTATTTGCTTATTATTTGCTGGCAAACCAATAACAGTTCTCATAACACATCCACCCCTATTCATGGCAACATGTGGTGTGAGCAGACCCATTCTGCATTTGGGTATGTAGTGAAGCCATTTTCCTGTCACTTCACCAAGAGTACCAATTGCAACAAGAAATAGTTATTATTATACAAAGTTAATGATGGATTTCTCATTAAATTGGGAGTGTGATAAAATTACCCAAAGGTCTATGAACCAATTAAATAATTTTTATTTGATTAGTCACTAGCTTTCTAATCACTTACTTTAAAAGCATTTGCCTGCCAGCCAAACTTCAACATAGGATATTGGACAAAACGTATTAAGAAACAGAATCTATCCTTGTATATAACTGAGTAGTGGGGTGGCACTTTCTGAACATTCCACAAGCTCCTAAGTCAGTTGGCTCCATGATGTGTCACTCAGAAGCTGTCCCTATCCACTGGCTGCATTGCCCGAGTCTCGCCTCCAACATTCTAAACAGTTTGCTGTTCCTCCCCCCCCCCCCCCCCAGCCAGTCAGAACACAGAAGTCATTTGCATATGCGGCCTGATCGGTGTTTGCCTCTAACATTCTAAACAGTTTGCTGTTGCTGTTGGGAATCATTGAATGTGTTCTGAGGTAAAATACATATCCCAATCTTCCCTTAAATGGTCACTGGAGTTGCCAGTCTCCCTGTGGGGGCTGGAGATCTCCCAGAAATCACTGTGTTCCCCAGTCACAGCACAACATTTCCCCTACAGAGAATTTCCCAGCTATTACAACTGATCTCCAGATGACCAAGATCAGTTCTCCTGGAGACAATGGCTGCTTTGGGCAGTGGACTCTATAGCATTATACTCTGCTGAAGTCCTTCCACACCCCAAACCCTGCCCTCCCCAGGCTCTACCCCTCAAATCTACAGGTTTTTCCCAACCCAGAGTTGGCAACCCTGTAATTGGCTATGGAACTGTTTTCCAGACCCTTGGAACCCAGAAGACATGGCATAGGAGCAGGTGCTTTTCTACCTTAGTTGCCACTGCATAATCCCAAATAAACATAAGTCAGGGGTGGAGGGAACCATACCTGTTACCATGAGGCTGTCCTCCCATAATACCCACTTGGGGCAGCAAAATGACTTGAGACAGCCCTGCCTTATAGCTAAGCAGAAGGAAATAAACATGGCTTGCCTCCCTCTATTTCCCCTTCCCTCTGCCACCCCACCAGCCACAGCCAGGACACTCATCTGGAGCTTCCTTCTAGAGCCTGTTGTATTTCTTCCCACAGTGGGCCTTACTCCTTGTCTACAATAATTACCAAAAAAAGCCATCTTTAGTATTTTTCATCCCTTACTGTAATAATACTTCTGAACCAAAAATATTTTCAAAAATACATTATTTTTCAGCAACACTCATTAAAATTTGCCCTCATCAGTTAAAAGTATTCCAAATGAATCAACAATAACAGTTTCGTTAATTAATCTACCAACCTGATTATGTATGCATCCCTAATCTCTTGGGGATTTTTCTGGTCAGTAGGTCTGGTGCAATCCTGATTGACCTGTTGATTATGAAGATGATCTGGGCTGTGGACATGATTGCCCCTGAGTGCCCTCTCTCCTTCCATGGAGTCAAGAATGTCTCTTGGTCTACTGAGGAGCTTCAGATGATGAAATGGTTGGGCAGATGATTAGGGTGCAAATGGAGAAAATTGGGTTTATGGAAACAAAAACAGATATAGACAATGCTTGGCTTAATACAACAGAAAAAATATTCAAAAAATATATAAATTGTTATTGATCGATGAAATGCATGATGAAACTGTTAAAAAATGTATGATTGATTGGATGAGAGATTTTGATTATACAATTGACATAGAAGATTGGACAAGAATGTGAAAAACATTAAAATTTTCGCCTGCAGTAGCTCATAAGGAAAATTTATATAAAATGTTTCATAGATGGCACTGGTCGCCAGATGGCACTGGTCCAAGTCAGGTTACCTTAATGCGCTCCATTTGAGGCTGCCTTTGAAAATGGTTTGGAAATTTCAGTTGGACTGAAATGTAGTGGTGAGGCAGCTATCAGGGGTTGGTTACATGGATCATATCACCCTGTGGCTGAAAGATCTGCACTGGTTACCCCTCTGTTTCTGGGACCAATTCAAAGTGCTGGTTCTTACCTTTAAGGCCTTAGATGGCTTGGAGCCAGGATATGTGAAGGACCATTTCCTCCCATACTATCCAGCCTGCCAGTTAAGATCTGCCTATCAAGCCTTGCTCTCTATGCCCCCGCCTTTAAAGGTGAGCTCGGTTTCAACTCAAGATAGAACATTTACTGTGATGGCCAGGGGTCATTTGGGGTTGGAGCAGGCCAGAGCAGTGCTCCGGCAGCCAAGGAGCGGGCAGCAGCACCCTGGCATGGCTCTTCCTTTCTCCCAGCTGAGCGAACCTTCTTTTCCTCCGCCACCACTGAGCTGCTCCTCAGCAGCCACTAGACTGGAGAGGCAAACAATCCAGCATTTTTTCCCCCACCCAACAGCCTCCCCACTACTCCTCTCAGCCAGCAAGGAAAGAGTCCTGGCTGCTCCGCATTGGGAGTTCCCGCATTTCTCCAAGCAAGCACACAGACACATCCTTCATGCTGCTGCAGATCCTCCCTCCCAGGCATGACCCCATTCAGAACAGTGGGAAGAGAGGGTGGTGGGCCTCTGCTGAGAGACAAAGCGAAAACATGTGTCAGCGCCTAATGGGTGCTGTCTAGATTGACCCAACCATCCTTTTCTTTTCTTATGCTCCTATTAGGAGATGGGTGGGAGCAGGTGGATTGCTTTGCTTTCCAAAGAGAAGGGGGAAGCGCAGGTGTTTTAAAACAGCCATTTCCAGGGCTGTGTGACCAGACAGGCTGATCCCAAGCAGGCACATGGGACTGTGCATCATCTCCGACTGCACGAGGAAAGGAAGTTTAGGTGGGTTTGCACTTTGGAGCATGCAGTGGCTTGTTCCCCCTGGCAATGGGCACCTGCAATTCTGTGAAGGCTTTGGGGGGGGATTTAATATCACAGCATCAGGAATTGCTAGACTGCAGACCTAAATAGACTGGGAGCCCTTTGAAGTCAGTCGGGCTTACTTCCGAATAAATTTGCATAAGGAGCTGGCTGATCAAAGGTTCCTTCCCAGGTGCCTTCCCTTGCCCCAGTGAAACCTCTGTTTATTTGTAGCGCTGCAGATTTGGCTGAACGGAACTTATGGGCCTTGTGCCTGAATTGTGGCATGATTTCTGCATGTGCTTAAGTCAGGTATCAGTACCTGTTTTGTGCACAGGGATTGCCTTTTTGGTAAATGCCAGTGGGTTAGGCAAGGCTGGGTTTCATAGCTGAGAAAGGAAATTGCGTGTGTTCAATCAATCCAATTAGCGAGAATTCTGTTGAACTGTAGCCTTCCTGGGAGCACTGAGGCTGCGAGCGCTCAGGCACTTCGATCTCACCACCGGGACCCGCGGTATCATTTTGGGAGATGGGGCGAGTGAGACCCCTGGAAACTATGTGCCTGCTGTAGCACGAGTTTTGCTGTTCTTCCCCTCCCCACAATGGGCATCCTGTGAGGTAGGTGGGGCTAAGAAAAGATGCCTCCTCCCCCTTTTTACTTCCCCTTCTGACATACTTCCAGTGATGTCAGGGGGTGTGGCATATGCAAATGAGTTATGCTAACATGTATGCTAATGAGCTCCTGCAACTCTTTTTCTACGAAATGACCCCTGGTGATGGCATCTCATCTCTGGAACACCCTCCTTCTTAAGGGTCCCCTTGTACCTACTTTATTTTCTTATGGATGCCATGCTAAAATATATCTTTTAATCCATGCTTTTAGTTAGGGGATTTACCTTATCAGGTTTTTAATGGTCTGCTTCTGTTTTATGGATAGTTTTGTGCTGCCTACTTCCAATGGCTTGCGTTTTAAGACTGTGGTTTTTACCTGGAAGCTGCCTCAAGCAGGACTCTGAATGGGCAGCACAGAAATATTCTAAATAAGTAAATAATACCTATTTTACCTTGCACTCAGGTTCAGCATCACACTACTGAAACCCACACCACCGGTTATGAGACTCAGTTGTTAGCTGTCCCAGGGTCTGCTTTGCAATGCAATTTAAATTTGATTTAGAACTTGAGTAGAGGGAGATGGAGCTAAAAGTACAAAGATCCTCTTAAGACTGAAGTCACCGATAAGATGACAAAGTCAAGTGTGTGTTAGTCATTTAATTCGTACTCTTCTTGGGATGCTAAATTTAGGAAATGACTCAATGGCCATACACAATTACAGCTATTTTCAGGCTGTAAGTGATGCAGCACAGCCGTACTGTTGCAAAAACACACCCCAATTAGTTCCTGAAAGAGCTCTTGCAACAATGTACTGTCTCCTAGGAACCCTGAAATTAATTACAGAGTCCACCCCCACCCCAGGCCCATCTTGTACGTGGTTTCATTTTACACATACGTTAATCTGCAAATGATGTCACTGAAGCACTGCTTGCTTTCACATGCACAACTAAAAAGATCAGCTGTTCTGATGTACATTTGGGCAGGTTTTGTTCAGGCTTAGGCATTAGAAGTAAAAAGCGTATTCATCTCCCACCCAGCATGAATGACAATTTGTACCCAAACTCAGCTAACCAAACAGGATTTTATATACAGGGAAAGTTGAAGGGGAAAATACATGCAAAAAGAGTAAGAATCATGATGTGTACTTAGCTTCCATATTGTTACAGGTTCAGAATCTGTCCCCAGTTTCCATACTTTCTTCTAATGATGTCACCTCTATGAAGATGAAGGGTATATGACGGAAGGAATCATGAACATTGCCAGGAATATCCTGAACATACTGACAAGGCAGCAGAACAGGTTTCTTTTGGTAAAGAACTGGGTAGGACATACATCATCCCACACAGGTGGTGACCAGATAAGTGTCCCCTGTGTCCATTGTTCAGTGAGCAATATCAGATACCTAATTCTGAGCCTGGCTCCTGTGCATTTTTTTTTTAAAGAGAGAATGGGGCCAGGTACTGATAGGGGGCATTTTTCTACAGACCCGGCGTGCCCTATATGTAAATACTTATGACCAACATGCAGAACACTAGACCAAGTAGGACTATGACCATAGCTCAAAAGAAAGATGATGTGTCAGTGGAAGAGCATCTACTTTGCATGCAGAAAGTTCTGGGTAAAATCCCCAGCTTCTCCAGTGTTAAAAGGATCAGATAAGAAACACCTCTGTTTGAGACTTTGGAGAGCTGCCACCAGTCAGAGTAGACTATACTGACCCTGATAGACCAATGATCTGACCCAGAATAAAGCACTTCAATGAGTTATTATTAGGAGGAACCAAACAGTTTTCACATTGGCTAAAAAGACCTTTGAAGTCAACATTAGAAAAGACTGGAGAAACCCTGAGAGATGCAAAAAAAAGTGCACCACAATGCTGTGGGAAAATAGGAGAGAAAGAAACCCTGCTTCCTAACATTATCAAATTTAGGGCAAATTAACCATGTGGAAACAGTGCTTCACAGGTTTATCAGTTTCCTGGTACAGCCCATGTAAGAAACTTCAGTGCCAGTCATGACACATTTGACAAGTAAGGTGAGTTTGTTTAAAGGTTACTTCAGTAAGCCACACAGTTTTGACAGACCTTTGCCACTATTTCTTTTGCCATCTCAAATCCTAAAGTATTCTGATGTCCAGTGTTAATCTGTGTTAATATAGGCACAGCACTTAATCCATGAATGGCTCAGTTCAGACATAAAGTAAACCATGGGTTATTTTAATGATGGTTAATTTATGAAACCAAGGTTTACAGTGCAATCCTAAGGACAGTCACATCCTTCTAAGCCCAATGACACCAAGGCTGTGGTCACACAGCACCCAAATCCCGGATAAAGTCCCACTGGACTTTAATCCGGGATTCTTTATTTCAGGTTGGGATGTTTGGGTGGTGGCGGCGGTGACTATTTAAGGATTTGATATTTTATATATTTTATTAGTACCCTTTTTGTATTGATTGTAATTGTGCTGGTGATATACCGAATAAACAACACTGACTGACTGACTGGGGGAGGCAAGGCGAGGGCCACAACTTTTCCCATGGCGCTTCTCCTCCTCCCCTCCATTCTTTTTTTCCGGGGGGCCGCAGCAGCAGCCACTGATGTGACCATGGCTGTCCCGGCTCCTCTCATCCCCCCAAGCCAGCTGGTGCCCCTGCAGCCACCTGTCTCCACTTTGGCCATCTGCACCACCACCAGCAGCACCGCCTTAGCCACCTGCACCACCACCACCAGTGCCACCTTGGCTGCCTCACCACCCGCCAGCGCACCTTCTTCTACTGCTGCCGCAGCTGCTACCTCTGCTGCAGCTGCCACCTCTGCTGCAGCTGCCACCTCCACCTCTTCTTCTTCTTCGGGGAGCAGCCTATTCCAGCTGGAGCCCAGTGTCACAGCAGCTGCAGTAGCAGTGGCTGGAGCCCCTTCCAGCAGCAAGAGCAGCTGCAGCACCACCTTGGGCACCGGCAGCACTCCTAGCACCCCTGCCAGCAGCATTGGCTTCGGCTCAGGTGCCGGGGCTGCAGGAGGCATCGTTGGTTTGTCCGCCCTGGTGGCTGGTGGGGGCGGCATGCTGGGCAAGCTGGTCTACTCGACGAATCGCTCACCACTTTAATGCCCGTAGGTCACAGGAGGAACTGGTGGGGCGTTTTTTTTCCTTTTCTTGCACTTGGGTGCTTGAGTGCCCAAGTACCCAAGTGCAAGAAAGGGGGGGAGGGACGGCAAAGACAACCAGACAGCCCTCTCTCACAATCATTGCGAGAGAGGGCTGTCCAGATCAGCTAAATCCTGGGTTCCAAGCACGACCTCCGGGAAAACACTTGGTTTTCCCGGGGTCGGAAAATGCGCAGAAACCCACGATTGAGCCCACTTTGGTGCAGGAGTTGTCATCGCCGGTCTGATTGGTCCCTTTAAATGCGGGAGGAAACAGCCCTGACTCCCGCTTTAAAGAGCTGTGTGACTGCGGCCCAATAGATTTAGAATGGCATAAACAGGTTTATAATCAGGGCTCGATTTCAACAGGAACGCACAGGAACGCCGTTCTGGCTGGAGTCTGAGCCTGCCCCGCCCCCTCCCTGCCCGGCTTGAGCTGTTTACACTTAAAGGGAAAGTTCCTGCAGAGGGCCGGCAGGAAAAAGCTCCACCGGGTGCTTTCCCTTTACAAGCAAACAGCCAGCAGGAGAAAGCCCCACCCAGAGATTAAGCACAGGGGCTAGGCTTTCTGCATTTGGCTTGCCGACGTCGCGTGGCTTTGCCTGCTCCAGTAAGTGCCTTCCTATCTCTTTTCCTTCTCTCTCTCTCCCCCACCTTTCTTTCTGTCTTTCTTTCTCTCTCTCTCTCTCTCTCTCTGTCCCTACCTTTCTTTCTTCCTTTCTCTTTCTCTCTCTGTCCCTCCCCACTTCCTTTCTCTCTCTCCCTCCTCCACCTACCTACTTTCCTTCCTTCCTTTTCCTTTCTTTCTCTCTCTCTCTCTCCCCCCCACCTACCTCTTCCTTCCTTCCTTCCTTCCTTCTGTTCTTTCTGTTTTTATAAAAAAAATTATTGAAAGGGGGAGATGTAAAAAAGCAGAGAGCCCAGGAAATGCTGGTTTTGACAATATCTTTAATTTTTGAGAATCTCTTTAGTTTTCTCATGGCATCTTCTGCTTAAGAAAAGTAAGTTTGAAGCTTGAGTTCATTGTTGTGTCTTGTTGGGAATGGCTTGCAAATATATGTGTGTCTAAAGTCTGTATTAAAGTGGTTTGGTGCTTACTGCCATGTAAGAGAAAAATCTGAAAAGTAGCTTCATTGTTGTGTGTGTTGGCAGAACACTTGACCGTTGCATGGGGCACTTTGGGGGACATCTGCAGAGAAACAGAGTTGTAACTAAAAATGAGCATGGTCAGCTACACTTTGGAGATTGCCTGTTTTGTGACATTTTAAAAAGTGGGCAGAGTTTCTGAAGAAGATTATTGTCCCTCTTCTCCTGCCACTGGACTGACATCTGCCTTTAATGGGCCAGCAAAGTTGATGTTCTTAAACCTCCTAATAAGAGAGATTTCCGCTTCTGAGGAGTTCCAATGATTGGTGATCTTGTGATGGTAGTGATACTTTTATGTGGTAAAGACCACCTGTTCACAGGATAATTTTACCTGTGGGACAGACTCAGCATGGTAACCACTCCACTGGTACATAATTGCTTGTAAAAACTATTATAGTGTAATAATTCAGGTGGGTAGCCATGTTGGTCTGAAGCAGCAGAACAAAGTTGGAGTCCAAAGTTTCATCCAAGGTATAAGCTTTTGTGTGCATGCACACGTCTTCCATCTGAAGAAGTGTAGGTGGCACATGAAATCTTATACCTTGAATAAAATTTTGTACCTTGAATAAAATAGTCCACGAACTACTCCCATCCAGTGCATCCACAAACCTAGAAGAAGAGATTGGATTTATACCCTGCCCTTCACTATCCAAGGGAGTCTCAGAGCGTCTTTCAAACTCCTTTCCCTTCCCCTCCCCACAACAGACACCCTGTGAGGTAGGTGGGGCTGAGAGAGCTCTGAGACAACAGCTGGTATAGAGCTATGGCTTGCCCAAGATAATCCAGCAAGTGCAAGGGGGAAGTGGGGAATCAAACCCAGTTCTCCCAGATTAGAGTCTGCGCACTTAACCACTACACCAAACTGGCTCCTAGCGTTGTTCTGCCAGTGAACTAGGGTTGCCAACTCCAGGTTGAGGAAATCCCTGGAGATTTGGGAGTGGAGGGTGCAGTTTAGGGGAAGGAGGGACCTAAGCAAGGCATAATGCCATGGACTCTACTTTCCAAAGCAGCCATTGACCTGATCTCTGAAGTTTGGAGCTCAGTTGTAATTCCAGGAGATCTCCAGACCCCACCTGTAGGTTGGCAACCCTACAAAATCATATTCAGTGTACTAGTTCTGCAGGAAGGCAAGCTGATTTCCATGGGAACCTAACCCTTAGGAATTGATTCCAATCCAGTGTGGGAATAATTGTTGGACATAAGATATTGGTTCAGGCAAGGTTTTGTATAGATGGGACAGAAAATAATGTTTTTATTGGTTTTGTCAAAACTGTTTTGACAACAAGGTAAACAGAATAAGAAGCAAAAGATGGATGTGGCTGGATGACCACACTTCTGGGAACACTGGGTGTGGCCTAATATGTTAATGAGCTGTGCTATCAGGGGTGTGGCCTAATATGCTAATGAGTTCCTGCTGGGCTTTTTCTACAAGAAGAGCCCTGTTTATAATCATACTGACAGTGGTGGTAAACCAATCTAGAATTAATCTAAGAAGCCTGCATTCATATGTTATGCACAACCATAGCTAACATTACTTTAGCTACATTAGCTATGATTAATAAACTGCTTCTGAATTGTGATTTCAGGTCCTGGTTTTATGCACTCTAACTAACCATAGTTAGTGGATTGGCCCACCCACAGACAATCATGTTAACCGTATATAGATTAAATCGGGGGGCTGCATTACAACTAATCTGAGTCAGTTTTCTCTTTTATTCTGTGTTTAGCAGTCAGTCTAGATAATGTACAGATACTTCAGGTTTTAGGACAAATAGGCTCACTTCTCAGTTTTTCTCCAACATTTATCCTACTGAAGGTTTGTTTGCCCTTGATATTGGAATTCTGGTATCTGTAGGTAGTACACTGAAGTTTAGTTTTTTTCAAGGTAAATTATTGCAAGCCTGTAAGTCAAAATATAACACTGTCTGTTTGCTGTAGTTTTTCTTCATGTGTCACATCAGGGAAAGGAAGCTTATAGTTACTTGTCTTTGTGATAGTTCTACCTCAAGAGAATTAATTTCGAATTAGCTACCTTGAGGCAAAAATGCATCATGAGATAGGGAGCTAGCTTAACAACTGAAGTCAATAGGAACACTGAACTATATCAGCTTTAGGATGCTTTCTCAAAAGATCAGATTCAAAGATTGATTTGTTTGGTGTTTACTGACCTGGATATCCAGATTTACCCATTTGGAGCTCAGTGAAAGCTATTACGGTTTCACAGAGTTGGGTAGGCAATTCTGAATTCTTTTGAGCACGTTCTCATTCTCAAATGACTATGCTAATAAGAATCCAAAGCTAGTGATGACAACTGGGAACACTATCAGATATCTAACACATCTAATACCCACAATACAGATAAAAAATATCTGCAAGAGGGATCCACACAGGGCTAAGGAATATAGTTACAGGTCTCAAAGTCTGTGTGTGGCCAGAGGCTCTTCTAGCAAGGAAAGGAATTCTGGGCACCTATATGCCAGTTGTGGTAGATTGAAGATGAGCTTCTGTTTCCTTGCTGTTATTATCATATTCTATGTGTGATCTGAAATCCAAATCAAAGGGCTATTGGCCCTTAGCTTCCATCCTGTAGCCTTGTGTTTGCTGGCCCAGTGGTTTCATGACCAGACCTGGATGAAGTTTAATGTATTGGAGTTTTTTTTTCTGTTTCTTTATTTAAATTGTATTTTATTTAACTTGTATTTTGTCACTATTGTATTATTTTGTGATCAAAAGTGGCATAAAATGTCTTTAATAAATAAGTAACTATGGGTTGTCAGAAAAATCCAAAGGTATGTTGAGGGTAAGGTAGGAAGGACATATTTTGGCATGGGAATCAGGAGTGGGGAAACCATGGGGCAGGGAAGGAAACCAATGGAGGCTTTGAGCAGGGAGAAGAACTGGCAAGTTTGAGAAAGAAAGAAAAAAACAGCAGCCAGCATGGTATGGGAAGAAAGAGTGAGGTGGGCAGTTGGGTGATAGGGAGGAAGGAGAACCAAGTGGAGAACCAAGGGGTGGTGAATAAAAGAGTGTGAGCACACAAGACAAGGAAAAAGCAGAGCCAAAGTGGGAGGAGGGGGGAAAGTCCAGCAAGTAGTACAGAGTAAGAGGGGGAAAGTGGGAACCAACATGAGGGAGAGCGGGATTTCATCTTCCCCACAAAGCCCCCAGCTTATCACCTTTATTTTGTGAAGGACTGCACATGAGACATGGGTTGAAGGAGTAGGACCCAGTCTCCCTGAATGGGCAGCCTGCATTTATTTTAAGCACTAGCTGACAGCCTTACACAACACATTTCAGTCCACATCAGCATTCAGTACAAAATCACATTAGTACATGGGAGAAAGAGGTCTCAGAGAGCTTCCCTCTGGCAAACAGCCTTATCAACAGCAAAGCCCCAAGAGAACAATTTGCATTGTGTAGTAGGGAGAAGAACAGGATGTTAGCAGACCTGGCTGGTGTGCCAGCCATTTGACCTTTCCAACAATTTTGAATGCCACCATATTTGAATCTTCTAGAATACTTATTTTCCAGCTCCCATCATAATCCAAGCTAGAAGTGCAGGGCCATCAACACTTGTCAAGCCTTCTGCCAGTATATTTGGGAACTGACCAGCAGAAAGGCAAAGTTTAACAGAAAGGATAAAATGTTGAGAGCAGGCAGTTAAAGAGAAAGAGGGGGTAGGAAAAATCAGCTTGCTCAAGTCCCTGAGCACTTAGGGACTCCTACTAGGGTGGACATCTGAAAGAGGGGGTGGGGTGGAATTTCCAAAGTTCTTTCTCCTACTGCAATTTGTTGCAGGTCCCAGCTTGTGTGACATATGATGTATTATGCTGATTTGTAAATAATGTTGATATGATTGATATACACAAAAATGAATAAATACCATGAATAAAATGTGGTGTGATTTTTTTTTTAAAGTCAAGAATGAGAAATTCATCATATGCCCAGACTGGACAATGGTGCATGTATAGGTCAGTTTTAGGAAGATCTTTCCATGTGGCTAAGTAAGGAATAGAAAAATAACATAGGGGCAGGGGGGAAAAGATTGATAGTACTAATATCGTTACTATGCATCATGGAACTACTTTTCAATCCTCAACACGTTCCCTGCCTTGCACTATGGAATCTTCTCTCCTATTCTGAAACACTCTTTTTTATAGGCCAGCTTGAACATAAGTAGCAACAGAAGCTGAATGGAATACTATTCTAAATCTTCTCAGCTCATTTTCATGCCTGGCTTCTTGTCTGAAAAGATTCTTTAAGAAGCAGTGATAATAACTTGTTAGATGAATCAAATGTTATGCATGTAGAGAAGGGGGGGAATGACGATGTGCATACTCTGTATTGGTGCATAAAAGCACATAACAACTACATAGTCAGTTGGAAAATACCTGGGGCACAGCTAAAAGTCATTCAAAGCAGCTGAGGAATGTGGAATAGGCTTTCTCTGTGTTTATGAGTTTGGAAATATGTCGACATGAATCTGCACTGTCATTGATCATTTTGCATATTATGTCTCTCCCTCCCCTTTCATTTCTGTTTTTTAGACTCCAGAATTAATGTGCAACCAGAAGAAGTAAAGCTGTATCCAATTTTTCGTTTGGAAATACAACTAATATCATGAGTGACAAGATGATCCCAATGTGCAGTAAATCTATGGCATACCCAAATACAAACTTCTCTAGAGACATTGACCTGCTCATTTTTAACACAGGCTAAAGTCCTGTCAAACTTGATGGGCAGAACATAGGGACAGGAAGGAGAAGTTATTTTCCCAATCCCATTCAATAGCCTATTATGTTTCTCCTTACTTCCCTTCTCATTCCTCCAAGTTGATAGGTCAGCCTGTGTTTGTCTCTTTTACCATCTATTACAGTATCAACATCCTCAACGATGGAGCACCACCAAGATTGCTATGGACAGAAAGAAGAGGTAAAGTCAAATTTGCTTTGCCAGGGGTCCGTTGGAGCGGGAGCGCACAGGAGCGCAGCTCCGGGAGTGAGGAGCCCAGGGGGCGGGCACATGGCCAAGCCCCACCCCCTCCTCAGCTTCCCCGAGCAGTGCAGAGGCTCAGCGCCCCGGGGGAAAGCCCTGCTAGGGTCGTTATTGTTTTTAATGTTTTGTTTTAATATTGATAATTTTATCATTGTTCCTTTTATGACTGTGTGCTGCTTTTCCAGAGACTTGCTCAAGGTGGCATATAAATTTTCTAAGTATACCATTTTTTATCTGGGCACATGGCACATAAGTACTGGAGAAATTTCACCAACCCTTCAGCAGCTTCCACCCCATCAGTTTGGTGTAGTGGTCAGGAGTTGGACTCTAATCTGGGAGAACCGGGTTTGATTCCCCACTCCTCCACATGCAGCTGCTGGTGTGACCTTGGGCCAGTCACAAGTTCTCTCAGAGCTGTTCTCTCATGAGCAGTTCTCAAAAGACCTCTCTCAGCCCCACCTACCTCACAGGGTGTCTTGTTGTGGGGAGGGGAAGGGATGGGTGGTGCACATGTCCTGGTATCTCAAGTCTACTTGAAACCTGGTGGTTTCAAGGGAGCAGGAAGAGAATGAGGGTGTGTTCTTTACGCTTATTTTTGTTGCACAAAGTATTGGATGGGGAAGGGAATGGAGGAAGAGCAGGTCAGTTTCACTCACCTGTGGAGTGGAGCCTGAGGGGTGGGTGTTGCCTTCTGACACACTTCCAGTATGTTAGGGGGTGTAGCATATGCAAATGAGTTATGCTAATGAGTTATGCTAATGAGCTCCTGCACCTCTTTTTCTACAAAATGACCCCTGTCCATATCCATACTCAAAAGTGACCAGATCGCTAAATTAAAAAAATTAAATGACCAGGGAGGAGTTTAAAAGGAGGTGCATGAGGCTTAGTTCTCTGCTGGTATTGACTTGAAAGGGGCATTGGAGAGGAGGCAAACAGCAACATCCCCAGTGCAAAAAGAAAAAGGATTTCAGTGGTGCATGCAAATAAAATAAAGGGGGATTGTCAGCATGGAATGAAATTGACATGAGATGTAAAGAGAGACAGACACTGGGATGGGAAGCCTAAAGCTTTGAAAGCATTTTTCCCTTTCATGCTTTAGTGAACAAAGTTGGGGGGGGGGGGACCATTTTGGCAGTCTCTGGAAGCCTAACATTAAAATGGCAGCTGAGCCACATGGACCTTATGTGAGCCAAACTTAAGAATTACTTGGGACTGGTCCATTTGGAGAAAGAGTGCAATCTGCACAGGATGGGCTTTAAAAAACTGCCAAGATCACAACCAATGTGCAGGATCAAATTAGAGAATCACAAAGAGAAAACTGCAGATTTGCAAGGAAGGGCAGGAATTTAGTATTACTATGCACCTGCACTAGGGTACTGACAAAAATTACACACACACATTTTTTCAATTTAGTGGCACAAGACTAAAAAAGCTCTCCAGAGCTTTTGCCAGGGAACTCCTCCCCCATACGAGTTGCAGCCCTGTGCAAATCCTGTTGAAGTTGCAGCTGAATTTGCACAAACATGTGTGCACACATACACATGTTGGCAGCAATCACAGCTTGCAACGCCAGTGTCAGTGGATTCAACCATGCATTTTGTATGCTGAACATGTTCCCCCATATTATGAGATCATGTGACTCCCATTTTTTACAGTGGCCGATAACACAGCAGAGAATTCCCTAGTGCTTGGCAGTATGGAAAACAGGGCTTCGCAGCTGCTTGTCAATTTCAAAAAAAAAAGTCTGATAAATTTCAGCATTGGGTTTTTCCCCTTTGCCTGTATTCCTTTCTGTTCTCTTTCATTCAATGAACTAAAGGTAAAATGCATGCATAAAACCTGAACCACAAGGATTTAAATGGAAGGCGCTTGCTGGACGCTACTGAACAGCTGCAATAGAGCAATTGCATGGTTATTTTTTAAAAAAAAAAAAAAACTTTGGACACACATACCCCACAAATATTACAAGTAATGTACTTTAGAAAGGTGTGTTTTTTAATTGTAGTTGCAGAATAAATACACCAGAGGAAAAAGAATGGTTCATAAAGTGGGCAGAGAATCCGAAGTCAAGATTAAAGGCTTACTGCTCTGAAAATCTGCAGTAAGATGTGTGTGCGTAATGGGCCATTAATTGAGACAGGGGGAATGATGCACACTACTCTGAGCTCCTTGGAGTAATGATGTGATAAAAATGTGCTTATTAATAATACCAATAAACAAAGGATGGTGGAGCTTTGTCCAAATTTTGACAGAAGTTACACATGAGACAATCTCATCTCTTTTCAGATATTCCAGTACAATATGACACCAAACTATTGGTTGTCAAGTGCTAACCATGCAGCAGTAGGCTATATCCAGCAATACTACCAGCAGCAAACCAACAATAATGCACACATTTATGCAAAACTATCCTTTGTAGGTTTGCTTAGAATTAAATAAGTGTTTAAAATACATTAAATAAATAAATATGTATGTGTAGACTGGAAGCCAGAATGCAATTAGGCTACTGCCGTCCATTGGCTTCTGTGGTGTTTAAGCAGCTAAACTTGTGTATGGGACTGCAGCCCACAAGAACTAATTCTATGCAATCTCAAATCAAGAATCTGTTCTCAGGCCATATATAATGTCACTGTTAATAGATTTACAAATAAGACTGAGGTGCACCTAATACATAAGAAAGGATCTTTGCACAAAATGTTCTAGCACACCCTCTGACAAATCCTATGAGCCAGAGATATGTGTTCTCCAAGTGATTAGATAATCCATTCATTTGTTCCTTCCTTCCATCTTTCAAAAAGGCCTTTATTATAATCTCAAATTGCAAAGAATTTAGCATAGCAGAAATGCTTGTTCCTTGTTCCAGGGGAATACACAGAGCATATTGATGAAAAGCCGTGCTGATAACATGTGTAACCTGAAGTGCTTTTATGATGATCTGTGTGTCGTCGTCTTTTACAAAGGCCTTACATCTGGGGGGAGGGTTCAGTGGCCACTGACCTATTCAGCGTTATTGAATTAAAATCAGTGTTTTGCATGATTCTAATGCATGTCATCAGTTAGATGGCCAAGTGAGATCCTTACTTTTGTTCTTTCATTCTGTTTACCAGGCTTTTAGACCACATACAAGAAGTTTCTTCTCCTAAACTATAGAAACCTATAGAAACTGGATTAATTCAGCAGGCAGATATGGATATCAAAAATTAATCATCTTTAAGAAATCCATTCTAAATCAGCATGCCTTTAGACTCTAATGCAAACTTTATCATCAGTTGAGATCACTGTCAGTGATCCTTCACTGGATGTGAGATATGTTTCTACCAAAGAAAGAAGGGGCTTTAATGATGAGTTCATGAAAGGCACCAGCATCCCGAATTAGACCCAGAAACTAAATGGCAGTCATTGAAGGGAACTCAGAATAGGAATCACATGGTCTGCCAGCTAGGCCTGTGTACAAACAGGTTGCCAAATTTTGCACAGGTTTCCAAATCTAAATTTGGGGGGAAAATATGTGATCCACTTACTTTCTACTTGCCGTAAGAAAAGCAGCTTGTCCTGGGGCAGTTTCAAAAAGGATCCAAACAGGAAGTTAAAGGGTTAGGCACTTTTACTTCCTCAGCTGTTCCCAGTTCATCCTGGTACCCATCATAGCTCCTTTTCAGGTTTTTTTAAAAAATCCATAAACTGTCAAGATGCTGTACACATATTTCCTGTGTAACTATTTGTTTGACCCTGAAGTCACCAAAGTAATAGTGCTGTGAGTTTGGAAATGAATGGATATATCACAATGGTGATAGCAATTGTTCTATAAAACTGAGAGTTCAATTATTAAACATAACCAAATAGAGACCAACAAAATAAAACAGATTGCTTTGGGGTATCATAAAAGGATTGGATGACAAATTGAGGATGACAAAATCCATCTATCGATGATATATTTCCATGAAAGGTACTATGAATTTGTCAAAAAAAAGAACTCAACTCCCTTAGGAAGGTTATTGGGAAATAAAGATGACGGTAACTTTCTATCTGACCCATTGAATCACTTCACAGGCCACCACTGTTATTCTTCCAGTTCCTTCAGTTCCAGTTTCCCCTTCTGAACATCCACTGCTGAGCATGTGCTATAGATACAGAACAGTCCAGTAACACCAATAGATGTCATAGGATATTTTACATCCCTCAGTTTTCCATCAGCAAAGCTGATACGACCCTATTAGTTTCTTATGGTTATGTCTGCAGTCCTTGAGCCATGCTAGGTCCTAGAATATAGGATATAAATGTTTGAAATAATATAAGTTTTTAAAGACTTAATATATAACAGAATGATTGAGAGTAATAAGTGAGTCCATTTGCTAGAAAGATACAAATGACACAAGAATTCTCTTCAGACTCATCCATGATAATTGTCAGTTCTGAGACAGTAGAGAGCAATTTTGGTGTAGTGGTTAAATGTGCAGACTCTAATCTGGGAGAGCTGGGTTTGATTCCCCAATCCTCCACTTGCAGCTGCTGGATGACCTTGGGCAAGCCATAGTTCTTACAAGAGTTGTCCTTGAAGGGGAAGTTCTTGAAAGAGCTCTCTCAGCCCCACCTACCTCACAGAGTGTCTGTTGTGGGGAGGGGAAGGGAAAGGAGTTTGTGAGGCCAAGGACAGACTGGCAATCTGAAGCGGGGCAGGCACGCTTCGCAAACGGAGGAAAGGAGCCCGTTCAGACATGCGCATCTGCCCATCGGCTCCGTTGCGTACTTACCCGTCTCCCAGCCGCTTTCCTTCCGCTTTACCCGGACACCGGGTAAAACCGGTGTTCAGGGGCCTTCCTCCGCATGCCTCCCGCTTCCAAACAGTGTGAACTGGAAGAAGCGGGAGGCATCCGGAGGAAGTGTGAACGCACCGGCAAAAGTTTTGCGCATATGCGCATATGCAAATATGCGCATATGCGCATATGCGAAAAACATCAAAGGAAAACAAAAAAAAAGTGCAGCGGCGCGCTGGCTATGCGGCAGTCTGAACTCTCCGTGGCAGTCTGAATGCTCCGTATCGCCGCTGATCCGCATTGCTCTGGCCAGTGTGAACGGCCAGCTCCGTGAGTTTTTTCCCCCGCTCCAGTTCCCTCCGCTTTGCCTCCGCTTCAGATTGCCAGTCTGTCTTCGGCCTAAGCTGCTCTGAGACTCCAAGTGAAGGGCGAGGTATAAATCCAATCTCCTCCTCCTCCTCTTCTTCTTCTCAGTGCAGTCCTAAACTGAGCTACACTTAGAAGGATATATGAGTTGGCAGAGTAATTAACACCACAACAGTGCACAGCCTGATTAAAGAGTAGATAAAGGTTTATTTAGGAAGTAATATACTTGACAGAGAAGAGGAGAGAGAGAGATAGGTTCCTAACTACATTTCTAGCTGAGAGAGAGGGTAAGACTGAGTGTGGCACTACCGAGAAGAAGGGGGAAATTGCCTTTAGGGTAGTAATCTGGAGACAGACAAGGAATGATGCTTAACAGGAGGGGAAAGGTGCTGTCCTCACTATCCCATCTAATTGTCTTCTTATTGCCCTCTTCAGGGTCTTCTTCTCTTCTTCAGTGTACACCAGACATTGCCTTCTCCCAACAATATGTACCTCTGCTCAGGATTGCATTGCTAGTTGATCTACTACCCAAATAAACTATAGAGGTTATGAAGGAAGCGTGGGAAGAAGGAAATATGGAGTCAGCCTTTCATTGGTGAATGCTATTTTCTCCAGATCTGAAAAATTGCCTGTGATTAATAATAAACAATGGGCACAAGTCAACACACAGGTTAAGTGCAAGACCTATTAGTTTCAGTGGTGTTTTGGAGCACATATGAAAACATTGGAATATGGCCAATGACTTCATGTTTGCATACTATTATTCTGCCTTTCCCATCTTTCACTTTATCTGACTTTGTAAAAAAAAAATCCCTACTTTCCTATAGTGAATACAAAGTCACACTGTTAAACAATTGTCATTAGATATTCTAAGTTTCTAGCAGCAATGTCAACACCAAATACTTTATAGTAATAATAACATTTGAAAGAAGAAAAAGGGGCCCCACAAATCATACTGCCATGCCATCCTCTGTCATTTAATGAAACATGTTGTTTGAGATTTCTAATAAATCACTTTTGGCTCATAAAAAGTTGTGTCAACCTCCTCTGGAGCATATCACTCCTTTGTTAATGAAGAAGCTGAAGGACAGCGGCTGAACTTTCTATCTCATCTATGAATTACGCATTTCTCTTTCTCCAAGGACTTATTTACAAATAGATAAAGTGTCCTTCCTTTGCAACAAGAATTGTGATATATCATTTCTGGAGAAGGTAGGCTGAGATCCTCACTCGGGCTTTTGATTAATAGTAAAATAAAATGGAGCTACCCATATTTTGCAGATAATATCTGCTCTAGACAATCTGTTGGAAAGTAAATGATGACTTAAGTTCTGCAATACAGGTTTGTTAGCATAAATGCCACACCCCCAGATGTGTACTTACACAGAGTAACATGACAGGGCAATAATAAAAAGGAGTCTTGTGGCACCTTAAAGACTAACAGATTTATTGAGGCATGATGAAAAAATGCAAAGATGAAAATATTATTTAAAATGTTCAGGCTTTTTGCAGTTATTCCAGGGCTTTGCTGGAGATCTCTTACACTTCTAGTCTCACAATAATACTCATAACCATGTAATGTGTCTGATCTTAGGCTGAGGAACCACAGCGGGGCCAAAAGCCACAGGGAAAACTGGCCTGGGGCTGGCTGTTCACATTGGCCAGACTCCTGCGGGAGCATGCCGGAACGGAGTGTTCAAACTGCTGCGGAGCAGCCCTGGGCGGGCCGGCCTCCACAGCTCGTGGCGGGGCTGTTTTGGCAATTTTAAATTTGTGGATCCTTTTTGAAACGGCCCCAGGACAAGCTGCTTTTCTTACGGCAAGTAGAAAGTAAGTGGATCACATATTTTCTCCGCGACGGCACGTTCACACTACCACCTCCGCTTGAATCCTGCCTTCTCCCGTCCACACAGCCAGGAAGCAGGATCCAAGCACAGGAAGGCCTCTGGACACCGCTTTCTGCCGGTGTCCATTTGAGGTGGCAGGGAACCACTTCACAAACAGGTGAGTACGGGAGGGAGACAGAGGACAGCTGTGGCTGTCTGAACTCCCTCCCTACCCCCACTTCTGAAGCGGAGCTCTCCCACCCCACATTGCCAGTGTGTCCTCAGCCTTGGTTCTGCACAGAGTACAAACAAAAATACAAAATTAATAGTGTATTTATGATGGTAATGGAATTTGATGACAGCTATGCATCTATTCATCCACCTTGAGTCTTTTGGGGAAATGCTGCAAAATGCTGTACAGCAAATAAATTATTGTATCTCATTCTATCCAACCCTTTCTCCATGGAAATCAGAGGGCAAAAAATGAGTTATCCATTTATATCTTCACAACAATGAATCAGAATAAGAGATGATAGACTGGATCCAACAGAGCATTTCCACAAACAGAAATCCATCCATGGAACATGACTTTCTCATCATTCTCTTAGTGCTGAAGCCCAGAAATGGTCCCCTCCTGCTGTTCCTAGAGATCCCCTGTGCCTCAGGAGTAGCATTTCAAAAACACTTTCTCAGAGCATAAACTGCAAAAGTGCCACATACAGAGCTTTGGAACCTACTTGCTCTTCACTGCTACGGCAGAATATCACTCACTACTATGATGGTTTCTCTTTGGGCTCTTCTTCAGGCAGCCATCCACCAGGGGAGAGGACAGGAACTCCATTCAGTATTTAAACCCTCAAGGCAGTTTACAACATAATACAATACAAATTACTAAATGCAACAAAATTTAGTTTAAATATATTAAAAATAGGTAAATCTCACTTTCCAGATAGTATCACCCACCATGCCATTTATCTGATTTACAGACCTACCAGAAAATGCAGGTCTTCAACCCCCTTAGAAGGCTTTGAGGGAAGTAGCTGTTTATTTATCTTATTTGCTTACATAATTTATGCTTCTACCATTCTGCCTTCAATGGGGCCACCAAAGTGGCTAGCAAATTAAAAGTTTAAATAATAAAATCACATCTTAAAAACCATTTAAACCAAATAAATACACATAATGGAAAAGAATTAAAACTGAATTAAAATATACATTCAACAATATTAAAGGGCAGGAAGAAGGTATCACTGAGGGAATACCAGAAGAAACAAACAAAAAAAAAGCCTCCTACCTTTGGTGGAAGATAGTAACAGAAGGGGACAGGTGAGTTTTTCTTGGGAGACAAATTTCAGAGTTTGGTGCCATGACTGAAAAGACCCATTCCCAGGTTGCCACACACCTAATCTCAGAAGGTGGGAGCACTTGAAGCAGAGGCTCTGAAGATGATCATAGCAGTCAAGTAGGTTTATAAGGGAGTGAGCAGTCCTTCGGGTATGCTGGTCCCAAGCCATATAGGGTTTTAAACATCAACACCAAGACCTTAAATTGTGCCTGGAAACAAACTGGGAGCCAGTGTAGATGAGTCAAGACTAGAGTGATATGGTCCCTACAACCTTCTCCAGCCTTTTGGCTGCAGCATCCTGCACCAATTGAAATTTCCAATAACTTTTCAAAGGCAGCTTTACATAGACCTCATTGCAGGTTCTTAGCTAGATGTAAGCAGGACTTGCACCATAGTACCCAAGAAAGGCTGCAGCTGGTTAACCAGTCAAAGCTGTTAAAAGGCAGTGCCACCTGCTTATCCAGCAGTAGGCCTGAGTCCAAAAGCATCCCAGATGATGGACTTGTTATTTCAAGGGGTGTATAATCCCATCCAGAATGAGAGATGTTTTAAATCCTGGATTAGACCTTCCACTCACCAGTAGCACTTCCATCTTGCTGAGACTGCATTTCAGTTTATTAGCCTACATCCAGAACTGCTTCCAGGCACTGAATCAGGGTTTCTACAACCTAACTGGAATTGACTTAAAGTGTGAGATAGAGCTGAGTTTCATCTGCATATTGGTGACAACCCTGCCCAGATCTCCAGATGACCTCACCGGGAGATTTCATGTAGATGTTGAAAAGCACAGGGAACAAAATGGGACTCAGTCAGCTACACACACACCCCAGCAGATTTAAGTAGGCAGGAAGGGCCCAGACAGATCACAAAAGTTACTGGGATGAAGGGAGCAGATAGTCGTAGTGAGCCCTCTGACTAAAACAAGGAGTTAATGCATAGAGAAGAGCTGGCCCAAATGATGGGAGTGGGGCATCAGCATGAGTGGCCCATCCTGTGTAACTGTATTATCTATATCTTGTAGGGCAGGGGTGGGCAATTGTTTTGCCTCGGGAGCCACTTTGTGGGAGTGGAGGTTACTTAATTACTCATTACTTAACTTTGCATTTCAGAAAAGGTATAAATTGCATCATAAAAATCAATAAATATAAATTAATATAAATTAAATAAAACAGTGGTCGTTTTATTCAATTTATTTATTGTGCTAATTTCATATCATCTATAGCTGCAAGCACGTTTAATTTTAGAATCGGTTTAATGAGACAAATGTACCCTATCACACTTTTCTACAATTTTTTTGAAATCAGGAGTGAGACTGCTTGTTGAGATTCTCATCACAGCCTGCAAGTTAATGTCTGTCAAAGAGCATCTATATTTACTCTTGTTAATCTTCATGTCTTGGCAGGCCGCAAAAAACTCAGTGGCGGGCCGCATGTGGCCCGCGGGCCGCCATTTGCCCACCCCTGTTGTAGGGGGACCTTAGGCCTGGGGCCTCCATTTCCCATCATAATTATAAGCCAGCAGGGAGAAATGGGGGAAGGGTGTTATGCCAACATACAGCATCCTCTGGTTTAACCACAGAGTTTTGGATGAATCTTAGAGCACCGCCCTGATGTGAAGATGTCACTTCCAGTTTTGTCCTAGAAGTGATGTTGCATGTCAGTACAAAACTGAAAACATTGTCTATGCCCTCCAAATTCTCTCCCTGGTTTGCCAGCTATCACTAACATCACTACTACGTTCCATTGGTTGTGCAAGCAAAATCTCTGCTGTGCCTGAAAGTTAGGGTTGCCACATCCAGGTTGGGACATTCTTGGAGATTTGGGGGTGGACCTGGGAAGGGCAAGATTCAGGGAAGAGAGGGACCTCAGCAGGGTATGATGCCATAGAATCCAAAGCAGTAATTTTTTCCAGGGAATTTATCTCCGTAGTCTGGAGGTCCATTGTAATTCCAGAAAAATCCAGGCCCCACATGGAATTTGGCAATCCTGCTGGGACTCCTTTCTGGGCTCTCTAGCTACATGCAGGGTTACTTTAACATTAAGATTAATTTTAAGGATAAGCAGAGGTCATTTCGAGCAAGAGCTCTGGGGAGCGCAGCTCCGGGAGTTGGTGCTAGCTCCCCCCCCCCCCCCCCCGCAGGAAATGCCTGCTTGTGTCATGGCTGCAGCAAAATGACCCCGTCCCCTGGAAAGGTCCTTGTTCCTCCGACCAGCCTTCTGAAGGCTTCAGCCACCACTGAAGCTATCCTCCCAGAATAGTGGTATTTCTGAGGCTTGGATTAGTAGCTGTCCCCTCTCTGCCAGCTCTTTCTTTCTCTCTCTCTCTCTTTCTCTCTCTCATCTTTCTTTCTTGCCTTCTGACATACTTCCAGTGATGTCAGGTGGTGTAGCATGTGCAAATAAGTTATGCTAATGAGTTATGCTAATGAGCTCCTGCACCTCTTTTTCTACAAAACGACCCCTTAGGATAAGAACTGCTTGCCTTGGGTGTGTTATACCTCTCTCTCTCTACTAAAACATGCCTTCCTCTACAATCCCACTTAGCTGCTAGATGTGACTGGTGTTGATGCCAGAGTAATTGAGGGATACCTAATACCATATGTGATATGTTATTCCTGTGAGCCTAATTGAGTGTGTTGTTAGAGGCCTGCCCTTGATAGTGTGAGATTTGAGTTCTAGTCTGAAATAGGGCCTTTTCTGTATTTGTTTCCCCTCTATTGAGTGAGCATAGGATAATGACCACTGGTGTTGGACGGACTCTTACAGTTGCACTGCCAGCAAACCACTTTGCTAAGGAAGACCTCAAAATGAAATCTGAAAGGCCGGCAGCACAGTATGTTATCAAAAATACACCATAACTTAAGCTGGAATGGGATCTGTAGATAGATAAATGAACTGTGGGAGTGAATAAATAATTTTTACAGATAGATATGTAAATCTTTCCAGAGTCTTATGAAGTCAGACATATCTATATCTACACACACACACACACACACACACACACACACACACGAGTAAGATGATAGTGCCCTGAAAGGAGGTACATATTAAAATGAGTGATGATCTTCTTGTCTCCTTTCCCTCTTTTCTACATTCCAGTTTTCAAAACCACTGAACTGATTAAAATGTACATATATATATATATTCCTTTGGTTTTGAATTTAATGAAAAGAATTTTTAAAAAACCTTTTGTAATGCCAATCTTTGGCCCAAATACAATGTCTATTGAATACCTGAGGATTATACTTAATATGAGGCCAATGTCCTGTAATGTTTTCAATGAATATTAGATTTAAATGTTACTAAACTGATTAAAAACAAATGACATAGTAAAGAGCTGATGTTTTAACATCTCATCTCAATGATTATATCATTAACTATCAGTAATTATTGCAATGATATGTCTGGCCAAAATGTACTGATGAAATCAATAATGCATAATTCTGATTTTCATCCTGAATGCTTCAGTTGGTAATGCTGGTAGCCTTTAAGTTACAGATTTTGAGTACCACATGCCAAGATGCAGGGGTGCCATTTTCCCCTAGTTCTCCTGAACCACCAGAGTATGTAAATAATGGTGCTGAAGTGATTCACAGTGAGGCAGGAGGGAGGGAAAGTGTGCCTGCATGGAAGACACTCTATGAATAACAGTTACAGGTAAGTGCAACCCTGTTTTCAGGTACTCACCAGGGAATATATAGCCAGGATTTTTTTCCATCAGGCGCCATTAAAATTAAAATTGATCTAATTAATTGTCAGAAATGGACCACTCATGGTAGAGGCTGACCACTCTGCTGAGGGTGCGTGCCTGTTCGTTATGTTGTGTTCAAAGGCCCATTCCCAGATGGCTGTGGCTTCAAAGCAAAGGGAGAGGAAGATCATGACAATTTGCTTGTAAATACATAGCCATGGTGTTGTCCATCTGCACCTTCATGGTCTGGTCTTGAAGTAGACCTGAAAAAGAAACAAGTGCATAAGGGATTGCCCTTAGCTCTGATAAACTGATGTGCAATGATGACTCAGCCTGTGTACAAGTACCCTGAGTGGTGGATGATAAGCAGTGAGCACCCCCACCCTAGAGAGGAGTCATCTGTAGTAACTGTGCAGAAAGATATTAAACGTCCAAATGGGAAATCTTGTAGATTTTCCATCGTAGTCCACCACTTTAAAGAGTGGAGTACCAACCTGGGTATAGACAGTTTAGATAGTTGGGGGTGTTGGGAAGGGTTAAAGTGCTGAATAAAAGAATTTTGCAAAGAACACATGTGCAGTCTCACCATGGGTACTACTGTGGTTGGTAGAGGCCATAAGACCCAGCAAGGTTTGAATTTGTAACACTGAATGGAACCTATTTGAAAGGAAAGTGTTCACCATCGAGCAAATAGTTTGGACTCATTCCTGTGGAGGGAAAGCTTTAGCAATTGAGGAGTCCAGATACACTCATTTATATACATTACTAAGTGGCAAACAAGACAACATCCCTTCCCAAGGAATTTATAGTTTAAAGTTTGACATGAGGAAGAAGGATACCAAGGGAGTTGAAGTAGATAGAAGCAAAGATAACAGGGAGCAAATATACATTCAGTTCAGGTCATGAACAGATGCGGCAAAGATCACAGAGCTCTATCAGTCTGTAAAAAGTAAATCAAACAGAGAAAACAAGCTACAGTTTGGACTGGAGCCATGAAGAAAGGGAAGACGATATTTAATTCCTCAAGTCCATGTGTGGTTTAGCTAATTGAAACTGGGCTCTCTGTTCTGTGATTAGAATTTTAAGAAGGGAAAGGGCTGAGTACCAAAACCTTAGGCTGGCACTGGGTCCTCATGATCACCCTATAAAGTATGCTAGGCAAAGGGATCATCCAGTTATGGCTGGATAGGAACTGAAATTCTGGTATCTCAATTCAGGTCCCAACTCAAACACCATTTTGTTGCGAGGGAAACTGTGAAATATCCCTGTATATTATATATGAAAGGAATCAACCCACCGAAAACTGATGACAGCATCACTTTGCTGATAATGTTTTAAGTGATCGTTAAGGGATTCAGCATCTGGGATTTATGTCTTTCTTAACTTGCCATCAGCTGCCTCCAGGAATGTGCAAAGAAAGCAAAGTAAAAACAAGAAACAAAAACAAGAACTCCTCTCTCACCCTTCTTAAAAAAGAGAAGCATTGTGATCTAAATCCTTCTGCTGTGGAAAGAAAAAGGGCATAACACAAGCATGTACCACATGCTTTATGACGCACAGACTTCCTTCTAAACATAGAGCATATTATCAGTGTGGTTGTACATACAAACAAGTGAGTGACTGTTGAACACCATGTTTATCTAATGGCCCATAATAGAACAAAAGAGCACAATAGGAGAGTGAGCTGAAAAAGAACATTTCAAGCCAGTACAATTCCTTTCTTCCTTCCTCAAAAGAGGAAAGAGTAGGAGGGAACGTTACACAAGGCAGATCACGCAGCTGTCCAGCAGGCACTGAACCATAGCACAAGGGCCTTGTTTAGATAACTAGTGAATCCTTGACTTTATTCTTAGTAGCAAACACCAGAGCTGAGGCAAACTGTGAGAGAAATCCAGACATAAACATGGTTTGCTTTGTATTGTGTGAAGTGCTGAATTGTACAGATTCTCCAGAATTACAGCCAGAAGGAAGTATGACCTGGATTAATTTTATAAATTGTACAAAATTTCTCAAGCTCTAGAAAACAGTCATGATTTCTAAAGACTAGAATTGTTTGAGTTCTGAGAAATTTACATTTCAGGCAATATACTTTATTTAAATATTTATATTCCAGTTTATCTCCAAAATAGGAATCCAAAGTGGTTTATATTGTCATTCCCACCTCCATCTGATCATCACAACAAAACTCTGTGAGGTAAGTTAGGACAAAAAACAGTGGCTGGCCCAAGATCCCCAGTGAACTTCCAGAAAGAACATTCAGTCTAATTTGAGGTTCACTGAATATAATAGAAAGTGGGAAAGAAGAGTTTTGTTGACATTTACCATAGTGCTCCTTTTATTTATTTGGAGGAAGGGGAAAATAAATATGGTGCTAATATTGGGATGCTACATGAAAATTATCCCCTGTTTTAGTAATGGAAAATAGATGTTCTCAAGCAACATGGGCAATGCGTATTCAATATCAAAATGTCATTGAAACAAAATGACATCACTGCCCCTGCTTTGCCCAAACCTTGTAGACTTGCCCCATAATTTTGGTCCCAGAGAATGCTGATATAGCCATTTTTTTTGTACCCAGAAAAACTGGTCTTGCCCCAGTACCCAAATGAAGACTCGAGACAACAGTGTGGGTTTACCTAGTTTAATTAAATTTATTCAGATCTACTGATCCATGTCATCAATTAAAAGTGCTGATATTTAATTGAAAGCAGGCTGCGCTAGGTAGCCTGTCTGTGGCTGTCTTTGTTCTGGCAAATCCACCCTGGCTCCAAACTCAGCCAGCGGCTGTCCCCAGCCTTGTTTATCCTTTCCCGCACATAAGTGCTGAGAGATGCCCAGCCCCCCCCCCCTATTGTGATGTGCTGTAAGCTGCTATAAGGTTCAGAAAGATATTGCTCAGTACCAAAGGTGCTCCTTCACAAGCCCCTATCCCACCATAAAGCCAGTGATGGTCTATTCAGGACACGCCCTCCATCACTCCTGATGGCTCAGGATGCTCCCCACTTGTCATTACCTAAATGAGCAACCCGCCCTATCCCCACTAAACTACTTATGACCTACACAGTCAGAGACCAGGCCTACTTAATTCTAAATTCAATTATTTATTTAATTCTTGACCATTACTACCACTAGCATGGACATCATGAAGCAAGCAAAAAAGGGCCCTGCCTGAGTACCAGTCAGGAAGAAGCCCCCCCCCAAATTCCTGCTTGACCCCAAACAGTGGCCAGCAAGTCCCATGATATCAAGGGTGGGAAGGTGAAGCATTTCTGAAGCTGAAGCATTTCAGGTTTGTTTGCTTAACCATGGGTTTAAATTTAGAATTTGCTTTTACTAACAATGGGGAAAACTTGGTGATTTTTTCATTAGAACAAAGTTAGTAAACACAGGCACAGATCAGGTCTGTGTGTGAGTGAATGTTGCCTCTGGCCCTGGTGGTCAAATCTGTTTAACCAGTTCAAGAAAGACGAGTGGACAGCTACCTTTTGTTTCTATAAAAGAAGGCTACACAGCAAGAGTGGGCGATTTCACCCAAGACTTCATACATAGAATGATGGATGTGCTGACCAGAGTGAAAATAAAAAACAAAAGGATTGACGCTTCCTGTTGCTCACTATTCTTCAGTGACCATTAAGATCAGACACCCAACTGAGCCTCCAGTTACTCTCAGCAGTAACAATTCAACTCTCTCCCTGCTGTGCTTATATCCCTGCTCTCTAAGGACACAGCTGCCTGCTAGCAATTAGCTTTGATACACAAGTAAGCATTTCCTGATGGCAATGAGAAACCTGAGGAAAAAGCTGTCAGCTCAGCTGTCTGAACTGGGCTTTTGATTCCAAGTATACTGGGCCTTCTTTGCCACTGATTAGCCTTTTTATAGGTGTTAACAGTGGAACTGAGAGATCAATGCACTTGCAAGATGTACTCTGTATCTGCATAGTGTCCTTTCCATAAAAATAACTATGAATCAACTGCAATTCAGCCATCTGAACTGCCAATGAAGCCAAATCATCTGTTTCTGTAGCTGTGGAACCCATAACCCTTTCAAGTTATTGTTCTTAGTTTGAAATCACATCACACTTTGGGGAACATCTTTCTTTTCTCAGATGTGTTTGACATTCTTTCATTACTCCAAAGTAAATTTGTTTCTAGTGACTAATCTCAGTCCTTGATAAAAGGATTGCAATTTGAAGTTACATTGGCCTTCACATTTCATATTGCTAGGCTTTAAACGTGGTTCAAACAGAAGCAGATTTTATTATTGCTATATGCTATTCTAGCCCTTCTTTGCTAGAATTGTTAGTCATTTATGAAGTGCAGATCTACGATCAATCACCGTTTCCTGTATTCCCAAAGTGAGAGCCAATCTGGTATAGTGATTAGGAGCATGGGCTCTAATCTGGGAAAATCAGATTCCCCATTCCTCCACATGCAGTTGCTGGCATGACCTTGGGTTGGTCACAGTGCTCTCAGAGCTGTTCTGGAAAGAACAGTTCTCTTTTTTATTATTATTATTTTTAAAAGTATTGCTTTTCTACACCCTACAAAACTAAAATCTCTACAAACTACAAATTATTCCTAAAAAGCTAAACAAGGATCATAAATTTGCTTTTTTACACAGTTTTTAAAAAGTTCCCTTATTATAAAAAAGGTATAATGAATAATGATATTAAGCTTTCTTATTTAAGCTGATATTGCATAAGTAAAATCAAGCGTTAGTTTAAATTTCTCAAACTTTCACATTGGATACAGTATTAATTCCCCTTCTTCCCTCTTTGTTTTGATTTATGAAAGTCCCATTTGACTGCCAGATGCTTCAGGGCAGGCGCCCCTTTTTCAGATTCAGAGTCCTCTGAAGAACTACTCATTGTGCTCTTGGAACTTTTCCCATCATGTATAACACCTTCTTCTTCTTCTTCTTCTTCTTCTTCTTCTTCTTCTTCTTCTTTGTCTTCATCTTCGTCTTCGTCTTCCTCTGCTGTCTTCTTTTCTTCTGTAGATCTTTGTTGCAATTCCAAAAAAGTCTTTTCACTTTTAGGAGACATCATCTTTTGTTTGTTCTCTTTGTAGTTAAATACCAGTCCTTCGGGAAAAATCCATCTATGACGGGTAGAGTTTTTCTGCACAAAATATGTCAAGCTTTTATACTGCTTCCTTTTTTTCCCTTATTTCAAATGGAATGTCTTTCAAGACTCTGATTTCTTTGAGATTCTCAGTCTTTTGTTCGGGGACAGCTTGAAATCATAGAACATACACTGATCTTTCCATTCCCCCCCCCCAAGCAGGAATGACAAGACCAACAACAGATTGGATTCAAACAAGGGCCACTTTATTTATAAACAATTAAATCTGAATAGCGAGGAAGATAAACCAGGTGTGGAGTAGGCAATTCCGATGTCATCTAACAAATCTCCTTGCCTTAGTCAGGGTGAGCCACCAACCCTGGTCCCAAGCCCTGACCAGGCTTGTGACCAGCAGCCTAGCCAACTGCTCACCCCACTAGGCGCCCTACCCCTGAAGCCATACAACCTGCAAGGAGGAGCAAACCCAATGAGGCTCACAGAGGTGATCGCCCTTCCCAGGCCTGGGCCATAAAGCCCAAAGCCTGACCTTGATGATCCCCTTATTCCCAAAGGGGAATTGGCTTATGATTCTCACCGTTCCACTCTCAAACCCACAGTACTCTGCCACCCGCCGGACCAAGCCTCTGCTTCGGTCTACGCGGCCCATCAGCAACCAAGTGCGGACCTAATTCCTTGCCTCAGATCATCTAAAAACAGATCATTGCCCTTGTTTGATAAGTGAATACCATCATCCCTATACAGATAGGGAGACTTGACCTGTATGTTGAGATGACGCAAGAACAAACCCAGACCTCCCACCATGGCCTTCTGAATTTGCCGACTGACCTTTCGGCGTGCCCTGTCCATGCACCTGGGGTCCTCTAAATGATGCCAAACCTGCCCGGACAGTATGGCTGACCAAATTATCAGAACTCCAGGCCACCATGCTCGTATCTGCGCCAGGTCTGCCAGAGCCTGTTAATTTCCTGCCTTGAAAACCCTATGGGGTCACCATAACACAAGGGCTTTACCCTTCAACAGACCCAAATCATTGTCCCCCAGGTGCACAACAAGTACTTGCGGAGGAGGTTCTTTCCTTTCTCCAAACAACAAAGGAAGAAGGCCCGGCCAACGTAGGTCCCGCCTGCCCCACCACTCAACAAGTGCCAAATCGCTGAGACCCAATTGTGATCCATAATGTGTCCTCTTGGCTTGGTGGGTGCCCCAAAATATCATACTGTCCAGAGATGGCAACACAATGTTTTGCCTGCCACAAAACTGGCCTGTGAGAGAACTAAATAAGTAATGACAAACAAATTCAGACCTTACAACCACGAACATAACTTTTATAAATGCTGGAACACCACCGACCCAAAAGTCTTAATCTCCCCATCTGAATAACCCATGGCTGCCACTGTGGAAGCTGCGCCAATACGAAAAGAATGAGTCCCAAAGTGGCAGCCCCCTAGACCTAGGTGAGACAGGGCCCTTTTAGTCACCGCCCAGAACTGAAATTTTGTGAGGGGCGACCCATCCTGGTGCCTAAACAAATACCCTACACCTACGCCCCATAGAGCCAAATAGTTTTGTAAAGAAAAAAACAGGGCATAAATCCCTATCCAAGCAGGAACCCAACTCAATTATGGTGCCCTTCCCTAACTGATCTGTTTTACACCTCCTAATGTATATTTTAACTGAGTCACCCTCAAATCTAATATCCCTAAAATCTAGTGCTCTAACTGAGGTGCCCTGTTTAGAACCTGCAACAAGCTCACTGATACGCAAAGCCCCAAAAAAATGCCACAAGGGAAGCTGCATGTACGAGGGATGCTTTATAGTCATCAATGCACACATCATGCCATTGCTGCCTGAGGCCCCGAAGAACCTCAGGTGTCAAGGGCTCCCGAGTGTCCATATTCCTCCCGTTCTCCCTTGACCATCCCTCTAACATTTTCCAAATGCGGAAATCCCCAGACCTATCATCATGTCTGGCAGCCTTACTCGCATAAGCCAGGGCTGCAAGCTTCCTTTTAATGGAGCTCACAGACAAGCTCCCCTTTTTTTAAAGAAACACAGTATTGCATAAGTTGGGACACTGGAATGAGCCAAACCTGATCGAGGCCAACCTCCTTCCTAAAAGCTATGAACTGTTGGCATGCCCTCCTATAAGAATTCCATGTGGATGGAGCAATGGCAAGGCCTATGGCTCATTCAGCCGCCCTGTACCAATCCGCCACATGCTTGCTGGCATCCTTACCGGATCGAGGTCTGCTTCCGGGGCCAGCTGACGGAACCTCTCCATCTGTTTTCAAGAGAGAGCGTCAGCAACCCCATTACAAACACCTGGAACATGCTTAGCCCGGAAAACAATATTCTGCTTCAAACAAAGCAATGTGAAGGTTCTGAGAAGTCCCATGATCCTGGGGGACTTGGACATTAAGGAATTAATGACCTGGACTGTAGCCATGTTATCACACCAAAAATGTACAGACCTGTCAGCAAATTCCTCAAACCAGAGTCCCACAGTGACCTCAATTGGAAAGAATTCCAAAAAGAATTGGAAAGAATTCCAAAAAGGTCAATTGGAAAGAATTCCAAAAAGGTCTTTCACCCAGCCCCTTTGGAACCACTCAAGTGGCCAGTCTTCAGCACACCAATGACCCCTAAAGTAAACACCAAAACCTGAGGATCCAGCTGCATCCGATGTAACCTGAAGTTCAGCCTCAACCAAGAGGTCCTCCTTCCAAAAGGACACCCCATTAAATGAAATTAAAAATTGTTGCCTCACTAATAAATCCTCACGAACACCCTCAGTGGCCTCTGTCCTATGGTGTGGGAGTCGCAATCCCTGCATGGCATCGCATAAATGCCTCACAAACACCCGCCCTGGGGCCACCACCTTGCAGGCAAAGTTAAGACGGCCCACAAACTGTTGCAATTCCAGCAAAGTCAACTTACGCGCACCGCAGGCACTGTCAATCAGGTGTCACAGAGTTTGTGATTTCTCAGGTGGCAATTTAGATAACTGTCTAACAGTATCTATTTCAATACCCAGGAATGTCAGAACATAGCATGGACCCTCAGTTTTTTCCTGTGCTAACAGGACCCCTAATTCCTCAGCCAGCTGCATAAATGTTGACAGAAAAAACTCGCACTGCCCAGTACCTGAACTGCCTGCAAACAAAAAATCATCCAGGTAGTGTGCCATGCTACGGAAACCTGAGTGGAACCTCAACACCCATTCCAAAAAGGAACTAAACTTTTCAAAAACAGAACATGAAACTGAGCAACCCTTGGGGAGGGCTCTGTCCATATAAAAAAACCCATCAAAAGAAAAACCCAAAAGCTTGAAATCACTCGGGTGCACAGGCAGAAGCCGAAAAGCAGACTTAATGTCACATTTTGCGAGCTCCGCCCCAGGTCCACAATTACGGACCATTCTCATTGCCTGTTCATATACTTTACTGTGCATAGTTCATCAGGTATCGTGTCATTCACCGACCCCCCTCTCGGGTAGGACAAATGGTGAATGAGGTGACACTCCCCCGGCGCCTTCTTGGGGACCACCCTCAATGGAGATACCCACAAACGCGGCACCGAGGGGGAGGGGGTCAGAAAGGGACCCAAAACCCTGCCTTCCTTAACCTCTTTGTCTGTTTTACTTCAGACTATATTTTCTAAACCCCAAACTGACTTCAAATTAGATGCCCAGTCTGATGGTGTGGGCTGTTCTTTATGTAGAATTTGAGAAAAACATCAAGATAATTAAATGACATTTGATGAAACTATAACTGTCAAATTGCAAGGAAAAATTTAATATAGTTTCTTCAGCCTATTACTGTGTATGAGAAGGTTGATTATTTCACACAAGTATGATTTGGCTTTTGCTCCTTGCTGGAAGCTCATGGGGCTGGTTGTTCTGTTTACTTAAACATTTCTGAATGCTCTGAGAGAGACAAATAGGCTAGCATTCTTGTCTAACCCCCCCCCCCATTTAACCTTGCATTGCTAATATTTTTAAATGCTGCCAACTTCAAACAACAGCAAATATATCAATTGAACTGAAGTGTGGCTCTGCAGACTGCGGCAGTGATGCCTAAATTGTTTATGTCCAAAACAGTCTCATTGATGTCAGTAGAATTATCCTAGAGCATGTGAGCTGTCAGACATCATGATTACCTCACAGAGGAAGCATAAAAACAATTGTGCTCCACTCCTCAGCTTAGCAACATAGTGGTCACTGAGCAGCTGAATCCATACATAACTGGATTTTCTGGAAGGGTCCGATGCCTGATAGATTCTTATTCCACCCATAGTTCAACAACCCACAAAAATGTGATTGTTGAATTTTAGTGCCTAACTCATAGTTGACCATTTCAAATGAGCCATGTCCATATCACATGTGTAATAACTGCAAAAAAGTCACAGTGCATGGGGAAAAGTGTGATCAATGTGATGCTGTCCATCTTGAGAAGGAATTCTTTAAAAGGCCTTTGTGGAAAGGCTGTCTAATCAGATATTTCTAGAGGTATGTTGTGTCTTCAGCTACACAGTTAATCAAACCTACTAAATGAGTATAAATGGTGATCACTGTTGTAGTGAAAAAACAAACCCACCTAGTAGTCCTGGAAAGAAAAAAGAGAAGTATCCATATAATCTGGCTATTACTGATAACAAATTTTCAATTATTTCATTTATTATAATACTTTATAACTCTCAGACAGCATGATTTTGCTTTTCTACCACAGGTCCAAAAATGATGCCAACAACAAAACAGATCAAGGGTTAAGATATTACAAAAAAAAAAAGAAATTTTGTTTCTAATTACCCACCATTTCTTACACTAACTTTCAAGTCTGTAAGGGATTGTTTAGAGATTATCTCAATTTATTTCATTTCATCTTTTCATTTTCAATTATTTCTTTTATATTTGGAGTCGTGATTCATGTTTTCTAGACCTTTGTATTAGGTAAATAATCAACAATATGGAATAAGATTTAGGAATCATTCCTACATCATTTTAAATTCATTTTAAACAGCTTTTGCAAAATGTAAATATATTTTGCATAATTCTGTATTTTAGTCAAACTCAGTAAAATTGGCTTTTAGAATCTGGTAAAATATGAACTTGTCCTTTAGACCTTCTCTCAATACCTTTCCTTATTCTGAAAATGCCTTTTAGATGTTTTAAATTAAATTCCACACCCTGTTGGTCCCTGCTTCCTACCATCTTGCTTGCCCTCACCTTCCAGTGTCATTTCCCCCTCCTCCAGTCCTCCCATCAATGCTTCCCTCTCTCAACACTGCTTTTTTTCATCCCCTGCTATTTACCCCAGCACTCATATCTCATCTCCCCCCACCCCAGGTTACCACTTTGTCCCCTTAGCTTTTCCTTACTTAAAAAAAATCCTTATGTTTGGGGTTGCTAAGTAACCTCACAATACCAAGCACTTCAACAGTGTAGTGTAGTGGTTAAGAGTTAATCTGGTGAACAGGGTTTGATCCCCCAGTCCTCCACATAAAGCCTGCTGGGGGACCTTGGGCCAGCCACAGTTCTCTCAGAGCTCTCTCAGCCCCACCTACCTCACAAAGTGCCTGTTGTGGGGAGAGGAAGGGGAAGGTTATTGTAAGCTGCTTTGAGACTCCTTAAGGCAGAGAAAAGCGGAGTGTAAAAACCAAGTCTTCTTCTGCTTCTTCTTTCAAAATCTAAGTCAACATTTTTTTCAGTTGCAATCTGTGCACCTGTGAAACGTAATATGTACATATGTGGGATTTTAAACCCCTTAACAATGTTTTGGTTTGGGAATTTTCATAGAAACCTTGTGCTTTCTCTAGGTTTACAAAAACATCTCCCCTTTCTATACTTGGCTACATTTTGATCTGCACTGTGGAGAAAAGTTCAGAGTTAGATATGTGATGTACCCAACTGACAAATGAAATAGCTTCCAGAGGAAGCTGGGTTAACTGGCTCACTCTACATAACATTTCTCAACCTTAAGTGACTCATTTTATACATAACATTATGGGATATTTAGCTTACTCCAAGCCTTTGTTACAAAACTGAAACCTATCTACTTGTTCCTTGCAAACCTAGCAATTAGTTTGAATTAGAGTTGAAAGCTTTGCATAGAAAGGGTACAGGTTCTTCTTCCAGTATAAATGCTGGGATTCATACATATCAAAAGGCCCATAATATGAAGTTTTGAGTGATCCAAAGGATTTACATATTACATTTTGAGAGGAAATGATTAAAAACATCACACAAGCTTTGACCTCGTATTCCAACACCATAGAGAATAACAATGGTTATTACACTACTACATGTAAGTTTGGAATGAGGTAAAAGGTTCCCCATGTCAGTTGGTATCTGTGCACCGAATTTTACAAAAGAGATGGCCTTCACTTGTCCTAAGAAGGAACCAGGCTGCTGGCGCTTAAAATCAAAAACGAGGCAAAGCAGTTTTTAAACTAAATCCTGGGGGAAAGCCAACAGGAGATGAAATGTCTCTGGTTCCGGATGGTTCATCTCTAAGAGATGAAGGGGTAGCTGTTACTGTTCTAGAGGGAAATGGATTAGGACTCGCCAATGAGAAGGTGACGAACAATATTTACTGCCTGGCAAGGTCTAGAGGCCACGGGAGGAACACTGCAGGACTAATGTGTCTGGGGAATTATAAGTGTTAATATGCAAATGCTAGATGTGTCCGAGATAAAAGGGGGGAGGTGGAATGCTTAATGTCAGAGGAGAACATAGACATTGTGGGCATTTCAGAAACTTGGTGGGATGAGGATAATCAGTGGGTGCAGTTGGCAGAGTACCAGTTGAATATGAGCTCTAAATGGGGTTCCCGTAAGAACACGTACTACCACATTCTGGACCAGTTGAAGTTTCCAGATCAGCCTATCCCTGCATAGAGTGAGTTACAGTAGCCCAATCTGGAGGTGACCGGTGCATGGATCACTGTGATTAAGTTTGGGCGAGACAGGAAGGGGGCCAACCTGGCCACTTTTGTGATCTGAGCCTCCATTGAAAGGGAGGCATCCAGAACCACACTCAGACTCTTGACAGTCAGCGCTGATGCTAAAGGCAAACCATCAAGAGCCAGAAGTTGGCACCCTAGCCCAGAGGTCCCCTCCAGCCCAACCACAGAACCTCCATCTTAGATGAACTGAATTTCAGGCAGCTATGTTTCAACCATTCAACCACCTCCTCCAAGCCTGTCTGCTCATCAACAGATACAGCTGGGTATCATCTGCATTCTGATGTCAACCCAGTCTGAAGCTCCGCACTAGCTGGGTGAGTAGGCTCATATAGATGTTAAATAACACTGGGGAGAGGATTGCCCCTTGGGGAACACCACACATCAAAGGGTATTATGGTGAAAACTTCTCCCCTAGCACCAACATCTGTCCCTGGCCTTGGAGAAAAGAGACAAGCCATTTCAAGGCTGTCCCATGAATCCTCACATCAGCAAAGCAGTAGGTCAACAGATCATAAATGACTGTGTCAAATGCTGCCACCAGGTCAAGCAATAACAGCACTGCTGACCTGCCTCGATCCAGCTGTCTAGAAAGGTCATCTGGGACTGGGACACCCAGAATGGGCCTTCAGGACAAAATGGTCTGACCATGGCACTCCATCAATGGCAACCAGACCCATATCTATCCCCATGCCAAATATCAAATCCAGTGTGTAGCCTGCTTGATGTGTGGGACCTGATACAATCTGAGAGAGTCCCAGTGCTGTCACAGAAGGCACCAGATCTGTAGCCCACAAGGAAGAAGTGACACTGGCATGGACATTGAAGTCCCCCAGAACTATAAATCTGGGGAACTCCAAGGCCCAACCTGACACTGCCTCCAGCAGGCTCGGCAGACTATCTGCTGGTATGCTAGGTGGTCAGTACACCAACCAGATAGCCAAACTCTCCCCTTTGTCTCAGACCAGGCCAACACAATCAGTACTGGAGATCTTTGGGGTGGGAAGTGCCCTGAAGGAGAACAACTCCCAGATGAGTATTGCCACCCCCTGACCCTTTGTCTGGGACTGATGAAGGACCAAAAACACCAGGGGGCAGCTCTTTCAAGGTGACAGTCTCACCCTCCCTTGCCCAGATCTCAGTCGCACATACCAGGTCCATTTCTTGCATTGCAAAATAATTCTGCAATAGAACAGTGTTATTATTAATGGACCTGGCATTACACAGCATCAGTGTCAGAGAAAGGTATACCTTCCTAGCCCCAACACCATCATGTCTTGGGATGGGACAAAGGTTGGAAGGAGATACAGCATAGCCATATCTCTGTGTCTTTCCTTTACCATACCTTCTCCAAGTGCCATATCTCCCTCATCCCCCAGTCACTGGGATCCCCAACCCAGTGCAGGCATCCCAGATATAACCAGAATCCATATCCAATCCTCAACAATTTCACTCACCCACATTAGTACGATATGCAATTCGATGTACATTAACTAACTAGCCACAATAGCCTCCTAAAATCTATTTCATTCCCTCCCTCCCCTCTCAATCCTATATTAACAGTAGTTCCAATTAATAATAATACTACCTTAAAACCTTCTAAAAATGCAACTCATACCTTAAAGGGATAGATATTATTCCTGTGGCTGGCCAACCTAGCCAGTCTTGAATCAGCAAAGGGATGGGGGTTAAATATGGCAACCAATAGTCAGAGTGGGTAATGTAGGTATCTCAGGTACCTCCCATGCAGGAGCATGTCACAACCTGTGGAGATATCCCATGAGGATATCCAAGGGAAACTACTCTCAGATACTTCCTCATAGTAGACCTGCAATAGTCCAAACCTCAAGACCAATTTCAAACCAGTGTGTTTACACACAGTCCTTCAAGCAACTCCCCCAGGTCCTCAGCACTGCCTCAGGTCAGTATCAGGTCTCACATTGCCTGCCTCAGATCAGTAACAAACTCAAGACCGACAAGCATTGGCTGCAGTCTAAAACTGGTGATACAGGGCCTCTGAGAGCCCCAAGAGTCTCCAGTGGCTATGAGCCCACCTGAAAGCATCCAATCTCATTCAGCACTGCTTCACATGTGCTGGAGATAATTACATATCTTCCTGCCTCCTGAACTGAATCCATTGGTTTTCCATCAGTGGAATAGAACAGCCTCTCTCCTTCCACAGGAGCCCACTGATCTGCATGAAATCCTGGCTCTGGAAAATAGGAGACCCCTCAGAACAGCATGGCTGGTTCTGCAACAAAAATCAGTGGGGATTGTCAATTTAGTATGGAACCTGTTTGATGCTTCCTTTATTCCATACCTTTATTTGTTACATATCTTCCAGCCTCCTGGATTGTGCTCTTGTATGAATGATTAAACACACACACACACATTGTGCCCTTCCCTTAGAAGGCTGGGAGGGCATGGCTTCAATAATGCATGCATGAGGACAACCTGTGCCTCCCAATTCATGTTCAGCACTCCTAACCTGTAAGTTTCTGGGAGTACAGCTGCTTATTCTGTTTGAACTGGACATTAAACCAATTCAGAGTTATTGGTCTTTCCTAATGCAGGTTTAATCAAAACGTTCCATGGACACCTTATAGAAAAGTTTTGTATGGTGATGATTAGTGCAAAACTGTACATTTGCTATAGGCTTTGTGAGAGTGATTATTTGCACAATACAATGAATAGCTTTGAAGTGAGAACACACTTCTATCTCATTCCAGTGCTACATGGTGGCAATCATGGTGGCAATCATGGTGGCACCCATAGGAATGGTCTCCCCTTTCTGAACTCCTTCAAACAGAAGCAAATATACCTACCTGGGAATTTCCAGAAGAACCCATTACTTCTCTCATTCTACAGTGCTCTACTTTCTAATTCTCCCAAATGCTGCATAATAAGAAATTACACTTATGATTATATTCCCCATTTCATGTTATCTTGGTTGATATGATATCACCAACTGATTTCTTTGAATAAATGAAAGCTATTCATATTCCCTGAATTTACTGTTTGGCAGTCCATTGTTTGTTCTCTTCATGAGTGGCTATTTCTATTGTAGCAGACAGTTTCCAAAGGTCATAAATGTGGAACCAGGTGCTTTTAATTTTTTGCAAGTACACAGAGATACTCACATTCAGTTTGGGAAATCAAAATGGTCCTTCAGTTGCAGCTTTCGTAACATTACCTTTTGTTTTTCAGATGGCCATTGGTGACTATTTTAAATTATTTTAAAAGTAATTCCTCCATTCATTGTTCCCTTTGTCATTCTCCTGTCTGTCTCCTTCCTTTTTACACTGAGTTCTGTCTGGTTCTTTTCACTCTTTCCCTGCTTTTTCTCCATTCCTTTATGGTGCATCCATCCTCCTGAAAACTACCAATCCATAAATCATGGTTATAAAGCCTGGCATGGAACATCGATTTGGGTGAAAGCCAAAAATCTGGACGGATAAATTCAGACAGACTGTTATTTTCCCTGATCAGCTTTAAGCAAGAGAGTGCCCAGTGCTACAGCAATTGCCAAACAATTTTAAATACATCATCAGTGCAACCCAAAGCCTCTTTGCTATGTTCAAGGGAATCAAGCTTTTATTACTCTTATTATTTTCCATATGTATATTTGTAAACATTAAGATTATGCACATTCCTTACAGTTTTTAGACAATTACAGTACTGATGTGCCTTTTATTGTTGTTGAACTAATCACTGCTGAGATGTTTTTTTAAACATACATATTAGTGTACTGTTGTCCATATAATCTGATGCAACAAATTCTGTGACCTGCCCATCCTTCCATAGCTGTTCCACTGGATGCTGTGAGGAACAACATTCTATTAATACCATCATACCTAAATCAAAATGTATTCTATATTCATTTGTCTTGTTGATGTTGAAGTCATTCAGTGATAAACATGAATGTGCAAACTTGTCCCATATCTTCTTGACCTGTTCATTGTTATCAGGAGTTATGCAATTTCTGCACCACTTTTTCTGTAGTGTACCATGATGCGCTGTTTGATAGCTTCAAATTCTTTATGATGTTGCCATTCCTTGAAAGGGCAAGAAAATGCCTGTGCTAAAATTTCATCTGAATGTAGCGAAAAATAATGGCTAGAGTTGTATGATGGCTTTGAGGTGCTTTGGTGAGAAAAGGAAGGGGATGTGTGCAGGAGGTGAATATTCCACATTTCAAATCATCAGACTTGATCTATCATCCTTCACTAACTAATTAAGATGCTGTAGCTTTATTGAATTCTGTTTTTGCAGGAAGGCCTGGAAGGGTGCATTATTAGGCGGCATCTTATCCTATTTGATCCTGTCAGCTTCTGGGCAGCCTGTGTAAATAAAACAGGCAGCCCTTAAAATCAATATTCTTTTCAGCTCATGGAATCAAGCTGCTTTGGAAACAAACAGCAGGCACTTACACCTCTGAGACATCAGTGTCATCAGCCAGAGTAACAAAAGGGAATTCAAGATTTTTAAATTAGCCAAAGAAGCATACAGGCTTAGCGATTACATAGTGAAAAGGTTTACCCAGCATGGATGGAGGGTGGTGCATATATACTCAGATGTATCTGTTACTGATAGCTTTTCATTCTAGGGGACTAGTAAGACTGCCCATTTGTTGTCAGGCCTGTTCTTTGCTGTTAATTGGTTTCTTTTATAATTCAGATTGCGGAGTGCAATTTGCTCCCTGTAAAAGACTTCGTCTGTTGGAAGAATTAACAAAATAAATCCCTTTTCATCAATGCATTTTCCAAGAATGTGTGAAATTCCACACTTCCATCTTTACTCCTATAGTAGAATATAAGGGCAAGGGTTGATGGGCGACAACTTCTGCCTGTGAAACTACTTGACTATGGGATCATCCATCAAGATAGTCACGTATTAACCTTTTTTCAACCTTTTTTTAAAAGTCATGTTTCCATTTTAACTATTTATTTATTTATTTAATTTGTTAATTGCCCAATCCCTGCACTTTTATTCTTTCCCCCCATTCTTCCATACCAACTGCCTCCAAATCTGAGAAATGTCATTTTTTTTTCAGTCTAGGAGAGATTGACAAGGCAGCTGTCTATCACCATGCAAAAAAGAGATATTTTCACCATCAGCTGTCTAGTGCAGAAATAACAGCATTTCGGTATGAAATTTATGTGGGAAATCCAGTGTTACCCGTTTTGGGAACACTGACAAATCTGAATGGCAGGAGAGGGACAAGACTCGTCTTTAAAAAGACACTGATCTTAGTTCATACTATCGCAGTAATATTTGTCATCATTACCCCTTTGGATGTCAGAAACTCTAGATATGTGTAAACAGATTAAAGACAACCTTATTTTTTGAAAGAATGCTTAACATTTCAAAGATATCGTTTGAAAAGCAATCAAGATAGAACTTGTAAAATTATTAACAATTTAATGAAATGTTGTTTCAGGTCAAATCTTCTTAGTATCTTTTAGCACATTAATGATTTGTTAATATTTGTGATTCTCCTTGAGGCTAACAAATGAGGAAGCCATCTTGTTTTCCACATCACTGGTTTTAACATGCTAAAGCAGATTACCATGGCAACATAAGCTAGAGAGCCTGGTGTGAAGACAACAGTGTAGGCCTCATTTTGTAAAAGCATGTTTCCACTAAAGTTGAATCACCAATTAAAAGATTCTTTTCTGTCCTCTGGGGCTTCAGAGATGCAATAGAGTCATGAAAGCTTCCTGATGTGCTGTTGTATCTAGAAGCCTTTATTAATCCTCTGTAATGATGCAGTTTTCAGGAATTTCATTGAGAGCTACATGTATTTAAAATAGAAGTGATTTCCTGAAATAATGCATTGGAACAACTTAGTTGTGCCTTTTGCTGAAGTGAACACCTTAACAAAGGGAGGAATAAGTATGTCCTGAACATCTTACATTAATCCTCCTATGCTATCCAGAATAACTTGTTTGTCATAATTTTCTGTTAGTTTATATGAGTCACTCACATTCAGTGTGTAAGCAAGGATTAATTATAGACATGTTTAAAATAAACCCTGATACTAGTCTGTGGGATGACTCTTCCAAAGTAGCTTTCAGGCATCGTTCCTTCTTTCATAAATGCAGAACTATGACACATTTCCCTCTCTCTATTTTAAAATATGCAGAGATAAAATTAGCTGAGTACAATTTGTGTTTATCAAATCAGCGCCACTAAATGCTGTACAAATCCCAGGGGAAAAAAATATGTATTGAAGAGGTATAAGAAATTAGTATTTTAATCATCACTATCAAGACATTTTTAGCCAAGCACAAAGCTATGATGGATGGCACCTATTAATCACTACCCCAAAATATATCTTGGCCATTAAATGTGATTTAGCTTAGTTGTGCATGGGATTGCAATCTTTCACTGAATTCCATTCAGGTAAGAAATGAACATAAAGGAAATGAATTTAAAGAGATGTTTACAGTACTGAAACTGAAATCCTTTTCTGGTTTCAATAGAAACCTCTAGGCAAGCATCACTGACAAGATGGAAAAACATAATATGAAATATTAGCTTCATTGCACTGTTAATGGATGATCATTTTCAATAGTTGCCCCTTGCCACATGCTAAGATGTGGCATATATCTGACAAAGGGAGCATTGACTTTTGAAAGCTTACACCCCCCAAAAAATCTGCCAGTCTTTAAGGTAGTACTGATCTCAAATCTAGCATGCTTCATCATAAATGGTAAATATGATCTGGTAGAAGATGGTGCAAAATGCCAACTGAGGGCAGGAAATTATATTTCATTTAAATATAGACATTGTTCTAAAAGCTGCAGAATATCAGATGAATAGTCATTAATGCCTGATATTTTCTAGTCATCTTTGTTTTGCACAGAAAAAAGCACTCAGAAGGAAGTAATTTCAATGTTTATGCATGTTAAAAGGGTGGGTAATTCCTCTTCATAGTTTAGAAAGTGAAGGAGAGAACAGAATGACTTCACATGTCCAGGGGGCACTATTTTTAGATGGTTGTCTATAGAATATGAACCTCAGTGATCTAAATTTGCCAACAAGTAAATAATTAAGGATATATAAAAACATTCTGTTGATTGGACTAACATACTTGGAACAGTTTAGTATCTTTCCCCTTTATGGCAAACATCATAGTCAAATGCCTACCAGCAGGGTAGAAAATGGAAGCAGCCACAGACAAGTTATGGGCTTCAGCTTCTCAGAAGGCTTCCAGTTGAAAAGACCACCCTGTCAAATGGTCTAAGGAGGACTGTTGGTTGCTGTCCTAGAAGTGTGGACTGTTTCTGGCAGTTGAACATCAGTTAAAGGAGGGGACAGAAGAAAAAAGGAAACATATAAATTTACCAGGTCAGGTCCCTAAAAATTCATCTTACCACTTCACTAAGCAAAGTTTAAAGCCTAAGGAGCCTTCCTCAAATTTACATAACTCTTGCTCAAATGGAAGGGCCTCTTAAGTTGAAAGAAGTCTCCTTAAGCTGAAGAAGTTTTCTCTAGCCTAAGGTAGGTGACTGCCCACTATTACATAGGATGTAAGGCATTCCTTTAAAACCCACCCATACAGCATAATAAGATTAAAAATGTCCTTCTCTCCACAGCATACCAGTTAGCTGTGCAGCTTTCTTGATCACTTTGTTCTGAACTGCACCACTACAGTAAAATAATGCTTCAGTGTCATACTGTGGAGCAAAAATCTCCTCATCTATCCCTGGAACTCAGTCTCCCTCTCTTGCCCTAGAAAGTAGGAAACTTCTCCCCCCAACCCCTGCACAATTTCTTGTAGGCTCCTTACAGGTTGACTTTATAAAAGTCTGCTGAGTAAAGGGTTAAAATAGAAAAGGAAATATGTTAACATAATGTTACAGTTGTTCATATATGCATGACTCATGACATGATGCCTAATTAATTGAAAGCCTGTCACTTGGAAACTCACAGCCAAATTTGTGAGCTGTCTTCACTATAAGGCTTGAGTTGAAAACAGGTGCTATGTAAGTTCTATCTATAGTGATAACTCTATGGTGACTGATTTTTAGATGCAAACCTACACTCAGTATTGGAGTAAATAAGGGACAGGCATATATTTATGAACCAGATCCTAGCTGTATAAACTATGTTGTTCCCCAAAACCCTCCCCAAAGAAGATACAATATAACCAGACTCGTATTTAGCTATAAGCTATTAACATACTCAAGGGTGGGGTGCACTAGGCAGCCCAACAGCTACCATAATTTGGGCAACTGACTCCAAACCTGACTGTTAATTTTGCTGGCTTTGTCTTATCCTCACCTGTGCATGAACTGTGCCAAGCCTCATCTCCCTCCCTTAACATACTGCACAAACAACTAAGGGTTTGGTTGTTGCTGCTCAGCACCAAGTGTGTTCCCTCCCACTCCGTCACACTAGTAAATATGAGCTGTTGCAAAACAGACCCTCATTGTATGATGCTTGCCAATTTGCCCTGTTCCTGCCACCCCTTGTTATGGCCTTACCAGTTCGAAAATCAGGCCTATTTATGCCATTCTTCAGAAGCAATGTGAAGCAGGTGACAAATTATCCCTTAAAAGACTAATCATAGGGGCCCCCAAATTCCTGCTGGGCCCCAAAGGAACCGGCTAGTTTTGTGCAGCTGCTTGAAAGAGTGGATGAGTCAACTGCAATTTGCAATTGCCTGTCCTATTGCATTGTTCATTGGGTTGCCTTATGCAGCCTGATTGTACTGTTCATGTCTTGTAATCTGCCTTAAATCTCCATGAGAAAGGTAGACTATAAAGTAAATAAAATAAATGAATAAGGTTTAATTCAGCCATCTGCATAAGCTGGGCAATTAGCAGTCCCACCAAACTGTGCCTCCTTAAAATCTGAAGGGGCTGGGATAGCCTTACCATTTGACCAGCCAAGACAAGCAAACTTCCGTCCTCTCCATCCATCCCTGATGTTATTCAGTTTTGCATAGGTTTAGGTTACTTGGCCAGGCACACTCACTCCTCCTAAATCTACCAGAAAATATTGTTGTGAACTTAGATCAGTTGATGGGGATGGATCATGTGAACTGCTCTGAGCTCTTTGGGGGAAGGGTAGGATAAAAAAGTGACAAAGAGAAGTAAGTCAAGACATCTGAAACATGTCAGTTTATCATTCTCATATACAAGCTTTTTTAGCTTTCATTTCTATTTTTAAAAAATATTACAAATATGTTTGTATTAACTGAACCAAAATACAAAAAGCTAATAAAGCACCACACTGTAAACCAATAAAGAGTACTTAAGTATACAAATTTATTCCATCAAAAACAAAACCCAATAAACAACCCAAGCAATGTAACAAGTGATTACAAGTAATATCTGCTGGCACATGCTGTAACAAAAAAATATAACAAATGTATGTTGTGGATATGCATCTGAAGACAGTACAGGAATCTGGTATTCATCCTGTTTTGATAATTTTCATCATCAGATGAATACATTCAAAATCTAGTGAATTACCTGCCTTTGTTACTATAAGAAAAGCCCTGCTGTTCAGTTCAACAACTGACTCCCTTAGATAAAAGTCTCTGAAACTGTATTTCCTGCTTAACACTTAAAACAGTGTGAAACATTCTTCATATTGCACCTGATCCAGTGTTAAAGAAACCAACAGAATGTACAAAACTTACCAAATATTATTGAAAGGATGCAAACTACTAGTTTGTCTCTAATAGGCATGACTATCCCAATCTAGAGTGCCATATGCACTTCGATTGCATGTGAAACATGCACAGGCTCAGATTGCCCTATTCACTTAAAAGGAGGGGTAGTTCCACATGCATTCCCATACATTCCCCAAACAAAGTGAATGAAGCAACTTTTACGGTGAGTATAGCTCGTATAGCAAAGGCTATTATAGGAAGGAAGAATGTCAGTGTCCATAGCTTTTTCTATTGTTTGACTGAGCATGTATAGAGCAGTGTTTTTCAACCACTGTGCCGTGGCACACTGGTGTGCCGCGAGATATTGTCAGGTGTACCGCTGGATTTTTTCAATGAAAGAAATATGCCTTCCGGCTGACCTTCCGGGATGCTTTTGCACATGCGAGAAAGAACAGTGGCGCGGTCTCGCTGATTCCGCTCGCACGCTCTGTGGCCGGCCTGAGGTAGGGTGATTTGCACCAAGACATTCCAGTAAACATGAATATGTTTGATGGTAACAGCTAGCTGTTTCTGTGAGGATGGGGTTCAAATCAGTAACTGTCCCTCAGCGAAGAATGGGTGTACTGTGCTTCTCTTCAAATCACTTATGGTCAGCGGAATGCCGTTCACATAAGAGTAAGAGTTTAAACTCTCTATTTGAAAAACTTTAGCAGAATTGCAGTATTAAAATACATCCACATTATATTTCTTCTGAAACTCAGGTCAATGTTATGGGAAGGAGCCATTACACTTTGGATCTGTAACTTACAATTTCAAGTTGAGTGGCTATTACGTGTATTTGTAATACTGTCATAGTTAATACTTGAGCTGAGGCAACTAATGAGGCAACTAATGAGGCAACTATCTTGTATTTCAGTGTTTTTCAACCACTGTGCCGTGAGATATTGTCAGGTGTGCCGTGGGATTTTTTCAGTGAAAGAAATGTGCCTTAGCTCGAAAAAGGTTGAAAAACACTGGTATAGAGATCTCAAATGCAGCCATCATTATTTATTTATTTATTATTAAAATATATATATTCTGCTTTCCTTGTGACTCAAGGTGGTTTACAAACTGCAGTTTTAAAATTTACAATTTAAAACAGACACAATAAAACCCCAAATAACCTTTCTCCCAGCATTAACACATAATGAACTGAATAAATATTATTAAAGTATTGACTGCACAATAAATTTTGAGATTTGGAGATCCAGAATATTATCCCACAAACAGCAAAACTACTTCATATTGTTTGCATATTTCATACACTGCATGTAGATCCTAGTTTGAGGTAAATTCATATCCCAGAAGAAGTATTTTTGACAGAATGCACAGAGAAATGGTTCTACAACCTTTTTGTCTTAAGACAAAGGAGTAGTCCAAAGTAGTCAACGATATTTCCAAAATACAGCCGTTTACTATTTACAGTCCATCCTGATAACTAATAACCTAGATCATCTGAAGAACATCTGCCTCATCACATAATAGGTTTGGGGGAGGGGATTACCTGAGATGAACCACAAAATTTATATTTTAAAATCTTATTACTTATGCTGGGGGGGCGGGTTATACCTCATGTGTAATGTGTATTCAGGCTTTGGGTGTTTGGATACTGTAAAATGCAGTCTTCTGCCACCACAAACAATTTTGGGGACACTTTTCTAGCCAGATATATTTGAATTTACCTTAGAGTAGAAATATACCCCCCAAAAAAATTAGAAAAAGTTTTTTCCCCAAAAAATACACAGAAGACAGTCCTCCCTGTAAAGATCCCCTGATTTTCAAGCAGACTGAACAAAGGGGTTCAGTCTTACACAGAATCCCAAAGTAGGTGACTGTCTGTGCAGCTGCACTTCTCTCTACTAATTCCTAAACTGGTGGCCAACCAGCAACCTAGCAGGAGAGCTCTGGCCAGTCATGGCATTAAGAAAATACTATCTTCATTTTGCTACTCTTATAGTAACTCACGGACAATGTTCCCTCTAACCTGTGGAGTCTTGTGAGCAAAAATTCTACTTTGTGAGCTACTGGCATTAAAGTTGTGAGCGAGCAATTTGGCTACTGCATAAATTAGTTTACTCTGGAGCTATCCTACCTCTACTAAGACAACAATGTGTGAGCCGGAGGCTAAAAACCTGTGGGCTAGCTCACACTAACTCAGCTTCGAGGGAACATTGCTGATGGACAATAAAAATGTTTTGCAATTCTACTGAAAACTCTGCATTTGCCAACCTTTTTTGTTGTGGTTTGTTTCCTTTCACAGACGAACTGCCCCCATCCCTTTGTATTGGCATGTCACCTATGGAGACTTTTAACGGGGGCTTGAGTGAGCATTTTTCAACCAAATGATACTAAAATTGCAATGGAGTCAGTACTTCCTGTTCACTAAAGAACCCCTAAGCTTCAAGTGAATTGGATCAATGGGTCGAATTCTACAGGCTCTTGTATGAGCTGATTTGATTTATTTGACATATATCCCACCCTCCCTCGCAAGCAGACTCAGGGCAAATCACAGCATTTCCACCAACAACATAATAACAATAAAACATAAGGGTTTAAATAGAACAAACAAATTAAACAACATTAACATTAAAAGGTAACATGGAAAATCGAGTTTCAGTCCAATCAAATAGATGGCAACTAGTCAAGGCAGATTCATAGTGCCTCCTGCGGTGATGCTCTGTTGGTCTCTGTGAACAGGGCAAACTGTAAGCACCACAGCAGTGTGAGCAGGGGAAGCCAAGGTGGTTGGATGACCTCAACCAAAGGCTTGGCAGAATTGTCATAAGTCTCGCAGGGCCCTTATTTCAACAGGGAGCATGTTCCATCAGGCCAGGGCAGAGAAAGTTCTGGCCTTGGCTGAGACTAAGCAGATGTCTTTGGGGCTGGGGACTGCCAGGAGATGTTGCTCTGCAAAGCATAAAGCTCTCTGGGGTGCATATGGGGAGAGATGGCCCCATGGGTATGTTGGTCTCTGCTGCATAGGGCTTTGAAGGTCAGTACCTTGAACCAAATCCAGTACTCAACTGGCAGCCAATACAATTGGTGCAACACCAGCTGAATGTGTGCACAGATGTCGATGTCAGCAGGCATGCTGTTTCATTTTGCACTAGCTGCAGTTTCCAGGTCAGGTTCAAGGGCAGCCCCATGTAGAGCGAGTTATTTATTTATTTTACTCAATTTACTCAATTCAGGGCAGCTCACAGTGGTCGGTACATAAATACCATAAAACATAAAATCATTTAAAACAAGTTAAATACAGTAAAATTTAAAATCATAAAGTGAGATGGCGCGCTGAAGATATAAACAACAAACAATTTCCCGCTCTGTGATCTTTTTGAGTTGAATGATGGTATGGCTCAATCTCAAAGCTAGGGCCATGACCAATAACCACTGTTGTTGGTAGTAGTGGTGAGGGCGGCTCCTTAGTTGAAAGCCTGGTGGAAGAGCTCCATCTTGCAGGCCCTGCGGAAATGTAAAAGATCCCGCAGGGCCCTGATCTCTTCTGGGAGCTCATTCCACCAGTATGGAGCTGCCACTGAGAAGGCCCTAGCCCTGGTAACAGTGAGCCTGGCCTCCTTGGGGCCCAGGAGGGTTGGTCGATGTTAAGACCCTGACTGTAGGGCTTTCTGGGGTACATATGGGGAAAGGTGGTCCTTCAGGTATATCGGACCCTGGCCATATAGGGCTTTATAGGTGAGTACCAGCACCTTGAAGTGGATTTGGTATGTTATTGGCAACCAGTGCAGCATCTTCAGCACATACTGGATGTGCTCCCATCTGGGAAGGCCCATCAGGGGCCTGGCCATGGCATTCTGCACTAGCTGCAGCTTCCAAATTTGCGACAAGGACAGCCCCATGTAGAGAGCATTACAGTAGTCTAGTCTTGAGTTGACCATTGTGTGGATTACTGTAGCCAGGTCATCGCAGCTGAGAAAGGGAACCAACTGTCAAATCAGCCAAAGATGGTAAAAGGCTAACTTAGCAGTGGCTGCTACCTGGGCCTCCATTGTTAAGGAGGTATCCAGGAGCATTCCCAAAAGCCTAACCTCCAGCACTGGCACCAATGTTGCTCCACAAAAGGTCAGGAGTGGGATCCCTACCCCTGAATCATCCCGACTCAAGCACAGGACCTCTGTCTTCATCGTATTCAGCTTCAGCCAGCTCAGTCTAAGCCACCCAGCCATGGCTTGCAGTGCCCAGTCCAGATCTTCTGGTCTGGAGTCTGACTGGCCACCCAACATCAGCTAGAGCTGGGTGTCATCAGCATACTAGTGACACCCCAACCCATACCTACGGGCAATCTGGGCAAGGGAGCACATGTTACAGAATCCAGCCTGGAAGTGACCATTGCATGGATCACCGTAGCTAAGTCCTGAGAGATGAGATAGGGGACCAGCTGCCTGGGCCTCCATAGAAAACAAGGCATCCAGGATCACCTCTGGGCTCATCACTCCCAGTGCTGGTTTCAATGATGCCCCATTAAGAGTTGGGAGCTGAATTCCCAACCCCAGACCCCCATGGCTCTTCACTGGATTCAGTTTCAGCCGGCTCTCCTGTAGCCATCCAGTCATGGCCCCCAGAGCCCCATCCAAAATATCAGGGGTGGAGTCTGGTTGGCCGTCCATCAACAGATAGAGCTGGGTGTCATCGGTATACTGGTGACAACCCAGCCCAAACTCCTGGACCAGCTACTAGCTTTCTATTTTCACAGCCATTGTACTTACAAAGAACAAAAGGACTCCATCCCCAGCAAAGGAGGGAAGGAGAAAGAACTTCAGCTCTCTGCAGTATGTCTCCAAAGGTGACTGTGGCTGCGGCCACACGGGCCTTAAATGCGGGAGGAAGAGCAATTTCCTCCCACATTTAAAGGGGCCGACCAGACGGCCGGCCCCCTAGTCCCGTGCCGAAGCGGGATCCAATGCGGGTTCCTCCCGCATTTTCAGACCCAGGGAAAATCAAGTATTTTCCCGGGTGTTGCGGGAGGAATCTGGACAGCCCTCTCTCGCATGCATTGCGAGAGCAGGGCTGTCCAGATAGCCCTGCCGGCCATTTTTTTTCACTCTTTTACCCTTGGGCGCATGGCTATCCATGCGCCCAAGTGTAAAAGAGTGGGGAAAAAAACACCCTGACTTACCCAGGCGGATGGCGGGTCGGAGGCTGCCACCACCGCTTCCAGTGCTGCTGGGGCCGCCTCCGCTGCCTCCTCTCTTCAGCGGCGGCCACCACCGCGGCCGCCACCACCGTTTCTGCCACTGCGGCGGCCACTTCCACTGCGACGGCTGCCCCCGCTTCCGCCGAGGCCATGGCCACCGATCACGCTGGCACAGGGGTTGGGATGTATGGACATCCCAACCCGCTGTTGAAAAATGCGGCCCCTTTAAATCCGGGAGCCCTCCTGGATTTAAAGGGGCTGTGTGACCGCAGCCTCTCTGGAAGCATCTGTGCTCCTCCCTTGCAACTATCTGATTAGAAAGGAGAAATGTCTGCCTGGGAAAGCAATCGGATCAAAGAAAAACATGAGCACATGCTACATTGCTGGTAAGCACTGGAACTCAGGAAAAAGAAATATGACTTGTCAGGGCGGCGGGGCGGGGAGATTCATAATTCACAAAAATCCCAGATTTGTATTCTTCTGGGAAATTACTGTAACAACCTAGACCAGGGATTTCTGTGTATATCTTTGGTTCAGGACTGTCATGATGCACACACCTAAAAGAGATTGCAGCAATCACACTCCGCCCCTTCTTCCTCTGCAAATATAATCTACATTCAAGTAATGGCACATTGAGAAAGAAGAAAGTTACCATTCATTGCAGATTAGATTTTTTTTCTTTCTCCCTTTTTCTTTCTCTTTTGTCTTTTTGTTTCTTTTTATTTCTTCCTTTCTCATTCTTTCTCTCTCCCTTTCTCCTTCTTTCCCTTCCTCTGATGGAATTTTCTCAAAACTTAACAGAGCTCATTAGCCAGAAATTACAAAAGGAACAATCTTGCTTTACCAGTGATTTGCATAAATGTATGATATTATAGCAATTTAAATCAAATTTTACCCTTTTTTAGGAAAAAAGAACACTGTCACGTTTTTAAAGTCTTTTTAAAAAGTCTAGAGTTTTATTAACTTTAGAATTTAAATAGGAAATATCATGCTATATAAATATGGTGATACATTCTAACAGAGATTCTATGCTCTGCTACAGATGAGTCACTTTTAAAAGAGATACAATAAAAGACAGAAAAAGACCAAAGGAAAATTGTCAAGATGAGGGACATGAATTGCAGTAGTTCTTTTGAGAAATTAACCATGACAAGACAAGAGTTCTCAGGTGTCATGATGAAGTGTGTAAATGGTTATAGATACAATAAGAGCTAAATTTTATTCAAAGTTAAATAGCACTTTTGTGTATGTGTCTTTGTTATACTAATATATTTCTATATCTATCACACACACATAATTTCTATATGATATCTATAGCATATAATATTAATTTCAGGTAATTAATATTCCAGGCATATAGATTATCAGCCCACGTCCTCAAAACTGTATGATGTGACTTATTCTTATTTCCATTTTAAAGACAGAGAATGGAGGTCATAACATGGGATCTACCCATTTGAGTCCATAGAATGTTGGATTTGTTACATCCAAATCTAATATTCTGTGAACTGTGACAAACTGCCTGGTTTGGGGATGAAAAAAAGAAACTGTCCAATAATAAGAGAAGACAGAAACACACATTTAAAAGGCAATAAATCCAGATTAAATAATGAAAAGAACAAATTTGTTAGAAATAATAGGCCCTCAGCTCAAGCAAAAGCACAAGAATTCTTAAAAAGAGAACTCGATAATATCATGACTGTTTTATAGCATGTGAAGCTATAATACAAGCTATTAAGTCTTATCTTGTGGGGTATAAACTTAAAGAAACCAGTATTTCCATAGAGAGCTCGCACCTCTATTTCCACAGAGCATTCTGCTATTCCTATTATATAGCAGAGTTTTGCTCAGTCATAGAAGCGTGATACTGAATGCAGTAAATAAATCTCTCAAGAAGCAAAAAAAAGGCAAATTTACATTTATTCAAGTAGATCCAGTTCACATTCAGGTTTCAGGCAAAAGAAAGAAGCCTAATCTAAAGACTACGTTCCCTATCACAAATGGCCGGCTTGTTTGACATCATGTGTGTGGGAGTATGAGGGCATTATATCAACAGGAGAGATCTGCAGAGACATGTGTCTCCATGGAAGGCCATGCACAGAGAGTGGGAGGACAAAGGGAGAGACAGAGGAGGGGTCAGAGGGCAGTTCCCAGGTTAAGAAATAGAGAAGCATCCCATTCAAGGAGATAACACCTATAAACATTTAGAGTGATGTACCACCACCACCCCATGTCCAGGCATGCTGAGTCACTCACTCCAACAATTCCTTCCCATGACTGATAAATAGAGTTTATGAACTTGTTTGTGCATACATGTATTTTTTCTCCCCCAAAGCTGGATCCCCTGTCTTATATGTACAATAATTTGTGCTCCAACCACCAGTCCAGCAAGTTCAACATTAATTGTATATTATTTAGTTTCCATTCAGAGACGGCAAAATATAGTTGTTGTAACTGCCAAGCTTTCTGACCTCCCAAGCATGTAAAACTGACAAGGATTTGAAAATATCTTGTCAAACTCACCTCTACAGTGAAGGTGTTCGCCAGACATGATACTGAGGGATCAGGGTGGTCTGTTAGTTTCACTGTTCTTCTTCCTAGCCTTTTGGCATCATCCTCAGACTTTAAAGTAGATCTTGCCTACTACCTGATCCTAAGAACAGTGAAACTGACACATTTGTGGGAGAAGTCGCTTACCTTTAGAGATAAAACTGATAAACTACCTTGCCAATCTTGTCTCCTACAGGGAAGGAACGTCTCCAAACTTATTGCAGAAGTAAGGAGCAAGTTTCTCAGTTTTTCTGCTACTTTTTGTTAACTTTTCACACAAATTTCCAAGCCTGTGCAGGATGCAGCACATTTAGGTACATCTATTATTTTCTTGGAGGAGCATGCTCAAATATTTTAACATCCAGGCACAGGTATTTTAACTCCCACTCCTCCCAAAATCAAACTAGAATCAGACATAAAGATGGCCTGTCATATTTTGCCAAACCTACAATATTCATGTCTGAAATAAAACCTGGTGGGTTACCATAGCATCACTAGTTTAGTAACAATTGGTTTATTAGTTGTTGTAGATTTTCCAGGCTGTATGGCCGTGGTCTTGGCATTGTAGTACCTGATGTTTCACCAGCAGCTGTAACTGGCATCCTCAGAACTATAACACAGAAAGATGGAGGAGGGGTCAATGTGAGAAGAAAAATAGTAGGCAGGTAATTTATATCTACTCAGGAAGGTGGGGTAGGGCTGAGTCATTACCTTGCAGGAGTTTCCCAGGCTGTGACATGCTAATGGAGGAGCTTTCCTGAGGAGGTTCTTTTGCATATGAATTGGCTGTTGAAATTCTAATCTTATCTGTAGTGCTGTTGTAAGATGTAGAGCATTTTGTGTTTTTTCAGGACTGGAAACCATTCCCTATTTATTTTTAAACCCTCTTCTTTCCTGTTGAAATTGTGTTTATGTTTATGAATTTCAATGGCTTCCCTGTGTAATCTGACATGGTAATTGGATGTGTTGTCCAGCATTTCAGTGTCTTGGAATAAGATACTGTATCCTGTCTGAGTTGGCTATGTTCAGCCACTGCTGATTTTTCAGGCTGGCCAAGTCAGCAGTGTCTTTCATGTTCTTTTATTCTTGTCTGGATGCTACATTGTGTGGAGATGCTTGCGATGCCCAGCCATTTTATGTTATGCTTAGAGCATTTTATATTTTTAGTTTCTGCTGTGATCCTTGTGCTTCTTCTTGATGTTTTATTTTAAAAAGTGCATTGCCAAACCCTACTATTCCCCAACTTTTCCATTTTAGGCAGGCATCTTTTTTTGGGGGGAGGGGAGGTGTCAGTTATCAAAGACTGTTAAATAAACAAAATATCACACTTTTAAGCATATTTAAATTTTAAGTAAAAAAGTAATATCTTTAATTGTGATGGTATCTTTTATAAAGTGTATATCTCTGCTACCTGGCATTACATTTTATGACATGCATGGCCTGGCCCCACGAAGTCCCATTTATGTCAGATCTGGCCCTCATAAGAAATGAGTTCAACACCCCTGATCTAGAGTCTCTCTCAAATAGCCTTGAGTCTTTTCTGGAGAAATGTGGGTTAAACATCATTCAATAAATGATATTCAATATAGCCCATCACAAAGTCATCCTTAAATTCAACTTATTTCGTATCAGTTGTAAATATTATCTGATGAGGAGGGAAATAAAATTTTAGAAACTGTTTTTTTCTCATTTACAGCCAGCCAGTCCCATCTTGTGTGTATTTATCAAGCTGTTCTGAAATGACACAATCATTGGGGGTTCTATCATTTCAGTTTGTATTAATATAGCCTTTATACAAATATAGTATTTTAATGACTTTGGATACTGCAATATTTAATAACTGAATTTGGCACAAAAACCCATCCTTTGACTCCTGAATATTTGAATTATAAAAAGGAACTGAGGCTGAGTTTTATATCTTTTTGGGGGGGGAGGGGAAATGCAGCTCCAGATATTAACCAAAACTTGCTCTCAAGTCACACAGTGGAACTGATGAAGGGGAATTGCTGAAGGAACAGTAGAGAAGTAAAGTTTCCATTGCATAATTGTCAGTTTTATCATAAACTACATGAACAGTGTAATCCTAAACAGAGTTATATCTATCAGATTCCATTGACTTAAATAGGCTCTGCTTAGCTGTGCTTGGGATTTCCGTGTCAAACAGAAAAGCTGGTAATTGGTAACATCTGATGTTCAAATTCAATTATGTCATACAAAAACTTCCTGAAATCTTTTTCTTCCCCCAACAAGTGGAGTTCTTTCTTTTTCTGCACATCTTCCATCAAAGTTGACGGCAAATGTCTTAGGGTGGTTATACAGTCAGTAGAGTAACCAGGTCCTTATTTTGCATTGGCAGGGGTGGGAGGGAGCTTTCTGGGAGTGGGGGAGCAACATCACCACATGCAACATCCCTGACATGATGATATCATGTGGAAGTGATGTCATCACACTGGGAATGTCACATGGTGATGCTCTGGTTTGGGGGCAAACTCTATCGTAAAACTGGGCTCAAACCATAGAGTCTCACCCAAAAATCAAAGAGTCACCTCATGACACCCGCAGCATGATGATGTCATTCCCATGTGACAGCATCATGTCAGGGACGTTGTGTGGGGTTGTAGCTGTTGGGGTGGGGCTTCCCCTGCCAGCCAGCTGGCTAGTGGTGGGCAGGAGCCCATGAAATCAGGGGATCCCCCACTCCCATCTGGGGACTGGCAACCCTACCAGTCAGACTTGGATAATGGGAGCATGGGCTCAAAACCCTTCTTGGGTCATGAAGCAAACTGGGTATCTTTGGGCCAGACACTCTCTCTCAGCCTTGATGCCCTCACAGAACTATAATGAGGGAAAAGGTAGGATAATCCCACATTTGAATGAATGATGTTGGACAACTGTGAGAAATCAAGGTTCCTTTGTAGATAATATCACACTTGCCCAGTATTTGAGCCATTATATTTTGTTATTGACAAAAATTTAGTTCTTCTGCCAGGTCACATCTTTGGTATTATTATGTTTTCTGAATGACACTTGAGGCAGATTAAATTTCAAAAATAGAATAAAGATTTTATTAAACAGGCAGAGAATATATAAATATGAGGATTCAAGGTATAGAGGTTGCTGAGATAAAATGTTCTAATATATACAGAATTGAGGCTTTTGAACATACAAGAGAGTGTTGTTGAAGCTTAATTTCTGAGTTCCAAGTTTTTTTCAGTGAGAGGTTTTTGCTTATTATATATTTCAGCTGTTACACAGAATCTTGAATACAGTTTCTTAGAGAATAGTTTTGTCTTGGTGTTTCGAGGGCTGAGGACAGATTAGAGTTCTGCCACGCTACAGGAGCGCAGCAGAACAAGCTGGGGCGAACTGCCCCACAGCGCAGCGTTCAGACGCCGCTGCAAAGAAGCCGCCTGCAGCGTCCACACTGCGGGTGGCTTCCAGCGGTGGCAGAATGCCACGCGGCTCTGCCCGCTCGCGTGCGTTCACACCCGCCAGAAGTCGGTGGAACGTGCGCGCAGCCGCCGGGACACCACTTGGAAGTGGTGCCCAGCTACTGCAGGAGGAGCGCACCACTGGACAAGGTGAGTCCGGGGTGCCTCCGCGGGGCAGATGTGGCAGTCTGGATGCCCACTCTGCCTCCACTTTTAAAGCGGAGGCAGAGTGGGCCAGACTGCCAGTCTGTCCTCAGCCTAGGTTTCTCCCTTCAGAGATCTAGGTTTTCTCTTTAGATATTACAGTTTTTCACTAACTCTTGAGTTGTCTAAGCTTCTCCCCTTTATCACAGACCAGGATTCTCTTCCCAACTCCTTTCACTGGCAGAAAGTTATTCTCCTTGCCCCTAAGAAGCTATAACTCCTTATACTATTTGAATTGTATGGGAATTCTCTCTATCTAGACCTTCTGCCAAATCCTTCTCCAGTATCTGTTGTCTATATACAACTGATCTGTAGCTTTTTTGACTGAGAATCGAAATTCTCACCCTGAGTAGTTCTAATATATTTAAGACAACAGAGTCCGTCTTTTCTCTGCAGAAGTACTTTTCTGACTATTGTCTGTGAGAAATCACTGACTCCCAAAGTCTCTTCCCTCAGAAGCCAAACCCTTTAGCTACTGATCCAGACATTAGATTTCAGACAAAGACCAAAAAGCAAATGAATCTTTTCCCTCCAGATGTTTTTTTCTCTCTCAGCTGATGCTGGCCAATCAGAGAAAGAGCAGAGCAGCCAATCTCATAAGCTCTTCTCTCCAGGGAGGATTAACTCTTGAACTCTCTTACTCTCGGACAAAAGCATCATTTTAAAAAGCCTGCTTTTCTCATCAGTCCATTACACTTGGCTACTAGGGATGTGCATTTGGTTCATCCGAACTGAATCCACTCCCGAAAATGTCCCATTCAGTCTCCTTTCGGGCACCCGCGGGCCAAATCAGATTCTCTAATCTGATTTGGTCTGCCACCAAAAGCCACCACCAAAGTTCAACAGCATTTCGGCAGCTTCCCAAAATACAGCTGCCGGCAGGGGGAGGTATGGGGAGGCATTTAAATTCTACCTGCCTTGTCCAGGGCCTTTTCTGGCTCACTTGCCTTGGCGAGCAAGCTAGGAAGGGCACCGAGGGGGGCTCTGCTAGGCCTCTCCAGCTTGCCCACTGAAGCAGGCCTGCTAGAGAAGCCCCGGGGAGACATTTAAATCCCTCCCCACTCCCTCCTGCATCCTTCCTAGCTTGCCTGCCTTGGCGAGCAAGCTAGGAAAGGTGTGGGGGGCTCTTCTGGGCCTCTTTGGCTTGCCCATTAACACGGGTGTGCCAGAGAGGCCCCAGGGAGATATTTAAATCCCTCCCTGCCTCCTTCTTAGCTTGCCTGTCTTGGCAAGCAAGCTAGGAAGGGTGCAGGGGGGCTCTTGCCCACTGAAGCGGGTGCCCCAGAGAAGCCCTGGGGGACATTTAAATCCCTCCCTGCACCCTCCCACATCCTTCCTAGCTCTCCTGCCTTGGGGTATGAGCTAGGAAGGGCATGAGGGACTCTGCCAGGCCTCTCCAGCTTGCCCTCTTCAAAGGGCAAGCCAGAGAAGCCCCAAATGCCTCCCTGCACAGCCAAATCTGATTCGGCCAGCCAAATGCCACCCCAATTGGCTTGCATTGCCGAAAGGGGCATTCAGGGGTCATTAGGCCAGCCAAATCAGATTCAGCCCAATTCAGCCAAATCTGAATCAGGCTGAATTTCTTTTCTCTTTTTTTTTTTTTTGCACAACCCTATTGGCTACTAGGTCATCCATGAACTCACTAAGTGGTCTTAGACAAGGCGAGAAGGAAACAGGAAAAGATGAGGATGTGGGGCCTGCCAGGAGGAGGAAAAGAGGAAATAGTGGGAGGAAGAAATACAGGGGAGCTGAGATGTCCCTCACAAATCACTGTAGGTTCCCCACAATGCAAATGATCCTGGTATGACAACTGGCACCACACAACTCAGCCAAACTTTTCTCAGGAAAGCTTGTCAAGGGTAAGGAAAGAAGGAAAACCTAGGATGGGGGGGAAGATAAAGGTAGGTTGACTGGTGGGTGGAAAGGAGAGAAGGAGGCAGGACAGGCTATGGGGACTTTCAGAGAAGGGAAAGAGGAAATATTGGGAGGGGGGAAGTGAGATGCCTCCTACAAGTCCTTGCAGGTCTCCCACTTGTTTATACTAAAAGCCTAAACACTTTGAACTTCATTGATGTCAACAGATGCTTAAATATAATGAAATTTGAAGGTGCTTCCTTTGCTTGGATTGTACTTTAAACTTTATTATACAGGTAGTTCCTTCTTTGATAACTAGGTGTGAGAGGAGGTGTGGTGATGGAGAGAAGGCTTAGTGCTTTTTTGCATGGCCATAATGTGTCTATTACACTTTGCTAAGCATATCGATGTGTGCAAAATCGGGGCAAGGAGGAAAACATTAAAATGAAATGTCTGTTGCAAATGATTGTGTAATGCGTGCTTACAATAAGCTAAAAAAAAGTTTTCAAGTTTTTAAAAATGCAATAAATGTGGAGTAGGAAGAGATTGTTAAGGTATGTGATGAAAGGAAACACTAATGTTTCTTGGAAAGAATTGCCAACACAAGTAAAATTTCACTCTATTGCATAAGATTTCTGTTTTTGTAGACAACCCCCTCCCCATAAAAATGAAGCACACTGTAGCACAACATGACATTAAATGACAACTAGGCAAGCTTCTTAAAGCATATGAAAAAGGAAATTAATGTAAAATGTAAATGTAAAAATTAATCCGTGCAGACGTATCCTAAGATAACACGTCCAAATGTTAAGTAGACCATTCAGTGTATCTCCATTTTCCTTTTGGAGCCTTTACAGTAATCTGCGTAGCACCATGGCATAGCTTTCCATTGTTTTATTTCTGAACCGGGCAAAGTTAGAAAAGGGAAAGGGGGCAATAAATCCCTTTTTGCTGATAGGTTATGTTTTTGCAGAGGGGCAATTTCAATTGAATGATAAGCAAAATAATTTTCAGTTGGATGGCTGAGGAAGGAAATCATGGTTGCTTCTTGCGCAGTGAACCGTGAAAACCAACCTGACACAGGTTGATTTGACTGTGCTCTACCAAAACTAATGAAAAAAGAGGCAATATTTTTGTATTGCGAATAAACAAAAGAAGATAACAGGTGTGCTCTTTTTAGAAATTAGATCTCTTTCAAAATCTGAAGGGTTTTTTTCTCTCTCTCAAAAAAAATGCCATCCTCATAAAACATCACTCGTATACACAAGCACACAAACACAGACCACCCACAGCAAAGTTCCAATTGCAATTAGGAATATTAGCTATGATTCAGAGGGGTACAGCTATTTTTCTAGGGCAGAAATCTTGTTTTTGAGCAGACATCTTAATAATAAAACTCTCCCCCACTTGTCAAATAAATCCTGTTCTTTATGTAATCATGAGAAGAGGCAAATAAGAACACTGAAAAATAGGGAGGGCAATTATGAAAATATAGCTGTGTTATGTGTTTTTACATAATTAGCATTAACCTTATGTTAAATTTGCATTATTCTAAACTTATACATGTTCATATCTCTTTTATGTCACAGAGCCACAACAATGGGAAACAACTCCTAAAGGTTAGTTCTCTCAGGACACCCTCTTTTCTCCATCACTGTGGCCGCTGAGCACATCAGTGGCCCCTAAAATAACTCCCAAAACCTAAACTCCCAGCATCATCAGTCTGAATCTGAAAATCATGCCTTAGGAGATGTTGCCATCTCCAAAAGGACACCCCATTAAACTCTGCTAGAAAGTCAAGTCATGCACAAGCATCCACCTTCATCGCACCAGAGACTCTGATAAGACCTCTCTTTTTTTAACTGAACTCCATTTTCTTTCTTTTTCAAGAACCACAAATGACTGAATGCCCTTGGGGGAAAAAAGGTGCTCTGGGGCTAAAATTCAAATTAGTCCAGCTTGGGACATACTGCTGACTTTCTAATAACCAACACTTGGCTATTGTCTTCATGTTAGAATTAATTTTGGCTTTGTAAAGAATATACCAAGACAGGACAGATTTAAGTAGTGAGGTCAGACCATTTTTGCTATGTTGCTATCTGCAACAAAAGTAGTAGATTTTTGTAAAGAATAATAAGCTTGAAAGAATCAGAGAGCTATCCACTAAAATAGCAAAAGAAGCAGAAACTACCGTTCAAAAACTGGTTAATGCCAGCATTTAAATTGTATCCTTAATTAAATATAATAAGATTTTGTTAAAGCAACTGAAACAGGACACACAGAGCCTTGAATTTTATGAACTTTAAACACTGACTTCTGGATTCTACATAGCTTTTATAGATGCCTGTCAACACAGCATCAGTGGACTGGAATAAGTTACTACTTGCACTGGGCTGTTGCCAGCTCCTCCCCTAAACAGAACAGAAGACAACCAGAAATGGGTTTATCTAGTTTATTTAAATGGATGATCAATGTCATCAGGGCCAGTCTATCCATATACCCGGGTTAGGCAGTTGACTAGGGCACCACCTATAGATGACACTGGCCTATGACACCCCCCCCCCCCCCCGCTGCCAGCCACAACAAAGCCCTGCTCCACTGGCTCTCTGCCTCTCTTGCCCACTGCCTTCCTTCTCTCTGTCGGCCGAGGCAAAATGCATCAATCCTGGCCCTGCCTGCCTGCCTCATGGCTGGCCAGGCAGGCTCCTCCCTGGTGGTCCTCACATTGCGGCTCCCTCCTCAGTACCCACCCACCCATTTCTCCCCCCATGGAGCATCAGGAAGCTGCCACGGGGGCTATGAGGCGAAGTGTGCCTCTTTTGGGCTCCAGAAAGGGTTGCTTTGCTTTGCTTTGCTGCCTGCCTTCCCTTTCCTCCCTTCCTCGGTGGTGGAATGCAGCAGCAGCTCTCAATTCCCACCTTCAGTATGCCAAAGGGAAAGGGGGGGCACACGACGGCGGAGGGGAGATGGGATGCATCCCCTGTTGGTGGACTGAGGGGGGGAATGGTAAGGATGATGTTAGATCTCTGGAGGAGCAGCTGATAAATTTTCTAAATTAACGACGTGCGGGTATCAAGCACTTAAGAAACTCAGTGTGCAATGCAGAAAGCTGAGTTACAACCAATGCTCCCTTTAAGCTGGGGGGGGGGGTCCTGTGAGCAAAAATTCTACTTTGTGATCTACTGGCATCAAAGCTGTGAGTGAGCGATTTGCCTACTGCAGAAATCAGTTCACTCTGGAGCCATCCTTCCTGAGCTAAGGTAAAAACATGTGAGTTGGAGGCTAAAAAACTGTGAGCTAGCTCACACTAACTCAGCTCAGAGGGAACACTGGCTACAACAAGTTATCACAACACAGGAGAGGGATGCCAGTCTCCAGGTGGGCCCTGGGGACTGCCTAGGATTACAGCTCATCTCCAGACTACAGAGATCAGTTCTCCTGCAGAAAATGGATGCTTTTGATGGTGGAGTCTATGGCAGTGTGCCCCACTGAGGTCCCTGTCCTCTCCAGGCTCCATCCCCAAAGTCTCCCAACATGGATATTGCAATCCTATCCCCTATCCCTCACGGGTGGCTAGGAAGGACCTGGCAACAGTAACTCAGGACTATGGAACCACCAGGGCTTAATGGAGATACCGGGTTCTTATCTCACTGCACACTGAATGCTTTCACACATGCTAAATAATGCAGTTAAGGCTACCAATTCCAGATGGGGAAATTCTTGGAGATTTGGGGGGCTGAGGCCTGGAGAGGGCAGAGTCTTGAGAAAGGGGAAGGGACCTCAGCACCATAGAGTCCACCCTCCAAAGCAGCCATTTCCTCCAGGGCCTCTGAACCATTAAAAATGATCACCATTTAAAAAAAAGAAATTAGCAATTTCAAATTTTGTGGTTTTTTATTCTTTCTAAAATGCATTTATGTTTGAAAATTGGGGGGCACATGGGGGAGGGGGGGGCGCCAGAAGGTAGCTTCGCCTGGTGTGCAAAAACACCTGACACCGGCCCTGAATGTCATAATCTATTTCTGTTTTAAGGAGCAGGCTGGGCTTAGCAGCCTTTCATTTGGGCAACACCACTGTGACTCCAAATACAGAACAGCAATCAATAGCCAGCTTTATCCTCATGTGCACATGAACTCTGCTAAGATGTGCCAAACTTCATTGCCCTCCCCCAATGAGCTGTACAAAAATTAAGAATTTAGCTGATGTTTCTCAGCACCCAGAACATTCCTTTCCAATACACCCCACTGTACGATGAATGATAGTCTCTAAAGGAAAGAACCTTCATCATCGCATGTTACCTCAGATTATCAATTCTCCCTACCTATCATCAACAACCTGCCCTATTTCTGCTAAATTAGTTATGGCCTTACCAGTCTAGAGATCAGTCCTTGATATCCTCATGACCCAAAATAGCAAATCAGAGGAAATTTAATTTTTTTTGTTCAGCCCTAAAGTGACCAGCTACCCCCTAAACAAGGTGGGAAACTGCTGGTATGCCTCCCAATTACCAAAACCCAATAGGATGGGCAACCAGTGCCTACACAGTTCCTGTGATATGTCTCATTTGGGTATTAGAAGAAACCAGGAGAGCAACATTCCTGTCCAAAAACAGCCATAGATTAATTAATCAGGACAGAATAATTTGAAAGCAGAGCAGATGATGAGTTGACAATGAAGGAAGATTTGGAATCCACTTCTTTTTTAGCACTAGTAGTGGCACAACCTAATCTTGATGCTGTGTTTCCTAAAAATGAAAGTAATGGGGATTTATTATTTACTGCTTCTAGTCACAACTACAGTTGAGTCTTCCTTTTAATCATTGAACAGAATTTTGTGTTCTGAAAGAAAGTTGTCTTCTGCCCAAGCATGTGGTCTTAATAATATGTTTAATCAAATGGTCATGAAACGTTTTTCATTTTTATGACACCATACATGATCTTACGTCTAGATTCTTACCCCTCTGAAACTCTGAAAAATTCCCTCATTTCAATTCCCAACTGCAGTGCCAAACCTATAGTTCCCTCATTTTTATTTATCTATTAAGTGTATTTTATTGTGAGCCACCTTGAAAGCACCACCAGTTCACAAGGCACTCTGCAAATCTAAAAAGTAATAAATAATAAAAACAAAGCTCATTCTCATGTTAAGTTTCAAGACATTGTAGAAGAGTAGAGGGAAAGAAAAGTCTGAGTGGCAAGCATTGATGCTGTCTCTCAAGAAAGCCAACTGGACTGACAGAGCAAACGAAAATCCAGGAGGAGGATGAAATTACAAGTATAAGCTATTGGCCAGTGAATCATCAACAGATCAGCAGTGGTTGAGCTGTAAAGTAGGACAGTTGGATAGGTAGCTTTGAAGGGGGAAAGCCTCCTGGAGGGAGAACAGTGAGAGAATACGATTTACAAATGAAAGGGAACTATTGCAGCAGTAAGAATGAAATGTGTAGGAAGCAGGAAAAGGGTAACCAAGTCATAACCTTATCTGAGACGGAAATGTGGGTTTGATGTTTAGGAGAAGTTTTTAATTGTAGGCCAATTTAACTGCTTTTTAACAAGCTGGGTTTCTCCATATAGCTGCATTAAAAGTTCCGAGTACAATTAAGCATGTATGCATACAACACTCGAATGACACTTGAATTTTCAAAGAACTGAACAGACATAGGAACATTAAAAACATCAGATATAGAGCCATAGTAGAGCTGGCTAACACCTGCCTATAAAATACAGTGCTTTTGAGTCTGAAAACTAAAGTCGAAGGTAGAGCACATGAAGGAAAAGAGATTGATTTTGGTCACCTTGAAAACTTGACACCTTTTCCAGACACCGTAGCCCTGATCACATGCAGAATTAGCTGTGAGATAGAGCCACAACGATAGGCACAGCTGGATTTTAAGGGTGCAATCACTAGAGAACATCTGGCAAGCATCCGGCACCTGTTGACAAGCTATTTTACTCCATAAGAGAAGCGGAGTAAAAAAAACACTAGTGAAAATCCAGTATCAAACGGGTTGCTATGGGCCACAGATGGACTTTCCCCGTGTGATTGCTCCAGTGCGCACTCATGGCATCGGGGATAGTCTGATCAGGCTATCCTGATGCCATGCCATTGTTTTTCCCCCTTCTCAGTACGTGCATCATCACATACTGCCATAGGAAGCCCTCAGGGTGGCGATGCAATTCATCGATCCCCTGTTTAAGCGAATTGGAAACGAACGACAAAAAAAACCCAACTCACCCATGGTTGCGTCTGATCACACAGTGGCGAGTTGTACCTGCATCTTCACAGAACTGTGTGATCACACAACTGTAGGTCAAATTACTCCGGAGCAAATAGCCTCGCTTCCCCCCCACTTTATCTCGCATGTGTGACCGCAACCTGTGTTTAAAAGTGAAATACACTGGAGGTTTGCTTCTCACCAAGGACATCCACACTGAAAATGTTTTTATGAAAGGAATAGTCTAGAATAGTGCTCTCCAGACCCAGGATCTACATTTTGTCTCCAGGCAGTAGCATGGACCCTAGCTAGAAAAAGTCATGTGATAGCACAGTCACATCGTTGAGAGAGGGGTAGCCAGATTTATGGCCTTACCAGTGTTGATGCCAGGATGGCAGACAAGAGATCAAGACAGCAAGGAAGGGAAACACAAAATAAACACCAAAATGTGTACCGTAATGTAGAGCAAACCAAGAGTCAGAATCATGGAGGAAGCTCTCCAGGATGAACTTACTTCACCATGCTGCTCCTTCTCACAGCAAGAAACATGATAGCAATGAGTCCCTCCAAAAAATCAGCCTAAAATGGTGGCTCTATAGTTTCACAGCTGTCCTTAGAGTCCTGGTCCATGTGTTAAAGCTATTGGTTTAGCACGCTGTGTTTCAAAATTCTACTGAAGGAGCCACTATTCTTGACTTCATAGTGATTCATCTACCAGTTCCCACCAGGAGATGTGAAAACATAGATCCTGCCAGTTGCCATTTGACTAAGACCCACACAGTATACACCTCCAGGGCTCTTTTTCTAGCAGGAACTCCTTTGCGTATTAGGTGAAACACCCCTAATGTAGCCAATCCTCCAAGAGCTTACAGAGCTCTTCTTACAGGGGCTACTGTAAGCTCTTGGAGGATTGGCTACATTAGGGGTGTTTTGCCTAATATGCAAAGGAGTTCCTGTTAGAAAAAGAGCCCTGCACACCTCTATAGTTCCCAAGCAGTCTTGGCTTCCCTCCTCCCCCTGTGCTACAGTCCCAATATGAATAGGTCCTCTATAGCACTTTTACACAGCAGTTCCCACTGGAGGCTTGCAGCTGCAGTATGGCGGCTAGTCCCCATTGGCAACTCATGCAAAGCATAACATGTGGTGAGCCTTTAGCTAAATTAGTTAATTATAATCTTAGATCAATTGTTCCAAGTATGAAATTCTTTCTAAAGGATACCACTGATTTTATATTAAACATTTATATTAAACCTTTTGACTGGGGTGTTTTGGCCACACTTGATATGAAATCCCTGTACACTAAGATTCATCATGAGGAAGCCCTCTCAGTGGCTGAATCTTTTTTGAGAAAAAAGAAAGCCTATCTTCTCCCATGTGACCTCCAATGTTCCCTCTAAGCTGTGAAGTCTTGTGAACAAAACTTCAATTTTGTGAGCTACTGGCATTAAAGTTGTGAATGAGCCATTTGGCATAAATCAGTTTGCTTTGGAGCTATCGTTCCTGAGCTAAGACCAAAATATGTGAGCCAGAGGACAAAAAAAAACCTGTGAGCTATTTCACACTAACTCAGCTTCAAAGGAACACTGGTGACCTCATTGGTATACCCTGCATTAGAGGGAAGCCTTGTACATTGACATTCACAGGTACCCTCACCTCTAAAACTACCCCAGGGTCCCCCAAAGCATTTCTCCTAAATCTGTGGGTAGAAGGGGACACACATATGATCATGGGACCATGTCAAAAATATTGACCCTAGAGGTTGTGGAAACAGACCATCTGTCTTTTTTATGTACAATTTGCTCCCCTCCTGTGAAGTATCAGAGTCCTCAGCATTCTAGCACATCCAAATATGGAAATCTGCTTCCTCTGAAAGCTCCTCTGTGTCTCTGATGTGTAAAAATTTCTCAGCAAAACACCTGACCTGTGTTTCCTGGCCCCTTTCCTGGGCCAAACTTACTTTAAAGAGTAAAAATTTCTCTGGAAAGCAGATTTATGATCCTCTTCCTGGGCAATTCTCTGGGTTACCAAAAACATTAACTTTGAAGTATAAGATAGTACCAGCCATCAACCCAACATGCACACTCCAGGATATACCCATATCATCCCATAACTCCCTCTATAAGCTCCTCCGTTTCTATGTAGCCTTATTTGCTTGTGTTGATTGTTTTGGTGTGTTTGGTTTACATTTAACCAGTATTTTTCAATAAAACCAGCTTCCTTCAAACTTAGTCCCAACCATTTCAAGATATTTTCTCTTTGGTCTTGGATCCATGAAATGTTACAAAGAATGTACCCTAACTTTTATATCTGAATTGTTTTTATTGAATATAATGCCAGAAAATTGTAACAAACAGGACTTTTACCTTATTATACATGTAGTGGCTGCTGCAAGAATATTGGCCGAGTTCAGACTGGCAGTTTGGCCCAATATAGGCCCGCTTTGCAAGTAGATTAAGAGAGCCTGTTCACATAGCCACAGCTGCCTGGTGTTGCCGTGCTGCATTCACCCTGTCCTGAAGCGCTTTCATCCTGCTTTAAAAAGGTAACTGGTGTCAAGCTGTCTGGGTGCACGTTCATCCCACTTCCTGGCAGTGTGGATGCAAATAAGCCACACATCAAGCAGCGCTGGTAATCTGAACCCGCTGATCCAGCTGCTGCGCCCATGAACCTATGCACCCATGCGTCTACATGCAGGTTGGCAAAATGGACCAAAGCCACATGCCACCGTGGCGGTGCCACCAAAGGCCGCCCCACAGTGCAAACACTCCATTCCACCTCCTCCCCAGTATGGCCCCACATCAGTCTACACAATGCAAATGGAAAGCCCCATGACAACTCAGCCCAGGTCTTTTTGCCCGACTTCCCTTGCACTTCATTTTGCCAGTCTGTCCTCAGCCATTATATGCCAAATATTGGAGGGAAAATGAAGTGCCTTCCAAAAAAGAAATGATAAAATTCTTGAAACTGCAGAGATGGACAAACTAACTTTAATTCTGAGAGGACAAGATGAAGGAAGCTTTGAAAATACATGGGCAAGATTTTACAAATGGTTGGAAGATTAGAATAAATAAACAATATCAACATATAACAGTTCTAGAAGAATTTATAAACTATATTTTTAATTATAATGCAAAATACTATAAAATATATGGTGGTAAAACTGGACAATATACAAGTAGACAATGTATGAGGTAATATATTAGATATAACAAAGATGTACATGGAACCCTCAGATCTGTACATATTTATGTTTGTTTGGTTTTTGTCTGTTTGATAAAATAAATAAAAATTCTTATGATAAAAAAGAGATATTTCCTCTTTGAAACTGACCCTGGTATATGCAGCTGTAGATCCCAACTGCTATACTCATTTTGGTCAGTTCGGTCTCCCTGCTAATTCCCCTGTCTAAAATGGAGACAGACCAGTTTTGGGTAACACCCACTTCTTTTTAAATGCAATTATTAGAAGTTGTTTTGGATAAGACTTATTTTCATTTTCATTATCACTTTTATTATCAAGGATAGTCCAGTTGCATCTATGATTGCTAATTTATGCCTACTTTTAAGAAAACATTGACTTTTCAGTCTTCTTCTTTTGGAATATTTTGGCATAAACCTTTAGTATACTGATGATATTTTGTTATCTTTAAGAATAGTTCAGTTTTTCTTAATTTTGTAAAATTACTTAACAGCCTTCATCCCTCCATCAGTTTTTCCCATTGTTCAGACTCTGTGCAAACAGCGATATAGTGCTGTATGTGTTTGATGAACAGCTGTGTGTTAAATCATACACTAAGCCTACTGACAAAAATTATTTTTCTGAACTATATGAGTAATTATCTACCTCACTTGCACCATAACTTTTAGCTGGGTCTTTTCCTGTTAATAAGTATAAGAAAACTAAATCTGTAAAAGAATTTTTGGTATGTGCAGATTTGAGGACTGAGAAGAGGCCACTATAGATGCAATGGGTATGCTAGTTGCAGATAAGGAGCTTAGATTTACTCACCCTGCATCTAAGGGATCATTTGATTTGAGACAAGTTTCCAAATGTAATTTCAACTCATGTTCTTCGTACTTTGATATGTCCTTGTAACCTTTTGTGTGTGAACAAGATCATATGATCTCTTAGAATTTTGATATCTGAATATCAGTAAAATTAGGAATAAGAACCTTGAGGCCCCTCTTGTGGTACTTTTTTTTTTGGAGTAGCATCATAAGTCTACAAATTCTAGATTTTTTGTTATCAAGGGACTACACACTAGGCATCACTACCATTGGGATCTAGACAGGGGTCCGTTGGGGCCGGAGCGAGGCGGAGCAAAGCTCCGCCAGCTCAGGACTGGCCAGTAGGGCAGCCATGGGCTGAATCAGATTCTCTAATCTGATTCAGCTTGCCGCCGAATTGTCGCCGAAATTCGGCAGCAATTTTAAAATCAACTGGAGGGGAGGGGGTTTGAGGGAGAGCCTCCAAACTTGCAGGGTAACTGCTGGGACCTCTCCTCGAAATGCCCACCATGTTTCAAGAAGATTGGACCAGGGGGTCCAATTCTACAGGCCCCCAAACAGGTTGCCCCCATTGTTCTCTATGGTAGGAAAAAAGTTAACATTTTTCCCCTCCATAGAGAACAATGGAGGGAATGGGACAATCTGTTTGGTGACCCAGAGAATTGGACCCCGTGGTCCAATCTTCTTGAACCTTAGTGGGTATTTCAAGGAGAGGCCCCAGCAGCTACCCTGCAAGTTTGGAGCCTCTCCCTCAAACCCCCTTTCCTCCAGCCCCTCATATACCCTATGAGTTTTTGCCATTGATTTCAATGGCCCATGGGATATAATGGGGCTGAAACTGACATTCCCTTTCTGACACGCTTCTGGTGATGTCAGGGGACGTGGCATATGCTAATGAGTTATGCTAATGAGTTATGCTAATGAGCTCCTGCACTTCTTTTTCTATGAAAGGACCCCTGGATCTAGATAAATTGCTACTTCAGAGAGAGGATTTCTGGCTTTTTACTTTGGATTTGTTACATCCAAAATATTTGAATGACTGAATGGATTTGTTTCCATTAATTTTAATTTGAGGTTCTTGATCTTATTTATTGGTTATCTCTCACTTTATTTATTTATTTAGATTTATATCCCGCCTGACCAACACAAGTGGCTCTAGGCGGCTCACAACATTAAAATCAATACAAACAAATATAATTAGTACAATAAAATACAATACAATTGGCGGCAGTTACAAATACAATTGGTGGCAATTTCAAATACCAACACCAAAGCAACAACTACTCCCCACAGCCAGGAGGCTACCACCAACTGTTATACCGGGCCAGTGTGCTTCTCTGGCCACCTACTGGTGGCCATTTCCCCCAGCAGCGGCCCCAAAAGCCTGGCGGAAGAGCTCCGTCTTGCAGGCCCTGCGGAACTGCAAAAGGTCCCGCAGGGCCCTGATATCTTCCAGGACCTCATTCCACCAGTGGGGGGCCACCACTGAGAAGGCTCTATTCCTGGTGGTCGCCAGCCTGGCCTCTCTCGGGCCAGGAAGGGCCAGGCGATGTTGCGTGCCTGACCGCAGTGCTCTCTGGGGTATGTATGGGGAAAGGCGGTCCCTTAGGTAGGCAGGCCCCTGGCCATAAAGGGCTTTAAAGGTTAAAACCAGCACCTTGAACCGGATCCGGTATGCTATAGGCAGCCAGTGCAGTGCCCTCAGCACAGGCCGGACATGGTCCCTCACAGAGAGGCCCATCAGCAGCCTGGCCACGGCATTCAGCACTAGCTGCAGCCGCCAGAGCTGGGACAAGGGCAGCCCCATGTAGAGAGTGTTACAGTAGTCAAGTCTTGAGGTGACTATAGCGTGGATCACTGTAACCAAGTCATTAGTAGTGGCTTAGAAACTATATAAAGAGGATGATGCAACCTTAAGTCACGGGGGGGGGGGGGGTTTGGCTCATATCTGATGCAGTGAATGTGAGTAACAACTGTAAATGGCCCTATTATCTTTGTAAGAACTCAAGTAAGTTCTCTAGTGATTTTAAATATGAAGTATATCAAGATAATTTATATATATATGACTGGGATTTCAGATTTGTTTTTCAGATTCTATCTATATTATTGGTATAATTTTACACGCAGTCTTTGGGCTTTATTTAATTTTTATATGTGATATGTAATTGTTGCCAGCTATAAGCATTGCTGTAGCAATCCAAGGTCTCTGGAAAAGTAGACAAGAGACAATTTTGTTTTCAGTTTTTGAAGGTGACCCAGGGTCCCTAAGCAGATGAGAAACCGCCAACAACTTGGAAATTTTCTGAAGAAGATCAGTGGCCACACAGATTACATCCACCATAGTTGTGTTACCAGCTGAATGATAATAGTGATGACAGAAGATTTACCTCAGTTACCCCTAGCAACAGTGCTGCCATGTACCAATTTTATCCATCATCACTGATGCCCCATAATAGTCAGGCATGAAAAGCATCAACCAATGCATAGAGATGGCTGAATGATGTCCCCTATCCCAATCATAGTTCCTCACACACAAAATGCATAATCAAATCATCAAGAAGAGCTGATTGGCCATCTGTAAGTACCCACAAAGGCATAATAAGTAGGAGAGCACCAGTTATCTTCAGTCCACTCCACAGAGATTCCACTAGCCTAGGCCAGACACAGAAAGCAACAGCCTGAGCACCACAACCTCTTTGCCAAGAGGCCACAAATACAAGAAGGATGCTACTGCAAACACAAGAATCAGCCAGCATTGTAGTCCAGTTTTTTGGAGAAGGTCTATACAAAGAACCAGTTGGCCTTCCAGAGAGTTTTAGTCTCTCTGCTGTACTAGTGATTCAACAAGGGCATTGTTTACAATTCTGTATGTCATGTGTTTCTGTGAAGGGAGTGTGCATTTTGCAAAGAGACACAGATACAGGAAATGAGAGAGAGTCCAATAGCAAATTCATGGAAGGCAATGGCAGCTTTCTGCCAAGACAGTGAGAAAAAGCAAAGTTCATACAGCAGAAAATGTGGGTTTGAATCCTTCCCTGCTGGATTACTGAAGTGGCCTCTCTGCAAGGCAAAGTGTACCTTTTATTTCATTGTTGGGTTTTTAATTGGCATTATAAGCAGCCTTAAATTCCTAACTCAGCAAAAAAAGCAAAAAAGCTGCAAAGACATTTCTTAATCCATTTTGGAGCTCCAGCCAGTAACAAGAACAGTGGATACAAAAATTGGGGGGAGGAAGGAGGAGGAGTTTATACTCCACTTTTCTCTACCTGGAGGAGTTTTGGAGCAGCTTAAAATTGCCATCCCTTCCCCTCCCCACAACAGTCACATTGTGAGGCAGGTGGGGCTGAGAGAATTCTGAGAGAACTGCAACTGGCCCAAGGTCACCCAGCAGGCATCATGTGGAGGAACATGGAATCAAACCCAGTTCTCCAGATTAAAGTCCACTGGTCTTGACCAGTATATCTTCCCACTATGCATCCACTGTGTTGTACAACTGCAAGCAGTCAGCAGAGGAGAGGTGGAGGACCTATGCAGCCATTATTATATGTCTTCCTGGTATTAATTTGGTTGATTGCCTACTGGCTATTTATCCAGCACAACTTCATTTCATCCCCATCTTTTCTCTTTGTGTTCCTGCTCTGCTGGACTATTATACCGACAGTTGGTACCTCACACTTGCTGCTGGAGCATAAACACGCCATGTGGTAGTCATGTGTAATGTATGGTTTCCTCAAAGTGATAAATCTTGCTTCTTGACTTAACTATATGGGGTGCATTGTCCTTGTAGCCTTAATTTCATCAGTGGAAGGTCTTAGCAGCTCTTTGTATCTGGAGTTTTGAGGGAAAATCCCTTCAGGTCTTCAGTACTGGAGTCAGCACTTGTTTACCTTGGCTGTTAGTTCAGAGGGTTGGTTCATTTAGTTATTCAAAATATTTACAAGCCCACCTTCCTCCTGACCACATCATGAGTATTTCCTTTTATTTTAAAGTTTTTGCCTCTATCAAAGTGTCTCATGAGTTATGTTCCCATTGCCAAATTCCCACAGGGATCCTCCTAGTTCTCTTGACATCAGAGTAGAGTGAAGTAGCCCCATTCTGTCTCTCTTGATGTATATGCTCTTTTTTTGTAGAAGCTTTTATGCTCCCTGGCGGTTTGCCTTGAATGGCTACCAAATTAGTCAGGATCCTGTCATCTGAAGTGACATGAGGGAGGAGGCAGAGCAGAAGGGGAAGGTGATAGTCGACCCATCATTAACTCTAGTGGGAATTATTTAAATTAAGCCACCTTTTTTGTTGGTGTAATGTTACAATTAGGAACACTTGAACACCTGCCTGTTCTGCTCATGTCCTGCTCACGAATCATGATCAAAAGGCCAACTGTTCACTGAGTTGTTCAGATATATCTGAATGCATTCAGATGTGTCCATTTTCATGACTGTACTCATTTCTTTCACGGGAAGACCTTTTTGTCACCACCCGTCACTACCTATTTGCTGCTGCTGCCTCTGATTTTTAAAAGAGTATATAGGAAAATGACCAAAAAACCCTATTTGCAGTTTTTTAGTTGAGTCTGTTTATTCTCTATAAGTCTCAATGTCTGCTCATAAACCCAGCTAACCTTGAAACCTGTCCTTGAAGTCATGTCTTGAATAGATTCCACAGACAGCACAGGCAGAAAAAGCAGGCAATACTTTCGTTCTTGAATAGGGCAAAACCAGCTATCAGCCAGACCAACCAAGCTGCTACTGTGCAGGTGCAAAGCTGCTGAGAACAGTATTGAGCTCATGACAAGCTCAAGATGCCCTGATCAGGAGCTCTCTTGTATATCTGAGAGTGTTTGAACACAGTAAGTTCACTTGGAGAGCACATTTTGCTGCAAGTTTCCTCAGCATACTTTGTCAAAGTGTTGTTGGGCATTGTACCAAGCTGAAATCTGGTTCTTCCTGTTACATGCCAACTCTGCCCATGTTCCTCCTGTCATTTGCAGTTATTCAAAGGTTGCATAAACCAAAACAAGGGTAGTTCTACACTAGCATAAATTCTGATGGGACATTTTGCTTCAGTGACGTAAGAAATTTAATGGTAAATCATACTGTCTCTACTCACTGAAATCAATGGGCTTAGACTGGAGTACCTCGGTTAGATGTCAGGCCAGATACATTCACCTCAAACTTGTTATTCCTGGCCATATACGTTCATATTTATCTGATTCCAGATAAATTCATCACTTATCAATTTCCATAACTATCACTTCTCTATTACATAATTCAATGTAATTCTAAGTATTGCTATTCCCATTCTGTACTTCCCAGTTTAACAAGTAACACAGATGAGTGCCAACTTGCTGTTAAATGTTCTAAAATTTAGTTAGGCCTCTTATGCAGACAAGATGGACACCTACTTGGTATCCTTTCTCCAAGCAGCCTTATATTTGCAAAAATACAAGAAAACAGAAGAGGCTTTCTTGTTCATTTTAGTAACAGTGTATTAAGGTTTATCATATGTGTATATAACTTCGTTACAAAAACAAGATGGCCATAATAAATATTTTTATTACTTGAAGGCTTTCATATATTCTATATAGTATGCTTGCCTTGTACTGTACTCTTTGTATTATATTATTATTATTTTCTGCCCAAGTTGTATTATTTTCTGCCCAAGGGCTGCAACGGAGAATGAAAATGTTCATAGTTCATTCTCGCAGTCATCCCTATAAGCAGCCATCTGTTTCAGCTGCAGTGCGTGATCTGTCAGCTTCATTTTATTTCGTGGGAGCAGTGGCACAAACCTTCTTGGCCCCACCTTCTGAGAATTCCAAAACTGTTACCAGCACAACATGCATTTCACCACCACTACCTCTCATCAGAGTGGGAGGAGGGAAACTGCAGGGAAAATCACTGAGATGGTGGAAGTGCTTAACCCTTTCTCCACCTGCCAGTTGTCTCCTACAACTCATCACTGTTCTCTTCCCAACCGGACTTATTTTTGGTCTTAGAAACAGCTGGTGGGATAGCTAGAAAAGGTGTTTCAGACAGACTCACTGGGCAGTATATCCCTTCCTTCCGATTAATTTATCCTGAAAATGATCCCCAACTCCATATTAGCATAGCAGGACAAATGCAATAGTGATAATCTCATGTTTTTCTTGTAACATGCAGTTCTGCTGAACATTGACTTTGCACGTACAAATATGATGCGGGGGAAGGAAGCACAAGTAATTTGTGCTTCCTGTTTTCATGCTTCTTTGAAATGGTTGTATGTGTAGAAACACTGTAGGGTATTTAGGAGAGTACAGCTCATCAGTTTCACTATAAGAAGGGCAAATCACTTACCCTTTCTGTTCCTTCTACAAGTTTCATCATCCACAACTACAAAATGTGGAACAGAAGTTCACTAAATGAAAGGCAAGGAGGGGCAAAACATCTTATACCGAGCCTTCATGCATACACCCACCATATCACATTTGGCAGCTTCAGCAATGCCATCTCTATATTACAATGCAGCAGTCCAAGTTTCTCCTCATTAACTAATGCCATTATATTCTCTAATTGGAGGCTAATCTTATTTGACTATAACTGTGTGTGTATACCAAGATCTTCTTATAGGTATGCTTAACTATTATAAGGTTATTTTATTCAAATTAAAATATTATTTTATATAATCTGAATGGTGATGATGCCAATTAACTGTAGTTATAATAATAATGCTCAACATAAAAACATGAATCATCAGTATGACACAGGTGTGATATGGAAGCTAGTGAATCAGAAACTGATGGTTCACAAGCATAAGAAATTAGATGAGGGATCAGGTTCAATCCTGACTCACTTTACAGGTTTACCTGACATCAGGTTTAGAGTCCCATCTGTCAAGTTCTTTACCATCATCAGAAGATTGCTTTTGTTGCTGTTGTTCAGTCGCACAGTTGAGTCTGACTCTTCATGACCCCATGGACCACATCCTATCCTCCACCATCCCCCACCCCCCTGGAGCCTGCTCAATCCCATGTTTGTAGGCACCAAAAATATGACAAGTAGTTCCAGAGGAGAGTAAGCTCAGTCCTATGAAACTTGTATCGTCCCGTTTGTTTAATTACTCAATTAAACATTCCCCCAAAAGGTTGCAACAGTTTTGAAACAATACAAAAACAAAACACCCAGATAATGTTTAAACTAGAACAAAGTAACAAGAACGAAGTAAAACGGGAAAAACTGGGGCAGATTCTGCTGGCTAGCAGCAGTTGAGTAACATTTTGCTAAACTTGTTCTGCTTTTGCCCACAGGAACTTGGGGCATGGGTGCATCTACCACTCAGAACCCCCCCCCCCTTTCTGTTTGATTCTGTTATAGTTTTTCTACACTGCTAACCACAGCTGGTGGCTTAAGGGAGAACAGCAGGAAATAAATAAACAATGCAACCCTAAAATCAACACCAGAAAAAGATCAGAGCAAGTTTTTTAAAAGATTTGGGAAACAATTCTTAAAGTCGTTGTGCGAATCAGCTGCCAATTACAAGGAATCTAAATTTCAGCCTTAATAAGACCCTAGTGATTCTCTGCTTTCTATTTGTATGTTCAGTCTGTAATTTGATGAGGTGAAATAAGTTCTTTAATGTAATGAGTTCTTTAACGTACTTACTTGTTTGGAAAATGCTGTCTTCCTTGGCCATCATAGTATCATAAGATACTGTGATACATGCACATTCAAGTTTGGTCCCCAGCTTGGCCTCTGTGCCCATTTTCCAGAGGGCTCAAAAATACGTTAAGCACATTTCTTGTATTTCCTTTGAGTCCTGATGTTCTGGTGAGACTATTAGATTAACTCTCTGTCACTGATGTCAATCATCCCACTTCTAGTTCTCTCTGATTTTTATGATAAAGATCTACGGTTAACCATGGCAGGATCATGCCCTAAAAATATGGACAAGATTTTTTAAAACTAAAAATCTTTATAGCATTCTGAGCAAAAGGATGCAAGCAACAACTCATTAAGAAACATTGCTACACTGGCACCATAAATCATCCAAGGAACCCCACATAGAACACTTGACGTCAGTGGAAGTCAGTACCAAGATTCATTGATCTAACTGATAAATATTGACCAGGAAAAGATAATTCTGTATTTCACTTCAAGGGAAAGAAATCTTGTTGGTGTCTGTAACAAGCAGGCAGTTACATGGGGGGAGGCAGAGAGGCTGCTTTATTTTACCCCTCCTCAAAGGGGGAGGGATATTGTCACTGGTTGAGGTTGTTGTTGTTTTAAAGATTGAGAGAGAAAGAGAGAGATCTGCTCTCTTTGTCTGTCAAAAACTTTTAAGCCCCCTTTATTTCAATGCAAGCATTAAACCAATTAAGTTTAAATCTTCCTCACTGAAAGCAGCGGGCACAATCGCCCCACCACCCCCACCTGAGGCAGACGGTTAGTGTAGGTGCCAATTCCTCTCTTTCCCCTATCACCATTTGCTACCTATGTTTCTCCCAAAAAGAATGTACAGCACTGCTTGTGTAACATCAAGCAAATGCAGCACCTCTTGCTGCATTTACAAGCTCATGTGCTAATACACATCAGTTTCTTCCCCCATTATTAAAATGCTGATCAGTCCTACAACTGGTAGGTGTGAGCTGTTTGCTAACTAGCCATCTAATGTATTACAGTGGTAAAATCTACATTTCATCCCCACTTTCCAGTTCTTTGCTGCTAATAATGAGATGCAGCTGATTGTCACAACTAAAAATAAATGCAACTTGAGATCTTAAGGCATTTATTATTTTCCAAAAGCCCAGACTAACAGTAGTTAAAATTTTCTCCAGTACTGGAAAACATTCTCTATAAACAAGGAGACGGCTAAGCCAAAGAGAAGGGGTGGAATTGCTCACAGGCACCAGAATGAAGATACAAGCCAGAATATATGGGTTGAACCAAGCTTACTGAAAGGCTGATCTACTGGAACTCATTAAGAATCTAATTAATGTCTGTTGAATCCTATCCATTGTGGGTTAACTCACACTGGATGGGGTTGCCCAAGGCTTCCTACTCTTGGGCAGTCCCAACCTGACTCCAAACGCAGTTCAGCTGACAATGTGCTTCACCTTTCACGACCTGCACAAAGGCAGTGTGAAGGCTGAACCTTACCACCTTCCCTCCCTGACATTCTGTATATAAGCTGATGCTGCCCAGCACCAAGGGACCTTCCCTCCTCCTCAAACCCATCTGGCTGCATTAAATTATATAGGCTGGTTTGGGTGAATTCTCTCCATCAGTAGACGCCTCAAGTCGCTTGCCCAGTTTCCCTACCTTCTTTACCAAAACTTGAACAATTCTTGCCAAAGTTGTAGGGCATCACCAGATCCTACAACTATTTAATTAAATCTCCACTCATCCTCTAAGCTCATTAGGTAACCATGAGTTTATCACTCTCTTTGCATTGTGCCTTCTTCATTGTCTTGGTTGTCTTAAGTCTAAGACTGTGAAGACAGAACCATGTATGCTCTCCTGAAGTCTCCTGTAAAAGAAAAGCAGGATTTTAAAATGTAACTGATTTCATGGAATCCCTTGTGAGATAAAGCATCTATATATCTAATTCCCAAGTGCCCCCCCCCACATGCGGATACCTAAATCCGTGCAGGGGGGCACTTGGGGGGCAGGGAGGTTGTTCTGCAGACATGGGGCGGTCCCCACATCTGCAGAAAAATCCAAAAAGTTTTTTAAAAATGTGGGGGGATACTTAAATCCCCCCCAAAAGTAAAAAATGTTCCCTGCACATGCGCAGGGAATGGACATACCTGACTGGCAGCAGCAGCAGCCGTGCAGCGGGCAGCCGGGTGGTGGTGGTGGGCTGTGGCCAAGCTACCGGCTCAGGAACAGGGGAGGGGGAGGTGGTGCAGCAGGCCTCAGGCCTAGCTGCGCTGCCGGCTCTGAGAGAAGGGGAAGGGGGCGGAAGGGGGGAGGCAGCATGGTGGGCCTCAGGCTAGCCACACCACCAGGTCTGAGAGTGGGGGAGGGGGCGGGAGGGGGAAGGCGGCTCGGCGGGCCTTGGGCCTTGCTGCGCCATTGTCTGATGAATGGGGGAGGGGGGAATAAACAGGCCAGGGGGCAGGAGGGAGCACAGGAAGAGGGGGGTGGGGGTGGGAGGCAGCATGGCGAGGCCCGAGGCCTGCCGTGCTGTCTGGAGCATGGGGGAAGGGGGTCAGGGGGTGGGAGGAGGCGTAGTGAGTCTCGAGGCCTGCCGCACTGTCCAGAGCACGGGGGAAGGGGTTGGGGGGTGGGAGGTGGCGTGGCGAGGCCTGAGGCCTGCCGCACTGCCATCCGGAGCGCAGGGGTCGGGGGAAGTGGCACAGCAGGAGGGAGAGATCGCTGGCCACAGCTCCTCCCCCCCATGAGTATCGCCGGGGGGCCCTTTTCTACTCATCAGAATGTCCTGGGCTTATCTATGCCCAGTACCTCATTTGCAGACTTCTGCATTTGTGCATGGCTTACCCTGGTTCAGAAAGTATAACAAGACAGTCTACTAGAACTAAACTGCAAGCGTTATATAAAACAATACCCTAGCATTTTAAACTGATCAAATTAGAGGTAATTGATAAAACCAAGTGTATGTACTTAGATTGTATAGCAGACCTGCATTACAACAGGTTGCATGCACCCAGCTCAAAAACCTCCAGCCATATTCACCACATAACTTTAATGCTGGCACAACTGAAAAGTTTCAGCTTGGTCAGGTAATGCAACCATCACCTGGCCACTTTGCTACATTGCCAACTGCAGTGGAGACCCGCTCAACCAACCGTCTTGATTGTATGAGTTAATTCTGTTTACTAAAAAGACCGACATTTCAACAAGCTGCCTCCTGTACCTTTAACTAAGATATAGAATAAATTTTGGAAGGTAAAGCTTGAGCAAGAAATCCTGTCTTCTGTGGAACTATTATGCAAAGGCCATTATCAGACAATGATTTTTAATTTAAAAAGTTGCTGTGTAGTTTCGTGCATTTTGTATTTATTTATTTTATTTTATTTATATCCCAATCTCCCCGAGACTGGCTCAGAGCAGGTGACAATTTATATAACATACATTTTAAATACTTTCCAAAATGACAAAAAACAATCACATCCAATAAATAAAATCACTTTAAAAGCTACTATACAATTCTAATATGGTGTAAAAAAATCCTATGGAGGGCAATGTACATGCATCTGATAGAAGGGGGGAAAGGGAGGGAAGGAAGGGGGAGAAGGGAAGGAGGGGGAGGCCAAAACTGGATAAGCCAGTTGGCAAGGAGCCCATTGGTGACCTCATCCAAAGACCCAGCAGAACAACTCTGTTTTGCAGGCCCTGAGGAATTGCACCAAATCCTGCAGGGCCCTGATCTCTCCTGGGAGAGTGTTCCACCAGCCTGGGGCCAGGGCCCTGGTTGAGGCCAACCAAACACTCTTTGGGCCAGGGACCACCAGTAGATTTCAGTCACAAGCGTAATCAGGGGTCCGTTGGAGCAGGAGCGCACAGGAGCGCAGCTCTGGGAGTGAGGCGCCCAGGGGGTGGGCAGATGACCAAGCCCCGCCTCCTCCTCAGCTTTCCTGAGCAGTGCAGAGGTGCAGCACCCCAGGGAAAGCCCTGCTAGGGTCTTTATTGATTTTAATGTTTTGTTTTAATATTGATAATTTTATCATTGTTCCTTTTATGACTGTGTGCTGCTTTTCCAGAGACTTCCTTAAGGTGGCATATAAATTTTCTAAGTATACCATTTTTTATCTGGGCACATGGCACATAAGTACTGGAGAAATTTCATCAACCCTTCAGCAGCTTCCACCCCATCAGTTTGGTGTAGTGGTCAGGAGTTGGACTCTAAACTGGGAGAACTGGGTTTGATTCCCCACTCCTCCACATGCAGCTGCTGGTGTGACTTTGGGCCAGTCACAAGTTCTCTCAGAGCTGTTCTCTCATGAGCAGTTCTCAAAAGACCTCTCTCAGCCCCACCTACCTCACAGGGTGTCTTGTTGTGGGGAGGGGAAGGGAAAGGGATGGGTGGTGCACATGTCCTGGGTATCTCAAGTCTACTTGAAACCTGGTGGTTTCAAGGGAGCAGGAAGAGAATGAGGGTGTGTTCTTTATGCTTATTTTTATTCCACAAAGCATTGGATGGGGAAGGGAATGGAGGTCAGTTTCACTCACCTGTGGAGTGGAGCCTGAGGGGTGGGTGTTGCCTTCTGACACACTTCCGGTATGTTAGGGGGTGTGGCATATGCAAATGAGTTATGCAAATGAGTTATGCTAATAAGCTCCTGCACCTCTTTTTTTATGAAATGACCCCTGAGTGTAATGCTCTGCAGGGTACATGACAGGAGAGGCGGTCCCAGAGGCATGCTGAACAAGTGGAGCCCAAATCCTTCAGAAACATGTCCTTTCTTATTTGAAACTACGATGAGCAGCAAAACTGTTAAATCCACCTAATACAAAAAAGTTCATACTTCCTTTTATTCTTCTATGTAAACAACAGGTTAAGCTCAGTTGAAACCACAATATTGTATCATTCCTCAGGGACAGAGTGCTTTCTAATCATTGTCTTGAAAAACAGCATCCCAGTCCATTATTATAGCATCCAAGGGAGTCAAGTATTTTAGATATTCTGAAACTGTGATGATAAAAACAAATTAAATCACTTCAGACAATAAGAGCAGGGGAAAGTGCATTATTAATCAAAGAGTTTCAAAAGGACATTGGCCCATTACACACGCACATCTCACTGCAGATTTTCAGAGCAGTAAGCCTTTAATCATGACTTTGGATTCTGTGCCCACCTTACATACCATTTTTTTCCCCTCCAGTATATTTATTCTGCAGCTATAATTTGAAAAATGCACATTTCTAAGTTGTGGTGGAACATTGCTTGTGACATGTGGGGGATGGCGTCCAAAGGGTGTTTTGTTTTTCAAATGTACACAATTGCCCTATCGCTATCGCAACTGTGCAGTAGCACCCAGCAAGCACCTTCCATTTAAATTTTTGTAGTTCAGGTTTTGTACATGCATTTTAGTGTTAGTTCACTGCATAGGCGTCAACTTCAGGGGGGCTGGGGAGCTGGACCCCTCCCCCCCCAAAAAGTTTTCCAGGATATGCTGAGCCTCCCCCAGAGACAATGGCCTGTAATGTCTCTGGCCCAGCCCCCCCCCCCCAGGAAATTGGAAAGTTTACACCCTTGGTTCACTGAATGAAAAGAAACAGAAAGAAACACAGGCAAAGGGGGGAATCCACTGCTGAAACTGACCAGACTTCTTCTGAAACTGACAAGTAACTGCGACGCCCCATTTTCCATATTGCTGACTACTAGGGGATTCTCAGCTGTGTTATCAGCCACTGTGAAAAATATGAAAGAGTCACATGATTTCATAATATGGGGAAACATGTTGAGTGTACAGAATGCATGGTAGAACCCACTGATACTGGCATTGCAAGCTGTGATCATTGGCAATGTGTGTGTGCATATGTGTGTGCCTGTGCAAAGTCAGCTGCAATTTCAACAGGCTTTGCACAAGGCTGCAATTTGTAGGGGGGGGGAGTCCTCTGGCAGAAGCTCTGGAGAGCTTTTTTGTCCTGTGCCACTAAATTGAAAAAAAATGGAGGGGTTATTTTTACCAATTCCCTAGCACAGCTGCATAATAATGCTAATTTCCTGCCCTTCCTTGCAAATTTACAAGGTTTTCTCTTTGTGATTCTCTAGTTTGATCCTGCACACTGGTCGTGATCTTGGCAGTTTTTTTAAAGCATGTCCCGTGTGGATTGCACTCTTTCTCCAAATGGATTGATTGCAAGGGATTCTTAAGTTTGGCTCTCAGAAGGTCCATGTAGCTCAGCCACCATTTTAATGTTAGGCTTCCAGAGACTGCCAAAATGGTTCCCTCAAAACTTTGTTCACTAAAGCATTAAAGGGAAAAATGTTTTCAAAGCTTTAGGCTTCCCATCCCAATGTCTCTCCCTCCTTACATCTCGTCAATTTCATACCGTGCTGATGATCCCCCCCCTTTATTTTGTTTGCATGCAGCACTGATTTTTTTTTGCACTGGGGACACTGTCATTCACTTCTTCTTCAATCCCCCTTTCAAGTCAGTACCAGCAGAGAACTAAACCTTGCACAACCTTTCCCCCTGTGATTTTAATTTTTTTAGTCTCATATCCCTAGACTCATGCCACTTGTAAAAAAATTAAATTAAAATGAGGGGGTAATTGAGTTTATACACCAATGAAGGGGGGAGCATGGCCGAAGGTGCAGAGTAGGCAGAACAACCTTGATGGAGGGGAGTGACCTTTAAGGGGCAGGAAAAGGGGAAGAGGGAATCTGAGGGAATCTGTATGCTTTTGAATTATTTTCAGCTTGGAAGTGAAACAAGGGGAAAATCAGCACAAAAGCACTCTCAGAAAACCTGGAGAAACAGTGACCAGAAAGCGAATTGAGAGCTGAAGGGTGGAAAATCAATGCAGAATGATAAAGAAAACCCAACGGACATGCACGGTGAAAGCGAGGGAAAACACCTGTGCATAATAGGCCATTATTAGCAGACTTTCAAATGCTCAAAATTCTGCACTCAGATAATAGGAATTTTATGCTAAGAAGAGCTAGATTCTGTGATTTGCAAGAATATGTCAGTTAGCATTCATTACTAAGTTTGCCTAACCTGTTAACATCTTCTGGTCACAGGAAGGAAGACAGAAAGAGATGGAAGCCTTGCTCCCTAAGAATCACACATCACAGGACCAATTGGCATATGACTCCCATGTGTAATTTAGCTTCAAAAAGAAGCCTTGGGAAGTCCAGTCTGGGGACACTCAGAGCAGGGCTTCAGCTGATTATCTCAGAAAATTGGTTGGTTCATATTGGAGAAGAAAGCCCTGCTCTCAGCTAATTTGGCCCCAGGTCATATAGGGCTTTATAAGTCAAAGCCAACATTCAGTAAAAGCAACCATATGCATATAGGTCATATGGTCATCGGACCAGTCCACTGTGAGGCCAAATCAGTGACAATTTCATAGTGAGTGTTAGTATGTGTCAAATCCATCCCAGTTACCAGCTCACCAAAAGGACATTAAATCTGGAAATGGATAAAATGGCTTTAAAAAGCAATAAGTGATCCCGATAATCAAACCTCCAAGGTTGCATTCCTACCCCACCTGTCTGGCAGTCTAACCATCCCTGGAGCCAAGGAACATATTAAAGTTTAGTGTTTTGTACACTATGCAGTCATGAGACATTACATGCTGTAGATGCTCTCTGTGACCCTAAATTTATGAAGCATGGATCCTTTAAACAAGAGTTTATTATATTATGGAGGCCCAGGTAGCAGCCACTGCCATAGGCCTTTTATCACCTATGCCTGATTAGGCAGCTGGTTCCCTTCCTCGAACGCGATGACTTAGCAATAGTGATCCATGCTATGGTCACCTTGAGATTAGACCACTGGGGCTGCCCTTGTCTCAGATCTGGAAGCTGCAGCTAGTGCAGAACGCTGCAGCCAGGCTGCTGATGGGTGTCTCCACACGGGACCACAACCAGCCTGTGCTGAGATCTCTGCACTGGCTGCCTATAGCATACCAGATCCGGTTCAAGGTGCTGATGCTGACCTTTAAAGCCCTATATGGTCTGGGGGCTGCCTACTTGAGGGACCACCTCTCCCTATGTGTGCCCCAGAGGGCACTGAGGTCAAGCTCAGAACATTACTTGACCCTCCCTGGTCTGAAAGAAGCTCAGCAGGCCAGCACTAGATCCAGGGCTTTCTCGGTGGTGGCCCCATACTGGTAGAACAAGCTCCCAGGGAACATCAGGGGCCTGCAGGACCTATTACAGTTCCGCAGGGCCTGTATGACAGAGCTCCTCCATCAGGCTTTTGATTAGGAGCTGCCACCAGGGGATTAAGGACAACTATGCCCCTGGAATCTGCTGGCTGAGACCGTGCCGGAGGCAGCTTAATTTGGATGCTGCCCTTTCACCGTTGTGACTCTGACTGCCACCATCTTATCTGTTTTTTTTACTATAAATTATGTTATGTTTTATAATTTTGTAAACTATTTTATTGTATTTTTAACTGTTGGAAGCCGCCTTGAGCCAGCTTGTCTGGCTAGGCAGGGAAGAAATATAAGCAATAAATAAATATTATATATTCAGTGATTATTTTCTAAAAATGCCACTGAACAGGGTGCCTCTGGTGGGGGGGAAATCATCGTATATGTCATACATGTTAAAAAGAAAGTTACAGGATTTTTAAAAGATTCCAAGCTATGAACTGCAACCTTACATTCCCCATTTATATAGTAAACAAGTTTAAGGCACCATTAGAGAAGGTGTTCCACTATGCATTAGAGAAGGTGTTCCACTATCTCTCATCAACCAGCTTATGTAGGCTGAAGGGCAGGTGAGACCCTTGGACTGAGGCAGGAATCTATGCCAAATACTTGGGACAGAGAGACAGGAAACCAGCTAGCTAAAGAGAAGCCTGGGGACCTGGACACACAGTGAGTCACCAGAGGTCACCATGACTTCCAGGTGCATGCACGCACACACACACACACACACACACACACACACACAAATACAAAAAAAAATACAAAAAAAGATAATAGGGTGTTAACTCAGGTTCCTGTTCATACAGCAAAGACTGGTGTGTTCAAAACAACATCCATTCAACTAGCAAGGAGATACAGGAATGGAACAACTGATTTCAGGAACAGGGAGCTCATAAGGCCTACATTTCAAACTAACAGAATCAGGGCTCATTTCGTAGCAGGAGCTCCTCTGCATATTAGGCCACACATCCCTGATGTAGCCAATCCTCCAAGAGTTTACAGTAGCCCCTGTAAGAAGAGCTCTGTAAGCTCTTGGAGGATTGGCTACATTAGGGGTGTGTGGCCTAATATGCAAAAGAGCTCCTGCTACAAAATGAGCCCTGAACAGAACTAATTAGCAAGGACTCCACCCCATGATACTACCAACACACACAAGTATCAGAGGAGGAAACAGACTGTTCCATCCCAGCATAAATACACCACATTACCCCAGGGCAGCCGTAGGGAAATGTTAAACACCAAAAGAACTCTAGTCAGAAATTTCTTATCCTCCAGAGTAATGAGCAAGTGAGGTCTTGGAGAAATTCAACAAATGGTCCACCAAGAAACCTCCAGAATATGGCTTGATTCTGCAGTTCCTGGTAGGAAACAGGTAGAATTTCTGCCTGTTCTAGGGCTGCCAACTCCAGCTTGGGAAATTGGGCTGGTTCCTGGGGAGCGTAAAGCTTGGGGAAGCGAGGGAACTCAGCAGGAATCTGATACCAGTGGCAACCCCCCTTCCAAAGCTTCCATTTCCTCCAGGGAAATCACTATCTGTAACTTGGTGATCAGTTGTAATCCCAGGAGAATTCCAGAGCCTAATTAGAAGTTGTCAACCCAATTTCTGACTGTCTAACATGTACATGAAAGCAAAAAACACATTCCTGAATTACCAGGGAGGGAAGGGGAGAAGAGAGGTTTCAGTCCAGAAGATCAGATCATTGAAAATGTTAACTTTGGAGACAAAGACAGCCATATGGAAACAGACTGGTACTATTATTTCACTGGTCACCAGGAGTTTGTTAAGTTAAATGTGTGTCACTCTCATCTTGTGCAATCCTTGATACCTCTTCCTTGGCAGATCCGCAGTTGAGGAAAATTTCCCTTTCCACATTTCATTTCTCACAAGTACAGCACAAACAAAGGGAACAACAGTTATTAGTGAAGGGGTTTCTATTTTTTGTAGTGGTCACCAAAAAAAAATAATGTGTATGAAAACACAGACTTAATTCTATCACTCAGTACAGTTGATCAAGTAGGAAGTTGCTGAACTTGCTACAGTTTGCAATCTGCAGGGGGTTTAAGATTCCCAAGTATTTTTTCCTAATTTGGATGTATAGGCCCCCATCTATGTAACCTACAATTATCCTAGTATCTTTACTGCTTTTCAGAGCAACTTGCTTGTATCTCTCTATATCCACACACATATAGAAGTGTCTTCTATATGCTAAAATTATATAACATTTTGTAGGAACAGAACAATGGCTGTATGTTATGAAGACCTGTCAGAAGAAATATTGATGTGAGTCAGGGGGTATGGTTTATGGATTTCATTAAGGACCCTTCTAACCTTGGCTCCCATAATTCAAGCACTGACCCACTTTTTAAAGCACCAGGTAAAATCTGGTCTCATTTCCATAAACTTTTATATTGTAGACCTGTTTGATGATTTTTATTTATCTGTTGCTTCATTGTACAATTAAAAACAATGCAAGGGGTGATAAATACTGGAGGGGGATCAAGGGCATCAACCCAACCAACACAAATTAAACATCAGGAATAGGGATGGATACAAGCTGCATTCTTACAATTCGGTTTGTGGTTAGTGGCTGAAACACAAACTGATCCACGAACCAATAGGCCAGTTCACGAACCAAACTGGTTTGTATCAGTTCGTAAACCATTTAAAGTCTAAGCCCCTAATGTCTGCTTCCCACAAACAGAGGAGGGGAGCAGAAAGCAGAGGTTTAAATGGCTTTGAACCATTTGCTTTCTGCTGGCTGTGGCTTTTGGCAACTAGCAGAAAGCAAGGGGTGAAATGCCACCCAGCCATTTCATCCCCTGCTTTCTGCTCGCCAACAAAAGCCATGGCCAGCAGAAAGCAGGGGTGAAATCGCTCAGAGCCATTTAAACTCCTGCTGTCTGCTCCCCACAGCTTTTCAAGGAAAGCAGAAAGTGGTAGTTTAAATGTGTTGGTGGCTGGCTTGTTTTATCTTTTTTTTTCCCTGCCTGATTTTAGTTGTTTAATTGTCTGCATTTTATTGTCATGGTACTTTCATGTTTGCTTGGAGTCCAATTAGTACAAAGATACAGTACAATTTTTATAAATAAAATTAAGTATGCCATGGCAGTTGCCATGCCAGGGATGTGCTAGAGCACTAGTTATAATGTGCACCTTTTGTTTTGTCAGTCAATTCATTGACAGTGTCTACTTTCATGAGTGTTATTATGAGTAATGCATAGATCTGAGTGCTGGTAAATTTTACAATCTGAACTGTACATCTTGCCACTTGATTGATCATTGCTGTTGCCATCATTGAGGAGGCAGCTTACATATCACATTGCTCATTTCAACAGAACACTCTCATGCAGAAGGAAAATGGTCAAAAACATGTGAACAGGCTCTTTATGAAGAATCAGATAGTTTTTCCATAGATTTAGAGAAAAGAACATAATCTTCACAACAGATGACAGTAAAATGGGTAGATAGTTCTTTCAAGGTATAAAGGAGCTCTGGACAAGCAAAGTAAACCCATCAGCGCTCTTGTCTATTATTTAAAAACAGAAATATAGTGTGAAATGTAGAAAGGCAACTCTAGTTAAGTTGCAATGACTTTTGCCTCCTCCATATTTTTTTCTTTTTCAAATCTTTAATCCAGGGGTCCCAACTTTTTTGAGCTTGTGGGCACATTTGGACTCCTGACACAGACTTCTGATGTGCACAGCAACAAAATGGCCACCAGACAGTGGCTACTGTAGGAAGCGTAGCCAGCCACAAAATGATTGCTACACCTTAACTTCAGTAACACAGTGGGCATCCTTGTGCTGTGGAGGCAGCTGCGGCCAAAGCAACATTTTTAAAAATCTGCACAGCCAATCAAATCTCCAGTAGCCAATCAGAAGCCTTGCTGGGCAAAAGCCCTACCTGGCTCCACCCACTTCCTAAAAATACTTGGTGAAAACCAGAAAAGGTGTTGGCAGGCATCATGGTGCCCACAGGCATCACATTAAAGACTCCAGCTTTAATCTATATTGTCTGGAGATTTGTTTAGTCCTGTCAGTATGTGATGAACAATTTGCCTATTGATTGTCTCAGCAGATTCTAGGCCCTTTCCCCAGCCCCCTGGTTGAGCTTCAGCATGTTTATGCTGGTTGCCCTTTTATCATTTCTGTCTTCCTGATCCCTATCACAAGGGACCACTCCTTCCCTTCTGTGTCTTCTCCTCCAGCCACCTTTCTTTGATCCCTCTCCTACATCACTCATTCAAGAAACCTTTTTTTCCAAATGCTGTCTATGTTGAGGTCTGCCCTTGATGTTTTTCATCATTGATGTTTACACTGAGCTCAGCAAGCACTGTACAATCTCTTTTTTATTATTTTGTTATTATTTTCACACCAAGAAAAACTTACCGAAAGGGAATATTAATTTCAGTAATAATAACCGTGTCTTATATATAGACCAGGAGGGATGGTAGCATGGTATATAGCCCAATCTTGTCAGATCTCAGGAGCTATGCAGGGTCAGTACTTCAATGGGAGGCTACCAAGGAAGACTCTGCAGAGGAAGGCAATGGCAAACCACCTCTGCTTCTCACTTGCCTTGAAAGCCCCTTGCTGGGGTTGCCAGAAGTTGTTACAACTTGACAGCACTTTATACACACACATTTATATAGTCCATTATCGAACAAAGCAGTTAACAGTACATTTGGTGCATTTTATACCTGGAAACAGGAAGGGCAAACAAAATGCCCAACTACATCAGGCAGCAATGCGCCAACACCACCAAGGATGCTTTCCATGGGAAGTTTTTATTCCAAAACTCCACTGAGTGTTCATGGTGGGTGTTCTTCGGCTCCTCGGTGCTCGGAGCTCCTCGACTCCTGCTTGGTCCGGCCATTCTTTTGGCTCCGGGGGCTGTTTGGCGCTTCCAGTCTGCCCGGTGTCTTCGGGAGTGCTCGCCCCCGGCATTCTGATGTCTTTGGGCCGCTGTGGTGCTCTCGGCGGCTGGTGTCTTGGCAACTTAGCTGCCCGTCCCCTCCCAGCTTCATGGCTGCCTGGCCAGTTTCCTGCTGTTTGGGGCCCCGGTGATTGTCGATTTCCTGGCGCTTGACTTTTCTGGCCTGGCGGCTTGACTTTTTTGGTTCAGTGCTCGACTTCTCTGGCCTGGCGACCCTGCACTTTGGGACGTGTTGGTTTGGTCTTGTTTGGACGCTTGTCCTGTTGACTCTTCGGCTCTTCAGCGCCCTTGGGAGCTTGGCCTTGCTCAGCCTTATCTTGACTGCCCAGCTCTCTTGGAGTGGGGTGGTGCTTGGATCTCTCCAGTGGGAATTTCTGGCCTGGCCAGTTTGGTGCCTTTCAGCCTGTGCGGGCCATCAGTAATGCCCTGCACCAGGCTGCGATGGCTGGAGCTTTCCTAGGGTTGGACTTTTGGACCTTTACAATCATCTGGTCCTTGGGGGCTGTAATGATGAATGGAGTGTCATCTGGTGGCTGGGAGTGTGGGCAATATGGGGTCAGTATTAGGGCTGCCAAGTCCAACTTGGGAAATATCTGGGGACTTTGGGGGTGGAGCCAGGAGACTTTGGGGGTGGAGCCAGGAGAAAGGAAGTGACATCATTTTGTGAAGTCACATCCTGTGATGTTGCTTCCACATGCTTCCACATGAACTCATGAAGTTTCCTAATACTGAATCAGGCCATTGGTCCATCAAGGTCAGTACTGACTACTCAGACTGGTAGTGGCTCTCCAGGGTCTCAGGCTGAGATCTTTAATATCACCTATTACCTGATCCTTTTTTAGCTGAAGAGGCTGATACCTCCTGCATGTCAAGCAGATGCTCTATCACTGAGCAACGGCCCTACTGAATCCTTCCTCATCTCGGCAGAATATGAAGCACTAAGTGCTACACAAGTGCTAAATATGATTTTCATATCATAAGAACAGGAGAGAAGCCACAGTGGATTGGGCCAACAGCCCATCCAGTACAACACTCTGTGCCACAACAGTGGCCAAAAATACCAGGTGCCCTCAGGAGGTCCAGCAGCGGGGCCAGAACTCCAGAAGCCCTCCCACTGTTGCCCCCCCCCAAGCACCAAGAATGCAGAGCATCACTGCCCCAGACAAAGTGTTCCATTTAGACCTTGTGGCTAATAATAGCCACTGACAGACCTCTGCTGGATGGGGACAGAGAGAGACAGACAGACAGACAGACAGAAAAAAGAAAGGAGGAGAGAGAGAGAAGGAAAAGAGCTGGCACAGGCACTTACTTCCATTTAGACCTTGTGGCTAATAATAGCCACTGATAGACCTCTGCTGGATGGGGACAGAGAGAGAGAGAGAGAGAGAAAAAAAGAAAGAAAGGGGGAGGGGGAGAGAGAGAGAAGGAAAAGAGCTGGCAGATGGACTTACCCCAGGCCCAGCAGCAGCAACCTTTCAATCTTACACCAGCCGCATGCAAAAGCAGGCCCTTCAGTAAGACCTTAGTCCCTCGTTAATCTCTGGGCGGGGCTCTCTTGCTAACTCTTAAAGGGGAAATGTCTGGTGAGGCTTTTCACTGCAGGCTCTTCAGACATTTCCCTTTAAGAGGCCTGGAAGGGAGAGGGCCCAGCAGGCTCCGACATTCCCCTCCTGTTGGCAGCCATTGCCTCCCCCCGGTGGCCAGTTTTGAAAAAGCGGGGGGGAAGCATGAAAAATCGGTGTTTCCCCCGCCCTACCAGGGGACTTGGCAGCCCTAGTCAGTATACCTAGAGCTGGCCTGTGGAACTGGATTGGAAGGGAAGTCCCTGGCGAGACATTTACAACTTGGGCCAGGTTTGGACCTTCTTCTTGCTCCCAGGATCTTTGATCTGCCTTCACTGGAAGTGGTTGGGAGTAAATATAACAACTTCAGCTCAGTCAGGAGGGGGGGGGGTTAGGAGTGGGTGGATTTTCCTCCTCCTCTCTGTATTTTTGTATTTTTACCTTTAGCCCAGCTAGGAGTGTGTAGGCTACTTAGTTAGTTAGTCCTAGATTAGTTAGTTCCCACCCCTTATTTATTGTCTGATTAATTAGAATAGTATAGGTAGTGTGGGGAGTTAGTTAGGTGGGGTTAGGGTGCAAAATGTGACTTGACGCTGTCTAGTATAGCATGTTGCTGTACTGAGTGGACTATCTAAATTGGATCAGCCGAATTGGCGGGGTATATTGAGTGGCGTCTATTATTCGACGGTAGAACGTGTGAGAAACCAGGGGCTTGTTGCCATCAACGCTGGTCTGAGGTCCAATGGCGGCCGAAACCTATGTGCAAAGGCCACCAATGGATGCATGACCAGCTACGGGATCCCTGTACTCCTGGGGAAGGGGAGGTATGGCGGTGGGACCAGATGGAAGTGGAAAGGAACGGAACAGAGATGTGGTCAAGCTCAGTCCCCTTCCAATCTGTGTCCCATCCCGAAGATGGTAGGTAGGGGGATCAGGAGAGAGAACCCCACTCCGACACTGGTGTTGTGTAATGCCAGGTCCATCAATAATAAGACCAGAACCCTGTGTGACTTTGTGTCAGAGCAGGATGTGGACCTGGCATGCGTGACCGAGACCTGGGTGCGAGAAGGGGAGACAGTGTCTCTCTCCCAAATGGCACCCCCCGGTTTCTTGGTCCTCCACCAATCCCAGACTCAGGGGCGGGAGGGAGGAGTGCCATTGTTCATCCAGGAGAGTTACACTTTCAGGGCACTACCACCGCTGAATCTCACGGGCATAGAGTGTGTCGGCTTTGTCTGGGATGCCAGGGAAAGTTTGGCTGTTTGGTTGGTATAACGACCACCCAACTCACCAGCAAACAGTCTGCGATCCCTGCTGGAGGCCGTATCAGGCTGGGCACTTGAGCACCCTCGGCTATTAGTCTTGGGTGATTTCAACATCCATGCCAAGGACATGACCTGCATGCAGGCAATGGATCTGGTGTCATCCATGGTGGCACTAGGACTTTCCCAGTTTGTTACGGCCCCCACACACAGAGCCGGTCACACACTCGACTTGATTTTTGCTGTGGGGGTTACAGTGGACTGGATTATGGCCACGGCTGTACCATGGTTGGACCACCAGACCCTGAAGGCCCGGGTGAACATGCTGCTCCAACCCTGTTTGGGTGGTGAGCAGATTTTAGCTCGCCCGTGGAGCCAAATGGATTCCATTCGATTCCAGGAAGCTCTGCGGGATCTGAGACCCCCTGGTGGTTCATTGGATGAGCAAGTCGAGGACTGGCAACATCGTCTTTCGGCAGCCATTGACGAGATCGCTCCCCGGCGCCCTCTGCACCCCCGCTCTCGACTCGCCCCATGGTATACGGGCGAGTTGAGGGAAATGAAGCGGGAGCTCAGATGACTACAGAGATGGTGGCGTCGTGCTCCCAGTGAGGCAGCAAGAGCATCTTATAGGACGTTTATGAAAGCCTATGAGATGGCTGTCAAAGCTGCGGAAAAAGTTTTCTATGCGGCCGAGATAGCATCTGCGAGTTCCCGCCCAGCCCAATTATTTAGGACAATTAGGTCATTAACGACTCTGCCAATGGGCAGACTAAACAATAGAGAATTGGATATTGGCTATGAGGTCTTTGGGAACTTTTTCGCAGATAAAGTCTTGTCGCACCGCTGGGACCTCCCTGCCATGGTTGACACAGTAGCAGAACTTGAGGCTCCGAACACATCTTCTGGTCACATTCTGGATTATTTCAATCCGCTCTGTCTGGAGGAAGTTGACAATTTGCTCTCACTGGTCCGCCCAACCACCTGTAGACTCAATTCGTGCCCATCATGACTAATTAAAGCGAGCCATGAAGGGGTGCGAGGGGCACTTAGGGAGATCATCAATACATCCCTTGTAAAGGGGGTGTTCCCTTTTGCCCTGAAGGAGGCTGTGGTACACCCCCTCCTAAAGAAGCCATCATTAGATCCGGCCAAATTGGCCAACTATCAGCCGGTATCTAACTTATCCTACTTGGGTAAGTTAATCGAGAAGGCAGTGGCAGACCAGTTGCAGAGCTTTTTAGATAACACCTCTGTATTAGATCCATTCCAGTCCAGTTTCCAACCAGGCCACGGGACAGAGACGGTGCTGGTCACCCTTACAGATGACCTCTGGAGGCATCTGGATCAAGGCGGTATGGCGGTGCTGATGTTGTTGGACCTGCTGGCGGCGTTCGACACGGTCGACCTTCAGCTACTAGCCCACCCCCTTGCTGATACGGGGATTCAGGAGTTGGCCTTACAGTGGCTTTCCTCTTTTCTCCAAGATCGGGGACAGAGGGTGGCGGTTGGGGAACAACTCTCCCAAAGGCATCCGCTAGTTTGCGGAGTGCCACAGGGAGCAGTACTTTCCCCAATGTTGTTCAATATCTACATGTGCCCCCTCACCCAGATTGTCATCAGTATTCTGATGATACCCAGCTCTATCTGTTGTTGGGCAGTCAGTCGGACTATATTCTGGGTGATCTGGACCTGGCGTTGCAAGCCATGGCTGGTTGGCTCAGGCAGAGCCGACTGAAATTGAATCCAACGAAGATGGAGGTCCTGTGCCTGAGTCAAAGTGGACCAGGGGTAGGGATCCCTCTCCTGGCCTTCGATGGGGTGCCACTGGTACCAGCATTGGAGGTGAGGAGTTGGGGAGTGCTCCTGGACCCCTTGTTAACGATGGAGGCCCAGGTAGCAGCCGCTGCAAGGTCAGCCTTTTATCATCTATGGCTGATCAAACAGTTGGTTCCCTTCCTTGAACGCAATGAACTGGCTACGGTGATCCATGCTTTGGTCACCTCAAGATTGGACTACTGTAACGCTCTCTACATGGGGCTGCCCTTGTCCCAAATCCGAAAGCTGCAGCTGGTGCAGAATGCGGTGGCGTGGCTGTTGTTGAGGCTCCCTGTACAGGAGCACATTCAGCCCGCCTTAAAAGCACTGCACTGGCTGCCTATAGCATACCAGATAAGGTTCAAGGTGCTGGTGCTTGCCTTTAAAGCCCTATATGGCCTGGGACCTATCTATCTGAGGGACCACCTCTCCCCATATGTTCCCCAGCGAGTGCTGAGATCAGGATCCCAGAATTGCCTGGTTCTCCCAGGGCCGAGGGAGGCCTGGTTGGCGATTACAGGGGCCAGGGCTTTCTCAGTGGCAGCCCCACGCTGGTGGAATGAGCTACCGGATAACATCAGGGCCCTGCGGGATTTGTTACAGTTCCACAGGGCCTGTAAGTGGGGGCCGCCTAACAGTAACATCTTTGGCCCTGGCCTGACTGAGAATCCGCCAGCCTGAATGGCTCCCCTTGTGTGGATTGTTTTGACATCTAAGACGCCACTCTGATAAAGATGCCATCTTGAAATAGGGTATGCTGTGTGTTTGATCTTGCATTTTAAATGTTTTAGTGATATGTATATTGTATGCTGTATATTTTACTGTATGTCGGTAGCCGCCCTGAGCCCTCCGAGAGGTGGGGAGGGCAGAATATAAACCAAATAAAAAAATAATAAATAAATAAATAAAATAAACTGTGGATGTAGAAGAGAGCACCTAAATTCTTAATGGCCCTGGTGGATTGTTCTCAAAGTTTTCAATAATGTCTTAAGCCAAGAGCAGAAAACTTTACTCAAACACTGAGCATTTAGGGAAAAAACCCACATTCTAAACCAATGTTTCTGCAATGTCTGGATTCCCTAGATTTAAAGCATCAGTATATCAATCCCACCTCAACACCACAGAGTTTCTTCAAGTCCCTACATAACTTGTACATATGAACTTCCCTTGTACAGAGTCAAATCTTTTGTCAGCCATTTGGAACAACTCACCAGGATCTCAGTCAGATAAAGATATTTTAGTCTTTGTTAACTGGAAATATCAGGGACTGAACCCAAGGCCATCTGCATGAAAAGAATATGTTCTAACTCCAAGACATAGTTCTTCCTTAAACTTTATGTACCTGTAGTTAGAAGAGTTACCTAATATCAGCTCAACATTTACTTTGCTATAAATAAATTCCATTGCTTTAGGTCCTTCCTTCAACTGCCCAATAACCAGTCTTTATGGCAGCTTTTTGAAATCAGAAAATTGACTAGATCATTTTAATTTTTTCTAAATTGAACAATTGCCTGCTTCTTCCGCTCTTTCTCATGAGAAATGCAAATCATTTATCATCTTTATCAATACTAAAGAGAACCAAAAAAAAATCAGTTCTCACAGTATCCTTTCCCAGCATTGCATTTGTATTCCCAAGAGAATGATTTGTATGATTTCAAGCACTCTGGACTTTCTCTTCAGATTTAACTTGTCTATGAGTAAGATCAGCCACTTACAATAATAAATGGAATTTAGAATTCAAAATCTATACATCTGACTGCCTCTTACAATTTAGACTTGTTATATAGCACTTTCCCCTTCCAAGGTGATATTCTATGGTAGCATATAAGGCTTAAAACAGTGGGTTCCCTATGGTGAGGTAAGTTTTCATTCAAGACACTGAGACAGGATTGAAAAGAGCAACAGTAGTGCTTTATTTTTCTTCTCAGAATGGTTAAAGTGCTTAAGTAGTCATAGGCACGGTGAACAGATTACAAAACCATGTAATGTTACAGCCTGGGCTGAGGTAAATACTTTCTTCTTCACAGGTTACAGTGTCAAAAAGCTATATATATATAATTCAACACAGCAGCTCACAGAGATCTTAAGTGATATTTCACCATTGAATCATATCTTTTCATTGGGGAAACATTCAGGGACTTTCCCTTTGAGACAATTAATTTCTATCAGACTCCCACCGCCTTGACAAAGAGTTTATAACCAGTCTCCCTCTTTTTAAAGGATAGACTTGAACCAGATTAGACCTACTTATACACAGTGGTTCTAATCTACCCAGTCTGCTTCAGTGTGGAGTCAGAATAGTCTCCATATAATACATCTGCTCCCTCTCTTCGAATCAGACTTAAAACTCTAAATATCTTCTCCCTCCAGATGTCAAACCACTGACTTTATTCCATGTGCTGTCTTCCATAGACAGACCTTAACTGTCTTTTGCCTGATCTCAGAGTAAAACCTCAACTCATACCCTGAGACAGCCTTTATCTTAACATGTTTGCTGTCTTTAAGGCCCATTACGTGCACACATTTTACTATAGATTTTCAGAGCACTAAGCTTTTAATCTTTACTTCAAATTCTGTACCCACCTTACGCACCATTTTTTTTCCTCCAGTGTATTTATTCTGCAGCTATAATTTTAAAAACAGACTTTTCTAAACTGGGCATGTGGGAAGTGGTGTCCAAAGTTGGTTGTTGTTTTTTTTATTTACGCCATTGCCTTATCACAGCTCTGCAGTAGCATCCAGCAAGCACCTTCCATTTAAATCATCATGGTTCGGGTTTACTACATGCATTTTAGCATTAGTTCATTGAATGAAAGACAAAGAGGGAAAACCCACTGTTGAAACTGACCAGACTTTTTGTGAAATGGACCAGCTACGAAGCCACATTTTCCATATTGAGTACTAGGGAATTCTCTGCTGTGTCTCTTTGTGATTCTCTAATTTGATCCTGTACACAGGTTGTGATCTTAGCAGCTTTTAAGACTGTCCTGTGTGGATTGCACTCTTCCTCCAAATCCCAAGGGATTCTTAAAATTGGTGGTTTGCAGATGGTCTATAACTCAGCCACTATTTTAACGTTAGACTTCCAGAGACTGCCAAAATGGTTCCCCAAAAACTTTGTTCACTAAAGAGCTTGTCACAAATGAATGCCTGTAATAATAGTCCTTGCATGGGATGATCCACCAGATTTATTTCCATGCTGGATGTTGATTAGGCAGTGCAGTGGTCTCCAGTAATGACGGTCCCAGACTCTATCAGGTAAGCTAGCTATTGTAAACCACATTACACCAAGACTTCCTTAAAGTAGGAACCATTTTCCAGTATGCATCACAAACATTCTTTATGCAATTTCAGGAAAATTACTTAGTGCTTATGCTGCTAAGAACCTTCAAATCAGCAATACTGAAGCTAATATTCTTACTTACCATTACTATTAGAACAAAAGATTTTTAGTATTTGCTTTTTGATCCTAGTTTGTGATCTCACGGGCCAGAAAAAACCGGGGGGGGGGGGGAGTGAGGCTATTTCCTCTGGCAGAATTTGACCCGCAGTTGCATGATCACACCTCCCTTTGAAGCTGCGGGTACAGTCTGTCAGTTTGTGATCAGATGCAACTGTGGGTGAGTCAGGGGGGTTGGTCCCATTTTTTCCCCATGCGCTTAAACGAGGGATCTATGAATATTACCTTCGCACTGAGGGCACCCTATGGAGTATGCGATTATGCACATACTGCGAAAGGGGGGGAAACAATGGCATGGAGTTGGGATGGCCTGATCAGACCATCCTGTAGCCATGAGAGCATGTTGGAGCGATCAGACATGGGAAAGTCCGTCTGTGGCCCGACACAACCCATTTACTAGCAGTTTTTCACTGGTGTCTTTTAACTCTGCTTCTGCAGCAGAGCCGATGGCTGCGGGGCACTTCCCAGATGATGTTGTCTGATCGTTTCCTTTAAATCCACCCAGTATTTGCACCTGTGTTGGGTCTAATTGTGCATATGATCACAGCCCAAGACACTATAAATATTCAAATAGTAAGAATGTATTTCATTTGGCATGGATGAATTATATTATATTAAAACAAAGGTTTAGCAGTATGAAAGCTAGCCATTGTTTTTATGCAATAGTTTGTTTTGAAATTCTTTAGAACCTTGAACTAGAGTCATTATCCAGTCAGCTTTTGAAAAGAATGTCTGATACTCAATGAATCAGTGGAGTAAAATACACTCATTTCACCTTTGATCATTTGGCTGAACCAACTTCTTCAAAAAGTTTCTACTAAGGAAAAAAATATGAAAATAAATTAAAAATGCTCCATATAATTAACTAAGGAATTGCTAATGAAATGGAGATGTACCAAGTCTATGTGCCTCATCGGTCTCTATTACACTTCAGAATCTCATTCACACATTCTTAAGATGATGATTAATCAAATGCAAGGTGTTAAATAAGATGCTTTTAATTAACTTGATTTCAAAAGTTTCTTTAAGTCAGAGAAAGGCAAAAGTTGCTTTTTTTTTTTGCTTTCCTCTTTCCTAGCAACAGTAACAGCTCATCCCTTTGTGCCAACTGTGCAGCCAGATGTTGTGCAACTGGCTCAGCAGCATCTATGGCTTTTGCCTAGCCCTTCCAACTACTTGCTAAGCAAGGGCATCTTGGTAGGAAGGCAAGAAACAGCACTTTGCTTCAACATCACAAACTGCATTGTCTGCAGTACAATACCCAGTTCAATTCCTATTGCTTCGTGGGAGTCCTAAACTGTGGGATTGTTAAAAGTCATACCAGCTTTCAAAATTCACAAATCACATATTAATCAGCTGAAAACAGAACCCCAGAAATTGCAGAAAAATAAACACACACACACACCCCTGGTGAAATAAAAACTGTGAGTAGCCAGAAAAAATGTACCACCTACAGAGCAAAAGCCAGCTACTAAAAGGTATCTGGAGAAGCACATTTTTCAGCTTTCTAGAGAATGGACGCCAGGCAGAGAATTCTACAGTTCCAGTTATGGCAGAGAATTCTACAGTTCCAGGACAATAACTGAGAAGGTCCTCCTTCTTCATCAAGAGGCCAATTTGACCTCTAGATAAGTTGGTACTTGAAGAAGGGCCTCTTCTGTTGGCCTTAAACTATAGATGGCCTCAGTTATTCCCTCAGACATGCAGGATACTGTTAAGTGCTTCATAGGGTAAAGCCAGAGCTTGAATTGGGCTGACAATAATATGATTTTGTTGACTCACTTCAGCAACAGATTAATGGTGTCATTGTGCGCTGGCTGCAGTTTCTGAATTGTCCACAGAGGTAGCCAGACCCATATAAGCACAGTGTTGTGCTCTAGATAGCAACCTGCCCTGAGCTGGATAGCACAGTCTACCCCAGTCTCATCAAATCTTGGGAGCTAAGCAGGTTTGGCCTTGGCTAGTATTTGGATGGGAGACCATCTCTGAAGATCTCTTGCATGTTCAGAACCCTCCAGAACTGCCATGACAGCAGCAACAACAAAAGAATAGCAACCCGTTATCTCCTCCTCCAGTCGTCCTAAACTCCAGATGGTAACACGCCACTGACCAACTAATTGCTATCCCATGCTTTCTCAGTGAAAAAGAAATACTACCCCTCAACTTCACTGGCATCCACAGCAACACAACCAGCACCCACCAATCTTAGAACAGCATGCCAATAGACCACCTTTTTGGATCTGTCATATATGGAAATTGCCAGCACACCTACTTGATTTCACCATCCCCCCACCATGGAACACTACAAGGAAGGAACAATGGAAAATAGCACCCTCTGAAGGAAGAAATGTGGGTGTTCGCAATTGTATCCCTCTATGTTCCTAGGAGTTCTGTAGATGGGTGTTTTACACCCCCTACTGCAATAAGGAAAAGTCTGCAACAGTACAGTCAACAGAATGAAAATAGAATGAAGAACCAGAAAATGAACTCACAGTTCACACACCATAGAGTATCAGAACTGCAGCCGGCGCACAATTAGAACATAAGAATTAGAAGGGCTGAATCAAACGAGTGGTCGCTCTAGTTCAGCTTCTTCTTTCTTACAGTGGCAAACAAGTTGCCCTGGAGAGAGCTAACAAACAGGGCATGCAGGCCAATGCCTTCCCTGATGCTGCCTCCCAGCAGTGGTATTCAGGGGTTTTCTGCCTCTGTTACATGGAGGTTCCCTTTACTCACCATCTGTCTGATTCCCTATGAAAACCATGTATGCTTGCAGCCATCACCCCATTGACTGGTAGTAAATTCCACAATATAATTACTCATTGAGTAAAGATTGTCTGACCTCTTAATGGTGATCATCTTCATTGGGTGGCCTGAGTTCTAACTCTAAGGAAGAGGGAAGAAAAAGCTCTGTCTATCCATTTTCTCCTTCCCAGGCATAATTTTATAAACCTCTGTCATTTCTGCAATTAGTCACCTTTTTTTCTAAACTGAAAAGCCCAGCATTCCTGGTTGGAGGGCAGCCTGCAAAGAGCTAAAAGACACAATAATTAATAATGTTTCACAGTAACAGCAAAGTGGGTTCAGTCATTCTGTTCATGGTATTAGTTCCCATACTTTCTCACTATCCCTTGGAGGTTCTCACACAGTGAAATTTGTCTGCTAGGGAACATATTACAATCATTGACCCATTGCTTGTTGTGAGTTGCAGTGAACTGTGTCTGCAGTTTCTGTTGTGGTTATTCTGTGGGGGGCCTTCAGCATAATGCCAGCGTATGACACAAAATGACACCAAATGAGAAGGGAGCACTCACTGGAGAAGACTCTGATGCTGGAAAAGATTGAAGGTAAAAGAAGGGTACAGCAAATGATGATATGGTTAGACAGCATTGTCAATGCAATGAATATGAAACTGAGCAAACTCCAGAGTGCGGCGGAGGACAGGAGGGCCTGATGTGATGTGGTCCATGGGGTCATGAAGAGTCAAGACTCCACTGTGCGACTGAACAACAACAATGACATCACTTCCAGTGAAAAACCAGAAGTGCTATCATTGCACCAGGATTCATCCCGTTTCTCTGCGGGCTCAGCCTATGGTTGCGTGATCAGGCAATGTGGACAGGCAGGTTTGTTTGGGTTTTTGCCTGGTTTTGCGCATACACATAAATAACGGTGCAGTTTTTTTGCATATGTACTTTTCAACTTCCGGGAATTGAGTCCCCGCTGTCACAGCTCACCAGTCCTTCTACAGACCACTCTGATCCCTGTGGCTCACAGTGAGTCATGGTCGCCTAACATAGATCACTACCTTTCCAATCATTTTCACAGCTGGTCTGGAGATGGGGACGATTATGCGGTTATGCTCATATTGCTGGGGGGTGGGGAAACGGCGCCAAGTCAGGATGGACTGCTCAGGTTATCCCGACAGACTGAGTGCATGGTTGAGTGATCAAACTAGGGAAAATCCATTGGCAAGTGTTAGGGTCAGACTTTCCTCAGTGTCTTTTAATTCCGTTTCTGTGGCAGGGCAGCACAGGGTGCCAACAACTGCAGGACCTTTCCCAGATGTTGCAGTCTGATCGTGCACTTTAGATCGGTCAGGCATTTGCAGCTAAGTCCGATCTAAAGACACATCTGATCACAGCCTTTAATAAGTTTTTCCCCCCATTATGGGTCAACTCATGTCTAATAATTCAGACTTCATTTGATTTCTCTGTACTTCATTACTGTATACTTGGTGACTGACTGCAGAATGTGATCCAGTTGAAAAATATTATGTAGCCAGGGGAGAAAAACATTATGCAGCCATGGTGTTATGCATGTCAAGGCCCATTCATACATGTAAGCCATCCCCTGACATTTCAGTCTGCAAGGTATGCACCACCCAGGCTTTACCAAATCTAGACACAAGGAGCAGCCATAGCAGTCCAACCATATGGAAGAAATTAACATTTGCCATCAGACTGTAGCTACGCTAAGAATGCTCTTGAAATACTCAGACCATCTAAATGGGTTAGAGTCACTTATCCAAAGGATTAATTCAATTAGTCTTTTTTTCCCCAAAAGAGTACTCATTTATTTCTTCTGCAAATAAAGATCATCCTGTTCAATGATTTTGTGTAACAACTGTAAGTCTTTTCAGACTGACTTTGTCACTTTGTAATTGAGAGACTGATTTTAAGTTTATGGCAAATGTGTGCCCCGAATTTACGTAATTGATAACTGATATGCTATGCTATTTTGTAATTCCTCTCTCTTTCTCTCCCAGTACTTCCTGTCCTCCCCCTTTATTGTCAAATTGTAAAGGCTGTCAATAAAAATTTAACAGAACTTCCCAGTGGGCCAGACTAACATTGATACTTGTTCAAGAGCAAAAGTACAGCAAGGAAATTGCCTGTAAACATCTGGGGGGAGACCCTACATTTTGCAGGAGCTGTAAGGATAATAAGCAATTAAGAAGAGGAGCTACAAGGACACCCAGGGGAGGGGAAATCGACATCACTAGCCCCCGCTTTTTATTTGGCCCCCACATCCTCCTGCTGTTGCCTCCCCCCTTCCAGTGGTTTCTCTGTTCTTCACTTTTCTCCTGTCCTCAGCCACTCCTTGCTTTTTTGGTATGTTTTAAATTCCTCATTGTATGGAGTTGCTGTGCAATCCCCTAATGCCAACCATGATACCACGAGATCTCAGTCAGCTTCTCTTAAGTTGCTCCACAGGGATGTTTGATCACCTCTTCCCTTTTTAATAGTTTGGGGATTGCCTCTGAGTAAAAAATAGAGAGGAACTTTTCAATAAAAGGCTTTTTAAGTTTTAAAAAAGATTAATGTTTGCATAAATTATTCCTTCTAATTCCTTAAAATATAGTATGGGAAATAGAAGAAATAATAATCAATATGCCTTTGTTTAAACCCAATCTCTCTCTGTCTCTCTCTCTCTCTCTGTGTGTGTTTGTGTGTGTGTGTATAAAATTGCAGTCATGGCTTGTAACTCAAATAGTAAATGACAAGATTGTTCTTCATTCCATGATTGCAACATTTCCTCTGAACCCTAGAACCTCCTGGAACACATGAATGGTCAATACACAAGGAAGTCCACTTCTGAGCAGGGGCTGAGTCTTTCTCCGCCCCTGGTAAATACAGGCTCCTATGGAAGCCTGCCCTCAAATGAAGCAGACAGACTTTGTGGAATTGTGCTTTCTTCAGCCATTGCAACCCCGTTTTGAAAACAATGTCATAAACTAATTTCCACACCTTTGCTCCAAGATCTTTTTTTCTTAACGAGCAGCATACATTAGGTCTTTTGTAATACAGTGACATTATGTAATAATGGTACACAAAGCCAAGTTTCCCAGAGTATTATTGGCTCAGATCTGGAATGTTTCCCGTATTTGTGAGCTGCCTTTTACAAAGAGGAGCTTTGAACAATGTCAAAGAAATCAATTGGAAACTCCAAGGGCTTTTACATGCCTGGCATATGGTTTAGAGGTCACAATAATAGTGCACATCAGGGAGAGTCAAACTCAGTAATTACTGTATTGCTCTCTTCCTGACAAAGTGTCTGCCTGTGTCGAATGCTTGGAGAAAGTTAGGAGACGTTTCCTCAGAAGTTTTAGTGGCAGACACCAGCACAAGGCACTTCGACCCATGCTTCGCATGGATGTATCAAAGCACAACATTTTCAACTTTCAGCCAAAAGATCCAATGCCCTCGTGGGTGTGCAGTGGACACAGGCCTGTTGCTGCATGGACACAGCTCAGGAATGGGGACCAGGCGGTTGTATGTTGAAGGAGTCCTGCAGGAGCACACTGCACGCCCCGTGAGACCAGATACATGTTTCCACATGTGGACTGCCAGCTGGCTAGACCCAGCCCTCCTCTCTCACTATTCCATGGCTTTAAAATTGTTCCACTGCTTTCGACTTACTGACAAGAAACCCCTGAATTCCTGAGGGGTGTATGTTCTGGTTTGCCTTTGAGGATCACTCCATGTGAACTGAGCACTTACCCTCCAAAACACCCATGCAACTGCACAAGCAACTTTGGAAGTGCAGAGGAGCCTTCAGGGGTGGGCTGATTTTTAATAAGCTGGACTGAGAAAACATATTTTACGGCTCTTGGGGGCAGGGTAGCAATCTTTCTGTACTTTCGCTGAAACAAAATTTTATCATGCTTCCTCATGGAATTGTATTTCTAGTTTGTACCCCATCTGACTCAGAAGATTTCATACCATTAACGGTTACCCTTGGCTCTCAGAAGCTAAAAATACAGTGCCCTTTACTAGCTAGACCATGACGTTTTCAGTATCCCAGGCATCTACAGCAGTCAGCACTACCATAGAAACCCTTTAGAGGATGTTCATTACTGTCTGTCAAATTTTCCCACTGCGCCTTTCCAAGCATGTATGTTGTTAGTCAAAGTGTAAAAAACACAAGAGTTTAGGAAGTTCATATCATGAGCCTGTGGCTTAGAACAGTTCAAAGGCAGATCACATATGCAAACAAAAAGCCCATCACATGAAATACACAAAATACAGACGACTAAATGGCTGTTAAAACATCAAAGTACAGTAATCCTGCATCTTGTACATAACAAGATAGCAAATAATAAAGGAGTATATTTGTATACTAGTCAAAAACAATCCATAAAACATACTATTTGTTTATATGATTATTAAACTAATCTAAATTGGAAAAAAAAAAACCCTGCAATCTTTGAATCCTGCCATTATTCTGCATCATTGCTGTCTAGTTTACGTAATTAAATTTTGTTCCAAATGAGAGATGTCAGGGGGGAAAGCCAGGCATCAAAATCAAGCTTGAGGAAAACGGGGGAAAAGAAGGGGAAGGGTTGAGGTGTTCTCATCTACACATTCTACCCAAAACAACAGACCTTACACCACAGTCAATCAGTGGAAGGCACCCCTGAGGAAAATTTCAAACACCAATGCCACAGAGAAGGGTGGTAGCATTGTGAGCTGTGTCCTCACTACCTGCCTAGTAGAGAGGTAGGCCCATGTGACATGGCTAAACATGGTGCCTTCCTGATAGTATTTCGTTTATATTATTTGTGCCTGCTCTGCCATTTTACCTGCTTTTTTGCATTACCAAATACCGCCCGGTGTTTGTGCTTCAGGAGGAAATTTTAATTGCATAGTAAAGAAGGAATTTTTTCCTACCTGCCTGAAATTTGCCAAAGAGGATTATATGAAACTAGACTCTTATCATTACAACCAAACAGCACCTTGACTTTTGAACAGGGCTATACAGGGAACTGAGCAGAAGTTGAACTATATGGCCTTTACACAGCTTCTGCAACCAAACCAAACCCACTCCCCAGCACTGTCATAGTGCTTTCAAAAAATGGACAAAAGATGGGTACCAATCCTTTTTAAAAGAGCTAACAACAACAGAAGGGGCCAGTTTTTAATTGCTGAAGCTAAATAGGGGTGGATCATACAAGGGGAATTCTGATGAAAGAGGTGATAAGAGACCATGGATGATATAAGATCACAGCTATCAATCTACCATTCCTTACCAGTACAAATGTCAAAAGCACAAAATAAGGATCTTTTGATCAAAATAAAATTAAAATATAAATTTAATTTTATATATTTTTCTTTATTTTTAACCTAGCACAAATAAAAAGGTAGACAACCTAACACAAGTAAAAGATAAAAAGGGTCCAAGAATGATAATAACTAGGTAGACTGGCCCCTCCCTTTAAAATGGTTAGGATGGTCCAGCTGCCATGAATTCCAGCCCTGAAGGTTAGAGTTAAATATCCTCTCCAATCCCAAAATGGCTCCAGTGCTGACAGAGGAATGCAGGATGCCTTGATTAACACTCAGGCCGATTTCACATTAGCGTTTGCCCCAGGTTTGCCCTCATGCTTGCACCAGAGCTTCTGGTCGATTTCACATCAGTTGCTCCGGGCTCACGTTTTGCTCTGGAGTATCGCCCTGCTGCACCGGAGTTTCCCTGGAGCAAACAAATCCTGTTTTTAGAGGATTTTCCTGTTTGCTCCGGGGGAGAACCCAAAATTAAAACACGCCCACTCGCCCACCTTTCATCAGGGCCGCCCCATTGTGGGAGTTTCTAATTTTTTTTTTTTGAGAAAACCCTTCGTCACGCTATATCGAAAGGGCTGAGGTTCCAAGTGGGAAGATGAAGAAAATACTCCGGAGGAAACTGGGAGGGGAAATTCCGGAGAGAACGAGAGGCAACTGGCCAGTGCAAAATTGGCCTCAGAGAAGCCACGATCTCAGACAAAACATACTTCCCTGGGAACAGAACAATAAACTCCTCAAATTTCAGGTTGAGAGGAGGTGAGTTTTCCTTTATGGAGACAAACAGACAGGATAGCCAAGATCATTTGCCCATCTGCAAGGAAGGAGCAAGATAGATAACTATTTGGATATACTTAGATGGACCATTAAAAGTTCAGGGAATGTATGTCTGGATATTACTGAAAAAGGGTGCAAGGCAGCACATGTGATGACTCAAACCCAATGTCAAGATAGGTCAAAGTAAAAGCCTAATAGCTGGAAGATAAAGGTTTAAAAGGTCTGATGCACTGTAATAAAGTATACTAACCAAGAACTGGGAAATGAAGGACAACAACCCTATGAGGTAGGACAGGTTGAGAATGTGTGCCTGGCCCAAGGTCACCCAGCAATTACATTTCAAAATTATTGACATGGGGCAACAGAGCTGCATGGATATTTCAAATAGATCTTATTCAGAACAGGAGGGGACACGTATATCTCCTGTGATAAGTGTGCATTGCTTCTGGATGGGATGGATTGTACATCTTCTCTCTCCCTTCACATGAGACCCAGAAGAATGGGGTGGTAGAGAAAAGGGTAGTCTCTCACAACTTTTCCTGTCACGGCTGATTTCATGGGAAGCTACTTTCTCAGTCTTTGATTGCAGTGGGTTGAGCAGGTTGCTTTTAATTTTCTAGTTATTAAAAAAACAGGACAAATACTTCATGAAAAGATTCAGAAAAGTTTAGTTTGGTGCCAAATTCTTACCAGTTACGGAGGTGTCATTATTGTCGCTATCTGCTAACTAAGGAGAACCTCCTCCATTCCCAATATAAAACTTTAATACATACTTCTTGCATTTATCCATTCCCTTTGATGTGCTAATTCTCAGGTGGCTGTGAATTTTCCAATGAACAAGTTTTTAGGGAAGTTTTCTGAAGCTTTATATTTTAAAGTAACTTCTGATCACTCTGGTGGTCGGATTTTAGGAACAGCAGCTTTGCAGAATAAGGCACTTGCTCAGTATTGCTCAGCAAAACAATAGGATCACACAAGATGTAGCCAGAAAACAGGAATCATACACATCTGAATTTATAGTTTGTCAACATATATGACAACCAGAAAGGTCCAGCCAAGAGACTGCTGGACTTAGAACTAGGAAAACTAGGTTCAGGACCTCCTTTGCATACTCCTTGTCTGGCATGGCTGCAGCTATCATCATCGTGTCCTCCATGCCTACTCATAAAGACTGCTGTTCATGTGCAGCAATGCTCTGTCATGTTTGCAAACCATTCAAGAGATGGCCAGCTCTTTTGGAGGTCTATTGTTAGTACAGTAGGTGCACATACCAGAAAGCTGGCCCACATGGCAGACTGTCTCTTAATATGCACCCAAGCCATGGAAGTAGCTATATCTATCTGCTGCATTTTTATCCTGTCCTTCCTCCAAGGATTACAAGATAGTATACACAGTTCTTCTCTCAATTTTATTCTCATGATACCCTGTGAGTTAGGTTAGGCTGAGAAATGGTGAGTGGCCCAAGGTTACCCTTCAGGCTTCATCACTGGGGTGGTAATTTGGTCTCCTTGGGTCCTAGTCCAACACTTTAACCAGTACATGACACTGCTTACCTTAGCTCATGTTGACAAGACTGATACAAGTCCTTGTGTTTTGAACACTAATACAAGGCCATGTATTTTGAACATTTTAAAAATGGGTCAAATAGCTGTTTGCAACTTCTCTGGTTATGAATCAAGATTCCATCATGTAACAAACAAGTGCATAAAACATGGTAATTTTTAGGAGGACAATACTGAAAAATTACAAAATTCTCTTCAATCATTCGCTTTTTTCCTTCCAAGTGAATATTTCAAATACCCAGTTTGCCATTCCTTCAGACTACTGAAAATATTATCACTGAAAGCAAACAACATTCTATAGTACCAGGGTTGGCTTCCCTTCATGTTAATCTCTATAATGGGGTGGGGGGGAGGTTGTATTTTATATATGCATATGTGTGTGTGCACCTGGAAGTCATGGCAACCTTTGGTGACTGATCCATACTGGGGGCTTAGAGGGTATTCTGAGAAATGGCTAAATAAAGCCTGCCCCCCACCACCTCCCATATTTCAACGAGGTCTCCCATCAAAGTACTTTCCAGAGTTGACCCTGCTTAGCTTCCAAGATCTGACCAGATCAGGCTTGCCTGGACTATCCAGGTCAGGGCAATCTTTTTTTTTTTTGTAAAGAAATTTTTATTTTTCAAAAAAAAAAAAACATCGAAAATAATACATTTAACCTTATACAAATCCCTTTTTCCATATTAGATAACATTTTGTTCTATTTGTACATTCTATTTTTATCTTGTTTTGGTGGTTTCCCACCACATCTGAAGCATAACACATTTTCCATTTTATTCAAAATAGTAATACTTATATCTATGTTTCGTTTCTGGTAACGGTTATATAGCTTTAAAATACTTATACTTATACACCAATTCTTATTTTCTATACTCTTATGTATTTCTAAATAAAAACAGTTTCATTGTCTAATTTTAACTAAAACATTCATATAATATATTTCTATTCCTTTATGCTATTATAACCATGTATAGATATAGTTTTTCATATCCCAATACTTTTCAACATATTCTTTCAAATCTTTCCAGTCTTCCAGAAAGGTCTCTGAGTAGAGATTATTCAATTTTCTAGTCCACTTATCCATTTCAGCCATATATAACAGTTTTTTCAACCATTCCCACACCTCTGGTATTTTTTCATTTTTCCAGTTTTGTGCGTACACCATTCTTGCTGTTGTAATCATATACCATATTATTGTCCTTTTCTTTACATTTATCTCTTCTAGTTTAAGTCCTAGCAATAACATTTCAGGCAACTTCTTAAATGTACATTTCAAGATTTTTTCCATTTCTGCATGTATTTTTGACCAATAAGTCTTTGCTTTATCACAAGTCCACCACATATGATAAAAAGACCCTTCTTTCTTTTTACACTTCCAACATTTGTTAGACATATTTTGACCAATATTTGCAATTTTTTTTGGTGTCATATACCATCTATACATCATTTTAAAACAATTTTCTTTTAAGTTATAACACGTAGATATACTCATAGCATTTTTCCATAAAAATTCCCAAGATTCCATTTCAATGTCTTTGTTAAAGTTTATCGCCCATTTTACCATTTGTTCTTTTACCATTTCATCAGCATTAAACCATTTTAGCAAGACTTTATACATTTTAGAAATCATTTTTTTCCCACCTTCCTCCCAAACTTGTTCTATTTCATTATTTTTTTCCCTGAAACCGTGTTTTTTATCACTTCTATACAAGTCATATATTTGTCTATATCTTAACCAACCATAATCAAAATCAATCTGATGCTGCTCCTTCAGTTTGAAATCCTTGCCATGTCTTATTAATAAGTCTCTATACTTCAGCCAATCTTGTCCTTTATATCTTGATATTGGATGTAAGACTTCTGCGGGTACAATCCACATGGGTATCTCTTCTGAAAAAAAGTTTTTATATCTTGTCCACGTATCCATTAGTGTTCTTCTCAAATAATGATGTTTAAACATATTGTCCATTTTTGTTTTGCCATAATACAAATATGCATGCCACCCAAATCTACAATCATGACCTTCCAGGGACAATAACATTCTATCTTGTAACATAGTCCATGCCCCTACCCAGGTCAAACATATTGCATCATGGTATAACCTTAGATTTGGTAGTTGAAACCCTCCTCTTTCTTTGGCATCACACATTATTTTCATCTTAATTCTTGGTTTTTTCCCTCCCCACACAAATTTAGACAGCTCCTTCTGCCAACATTTGAATGTTTTTACATCTTTCACAATTGGAATAGTTTGAAACAAAAACATTAATCGTGGTAACACATTCATCTTGACCACCGCAATTCTACCCAGCAATGACAAATTCAATACATTCCACTTTTTAATATCCTGCATAATTTGCAACCATAATTTTTCATAATTATTTTTATAAAGATCAATATTTTTCATAGTTAGGTTTACACCCAGATATTTTGTCTTTTTCACCACCTCACATTCTGTAAGTTTTTGTAACTCGTTTTGTTTCTTATTTGACATATTTTTGCACATTACTTTCGATTTGTTTTTATTTACATAAAATCCTGCTAAGTCACCAAACTCTTTTACTCTCTGTAACAAATGTGGTAATGTGGATAAGGGGTCTTCCACTATAAACATCACATCATCTGCAAAGGCCCTATATTTGAAAGAAAAACCTTTAGTTGTTAAGCCTTTAATATCTTTGTCTTCCTTCACATTTAACAGTAGAACTTCTAAAATCCAAATAAATAGCAGCGGCGAAAGCGGGCATCCTTGTCTTGTTCCTTTTTCAACTTTAAAATCGTCTGTCTTTTCAGTATTAATTATTATTGAGGATTTCTGTTCTTTATATATTGCTTTAATGAAGTTAAGCATATATTCACCGATCTCAAGATGTTCTAAAACTTCAAACATAAAATCCCAGTTTAAATTATCAAACGCTTTCTCCGCATCTAAAAAGAAAAAGCCCACTTCCTTTTCAGGATGTTTGTCGTAATATTCTATAGCGTCCACTACTACTCTTAGATTGTCCCTTATTTGTCGATTAGGTAAGAACCCTGCTTGTTCTGTTTGTATAGTCTCTTTAAGGTGCTCTTTTAGTCTATCCGCTATAATCTTAGCAAAAATCTTATAATCATTATTCAGTAAAGAGATCGGTCTATAGTTCTTAACATTGGTCAAATCCTGATTTTCTTTCGGGATCAGTGAGATGGATGCATCTTTCCAGGTTTCTGGTACCTCTCCAGTAACTCTTATATTGTTCATCAATAGCAGTAACACCGGTGAAACTGACTCCTGTAACGTTTTGTAGAACTTCGCTGTAAATCCATCCGGTCCAGGTGCTTTACCTAATTTTGAGTCATTTATTGCATTTTTGATCTCTTGTAATGATACTGGATTATTAAATAGTTCTTTAATTTTCTCTGTTGGTTTTGGTAGCTTTAATGTTTGCAGGTATTCTTTAATCTTTCTTCTGTCTTTGTTTTCCTTCTTAAAAAGTTTTGCGTAGTATTTAAAAAATTCTCTTTTTATTCCTTTGTTATCTATTATCTCAATATTATCTCTTATCACTTTAGTGATAAATTTATTTTCACGTTTTTTCTTTAATTGCCATGCTAAGTATTTTCCGGGTTTATTTGCACCTTCAAATGCTTTTTGTTGAAGTTTTTTTAAGTTCCAGTACATCTCCTGGTTCAAAATGGCTTTTGCTTGGTCTTGTAGCATCCAAATTTCCTTTTGCAGTTTCTTTTTCCCTGGTTTCTTCTTCAGTTCTTCTTCCTTTGTTTTAATGGCTTGTAAAATATTTTCATATTGCTCTTTTTTCTTTTTATTATCTTTAGCATTTAACGATATCAATAGTCCTCTCATCACTGTTTTATATGCATCCCATACGGTTTGAATTTTAACTTCTTTCTGCATGTTTACTTGGAAGTATAGGTCTGTTTCTTCAAGTAATTTTTTAATTATTTCTTGATTATCTAATAAGTCCTCGTTTATTCTCCATCTCTTTTGTTTTTTAATCTGCCCAGCTGTCCATAAACACGGATTGTGATCTGAGATTATTCTGGGTAAAATTTCCACTTTTCTTGTCTTAAAGGTTAGGTTAGTAGTCATCCAAATCATGTCAATTCTTGAATGTGAGTCATGTCTGTTAGAGTAAAAGGTAAAGTCTTTTCCTTGTGGGTTAGCTTTCCTCCAAATATCTTCCAACTTTTCTTGTTTTATCAGTTCAAAAAAGTTTTTTGGAAGCTTCCCTAACGTCTCATCCTTTCTTTTAGAGCGCCTGTCTAGTTTATTATCTACAGTTCCGTTGAAATCTCCTAACATCATAATTTGATCATAGTTTACATTGTCCAATTCCATTTGAAGTTCTTTAAAAAAAATTTCTTTAGCTCCATTCGGAGCATAAATGTTCACAATCGAAGTTTTCACTCCTTGCAGTAAAATTTCAATAGCTAAATATCTTCCATCTTTGTCTTTGAATATTACTTTGGGTTCCAAATCTTTTTTGACATATGTTACAACACCATTTTTTTATTGCTTGCTAAAGAATAAAATTCTTCTCCCAATTTTTTCCTTATTAAATATTTATGGTCTTGGTTTTTAAGATGAGCTTCTTGCAAGCAAATTATATTACATTTTTGTTTTTCCAACCAGTGACCTACCATTCTACGTTTTTGGGGTGAATTTAGTCCATTTACATTCCATGTAAGTATTTTGTAATCCATTTTGATATATTCTTAAATATCTCCAAAATCGTCTTTATTCTCTCCCAGGAATGCATACATTTCTTCTGTGCTTTTAATCACCACTCTGGAGCTGCCATAATAAAACTTAGTCCTTGAGGTATTTCCCAACGAAATCTGATTTTTTTCTCCTTCAGTTTATCCGTCAGACGCTTGAATTTTTTCCTTTCTTGCAGTATTGCTCTAGGCAATTCTTTCATTACTATGATTTTCTTTCCATCTATTACAAAGGGGTCAGTAAAGCACTTCCTGTAGATTTGTTCTTTTGTTCTTTTCATTGTAAATTGGACAACCACGTCTCTTGGTATGTTTTTGTCTCTTGCATATGTAGAATTAACTCTATAAACAAGATCCATGTGTTCTTTAACAACTTCTTCCTGTTCTTGTAAAAAATCTGCTATTGCTTCTTGCATTCTTGTAAAAATATCCTCATTCAATTTTTCCTCAATCCCTCGAAATCTCAAGTGGTTTTGCATATCTTTATAATGCATCATCTTTTCCATCCTCTCGTTCTCTCTCATTGTCTTATGGGTGTTTTCTTCCAGTTCTTTTACTTTAGTTTCTATATCTTGTGTTCTTGTGGATAATTTTTGAAATTCTGCTTTTAATTCCATGCAATTTTTATCTGCTTGAGCCGCTATATTATTCATTTTAACATTTACCTCTCCTATAGCGTCTAACATTTTCTTTTCCATTGCTTCCATAACAGCTAGTAGCTCTTTTTCTTTTTTTGCTGCCATTGTAGGAGAGGACCATGTGGCTGCTCTCGATCTTAGTCCTCGGTCCGTTTTGCCTCTTTAAAAGGATCGATTTTATCTTGTCTTCCAAATCAAACACCAATTAGTGCATTCAAACAAGCTAATCTTGCCAAGTCAAATTATGTTGGTTTCAGCCTTCTACGTTATATAATCTTTGAGATATTGCAGTTTAAAAATTTTATAAATCCAAAATGGCGGCCGCGACTTCTCTATGGTTAATGTCAAAGGTTATAGTCTTTTTACCTTGCTTCTGGCTTGCCGTAGTTTCCTTTTGTCCCTTCCTTTTCTTTACTTGTCTGCTCTCTGCACGTCACTTCCTGTTATGGTCTTTCTGGTCCGGCAGTATTTAGAGTCCCCTTTCTGGTCCGGCAGTATTTAGAGTCCCCTTTCTGGTCCGGCAGTATTTAGAGTCCCCTTTACCTTCTTCCGGTTCTTCTCCTTTTTCCTTCTTGTCTGCTCTTCTAGCCGTCACTTCCTGATTCAGTCCTCACGTCTTAATCTCGCGATGCTTGGTTCCCTTCTCCCTCTTTGTCTCGCGATGCTTGGCTTCCCCTCCCGACTCCTTTTAACCGCAGGAATGTTAAACAACTTGTTTTTTTGGCTTTTTAAGTTCAAATTCGGTTTTTTAGCACTTCAAAACTGCTCTCATCCAATCAACATCAGTCTATTGCTTCACCCGATCTGTTTTTCATCTTTCAAAACGCGGCAATGGTAAGGCAAAAAACTTTTTTCCGTTACCTTTTGTTGTTACTTCGCTTCAGATGTGGTCCCAACGTTTAAACTTTGTCTTCTTTGTTAAGGAATCAGGGGAATTGGAGGTTTTATGCTGAATTTTTCAGCTCAGCTCGGCTCCTTAGAGATACTCGCAAGAATCCTCTTCGGCTGCAGTGCTCAAGGTGTCGGAAAAGTCTCCTCCGAGACTTTCCCTTCACCGAGGTTGCTCAAACCTGGATTATATTGCTTGCTGGTCCTCACACTACCTGTGTGAGGTTGCGTCGGGTGGATTAACCCACCCAAGCTGTCAGGAAGAGCCGCTGTCCGCCTTGCGCATTTGCAAAGCGTGTCAGACCTCCATTCTCCCAACTGGAAACCTCTCCAGGTCAGGGCAATCTTGATCATGTTTTAATGATGATTGAGATACTGGTACATAGTAGCCAAGAGGGGCCAACTGAGACTGGAGCATGGTGTGGGGAGGGAGGAAATAACTTTCTCCCTATGCCATTTTTCAATCTACTAAAATGATAAGGGAGATCCATTCACAGGCTGAGAACAGACTGGCATTTTGGCCCGATATAGGTCCACTTTTGAAGCAGATTAAGATTCAGACAGCTACAGCATTGCCATGCCACACTCACCAAGTCCCAAAGCACTTTCATCCTGCGTTAAAAAGGTACCTGGTGAAACCGGTGTCAAGCCGTCTGGGTGCGCATTCATCCCGCTTCCTGGGATGTGTGGACACAAAGAAGCCACGCATCAAGCGGCGCCAGTAATGTGAACCCGTTGATCCGGCTAATACGCATAGTGTGAGTGCTCCATTCGGCCTCCTCCCTGATATGGTTCTGCATCAATCTCTGCAGTGTGGATGGAAAGCCCTGGGACAACTTGGCCCGGGGCTTTTTGCCCCGCTTCCCTTGCGCTTCATTTCCCCAGTCTGTCCTTGGCCACAGATCTCCCAATGCCTTGCCTAGCTTTGCCCAGAGATTTATTTCTTCATTCTATTATATTATTGCCACCCACAACACATTGAAGCACCCTTACCCCATATCCAGCTAGGTGCATGGTGTAAAGAAGTAGGCTTTTGTGTGCAGAGCCCTGTCTCTAACTGCCTAGAAACCCTGTATGAGAAGTACAGCTGCACACAAGTTCTATAAACTCAAAAGCCCCAATCCAACATATGTGTACTACTGCCAAATTATCTGACAGAATCAATTGTCTGTTTGGGAGCAGGGGCCGTTAAATCCAGAAACAATAACTGCATCCATAGTTGGATCCAGGTGCCTATATCTTTCATCCTTCACCTCATTGCAATGAGAGTTTCAGGGAGTAACACTTAGAGATCCATGGAACACGACCCTTTATTTCAGTGGAATTTGCTGGTTGACTCTGTTGTGTTGGATATCCATGGAAACTCCAGAAAAAGTACTGCACAACTCTGTAGGGGTTCTGAACAACTTTTGCACATATAAACATCACCCCTCACTCACACATACACACCCACATACTGACAGCTCCCTCTGTCCTTGCACAACAATTTGCTTAGCCAGCTGCTGGTCTTGGCATTAATTGCATATTATCTAGCCCCTTTTCAAAAGGCTTTGACTATGAGCAGCACCAGTCCATCTTTTCACCCTCCTCTTTTCACTTTAGAGGTGAAATTGACAAGGGATTTGAAATGTATTCTTGGGGATGCAAAGAAACGAGGCCTGCGGTGTACCTGGCCTAGGTCTAGGAAGCCAAATAAAAAAGTGACATTAGGATATTTCCATATGTGTTTTCCTTCATTCTTTTTGGATGATATCAAAGAAGGAACAAGCACAGAAAACATTACATCAAAGGGCAACAGATGACTCAGCAAAGCTGACTCAGGCAGGATACTATGAGCCTTTCCAGATGACAAAACAAAACAAAACCAAAAAAAACCCTCAAGAGGAGTTGTTAGCAATAATTGGGATCCATTGTCAGTGGCTCAAGATCCTGTTCCCACATAGTACAGGGTGGGTGGGTTTGCCTTACTACCAAGCCCCACAAAAATCTAAGAGGAAATAGACTATTTACTGATGTTTTAAAAATACATCAAGGTAGATAGTCCCATCCAACACAAAATGCCCTCCAAAAGTAAAAACACGTGTTTTGAAATAGATACAACAACACAGTAAACACACAATTGCCCAGTGGAACTGGAGGGAGTTGCATTTTCCCAGTAACAAAATGTTGCCGGTTGACTAACGAGGCATTGCAGTTTCCCTGCAATGGATTCACTAGCTGGGAGGAAAACATTTGGATTCTGGCAACCAAAGAATAACAACCTGGCATTTATTGTACAATAAAACGATTGTATTGAAAAGCCCTAGATTCCTGCCAAGCTTCTGCTAACAGATCTCTTCTGAAAAATCTATGAGGATTTTTTAGTTCTGAAATAACATGTTGCTCATGCTAGCCTCCGCGGGAGTAATTTCAAAAGCACTTCTGTGGGAAACAATATACCAGAGAAGGTTTGTGTATGCGAGAGATTTGAAATAGGTGCGGCAGGGCAGAGGGAAATAGGCTTCAGTCCCTCCAGCCTAACTCTTTTATGCATTTCATTATGCAGACGTAAGAAGTCTTGCTTGAAAAGAGATTTAAGGATTTCCAATTGTCTACAGTAAATACTTTATTCATTTCTAAAGGGGAGCTTTGATAACTGGCCTTCTTTTCCCCTTCAATAATCATTGTCTAAAAAAAGAAAACCTCCAGGAGCACTTCACTTCTGTCCCCTTCCCTGGCTGGCTGCCCAGCCTCAGTATGATGCTTTTAAACCCTTCCCCCACATGCTACAAGGTTCTTCAACATGATTATCCTGTGCAGTGCAGCAGGGAGAGAGAGCTGGTTGATATGATACCATTCAGGCAGTGAGCCACCAAAGCAGCGCTCTTCTGATGCAATATGAAAATAGTCAATCAACACTGTGCACATTTATGTATGCACAAAAAAACCCGAGGGCATGCCTCTCTCACCTGCATATGCAGAAAGAAAACAAAAGATTCGTCACAGTGTGTTTTCCACTTACATTTATTTCATAGGTCCAGGAACTAGGCAAAAGAACTCTGTTGGCTGTTCTGCTGAAACTCAACAGAAATTGCAATAATCAAGGAACAACCAGCTAATAATAATAGAAGCATTCATTACCAAATAAACATCCTCAGTCTGATACTGCATTCCTTGAACAATTAAGTCAACAGTGAGAAGCAGTGGTAAACAAGCAATGTGGAATAAAAAGTTCTTCTATTTAATGTACGGGGCTCCAAGTTTATTTTCACAGAACACACATCTGCCCTAGATCAGCTCTGTGCGACCAGGCCATGTTTATTCTGTATCACAAATGTGGCCCTAAACAATTTTGGCCAAAAATCCAGATGGCTCTGTATCTACCAACTAATGCACTGAACTTAAAAGTTACAATCCACTTGGAAGTTTTCTGAAGATAATCGCACAAGAGAGCCCAGGAGTCAAATATTTTCTCTCCCTCTCTGATAGCAATATAAAGCAGCTCTATACCAAGTCAGAATATTGGTACATCTAATTGTGTACTGTCTACTCTGATTGGTGTAGTTCCCTAAGGTCTGACGCAGAGATTTCCCCAGCCCTACTACTTGAGGATGGGGTGAGGAAAGGGAAGAAGAGCCTGTTGGCTGCTGGCAGCAAGCTAGCAGCAGCTGAGGTTTAAAGACCAGGTGCATGCCTAAGGGCAAGAGCCTGTGCTAGGCATCCTTCTTTATCAGGACCCATTCGATCACGTTATTCATTTAAATTGGTAAATTATATTTTGGTATTTTTCTGTGAGTTGCTTTGGGTCCCTCTGGGAAGAGAAAAAAACCACACAAGTGTTGTAAATATTATGTCTTGTGTGTTATGATGCATTACATTGTCAGGGTTCTGGTAGTTCAGTCCCCTCAATCTTATTGGCTGCCTAATAAAGACTCCTTATTGGTCCTGTAGCCAATCCAGGGAACCAATCACAGAGCCCTGCTTAGGTCCAATGAGACTGTATGTAAATAGTTACAATGCATATAGTTAGCTGTTGAAACCCTATAAGTTGAGTGCTGCTCTTGCTAGAGCTGTCCCAGAGCTGAATGATGTCTGAAATAAAAGCTTGCATTTGATTCGTCTCCTGACTTCAATACTTAAAAGTAAATAAATGAATAAATAGTTCATTTTCATAGGAAAAGAGCAATAAGAGAACCTGGGATATCTATCTATCTATCTACCTATCTACCTATCTATTTACCTACTGATTTCTATTCCACCCTTTCCCATAGGCTCAGGGTGGATTACAACCAAAAACAATTTAAAAAAATTGAGAGCCAGTTTGGTGTAGTGGTTAAGAGTGTGGACTCTAATTTGGGAGAACCGAGTTTGATTCCCCACTCCTCCACAAGCAGCTGCTGGTGTTACCTTGGGCAAGCCATAGTTCTGCCACAGCTGTCCTTGAAAGGGTAGTTTCTGCCAGAGCTCTCTCAGCCTCACCTACCTCATAGGGCCTCTGTTGTGAGAAGGGGAATTTGTAAGCCACTCTGAGTGAGGGGCAGGGTATAAATCCAATCTCTTCTTCTTCTTCTTCTTCTTCTTAATGCATACAAAGTATATACAAAATGACAGGGAAATCCTTGAGGGTCCCACTTGCGGTTCAAAACTTTTACATTTTAAAGCACACAAAATGGAGTTGTTTTTGGTTCATTTCTCCATCAGTTACCACAGAGGTAAAGGTCTCCCCATAATCAACGAGGGCCAAAATATGCCCTCCAAAGTGCTTGCCTCTCCACATACTTCCACTAATCACAGGGGGCCAACATGAGTATGGCCTAGTTTTCACTGAATTGGTAAACTCAGAACCAAGCTCTGAGTTCAGACTGCAGGTGAGGGCTTATGTAATGGAATGTTAAAAAGAAAAATCCCTGCCCGTAGAAAACTGGAAGTCAAGGAGACGCCTGGGGCTAGAATCCTTTGATTCTAGCCTAGCCATCTCTGTGACTGCTAGTTTTCTGGATTTCCTTTTTTTATAGAAGAGCATTCAATCCAACTCCACACTAGCACCATGAAGTGCTATAGCCTCGCCCTCAATATGGATTGATTACCTCACTGGGCTTTGTTAACAGGCACTTGGCAAAAGCCTGTCCCCACCTAAGACTAAGCAAAGTTAATATTAAAACACAAGCAAATTAAATCAGTACTGAATATTTTTGAACTGGAAACAAGTGGCCACAGAGTCCTGCTACAACAGCAGCTGCAGGTACCAAAAATGAAAAGGGAACCAGAAAGAACGATTTCCATTGTAGCTGGTCAGCTTCTGGTATTCCAAGAAGGGAAAAAGAAAGAGAAGATTCTCCAGGGGAAGCATTTGTTCCTGATCAGATCTATCTAGACCTTCCATCTTATAACAAAAATACATTCCAGTTCCTTAACAAAACCAAAACCCAAATAACACCTCAGGCTTTTTGCACCACAATAGAGAAAACCTGAATGGTAGGCGGTTGCCACATCGATAATAAAGGCATGTAACCTTTTGTTAGATCAAGCATGCAAAATCTGTCGAAAAGGAACTGAAAGGTCTGGTCTTTGACACACACTGAGATTTGAGGGGTTTGTGTTTCTTTGTTCTCTGGCATGACATGCATTGTCTCTTTTGGCACCACGATTATCTTTGCCTTATTGTGAGCCTCGGGCAAAGGTATCATTTGCCTTGCCACTTCTGTGATTCCCCTGGTATCAGATAACCTACTTACTGTTTGGCTACTGAGACGTATGTCCACTGAGCAACTGTGCAGTGCTATATGGCACTTCCCTTGTTTTAACATTCAGAGTGTTCTCTCCCCACGCTCCCTTCTTTGCGATGGAGAACAGTTTTCTGCAAAGCATGCCGAAAGGGCTAGAAGGAAAGGGGAAAGGAGCACAACTCTTTTATGCCTGCTTTTACACTCCTCGGGCTTGTTTTTCACCCCTTCTCCTCTCTTCTCCAGAGATCCTCTACCTTAATTTTTCCCCATGATTGCACTAGATTTATTGCTCCAGTAATTTCTGCAAAAGAGAGAGAAAGAAATAGCATAGATACTCAAAGACCCTGGGGAATGCCAGCATGAGATCACCTGACTGCTCAGCACTCCCACTGCAACAAAAACATTCCTGAGGCTTCAATTGTTTTGCCAGTGCTAATCCTGGGTGGGGGAGATGAGTGGTGGGGGGGGGGGAGCATGTATATGTATTTGAAAGAGAAAAGGAGAGAGGCACTGTGAGGAATCCAAAGGGAAGAGCAAGAGGGAATCCCGCCTGGTCCCTTAGGAATACAATAGCCTCGGGGAAGCACAGAAAAAAGGAGCTCAGAGGTGGCATGGAGTCTTTACCTTTCCATTAAAAAGCTAAGCAGAGGGTGATCCATTTTCTAACAAGGTAATTCAGATATTGCTGTCAACATATTCTGCTTCTGAGCAGTAGCAAAATTACTCCTTTTGCGCAAACCCGTTTTTGAACTGGATGAGGACAGGATCCTATGGATGAAGTCACATGTGCACGGCAGCAGATTCAGGTGGGTAGCCGTGTTGGCCTGAAGCAGCAGAGCGTGTGCATGGCAAACAACTGAACCCAGAACCTCTAATTGGTATGTCTGAATCTGTAGGGTTGCCAGCCTTCAGATGAGGCCTGCATTACAACTGATCTGTGTAATACAGAGATCAGTTCACCTGGAGAAAATGGCTGCTTTGGAGGGTGGACTCTGTGGCATTATACCCTGTTGATGTCCCTCCCTTCCCCCAACCCTACCCTCTTCAGCATCCTCCCCACAAAACACCAGGAATTTCCCAAGCTGGGGTTGTCAACTAGGGTTGCCAAGTCTGGGTGGGAAAATACCTGGAGACTTTGGGGGTGGAGCCAGGAGAGGGCAGGGTTTGGGGAGGGGAGGGGCCTCAGCATGGTACAATGCCATAGAGTCCACCCTCCAAAGCAGCCATTTTCTCCAGGGGAGCTGATCTCTGTCAGCTGGGGATCAGTTGTAAAAGCAGGAGATCCCAAGGCCCCACCTGGAGGCTGGCAACCCTATTGTCAGCCCTATCAATAAAATCCCTTAAACTAGCAGAAATTCAAGTTGTGGCCACGCAGTGATGTCACACTGACCCAGTAATCTCATTATGCATTGCCTTGCATTGGAATTTATTTGTTTATATCCCACCTTTCTCCCCAGTTGGGACTCAAAGTGGCTTAGAACATTATTCTCCCCTCTTCCATTTTCTCACAACAACAACCCTGGAATGTAAGTAGGCCAGGCTGAGAGTTTTGTGGTAGGCTCAAGGTCACCCAGTGAGCCTCCATGGCAGAAGTAGGGATTCAGACCCTGGTCTCCTAGGTTCCTAGTGCAACACTCGGTCCACTACAACATGCTGGTTCTTATGCTTTTGTAATATTTTTGTTTGCCGCACCACTTATTCATTTTTTAGCAAGGAATGTTAGAAATCAGAGAACACCAGCAGATCACTACAACACAAAATGGCTACACAAGAAATCAATAGTATTTTAAATGAAGAAAAATCAACTCCTGTCATGACTGTCTGAACAAAATAAAACAAGGAATCATCACACAGGGTCAGAGACAAACTGAAAAAGAACAATACATAGATGTCATTAGAAAAATAACACAAATGATATTTAGACACCTTTGCAACGTAGGGATCTTCATGTCTACCAAAGCTGCAACCAAGAATCAAAGTTCTGTGAAAGCTTCTGACTTACACTTCACTTCAACACACTCGTTCCGTTCAAAATATGTCCAAACTTTAGCTAACTTCTAAATAGCTGAAGCAATATTCTTCGCTGCAATAATCAGATATCAGCAATAAACTTTGCTGCTGGTATCAGACAAACAGTAAGATCTTTCATGTCATTGCAACTTTAAGCCAAGGTAACTGCAGGGCCACTGCTATGAAATAGAACAATCAGGGGATCTGGAAGGACTCCTTCCTCCCAATGGTCCCCCTCCCCATGCTGCATCTGCAGTCAGTCCTTCCCTTCCCTTCCTCTCTCCTCACACCACCTTCAACCTCTTCCTTTCTCTGCTTCCCTTTCACCTGTCCTCTTCAGTTCCCCCTTCCTCCCATCCTTCCGTTCTTCCACCCCCACTGCACCCCTCCCCACAGCATCCCCATTTCCTTTCCCCCCTCACTCTTACCTACAGTTTCTATTTTGCTTTCTCACCCTCAGCTACCACTTTCCTCCATTTGAGGATTCCCTCTCCATCACAAACCCTGTGTTTCCTCCTCCTCCCTCTTTGGGGTCCCCCATCCTCTTCTACTAACCATCCATAACTCCTGACGTGCTTACTTCCTGGATGGGGCCATGGAATGTTGGGTGCCATTCTGGGTTGCCACTGCAGCTCAAAATGCTATCCAAACACCATTTTTTTCATGACTCTTGAGCATGTACAGAATCAGTTACTTGAGTTGGGGCGGTGCCGTCATTGTATGTAGGTCGTTGAGGACACGGATGGGAGAATGCAGTATATTATAATTTCTATACACATTGTCCATAATATATTTTTTTCAGGTACACGGGTTAGCCTTCATTGAGCAAAAGAATAATCGTATGAAATAAGAAAAATAATTTATTATTCACTATTTGGCACTCTCTGTGGCACCTTTCTGTTGTACTGAAATCTGAGAATCTCATTCCTTCAGTGTATGTCATTTAAATCTATCCTGGTAAAGAGAAGCAGACAGTACAATGCACCAGAGGACACATTAATTTACAAGACATAATACATTTGTCCTCACTGGCAAGTTATAAATCTTGTGTTGAAGGCCTAGTAATACAGTACAATAGTGTATAATGTTCTCCACCTCCATGAATGCAATGGTTTTAGTGGTATCCCCCGCCCAAAGAAAAGAATTCATATAAAACAGGTATGTTGATTATTACTGCTTTTACTGCTATCTAATGAAAGGGAGGGATAGCTTCAACACCCCATCTCACTTTGCTACTTTGTAAACCACCCTTTTGTGTCAGGGTCTCAGAGTGAAGAGCAGGAGCCTTGCTGGCTCCTGGAAACAATGGTAAGTTGCCCTCAAAAAACAGTGTTTATGGATCCCTGACTGGCTTATCAGTGATTAGCCCATCAGTTCAGTTTTGGTAGCCCAAAGCAAAGAGTGCAACATAAAACTGACCCCTCTTAAATTGATCATCCCAATATGAAATTCTTTTTGCCATGAACTGATCAGATAATCATGAACTGATAAGCCAGTCATGGATCTATAAACACTGGGGTTTTGGGGTAGCTAACCATTATTTCCATGGGGCCACAGTGGCTCAGAGATTAAGACACCGAGCTGCAGACCAGGAGATAAGTAGCTCAGCAGTTCGAGACCCGAGTGCCACATGACGGAGTGAGCTCCCGTCTCTGGCCCCAGCTCCTGTCAGTCTAGCAGTTCAAAAGCAAGAAATTGCAAGTAGATAAATAGATGTCGCTTCAGTGGGAAGGTAATAGTGTTCCGTGTGCCTCGGCATTTAGTCATGCTGGCCACATGACCACAGAAAAGTCTTCGGACAGTGCTGGCTCTTTGGATTGGAAACAGAGATGAGCACCGCCCCCTTGAGTCGGATTTGACTGGCTCTTGAGCAAGGGAAACCTTTACCTTTTTAACCATTATTTCCAGTAGCCAGCAAGGCTCCTTCACTTTGGGACCTTGGCTCAAAAGGGTGGTTTACAAAGCAGCAAAGTGAGAGGCAGGGTGGAAGCTATCCCTCCCTTCCAAACCTGATGCTGCATTCCAGCAAAACCTGTAGCCTGAAACCATACTGAAGCCTCCCTGTATTGCTGACAGCTTTTTAAAAAAAATGTTGCTCCTGTAGTGGGGGAAAAAAACCTACTATAGGCTTGCCCAGCTGGTTGACAGAATTAAATTTACAGTTGTCAAGGGCAACTTGGCAACTACATTGTAGACCCCAAATACTGACAATCGAATAAAACTGATGTGGCATGAAAACAACCAGATTAGAAAACATTCAGAATCAGGCTGAGGACAGACTGGCAATCTAAAGCGGAGGCAAAGCGGAGGGAACTGGAGCGGGGGAAAAAACCCACGGAGCTGGCCGTTCACACTGGCCAGAGCAATGCGAATCAGCGTCAATACGGAGTGTTCAGACTGCCACGGAGCATTCAGACTGCCGCGTAACCAGCGCGCGCAGCTTGCGCGTGCCGCTGCTTTTTTTTTCTTTTTTCGTTGATGTGTTTCGCATGTGCGCAAAACTTTTTGCCGGTGCGTTCACACTTCCTCCGGATGCCTCCTGCTTCTTCCAGTTCACACTGTTTGGAAGCGGGAGGCATGCAGAGGAAGGCCCCTGAACACCGGGGAAAACCGGTGTCCTGTTAAAGCGGAAGGAAAGCGACTGGGAGACGGGTAAGTACGCAACGGAGCCGAGGGACAGATGCACATGTCTGAACGTGCTCCTTTCCTCCTTTGCGAAGCGTGCCTGCCCCGCTTTAGATTGCCAGTCTGTCCTCAGCCTCAGTAAAGCCACAAGACTTGGCAGACTCAGTATTTGTCTTCCTCTCTTGGGACTTAAGAAGGAAGTGGGGAAGGAAATAAAAAATAATTGTCTTTGTGCTCAAAAGGCTTCCTTAGCAGGAATAAGGTAAATCAAAGTATTTTGGAGCTTCTAAAAGTGTCAGAAGGGGGGCAGAAATTCCAGAAGTGCCAAGTGGAGAATTGGGGCAAATTGCCCTCACAAAGCAGCCCCCCTGCCCATGTTCAAATCATCAGCTCCTGTCCTACCCTTGCCACACTGCTCACAAGAACACTCAAGAGTCAACATCAACAGACTATTCTATTTAAACTTCGTATTTATTTTTTTTTTAAAAGAAGAAGACGACGAAATGGGGTCTTGGAACCTAAGAAGACATTGAATCTCAACATGCATCCTAATGGGACCCATCGCCAACCAAAATGAAGTATTATGCATAAGTGTGAGGGAAACAGAGCAGATGATAATTTTATTAATTAATATTGTCCCCATAGGGGTCGGTGGTCTCCAACGTTTCACCTGCCCCAGGCTCCTTAAAGTCTCTGGGAGGTCCTGTTAAGGAACGTGGGGTGTAGCCAAATCATCAGTTTAAAGTAGTGATGGAAGTGTTGCCAGGTCTTACCTCCTTGCTGGCGGGGAGTGAGAGGGAGCTCTCTGGATGTAGGGGGCGAGGTGACATCGCAACATGTGACATCCCCGATGTGATGACATCACGCGGAAGTGATATCATCATGGCAGGGAGTCTCATAGTGACACTGATATTTGGGGCAAAACTCTATGGTTACCATAGAGTTTTGCCCCAAATACCAGAGCATCACCACTGGGGGCAATGTGTCAGATCATGGCTTTTGGGGGCAGGGCTTCCCCCCACTAACCAGTGGCGGACAGGGGATCGTGAAATCAAGGGATCCCCCACTCCAATCTGGGGGCTGGCAACCCTATGATGGAAGAACTCCCCTTGGCTTGCCTCGATTTGTTCTTTGTGTTCTGGAGTCACTAGAATCACTACGGCTCTTTTAATTCTCTTCTTCCCAACTTACCTGGAGGTGGGTTAAAAAAAAATGCAGGAGTTACAAATGTCTTTCATCATAAGTTACATCTTTGCTAGTTAATATAATTAAATGTATGTATTATTAGTTATTTTACATACTTATCAGAATTCTGTATTCTATACTTAGTCGTTATGTAATTGAAAATGTTCAATAAAAAAATATTTATTAAAAAAAATGCAGGAGCACTCAGGTCCTCCCCTTTTACTTTTCTGTCTTTGGGTGCCTAGAACATGGCTACCATAGGGTCCCAAGTAAAATTAGTATAGAATTGTTATATATTCATATAGAATAGAATGGATAAAATTAGTATAGAAACTAAGTTATAACCTTGGATCATAGATTTGGTCTCATTTTGCCTGTGGTTAAGATAAGCAATGACTAACAGTTCATTTTGAGAAACGTTCAAAAATGCTGATTGTTATCAATAATTCCCTTAATGGCTTGCATGCTCTCATATGAAACTGCCCAAACATTGAGATCTTCCATTAAGGCCTGTTCTATGTTTTGTCTCTTCCAGAAGCAAGGTGAGTGGGTGGCCAGTGGCTGCAGAGAACAAGAACTTTTATGCAGTGGCACTCAGACTTCGGGACATTTCCCCTGACAACATTTTCAGGCATTTTCTACCATACTGAATTTTAGATGCCAAATAAAAACCTATTTTTTCCCTTGAGTTTATTTCATTTCCTAGATTGATTATATGCTGTGTTGTTGGTTCTTATTTGTGCAATTATTTTTCATTATTTTAATGGATTGTTCTCAATCGTGATGGTAGCTGCTCTGAAGATTTGTCTCAGGTAGAATGGTGGGATATGATTTAAATAAATGAAGAGAGGCACCATGGAAAATGTAGTTTTCCTGAATGCATCCGCTGGATTTAGGAACTTTGAAAGGACTACATGTCCCAGGCCTCTTTAACATTTGCAAAACTATTGTACTCTATTTCCTGATGGGGGGGGTAGTCTTTTAGCTGCCATTGCCCCAGGTCCACCATCAGGCCTTCCAGGGGAACAACCCCAGAACCAGCTAGTGTGACTTTGATTTTTAAAAAATCGTCTTGTCTTTACTGAGCTGATACCAGGTAAAGCTTCCTTGTTTCAATTTCCATAAAATGCTTACTTTAAAATACATGGCAGGCATGAAGCTTATGTAGGCTTCTGTTTCGTAACATATGAGCTGTTTGTTTCTGTGTCCCATTTAGGGTAGGAAAGAGGATGTCAGACGGTAAAGTGTCAATCCAGAGATGCAGGCAGGTAGTAAACAACAGACCCTAACAAGCACATCACACCTGCACAACATCCAGCTCCAGACCATGTCTCGGAAAGCTGGTCTCTTTACTACTGGGCTGTCACAATTCTCATTCCTTTTTTTAATCACAGGGGGAAGAGAGAGAGAGAGAGAGAGAGAGAGGAAAGTGGCGAGAAGCCCAGCACCTGCCTGCTGCTTAGCATTTTCATGAACACCAAGGTATCGAAACCAGCCTTTTGTCAATGTTATCCCATTGTTTAAAACAATGATATGGAAAGCCTCCACTCTCCTTGCTACTGGATTAGAGGATTAAAATAAAGGACACTTGATTTTATTGATTTAATGAGGTACGGGAAGGGGGGGGGGATTGAGAGAAAGCTTCCCTAATGATCAGAGGGGGAAGGAAAGGCACTCTCAGGCACAATCTTCCAGGCATTTCCTTCCCACTTGCTCAGCCTTGTTTATATATTTGACTATCTCATGATGACCCTCAGCATTTTATCCCGCCCTGCACTGTGAAGCAGTCAAAAAAAAAATCACCTGTGTGCTGTGGTTTTAGACTGTCTCCTTCAATGTGAGAGGGGGAGCAGAGTGGAGGGGAAGGCAGAGGCATGAGATGGATGCTACTCCCTTTGTTGTGCAAAAGTTAGTAATCCTGTAAATGCAAGATCAAGGGGGGGGGGGAAATAACCTTGCCTGCCCACAAAATTACTGTGGGTGGGCTTCATTATTTTCTTAAATTATTTTATTAGCACAGAATCCCTTTCCCATCTACTCTGCCACCATCTTCCAAGCTCTCAATGACAAAAGTGACTTGCAAAGCTTCCAGCATGCTGCTGGGCTTGGATTCATTGATAGTCACCTTGTTAATCTCCCGTGAATATCTTTCCCCCCTCTTTAAGGTAATTTGTATTACAGCCCTGGTCAGTGGTTCCTCCCTGAATGCTTGCTCTTCAGGATTAGGCAAAAGGAGTTCCTGCTTCATCCACATACCATCCCTAAGAAACAGTCTACCAAGGAATAAACTGGTGTTGATCTTTTGGCTGATTCGCGCTTTTGAATTTCTACATGTGATCATGTGTGCAAGTAGGTGAGCATACTTGGAAAAAAGTAAGTATGAACAGTACTACTCATGCATTGAGTGAGAAGCCATCTGGGGCTGTACATGTTCCAAAATTTAGTAGCATAAACTATCTCTTCATAGTACTGTCTGCATTTAAACCATTCCTATCTATTTTTAAATCATGCAATAAATTGACGGAGCCTTTCTGTATATGTTATTCAAACACAACAGTACTATGATACCTTTTTTGCTACCCATAATTTTGCACATATCATCGTGCATATAATATATAGCTTGGAATGCATAGATCAGGTTGTATCTTGGCAATACAGATAGGTTTAGATGTTTATGTTTTATATCATCTGTTTCATCCATGCTGTTAAATAAACCATATTCCCTGTAGCATTTTCCTGTCTCCGTGTATAGTAGCTTGCAAAGACACAGTAGCTAGAGACAGATCATTCCCAGAATATAGTCCCTCCCTTCCCTATAGTTCCTTTGCTCTTTAGTGGCAAGCCCAGCTGAAACCAGGGGGCAAAATCATTACTTCCCAATTATCTCTAAGCTGCTCAGGATAACCTCTTTCTCGCTTACCCTGGCTGATGTTAAAATATGCACATGGTTCTGACGTCTAGACAGTTGTGAAATATCGGTGGAAGAACTCCACAAATGTTGAACAGAAATGCATCCCAAATGAAGTGCTTTTATTAAAGAAGTATAATCGCTAGGATAACTAATCACATCAATACCACATAGCTAATTAAACCCATTATAGTTACAATTCCCATGGAGGGGAGGTCAGACAAAGCAGCCATCCCCTTGACTCTGCTAGGCTAACAAAAGCTGTAGAAATTAAATAAAGTACACTGCATTTCATTCAGGTTCAAAAGAGAAAAGTTTAACAACTACACAGTGGTTAAACAAAGAAACCCCATGAAGGCGGTTTGTGGCTGTACAAGTATCTGCCAGATTTTCAAAGGACACCTCATAATTCACCTAAGCTTCCATTAAGGTAAAAGAAATGATCAGGAGGAAATATTTTCCCAACCAATTTGGGGCGGGGGGGTGGGGGGTCAAAATAAAGGGCTGTTGTAAGAACATGAAGAACAAAGGCCATCCACCAGCTGATTCGCTTCACAAAAGAACTATTGATAATGAAACTTAAAAGACTATGGGAAATTAAGGACAGCATGACAGAATGTGCCTGCATGCATGTGAGGGACTGAATATGAACTAGGCCTTGGAACTGAGACAAGAGTTGTTTGAAAGACTGAGAGAAAATTGGGTGTTCCAAAATAAGAAGATGCAGAAGACCACATGAATTCTCCTTCCTCTTTCCTCCACTATAGTCAGAAAGATTTTACATAAGGGGAGAGGAATGCCCAAGTTTTGGATGTGGACACTAGACCTCAAATGAAATGAGGGTGTGTTTTACTAATATTTTAATCTCCTGTAAAATGTGTCCATCCTTTTCTCCACTTTTTTTATACTTTTTTTTTTTTAAAAAAAAACCCTGTGAAACTGTTAGTAAAAGGGGTGAATGTTGGCAAAGGGGGACACATCGGTTAATGCACCTGATGCAGTATGGTAAAATGAGACGTGTCTGGGCAAGGGAGATAGAATCACAGAATCATAGAAACAGAGTTGGAAGGGATCTCCAAGGTCATCTAGTCCAACCCCCTGCACAATGCAGGAAATTCAGAAATACCTCCCTCCCCACACACACATACACACAGTGACTGCTGTTCCATGTAGGACTGCCAAGTCAGCCCAGGGGGCGGGGGATCCCCTGCCACAGGGGTTCCCAATCTGCCAGCCCGGATTCGGCCAGTGGGGGGAACCCCACCCCTGAAGTCATCCGGTCAGAACAACTGCCCCAGCATGATCACTGTATAATTTCGACCAACCAGGACTCCAGCATTGGTGTCTCATAGGCTGTCAGCTTTGTGTATGTGATGATGTCCCAATGTCTTCCCCTTGACTGGGAAGAAGAAGAGCAAATGCATCTGAAATGCTGATCACCACTTTGGGGTCAAGAAGCAATTTTTCTCCAGGACGGTTTGGCTGGAGATCCAGAAGGGTTTTTTTTTTTTTTTTTGTCATCTCCTGGGCATGGAACTAGGATTGCCAAGTGCTTACTGGGTGCTGGCCGGGGGGAGTCCTCTCCTTGCTGGGATTTTCCATAGAGTTTACCATAGAGTTTTTGGGCAATTGCCAGAGTGTCACCCTGGCAACGTCCCCAGTGTGATGATGTCACTTCTGGTGACATCATTGTGGCATGTGCATTGCGCGTGCACCGGAAAAATCCCAGAAGCCCAGAAGATGACCAAAAAAAAAAACACCCTTCCGGATCTCCAGCCAAACTGTCCTGAACAAAAATTGCTTCTTGACCCCAAAGTGGTGATCAGCATTTCAGATGCATTTGCTCTTCTTCTCCCCAGTCAGGGGGAGGACATTGGGACATCATCATGTACCCAAAGCTGACAGCCTATGAGACACCAATGCTGGAGTCCTGGTTGGTCGAAATTATACAGTGAAAAAGTCTATTCAAGTTTTTAAAAATGGTGCCAAACCATTTGAGGGTGGAGCCTGGGGAGGGTAGAGTTTGGGGAAGGGAGCTTAGCAGGAGTCTCCAGCCATAAAGTCTACCCTTTGAAGCTGTCATTTTTTCCAGGGGAACTAAACTCCAGGGGAAATTCTAGTTGGCGACTTTATTCAACCCAGTATGTATTATAGGTTTGCTGGTTTTCTTATCTTCTCTCAAAAACATACGCACACAAAAGTCCTCAGATTTTGAGTTCTCTGTCCAACAAAAGCAAGACATCACCTATTGTTTTGTGAGGAACAGAGTACGGTCATGGGCACTTCGTTTTGCCAACTTGGGAAATACCTATAGATTTGGGGGTAGAGCCTGGGGGATGCCAAGTTTGGGGCAGGAGAGTCTCAGTGAGGTATAACGCCATAGAATATACTCTGTAAAGCAGCTCCCCTTGAGAAGATGGTAGATTTGGAAGATTCTATGGCATCGCATTCCCACTGAGCTCCCTCCCCGAGCTCTGTCCTCCCCTGCAAATTTCCAGTAATTTTCCCAGGCCAGAGTTGGCAACCCTACAGAAATTGAAGCAAACTGGCTGAAATGAAAAGTACTATGTCTTGGCTGGTTCGTAGTATTTCAAATAGTTGCAAAGCTGCCATAAAGCAATGGGCTAAAGTACTGTAAAACAAAATCCCCTCAGTCCCCAAGCATGAAAATAAAACTGTGCTTTGTTTTGTTTTTAATTACCTTTCTTGCTAAAACTCAAGGCTGAATGAAGCCATTTTGGAAACAAATCTTAAATTCCTTTACATCTTCCCCAAAAGTCAGCTACTTTTCTGGCGCTACACAGTCGCTAAAAGAATGAACTGAGATCTGGGACACTGCTGGTTTCAGTATCCCTTCCGCTACAAACTCAGCATGTGCCTTTAGCCAATGTGGTGTAGGGGGTTGGAAGGTAAGACTAGGACTTGGGAGACCAAGATCTTTATCCCCACTCTGCCCACTTACTAGGGTACCTTGGGTCAGTCATTTTCTCTCAGGCTAAAATCCTACATCACAGGGTTATTGTGAGAATAAAATGGAAGTGGGCAGGGGTCATTTCGTAGAAAAAGAGGTGCAGGAGCTCATTACCATAACTCATTTGCATAACTCATTTGCATATGCCACACCCCCTGACATACTGGAAGTGTGTCAGAAGGCAACACCCACCCCTCAGGCTCCACTCCACAGGTGAGTGAAACTGACCTGCTCTTCCTCCATTCCCTTCCCCATCCAATACTTTGTGCAATAAAAATAAGCGTAAATACCCTCATTCTCTTCCTGCTCCCTTGAAACCACCAGGTTTCAAGTAGACTTGAGATACCCAGGACATGTGTACCACCCATCCCTTTCCTTTCCCCTCCCCACAACAAGACACCCTGTGAGGTAGGTGGGGCTGAGAGAGGTCTTTTGAGAACTGCTCATGAGAGAACAGCTCTGAGAGAACTTGTGACTGGCCCAGGGTCACACCAGCAGCTGCATGTGGAGGAGTGGGGAATCAAACCCGGTTCTCCCAGATTAGAGTCCAACTCCTGACCATTACACCAAACTGATGGGGTGGAAGCTGCTGAAGGGTTGGTGAAATTTCTCCAGTATTTATGTGCCATGTGCCCAGATAAAAAATGGTATACTTAGAAAATTTATGTGCCACCTCGAGCAAGTCTCTGGAAAAGCAGCACACAGTCATAAAAGGAACAGTGATAAAATTATCAATATTAAAACAAAACATTAAAATCAATAAAGACCCTAGCAGGGCTTTCCCCGGGGCGCTGCACCTCTGCACTGCTCAGGGAAGCTGAGGAGGGGGCGGGGCTTGGTCATGTGCCCGCCCCCTGGACTCCTCACTCCCGGAGCTGCACTCCTGTGCGCTCCCGCTCCAACGGACCCCTGGAAGTGGGGGAGACTGACATCGTGAGCTGCTGTTGGTGCAGGCTTGCCATTTGCCCACTGACTGTAATCCCCTGCCTCCACCTTCAATCCCCCCCCCTTGATAATTTTAAGAATGGGAGGGAAATTGTGGAGGGAGAGAATAGTGTCAATGGGGATGTCCCAGGAATTCCCCTAATCTTTATGGTAAAGATCATAGAGGTTGGTGGGACTTAACTGAGCATCTGCCAGAAGTGATGCTGCATTCTCCAGACCTCTACCCAGAAGAGACATCACATCAACCCAGGGACATTGAGTTTTAAAATCTCCAGGGGGCAGGGGCTCTTGTGTGCATGTGCATGAAGCGCACGCGCACACTGGAACCAAGTCCCCACCGCCACCACTTCCCCCCACACCTGGCCACTCCTGCCTCCCTCCCTCCATCCGGGGGCCAGCCGTTTGCCAGAGCGACGCTCTGGCAATTGCCCCGAAACTCTATGGTGCCATAGAGTTTTGGGGCAATTGCTAGAGTGTCGCCCCAGCAACATGCCCAGTGTGCATTTGCTCAGCTGGCCCCCAGATGAAGGGAGGGAGGGACGGAGGGAAGGAGGCAGGCGTGGCCAGGTGGGGGGGAGAGGCGGTGGCGGCGGGCAGGCCTAGGAAGGGCCCGGGGAGGCACGATGGGGAGGCATGGCAGCGGGAGCTCTGTTTTGCCGGGGGGGCTCAGTCTCCCCCGAGAAATTTCGGAGGTGGCTCGAGCCCCTGAGCCCCCCCCCCCGGTAGTTGACGCCTATGCATCAACCTGAAACTCCACCCTCCCCAGCCCCCAGATCTCCCCACTGGGGGAGAAAGTGGAGCATAAATAACAGAATAAATGTAGATAAACAACTGTCTCTCTCAGCCTCAATCCCCCATCTGCAATATGGACATAATATTGCAGACTAGAACGATGTGAGTGAAACACTTTCATCTCTGAAAGTGCTATTTCATTGAGAAGCTTCATAATTATCTTCCAGTCGGCACCTGGAATGACCCTTTGAGGTACAGAAAACTGCACAAGCAAGAGTAAGGCCAAGCTGTTCCCTTTTCTGTCTCTATTGCCATAGAAAGCCAGATAAGAAGCAGAGGGAGGACTGGAAATATGCTTTTATCCTTCAACATAAATGCTGAGCAACTCGTCGTAAGCCCAAGCTCCATCTTCACAGCAGCTCTAAGTGATTTCTGCTGCAGTGGAACAGCTTATTCTATTAAGGACACAGCATTCTAGAAAGCAGCGTACATGGGGGGAAAACTGCCAATTTTAGTCTGTCCTGCTTTTTATAAAAGAGTTGTTTTGGCAAGCAGTTCCCAAAAGTTAAGACAGGAAAAACAAAAATTACAAACATGCACACTGCCCAAACAATTGCCGGAATACGAACGTATCATCCTTGAAAGCTCACAATTAAGGGAAATCTTATAAGTAATTTTAAAAATACCTGCAACAAACATCCAAACTGGAAAGTTTTAAACATTGTACATTTTTTTCTTACATAAACAGATATGACAGCAATAGTGTTCCTAATGTCTGGCATTATCCAGATACTCTGGTAAAGCTATGTGACATGCTAAAACTTAACTAGATGTTCCAGTTTCATTACCCACTGTTGTTGTTCCTTATTCAGATCACAAAAGTGCCATGAAATGCACTGGAACGTACTTGATATGATTCCACTAACAGGAAGACAGCCAGCTTAATGAATTCTACATTATGGAACCGGTTCCGATTATCTCTTCAGAGTGTTTTCTAACTGCATTACCTCCTGGCTGACCAGAAACAATCAGGGCCAGTTCACATGACCAAACTGGTATGGCAACATGGGCTCCGCCCACACATTTAATGTATTTTAATTTTATTTACTTCATTTCTACCCCAACTTTTCCCCCTCAGTGGGGGAAAAACCATTACAACCAAGCAAAAACACATCACTACAACAACTAAAAGAAAAGCTAAAATACACATATAAACAACAAATCAACAATTAAAACACAGGGCAGAAAGGAGGACTCACTGAGGGAACCCCAGGCCAAAATGAGTCTTCCACTAGCAGAATATAGCAACAGAAGGGAACAGATAAGTTTCCCTGAGGAGAAAGTTCCAGAGTTTTAGTGTGACAACCAAGGAGGCTCTCTCCTGGGTTGTCGACCACCTAATCTCAGAAGGCAGGAAAACCTGAAGCATGGCCTCGAAAGATGACCATAGTGCTTGGGTAGTTTCCTAAGGTGGTCCTTCTGATATGTTGGTCCCAAGCTGTATCAGGCTTTAAAGGTCAACTCCAGCACCTTGAATTGTGCCCAGAAACAGACCGGGAGCCAGTGTAGATGGGCCAAGACTATAGTGATATGGTCTCTCCAACTCACTCAAGTCGACATCCTGGTTATAGCATTCTGCAACAATTGCAACAATTCTGCAACAATTGCAGTTTCCAGACTGAATTTCCTCCTGATGAACTGGTAATTGGGACGGATTTTACTTAGACTGCCACTCATGAAATTGTCACTGATCTGGACTCACAGTGGGCAGGGCAGGTGACCATATGATCTATATGCCTATGGTTGCTTTTACTGAATGGCTTTTTCACTTGGTTGCCGTCCTCCCTGACATGTTTGAAATAAGAGTCTTACAAGTGGGGGACCCACAAAGGGAACCAAATCCTATCCCGCATGCATTCACTTACCCACTAGTTAGGCATTTGCCTGCCAGCCTGTCTGAATGGCTCACACGGCAAAAGAGAGGGGGGGCTAGTCCTACTCTTCCTCCCCACATCTGTCAGCCTACTGCACCCCTGCCATCCTCATTGCCTTGGCAGCCAAGGGAGGGACAGGATAGCAACAGCAGGCAACAGGGTAGCCCAACAGGCAAACTCACATGGAGCTCCTTGAGTCTGCCTGCCTGCCCACCTTTCTCCATGGCACCCATCTGTCCTGTTCCCCACCACTCTGCAGGGACTGAGGGGATGGTGGCTCCTGCCCACTCTCCTGCTATGTGGCTCAAGCACCAGGAGCTCTCCCTTTTCTGAAGTCTCCTATGCAAGGTGAGGAGGTGAGAATAGATGCTGCCAGGCAACCAAGGCGCGAGTGCAGGCAACCCTCCTTGTTTGGGGAGATTTTACCCTCTCCATTTTTTCCAGTTTTTTGTGTGTGGTTTTTTTTTTCTCTTGCAAACTTGGGGAGGGTCCCCCAAATTTGTTTTTAAAATTTCTCTCTGTCTACATGGCCCTAGTCAATTGATTTAATTATCCACAGATGGGGCCATGCTGACTATTAAATATATCGTCGTATGTTAAACATGGTCACTATGACTATCTCAACATCCTAGCTGCTAATTTTCAGTGCCCAAAAGCATTTTGTTTTGTTAGTTGATTAAATGATGCGTCCTCACAATAGAATGAAAAGGACTGGACCGCTTGGTTTGAAAAAGCTCCCTTTTCCCACTTGGTTCTTTAGCCTGCTACCACATTATGTACAAATAGGATGATGAGCACAGCAGAACTGGAATGAAGTGTTTCTAAAAGTCTCACTTTTAGGAATGCCATTTGTTCTTCATTCCTAGCATTGAGCCTTGCTCAGAGGTCAATAACAACATTTACAGCAGTACAGACTAATATGTACATGGAATAAAACCAGGACACTGAAGTAAGAAAGCAATTAATTCGTAATGGTACTGCTCTGATACAGCAAATATACATCTCAAAACAAGAACCAACAAAAGATTACTCCAGCAGTACTTCTCCAACAGTACTTAGCACTGAGTCAATCAGACAACCCATGCCTATTGTATCTGGTCACAAGAGTCTGTGCTAGTTGGCAATTGGCAAGTATACTTGTTTAATGTAAAAATCCTTTTCTAATATCTCTATGAAGATGTGGTAATACTTAGCATTTGTTTGGCGATTTCAGTGTTCACATACATTATCTTATTGTAATCCTTACAATGGGCCTATAAAGTAAGCCAGTACTAGTTCCACTAGAGAAGAGGTTATAGCTGAGAATGAGTGGCCTGCCTAAATAAGTTCATGGCACAGACAAGATCTGGACTTGACTTCACAGACACAGACACACACACACACACCAGTACTAGGTCCTGTACTTTTTCCACAGCAGCTCTCACCCTATGGAATGAATTCCCTTATGGGGGTCAGAAGGGTGTCATTTTTAGAAGTTTTTAAGAGGTGCTGCTAGGCCATTTTATTTGCTAGGCCTTTAATGGAATGTAAATTGCAGGCATGTTCTTGGGGAGGGGGTTTACTGTACTTTGTTAGTCACAAGAGAAAGGTTGGAGAGAAACAGTGTAATTAACACTGGAGGCTCAGGTAGCAGCCACTGCTAGGTCGGCCTTCTACCATCTCCGGCTGATCAGGCAGTTGGTTCCCTTCCTTGACTGCAGTGACTTGGCCACAGTGATCAATGTGACAGTCACCTCGGGACTAGACTACCGTAACGCTCTCTACATGGGGCTGCCCTTGTCACAAATTCGGAAGCTGCAGCTAGTGCAGAATGCTGCGGCCAGGCTTTTGATGGGTCTCCCCAGATGGGAGCACATCCAGCCTATGCTGAAGACATTGCACTGGCTGCCAATAGCATACTGAAATTGCTTCAAAGTGCTGGTACTCACCTTTAAAGCCCTATATGGCCAGGGTCCGACATACCTGAGGAACTACCTTTTCCCACATATACCCCAGAGAGCACCGTGGTTGGGGTCTCAGAACCAACTGACCCTCCTGGGCCCCAAAGAGGCTAGGCTCATCATTACCAGGGCCAGAGCATTTTCAGTGGCGGCTCCACACTGGTGGAATGAGCTCCCAGAAGAGATCAGGGCCCTGCAGGATCTTTTACAGTTCTGTAAGGCCTGCAAGATGGAGCTCTTCCACTAGACTTTCAACTAAAGAGCCACTCTTATCACCACCACCAATGAGCCCGGCCCTCAATCTCAACAGCAGGTCTATTCCATCATATGACTCAGGAAGACTACTGAGCTGGTAGACTATTTGCCTGTAAGCATTTCTCAGTATACCATCTCAAGTAATCTCAAGGAATTATTATCATCATTAGCACCTTATGATTTTATGACTGTATGATTTTATTGTATCTGATTTGTTTGAATGATTTTATGTGTTTTTAACAGTATTTATACCAACTATGTGAGCCGCCCTGAGCCTGCATGTGGGAAGGGCAGGGTACAAATTGAATGAATGAATGAATGAATATTTCAATTTATCTCCCACCCGCCCCACAAGCAGGCTCAGGCAGATCCAACAGTAATATTACAAAACCATTAAACCAGTATAATAATAAATCATTAAAACAGTTAAAAACAGGTAGCACAATAAATTAGAAAAGTACAGCAATCCCAAATGACTGGAGGTTTCTAGGCCTTAAACCAAAGGACAGTGGAAATCTTATTAATATGGGCTGTATACAGATGGAAAGCTTCCGCAGGAGAGGCCTAATCAGGGGCGTAGACTTTTTAAAACCCCAGGGGGGGCCTCTCTCGTGCTGCTCCTCCCCCCCGCCCCAGGGAGCTGCCGCTGCTGCTTCCCTCCCCCGGGCCGTGCCCGCCCGCCCACCTGCCGCACTCCCCGCCCCCCTCCCTCCCTCTCCGCGGTGGGGCACACTCAGAAAGGCAAAGGTGGAGGCAGCCGGGGCCCTTCCTCAGAATACAGCCTGGAAGTAGCAAGTTGCCCAGCGGCACAGCATTCTTGCTCAAGTTAGTATTGGTAAGATTAGGGGGAACACAAGGCAGCCCTCCCCCTCCCGTGGGGCCAACTGCAAGGAGAGGGGATGCCGTTAAGGGAAGGTGAAGACAACGATCCGGGGGAGGCGGCGGAACTCCTGCCTCAGTCTGCGGCTGCAGGGCCCAGAGACAAGGCGAGGCGTGGGAGCGCGGCTGGCTGGCTTCGCCTCGTGGTGGCCCCCTCCCTCTTGCGAGCGCTTCTTCCTGCTGCTGCCGTGGGGGGGGATACCCCCTGCCTCGCGTCCCTCTGAGTGAGCCTCTCACAGAAATCTCGCCAGAACGGTCGCCGGCACCTTCTACCACCCTTCTGCGTGCGCGTGCGTGGGCATCTCTGCTCTGCGAGGGCAGGTGTCACGCCTCGGGTGAGAGGGGCCAGTCCAGTCCAGGCAAGTGGCTGCCGCCCTCCGTCTGCCCAGCGCCACGAGTCCCCATCATGCTTGGGCTGTAACAGGCAGAGGGGGCTCCCCTGACCTGCGGAATGACTGGGATGCTGGCTGGCTGCCCCGCCAAAGACAAGGGCGCTCCCCCGACAAAAAACCGTGTGCCGAGAACTAGGGCTCCGTCGAGCGTCCAGGCTTCTTCTGCCGGCGGGAGGACGTGGTTCGGCCGAGGGAGCCATGCGCGCGCGCATACACCCGGGGAGGCTCGCGCGCCGAAATTTCCTGCGGGAGGCTCAGCCACCCCCGGCAAAATGGAGCACCCGCCGGTGGCCAGTCAGCTGGCCATCGCTGCCTCTCTCCCCCCCCCCCGCCCCAGGGAGGCAGGAGGGCAGGCTGGGGGTGGGGGGGAAGGAGAGGCGGTGACGGCCGGCTGACTGGCCACCAGCGGGCACTCCATTTTGCCGGGGGTGGCTGAGCCCCCCCCGGGAAATTTGGGGGGGGGGCTCGAACCCTCGAGCCCCCCCATAGTTGACGCCCATGGGCCTAATAATTGGGTGCTCGTCGCCTCAACCAAAGGCCTGGCAGAACAGCTTCATCTAACAGACCCTGCAAAACTGTAATAGTCCCCACACGGCCCTAATCTTAGATGGGAAGCATGTTCCACCAGGCCAGGGCCAGGGCAGAAAAGGCCCTGATTAAGGATAAGCAGACGTTCTTTGGACCAGGGACACTAGTAAATGATGATCTGTCGAGCACAAGACTCTCCTGGGCACATATGGGGAGAGGCGGTCCCTCAGATATGTCAGTCCCAGGCTGCATACAGCTTTAAAGGTCAATACCAACACCTTTAAACAGATCAATTAATAACCAGTGCAATTGGTGTAGCATCAGCTGAATGAGTGCCTGCACAGATGTTGCAGTCAGCAGGCGCACCACCACATTTTGCACTAGCTGGAGTTTCCAGATCAGCTTCGGGGGTAAGCCCACATAAAGCAAGTTACAGTAATCAAGCCTGGAAGTTATCATTTCATGGGTCACTATAGCCAAGTCCCAGAGAATCAGTTGCCTGATCTGCCAGAGATTATAAAAGGCCAACCTGGAAACTGTAGTGATCTGGGCCACATAGAAACTGAGGCATCCAGGATCACCCCCAGGCTCCTCACCTTCTGGGCTGGCACCAGTGATGCCCTGTCCAATGCAGGGAGCCTGATTCCCAACTCTAGCCCTCCCCCAGCTCAGGTAAAGGACTTTCATCTTTGCTGGATTTAATTTCAACTGACTCTGCTGTAGCCACCAAGACACAGCCTCCAGAGCCCTGTACAAGTTCTCTGGGGTGGAGTCTGGGTAGCCATCCAACAACAGATACAGCTAGGTGTCATCTGCATACTGGTGACAACCCAGCCCAACTGGGCAAGGGGGCGCATGTAGATGTTAAACAGTATTGGCAAGAGGCTTGCCCCCTGTGGCCCTCCACATTCCAGTGGGTATTGTAGGGAGACCTCTCGCCATGCACCACCCTCTGTCCGTGACAATGGAGGGAGAAGGGAAACCATTATACAGCAGTCCCCTACACCTCTATGTCAGCAAGGCAGTGGGTCATAAGGTTGTAGCTGACCATGTTGAATGCTGCCATTAGGTCTAAAAGCAACATCACCACTGACCTGCCCTGATCCAGGTGTCTCTGGAGGTTATCTGTGAAGGCAACCAATGCAGTCTCCATCCCATGGCCAGGGAAGAAACCAGACTGGAATGGATGCATCATTCATGAAAGCCTGAAACTGTTCAACCATTGCCCTCTCAACTTTCTTACCCAGAAACAGTAAATTCAAAACTGGGCAGTAGTTGGCTAGAACCACGGGGTCCAATGATGGTTTCTTCAAGAGCAGACATACAACCACCTCTTTCAATCCCACTGGGAATGTCCCAGAAGAAAGGGACATGTTGATGATTTCTCCCAAGGGGACCCGAATACCATCCCTACAGGCTTTAACCAGCCAGGATGGGCATGGGTCAAGAAGGCAGCTGCTAGGATCTTGTCAACATCCTCCTGAGAGAGTCGGCTGAAGCGGTCCAACACCAGACCTGAAGACAGACAAGGGGCTTCCAGTTCCTTTACTGTACCAACCGTGGTCGAGAGGTCCTGGTGGAGCAACATGACTTTATCTGTGAAATAACTTGCGAATGACTTGCAGCCAATTCCTTACTATTTTGTTTGCCTTAAGGCAACATAGTTAATGACCAAATAGTTCTAAACAACTGGGCCAGGCATGAGCTTGTAGGCGCAATGGAGGTTGCATAGAACTTTCTCTTAGCGGTCTCCACTGCCATCTCATAGACCTTCATAAACATTCTGTATGATGTTCTTGCCACTTCATCATGAGTACACCACCATACTCTCTCTTGCTCTCTTAGCTCTTGCTTCATCCTCCGCAGCTCCAGGGTGTACCACCGGGCTGCCTTGGCCCGAAGGTGGAGAGTACACTGGGGGGCAATTTCACTGATGGCTTTGGAGAGCCAGCAATGCCAGTCCTCCACCAGCACATCTAACAAACCACCAGAGGGCATCAGATCAAGCAGAGTGTCCTGAAGCTGATCAGGGTCCACTTGGCTCCATGGGCAAGCATAAATACGCTCGCCACCTAAACAGGAAGGATTTGGTGTGCCAAGCAGGACTTTCAGAGCAAAGTGGTCTGACCGTGGCACTGCATCCACAGTCACCAGATCCACATAGGTAAAGGTAAAGGTTTCCCTTGCTCGAAAGCCAGTAGAATACAATTCTAGGGATGTGGTGCTCCTCTCCGTTTCCAAGCCAAAGAGCCAGCGCTGTCCAAAGAAGTTTCCATAGTCATGTGGCTGGCATGACTAGACACTGAGGCACACAGAACGCTGTTACCTTTCCACTGAAGTGGTACCTATTTATCTACTTGCAATTTCTTGCTTTCAAACTGCTAGGATGGCAGGAGCTGGGACAAGAGACGGGAGCTCACTCTGTCATGCAGCACTCGGGTCTCAAACTGCCGAACTACCAGTCTGCAGTTCAGCATCTTAGCCACTTGAGCCACTGCAGCCCTCTCCCAGATCCACATAATAACGGATAAATAAATAGCTGCTTGAGTGAAGTGACAGTGGGGGAAATGGAACATTTTTGATGGGGGAAGGAAAGAATTCAAGTGGTAAGCTGTAAGAGTGGAGAAGGAGCACAAATAAGAAATGTAAGATGTAATTTTGGATTGAAGGCAAAGTATACAGCGTAAAAAGAATTGTGGTGCATACAGGAAAAGAACAAAGGTAAGGTATGAAGAAAGGAAGTGGTGACCTTTAAAAGAAGTTTAACAAGGATATGAGAGGGAAGGGGGAGTCATGGCAAACATCTGACAGTTTTCTCTGCAGGAACCTGACTGGATGGAGCTTACCTGGTATTAAGTACATTTCCAAATGCAATCCCCAGCCAGCAAAGCTAAGGAATGATGATGACTGTGGTAGCTGTCATCCTGGAGTGTGCTGAAATAAAATATTTGCTATGTGTTCTACAAAACCTTTGAATGCTTAATCCGCTGGGGATTAAAAACTAGAAAGTAGCCTTTTTGAAGTATTTAGGGGAACAAACATGGAATGTTACAAGCGATGCATTTTCAGGAACTGCTGATGATTACGGATGGTCTACTAATTGCACCATGAGTGAATTTATTCCCTTTATTTATATTCATACCCAAAATATTCTTACCTCGTGGCTTCCACTCCCATCACTTTATTACCCCTGCTTCAGATGGTTAGACTGCTTCTGTTATCTGATTTCCCAGTCTCACTTCCAGCTACCATTATAGCTCTTCACAGAAGAGTCACCAAAGCCATTGAATGGCGTATGCATCCCTGTGATACAGTTATTGAGGCAGCAAAAGTTCTTGTATGGGAGAACTTCTGGACAGACATAAAACTGGAGTAGAGCTACAAATCTCCCTAAGGTTTCTCTCTACAAGATAACCATGTTTATGTGCTGAGAACAGAAGGCTGTTTGCCCACTCATCCCCAAGACAAAGATCCTGCACCACTGAAATTGGGTTTAATAGGGTTTTATTCAGGGGTCCTTTCGTAGAAAAAGAGGTGCAGGAGCTCATTAGCATATGCCACGTCCCCTGACATCACCAGAAGTGTGTCAGAAAGGGAATGTCAGTTTCAGCCCCATTCTACCCTATGGGCCATTGAAATCAATGGCAAAAACTCATAGGGTATATGAGGGGCTGGAGGAAAGGGGGTTTGAGGGAGAGGCTCCAAACTTGCAGGGTAGCTGCTGGAGCCTCTCCTTAAAATACCCACCAAGTTTCAAGAAGATTGGACCACGGGGTCCAATTCTATGGGCCCCCAAACAGGTTGTCTCATCCCCTCCATTGTTCTCTATGGTGGGGAAAAAAAGTTAGCTTTTTTCCTCCCATAAAGAACAATGGAGGGAATGGGGGCAACCTGTTTGGGGGCCCGTAGAATCGGACCCCCTGGTCCAATCTTCTTGAAACTTGGTGGGTATTTCAAGAAGAGGCCCCAGCAGCTACCCTGCAAGTTTGGAGCCTCTCCCACAAACCCCCTCCCCTCCAGTTGATTTTAAAGTTGCCGCCGAATTTCGGCGGCAATTCAGCAGCGGGCTGAATCAGATTAGAGAACCTGATTCGGCCCGTGGCTGCCCTAATGGCCACTCCTGAGCTGGCGGAGCTTCACTCCGCCTCACTCCGGCCCCAACGGACCCCTGGTTTTATTTATTAATAACTGATCTGTACTTATCCCTTAGGGCAGGTTACTCTGTCTATATAAATCAGTGAAGCTCCTTTGGCTTTTGAATCATAGAATCAGAGTTGGAAGGAGCCATACAGGCCATCTAGTCCAAAGCCCTGCTCAATGCAGGATCAGACTAGAGCAGGGGTGACCAAATTGTGGCTCAGGAGCAACATGTGGCTCTTTCACACATATTGTGCGGCTCCTGGCAGGGAAGCTGGGAAAGTGAAGGGGAGGCATGCCTCCCCAATCAGTCTCCCCTTCCCCAGCCAGTGTTCCCCTCCCCAGGTAGGCTTGAGCGGGGGGGGGGGGAACCAAGAAAGAAAGCAACTTTAAATGCATTCTCAAAGCCCCCACCCCACCAGCTTGCTTGGAGAAGGGATTTGTCTCTTTAAATCCCTTCTCCAAGCCAAGCCAGCTGCCGTTGGGGGAGTCTTGGAGGACACATTTAAAGTTAAAGTTATTTTTTTCACCTTTCCCTCCCTCCTCCATCTGTTTCCTCCCTCCCTCCCTCCCTCCCTTTCTCTTTCTTTCTTTCTTTCTTTCTTTCTTTCTTTCTTTCTTTTCACATCTTTCATTCTTTCCACCTCTCTCTCTCTCTCTTAGACAGATAAATATCATTATCAATACCTGGTTTTACCACTTTTGTTTTTATTTCTGGCAGTCTCATTTAACAGTAATAAAAAGCAATTTACATATTTTTCAATGAAAATATGTGTAATATTTGTTCATGTCTTGCAACTCTCAGACAACTGATGTTTGTTCTATGTGGCTCTTACGTTAAGCAAGTTTGGCTACCCCTGGCCTAGAGCATCCTTGACAAATGTTTGTCCAGCCGCTGCTTAAAGACTGCCAGTGAAGGGGAAGCTCACCACCTTCCTAGATAGCTGATTCCACTGTTGCACAACTCTTACAGTAAAAAAAGTTTCCTACAGCTGTTGGATATGCCAAGAGAACAGCTATGTAACACGAGCATTACTCTCACATAGCAGCCCAGTGTAGAAGAACCACTGGATTGTCAATGATGGAATATAAACACAGTAAAGCTTAATATACTAGTGACCCAATAGAAGCAGCAATAAACATAATATGAAGATCAATGCATACTAAGCTTTATAAATGAAACAAAAAGAGAATAAATATGTGGGAGAGCAAAATATAGGACAAACATAATAAACAATGATTACAGGAAAATGTGGGCGGATGCATAAAATGAGGCTGAGTAGGCTGCATAGCAGATTAAATAAATGAAATGAAATGTAACAAAACAAATGCTCTCTTAAGTAAAACGAAACAGAGAAAATAAATGGCATTCTTTTTTACACAATCCTGAACCAGCATGATAGAAAATGAGGGCCTAGCTATAGTGACACATACACAAAGGAAGAGGGGTTTAAAAGTACTGTCTTTTTATAATGCAATAATAAACATAGTTACACACTTCTAAACTCACTGAAGTCAAAGAGCTTGGGAGAGTATAATTCTGTATAGGATAGCCCTCCCAATCTTATATGATATGGACAGTCTGGTAGTGGTGTACCGAGCCGATTTGACTCCTAGAATGGATCATCATCTCTCAGTACAGTGGGTGAGGAGGGGAGAGAGAAATGCCACCCACCGCTTCTACTTTTCCTCCCCCTTCCTGACTTCTAAGGGTGCCATCTTATGCATTTTTATTTGGAAGAGATTTACTGTACTTGGTGGGAGTTACTTCCAAGAAAACACATGCATGGGATGGAGCTACAAGCTTCTTTTTAAAAAAACAAAAACAAAAAACAACTTGACCCCATGTAGGAAGAAAAACAAGGGCAAGATTTCTTTGGGGGGTTGCAGCTCTGATCCTATGCACATCTACCCAGAAATAGCTTGCATACAGATGAAGAGGAAAGGCTGCCTTAGCATTGTGCTAACATAATACTTCCATATTTAGTTATGGAAGACGAGGAGGAGGAGGAGGAGGAGGAGGAGATTGGATTTTTACCCTTCACTCAGAGTCTCAGAGTGGTTTGCAGTCTCCTTCCACTCCCCACAACAGACACCCTGTGAGGTAGGTAGGGCTGAGAGAGCTCTTTCAAGAATAGCTCTGACAGAAATATGGCTTGCCCAAGGTCATCCAGCAGCTGCAAGTGAAGGAGTGGGGAATTAAACCCAGTTCTCCCAGATTAGAGTTTGCACACTTAACCACTACACCAAACTGGCTCTCAGACAGAAGTATAGCATTGGGTCAGATCAGAAGCAAAGTTTGCTTGTGTGTGTGCTTTCCTGGAGGGAAGATCTCTTTATTTCAAGTATGAAATGGCAAGCAAACAAGGGACTGGGGGGTGAGAAGGGGGGGATGAGAAATGAGAATAAGAAATGGTGACCTTAATATTAGCATTGTGGTTCCCAGAAAAAATTCTCCAAGGCTGCCCTTTTCCAATTCACTGCAACCAGCCTGTTTCTAATTCCACCCCGGCAAGAGCTTCAGAATTGGACCCGATAATGGTTCTAAAGGGGGAGAACAGCTGGGCTTTGGCCCCCAGAAGCGCTCCACGGCCAAACAGCCACATTTCTCCTCTGCACAACTCCCGCACCTTGTAACTAACTCGCAGCCACATCCCAGCTTTGTTTTCAGAGCCCTGCAGCCCACTAAACCCTGTCTTGCAGTTTGGAAAGATAAAACTGGGAGGGAGCTTTTGGTCCAATTATTTCTGCCCTGCAGTCCTGAGATCTTCATCTCATCAGGTTTTCTTCACCTGGAACAACAATTACCCCATTATCTCCTGCACCTGGGAAGGAGCACCCCCACCGCACCGCCATTGGTATGCCACTGCAGTCTGGTCCTTCAGAATGCGGTAAAAGACAGGAGGTACCAAATGTGTTATTGTGACCATAGTTTAATCATGAATATCTAACAACTTTGCTTTAATTATTAAAGGTGGGGTTGGAAAACTGGACACAAACCAAAATCTGGTGCTGCATACTGCCTAAGAATTAATACTGGGCAGCCTTCAGCTGAAACGTCAGCCATGAACTCACTAGGCAGCATTAGGCAAACCAGTGTCCTCTTGACCTTGGAATACTGCAATACACTATATAAAGGTCTCCCTCCAAAGTCAACTTGGAGTCTCCAGCTGGCGCAGAATGGCACTGCTCAGTTACTTTCAGAAGCCAGGCAGAAACTGGCTGCCCTTCAGTTTCCAGGCTCAGTTCAAGGTATTGACCACCACATATAAAGCCCTTTATGCCCTGGGTCCATATATCTGTGAAAAGCTCCAACCATCCTGGCTTTGAGAGCCAGTGTGGTGTAGTGGTTAAGAGCAGCAGACTCTAATCTGGAGAACTGGGTTTGATTCCCCACTCCTCTGTATGAAGCCTGCTGGGTGACCTTGGGCCAGTCACAGTTCTCTCAGCTCTCTCTGAGCCCCACCTACCTCCCAAAATTACTGTTGTGGGGAGAGGAAGACAAGACAATTGTAAGTTGCTTTGAGACGCCTTAAGGTCAAGGAAAGCAGGGTATAAAAACCAGCTCTTCTTTCCACAACCTATGCAAAGCTGAATTTTACAAAGGTAATATGCCTGTACTGCAATGAAACATTTCAGAGAGATGCTTTGATAAAGGGATAAGGACTATCAGCTAAACTACTATGTATACTCCATACTGTCTGTTGCTGTTAGTGTGATTCTACTATGTAATTTCTGCATTGTTTAACATGTCGTGCTAATGCTAATGCTTTGTTTCAGTGTGGTCTCAGCTCTGTTTTCAGATTTCTGCAAGTCAAACCCTACTGCATTGTTTACTGGGTGCTCCATTTCTGTTGATTTAGTTGTCTTATGCTGTGTGATCCGCCTTCAGTCCCAGTGAGAAAGACAGAATATAAATGAAGTCAATCAATCAATCAATATGATGTGGTGGCAAAAATTTATTTGCACTCCTCAGTGCCATGTGCTGGGAAAATGCATAACTGAAGATGACGCCCGAGTGCAAAGGCAATGGGAAGCAGTCCTAAGTGTGGTACAAAATAAGTTTCAGCGAACTGTCCCCTAAGCAAACCAGTATTATAACCAGCGTCATGACCCTGGCTTTGGAGCAGTCCCATTACTTTGATAACTTACTATACAGCATTTGGTAAAAGTGCTTTACAATACATAACCAGCCAAATCCAGGAGAAACACTCTTCTACTAGGAGGGGCAGTGTCAGGATTATGCGGCAGTGGGCCATGGCCCAGGGCTTCTGGCAGGGCCCATAATGGCAGGGCCCACCACTAGCACTCCACCACCCATCCTTCATTGCTAAAGCTGCAGGCAGTAAAGCTGTGAGCGTTGGTAATGAGAGGGCTTGCAAGTGGGGAGGGGAAGGATACACAGGCAACAGGGAGGCATATGGGCTGGGTGGGGGAAAAGGAAGATGGGAGAGAAGGGCCTGGGATTAACATAGGAGGGGAGGGGGGACCTGCAAACTCTCTGTCCATGGGCCCCCAAAACCTGGAACTGGCCCTGTCTACTGGGGTTCCCAAGTCCTTTTCACCTCCTAGTGGGGGGATGGGGAGATGTTCTGGGAGTGGGAAGTGACATTGCCCCCCGCCCTTCCCCTCGAAACTGTGACACTGCACCCAACGTGCCTGTGTCACCCAGAAGTGATGTTGGCACATCAGTGATGTCGGGGGTGACACTCTGGATTTTGGGCAAAACTCTATCATAAAATTGACATCAAACCATAAAGTTTTCCCCAAAAGCCAGAGTGTCACCCCTCAATGTCGCCGACATGCCAACATCACTTCTGGGTGATGCAGGAACATTGTGTGTGACATTGCTGTTGTGGGGATTCCCTCCCACCGACCAGCTGGCTGGCAGTGGGCAGAAGCCAGCAAAATCAGGGGATCTCCCCACCTCCACCAGGCAAATGGCAACCCTACTGCCTACAAGAAACAAGTTCTTCTCCATGTGTCTTCTCTACCAGGAGTTCAGGAGGCTGCTGAACTGAGTCCTCCCCATATCACATTAGTGCTGCAGGGGACTACCAAGTGTTGCTTCATATGTTAAAACTGAGTGCTGTTTGAGCACTGAGTAACCAAAGCAAGCAGTTTAGTCAAGGGGGACTTCACATGGACTTGTGACAGCAATTTCCATGAAAAAAGGAACTTGAAAGTAAACTTCAGGGACTATTTCCGTGAGATGTCAATGGCAAAGATATGTTCAGTAATAACACATGAATCATCCTTTACAAAAGCCCCTCCCAGAGCAGGTCAGTTGATCCGCAGTTATGGAAAAGGAGGAAAGGAGAGCTTCAGTGTGGTTTTTTTTCCTTCCCCCACTTAATAGCTGGTCAATTTCATAAGTGGTTTTATGCGGAAGCTCTCAAGAGTGCTATTAAAGTATATTTTGTTTTATTTATTTATTTTTAATTGTATTGACTGGATAGTCTGCTTTTCCCACTGAGACTCAAGGCAGATTACATGGTGTAAAACAATGCAATCAAATAGTAGGATGCATCTAATAACTAAGCAATGCAATAGGACTAGGAGGACAAAAATTAGTCAATGCAAACAAAAAGTATCCGACATGATATGTCAAACAATTGTTACAGAACTAGAAAATAATGCTGTAGGGGCAGGATAAGGCTTACAATAAACAAATAATAAATACAGTGGCATAGACTAAGAGAAAACAGAGGTACAAAGTACATACCCACGCCTAGTATGTCTCCTACTTGTGCCTTCCAACGAGATTGAGCAAGGCTTCTGGACTCTAGTCCTCATAGTCCTGAAAGTGCATAGCCTTTTGTGATCCTTACCACTGGCAGAGCTGTGGTCATTTTCAAATAACTCCACGAAAACCATCAGTGTTGTTCCTCATTGAAAAGATGAGGAAAAGCAATTAAAAAACAGCCACTCACCAAAGGCCAATTTATCTATGCCACAGGTGAGCCTACGCCTCAGCTGCCCAAACCTAACTCTACCTTGCTTTTATTATCCCATGTACAACCTTTTCAAGTAGGCCTAACTATTTATCTTGAACTTAAATTGTAGGCAGAACTTGGAAGGGTTCCTAAATCTCTTTGATTCCTGTAGGGAGGGACTGATTTTATGGCAAATTCCTCAGTTAAAGCCCATTGAAATCTGAACAGACCTACCTTTGCACTTTAAACAGGAAGTAAATATTCAAACTGAAGACTTACTTACTTATTTGCCCTCCATGCCCCTCACCTGCACCGAGTATTTGCAATTGCTAGATGTAACGCTGTTCCATCTGCTGTCACTCATGGTAGATATAAAGGGGTTCCATACTCAGCAAGACTCTGTGCATGTAGTCTAAATCAGGTCGATTCAGTTTTCCATATTCTCCTATACTGCCCCTGGTATGATGATATACGTTTTACTCTTTTAGACCCAATTCTATCTAATAAGTTGCCCAGATGTTTTGGAGGTGCGCTGTCTCCTGAACGATCTGTCACCCGAATTAACTGAAAAGGTTGCTCTATTTCTAAGTTTGGTTATTAAGGATCGTTTGCACAATTCATAGCTACATATGATTAACTTATTTTTCCTCATTACCTCTCTTTCCATTTATGTCTCTTTCTGTAACCTGATTTATGCCAATAAAGGTATATGTATATATGTATGCATGTATGTATGTATGACTGAATTAAACTAGACAATGAGAATCTGTGATCGGCATTTTTAAAGGGTTAATAGCAGCCTGGGAAGGATTAGGGAGGGTTATCTCTTTCCCTTGTTTTTAGGATGTAAATTTCCCCTCCCCATCTAGATTTTATTTGCCACATACAGGTACCCACACACTTGCAGTTCTCCTAATGTCATGTCTAGTCAGTCTCTAATGATACCTAATGTATGGTTGATACATAAGCAGGAGGCTAAGGAACTGTGACCAGCAGTGGGAAAATCACAGTAAAGTAAACACAGTTTTTCAAATATGAGGCTATTGTACTGAAAAAGACAATAACCCTAAGAAAAGTGAAGACAGAAGGAAAAGAGAAAGACCCAACATGAGATGGACTGGCTCAGTCAAAGAAGCCACAGCCCTCCGTTTGCATAGGGCTGCCAAGTCCAACTTGGGAAATATCTGGGGACTTTGGGGGTGGAGCCAGGAGACTTTGGGGGTGGAGCCAGGAGAAAGGAAGTGACATCATTTTGTGATGTCACATCCTGTGATGTTGCTTCCACATGCTTCCACATGAACTCATGAAGTTTCCTAATACTGAATCAGGCCATTGGTCCATCAAGGTCAGTATTGACTACTCAGACTGGTAGTGGCTCTCCAGGGTCTCAGGCTGAGATCTTTAATGTCACCTATTACCTGATCCTTTTTTAGCTGAAGAGGCTGATACCTCCTGCATGTCAAGCAGATGCTCTATCACTGAGCAATGGCCCTACTGAATCCTTCCTCATCTCGGCAGAATATGAAGCCCTAAGTGCTACACAAGTGCTAAATATGATTTTCATATCATAAGAACAGGAGAGAAGCCACAGTGGATCGGCCCATCCAGTACAGCCCATCCAGTACAACACTCTGTGTCACAACAGTGGCCAAAAATACCAGGTGCCCTCAGGAGGTCCAGCAGCGGGGCCAGAACTCCAGAAGCCCTCCCACTGTTGCCCCCCAAGCACCAAGAATGCAGAGCATCACTGCCCCAGACAAAGGGTTCCATTTAGACCTTGTGGCTAATAATAGCCACTGATAGACCTCTGCTGGATGGGGACAGAGAGAGAGAGAGACAGACAGACAGACAGACAGACAGCTTTTTCACTTACTCTTGCCCAATTCCCAGGCTTTATTTCTGGCCCTTGTTTCACCCAGCTGTTGTCCATGTAAGTCCCATAACTACTCCCCCCCCCCCAGCATAGGCTTTTTGGTGGCTAAAGAGGACCTTTGTCCTCCCCTTTTCGCCAGCAGAAAAGCTAGTTGGATCCATCCCTAATTTAAAATACCAGTTACTTGATGTACAAATGCTTTTAAAAATGCAGATTTTTACTGCCGGAGGGGGGGGGGGGGACATGGTTGAAAGAAACAGAAAATTGGCATAAAAATGAGGAATCCCAACTTTTATTTGCAGAAGGGAAATGAGGATTGGGGGGACCCAAACAGCCACGACAAGACATTTTAAACAATCCCACTCTCAGACCTTCTACAGGCAACCTCTCCTTGTGATGTTTACCTCTTTGGAAGTGACAGTTTATTCCTTTGACAAAACCACAGTGGACAGACAGACAGCAAAAAGAAAGAGGGGGAGGGGGAGAGACAGAGAAGGAAAAGAGCTCACTTACCCAAGCAGTTTACTCAGCAGCAACCTTGCACGCAAGCCTTTCAGTAGAAAGAGCTTAGTCCCGCCTTAATCTCTGGGCGGGGCTCTCTTGCTGGCTCAGCTCTTAAAGGGGAAATTTCCCTTTTAAGAAGTTCAAGAGGCTGGCCAGGGCAGGCTCCGAGGTTCCCCTGCTGGCAGCCATTTTGTCCCCCTGGTGGCCAATCTTGGAAAAGCGGGGAAAAGCTTTAAAAATCGGTGTTTCCCCCGCTCTACCGGGGGACTTGGCAGCCCTACGTTTGCAAGACCTGAGCAAGGCTGTTAATGATAAGATGCTTTTGGAGGACATTTTCATAGGGTCGCCATAAATCAGAAGCAACTTGATGGCATGTAACACACACATTTTTCAATAAGCTTTTTTCTTGCCAAGTCATTATGTGGGAAAGTGGCATGAGAGAAACCAATCTGCTTTTTGTTTTGTTTGTGCGAAACACTGCCTTCTGCAGCATTCTCGCTACCTACACAATGCACATAATAGCTAATGATTTGTACACTCAATAGGATATGCAGAACTTGCCGATGAACTTTTAAAAGCACTGATACAGGCTTGGGTGATGTACATTTATGTTTTGAGGTTTGGTTCCAAGCACGGAGAGCAATTTGGAGTTTTGATGGTGTTCTGGCCAAATTCACGTTCTAAAAGGCAATTATGTTGTGGCACAAGCACTTTCTGTCAAAGTTATCCAATTTGTTGCATCATGCGCAGATGAAAGTGAAGAGAGAGAGAGTACATGGCTTGTATATTTACAGTTTTCATTTTCAATTACACACGGAGAGGAAGAGACAGTTCCCAGTGCTTGTGGGCAAAGGTTGAATTTTGGTCATACATCATCAAGGTGAAACCCAGATGTCTGCTCACAGCTCAGTGCTGCATGTGTGCCACAAATTTCCACACAGTAAATTTAATTTGGTCACGTAGCCCACTGACCTTGTTACAAGTGAGGAAAACAATAGTGTTGTCAGTCATGCTTCAGGCAACTGGAGCAGTTTGATACATTCTGAGTGCCAGCAACCAAACCTCAACACATAGATGCGCATCGCCCAAGCCAGAATCAATGCTGTTCAAAGTTCAACAGCAAGTTCTATCATATCCAGCATACGAATCATGAGTTATCATGTGCATTGTGTAAGTTGTGAAAAGACACTGAAAAACACTGAAAAACGCAAAAACACAAAGTCATTTCCCTCATGCTAGGCAGGTTCCTACATAATGACTCTGCAAGGGACAAAAGCACAATGAAAATGTAAACAGTGTTTATTTTTACTGTGGTTTTCCCTCCGCCAATCTCATGTCCTTAACCTCACCCTTTTCTTCTCAGTATCTAGACTCAAACAAAAACACATGATAATTACCACTTGATCTGGTTTGAAGAAATTAAAAAACCTCTACAGAATCTCAAAAGCACGCACTTAAATACATATACCATTTAAGGTCCTTTACAGCACTGGTGTTTTTCAGAATCCTTGGGAAATACTACATATTTAGAATCTTTTGTACAAGCATTATACACACTCCAAAACTCCTCATCTGATTATGGATGATATGGCAAACATGACCAGACCATTGTCCACATCTTGTATGTATCATCCTTTGGAGTTATACTTGGGACATATTTATAATGAAACTTGTCCACAGTACAGTCCTTTTCAGTAGTGTCATAGGCAAGTTTTCAATTTCCTAAGGCAGAGCACCACAAGTCCAGTTGGAAACTTCTGAATGAAGGTGTACCACATACTGTAAAACACCTATGTGCAGGTTGTGTGTGTGGGGGGGTCTTCTCAGTCCCCCCCCCAATTCCCAGCAATTTTTTTCACAGTGCTATTGTTTCAGGGAAGTTCACCATTCTGTTCAAATGTCCTAAATGTCCAAATAAAATGTGGAATTAATTATGAGCTCCTGCACCCTTAACTTTTAGCAAATGTGTTTCCTATACACTTAAATTATGACTAAACCAATTTCTAGGGTTCATAAACTATCACCCACATTTTTCTTCTTCTTTTATTAGTTAACTTATGATGAATAGTTATCTTGGCTTTGAATACAGGGTTTTTTTTGGACAGGACACAATCCAGATTGGCATTATTATTATATTATTATTTATTACCTAATAAACAGAACTATACACCTTAAGTCACAAATAACATCATGAGTCTGTGTCTGTATTTATTTATTTATTGCTTCATTTAACTCAGATTTCAACTTTTGTGTGACAGAGGTCATTTGTCATTATCTTATTGTTGAACAGAATTAAAATGGGACTTTTTTAAGCACAGAAGCCAGCCATATTTAATATTTCATATTTCTATCAAAATCAATCAGGGTTTTAAATTTTTTATTTTATTCTAAAGATACTGTTTGAACAGCCAAACATGTGAGGGAGTCAAGCCGGCAGGGCATCCCAAGTGAAATTCACATTTAAACAGGAAGAAGAACATAAGAAAACTTCAGTACATCAATAAACATTTTTTTTAATTTAAATTCTTTATTAAGAAATCAATAAACATTTTAATGAGTGGAAGAAAACTTAACACACAGTGCTATGATACTGGCATGAAACTACAAAAAAGATAGCAGGTGGTTACACTGAGTTGCTTTTAAATGTGGAACCTCAAAAGAGGCATTCACAGCCATTCGAGTTGTGTATTGGTTTGCCTCAGTCCAGCTTCAAATGAAGCTTGAGGCCCGATTGCCTGACCAAAGAAGCAACCATCCAATGGGAAGGCAGATAGGGAGGTTAATTATTCCTGCCTCACCTTGTGGTGCGGCTTTTGCTGCTTACTGCTGAGAGCCGACCCACTCTTGATAGCACAGGATTAGCTGGTCACCATTTGGGGCCAAGTAGGAATAGGGGGGCCTTTTCCCCAGATTGGCACTTGGTCAGGGCTCTTTTTCACCGGCTTTGGGATGTTTAGGCTGGTGGTAATAATAATTTTAAAAGGCATTAACTAGGACTGGTCTCTGACTGTGTAGGCCATAAGTGGTTTAGGGCGGGTTGTTCATTTAGGAAATGACAAGTGGGGAGCACCCTGAGCCATTGGGGGTGATGGAGGGCATGTCCTGAACAGACCATCACTGGCTTAACAGCAGGCTGGGGCTTGTAAAGGAGTCCCTTTGGTACTGAGCAACACTTTCCCAAACCGGACAGACGCTTTACAGTGCATCAGGGTAGGGGGGCTGGAGCTGGGCATCTCTTAGCATTGGGTATCAACTGGGTGAGTTTGGAGCCAAGGTGGATTTGCCAGAAAAAGGCAGCCATGGACAGGCTACCTAGCACAGCCCACCCTCAATTAAGTATTAGTATAATTCAATTAAATACATTTAAATGAACTAGTTAAACCCAAGCTGTTGTCTCAAGATTTCATTTGGGTACTGGGGCGAAGGCTACTAGAAGCCTGTCCAGAAACTGTGACTCAGCTCATTCAAGGAGTGGGGTTTGTCGTGCAAGAGGATATTGCATAATCTAAGTGAGAGTACAATTAACAAACAGCAGTATTAAATTCTTCAGTTTGTAAAGCCAACATTCAGAAAGAGCTCTTTTTACCACGCAGCAAACTTTAGCTGAGGAACATGATGTATTTCAGATCTTCATTTCTGCTATTATTGGAACAAAATCAGAGAGGCGGTTTTAAAATGTCGCATACTCCAGCTCAGGGGTCATTTCATAAAAAAAAGAGGTGCAGAAGCTCATTAGCATTACTCATTAGCATAACTTATTTGCATATACCACACCCCCTGACATCACCAAAAGTGTGTCAGAAGGCAACACCCACCGCTCAGGCTCCACCCAAAAATCTCCAGGTATTTCCCAACTTAGAGCTGGCTCACCTAGGGCTGCCAAGTCCAACTTGGGAAATATCTGGGGACTTTGGGGGTGGAGCCAGGAGACTTTGGGGGTGGAGCCAGGAGAAAGGAAGTGACATCATTTTGTGATGTCACATCCTGTGATGTTGCTTCCACATGCTTCCACATGAACTCATGAAGTTTCCTAATACTGAATCAGGCCATTGGTCCATCAAGGTCAGTATTGACTACTCAGACTGGTAGTGGCTCTCCAGGGTCTCAGGCTGAGATCTTTAATGTCACCTATTACCTGATCCTTTTTTAGCTGAAGAGGCTGATACCTCCTGCATGTCAAGCAGATGCTCTATCACTGAGCAACGGCCCTACTGAATCCTTCCTCATCTCGGCAGAATATGAAGCACTAAGTGCTACACAAGTGCTAAATATGATTTTCATATCATAAGAACAGGAGAGAAGCCACAGTGGATCAGCCCATCCAGTACAGCCCATCCAGTACAACACTCTGTGTCACAACAGTGGCCAAAAATACCAGGTGCCCTCAGGAGGTCCAGCAGCGGGGCCAGAACTCCAGCCTCCCACTGTTGCCCCCAAGCACCAAGAATTCAGAGCCTCACTGCCCCAGACAAAGGGTTCCATTTAGACCTTGTGGCTAATAATAGCCATTGATAGACCTCTGCTGGATGGGGACAGAGAGAGAGAGACAGACAGACAGACAGAAAAAAGAAAGAGGGAGAGAGAGAAGGGAAAAAAAACTGGCAGAGGCACTTACTTCCATTTAGACCTTGTGGCTATAATAGCCACTGATAGACCTCTGCTGGATGGGGACAGAGAGAGAGACAGACAGACAGACAGAAAAAAGAAAGGGAGAGAGAATGAAAAGAGCTGGAAGAGAAACTTACCTTACCAGCCACATGCAAAAGCAGCTCCTTCAGTCCCTCTGGGCGGACCTCTCTTGCTGTGGAAGCTCTCTTGCTGACTTCTTAAAGGGGAAATGTCTGGCGAGGCTTTTTACTGCAGGGCAGGCTCTCTGCAGACATTTCCCTTTTAAGGCAGCCATTTTGTCCCCCCGGTGGGCAATTTTGGAAAAGCGGGAGGAAGGACTAAAAATCAGTGTTTCCCCCGCCCGATCGGGGGACTTGGCAGCCCTAGGCTCACCAGCTTTACACTTTGACTACTTTAGTTTCCTTTCCTCTTGCAGGGAAGCTCCCCTACAACAAGCATGAAAATACAGATCAAGTTAGTATGCTTTTGCTTTTTTCCCACAGTGCGTCACCATATGTACCCACTCCTGGGCTTGTTACTCCTTCACGCTCCTGCTCAAAATGACCCTTGCTCCAGCTATCTGTTTTCATTTTTTGAATTTCAAGCTTAAATGGCCTATTGTAAATGAAGAATGCTGTAATGATCCCAGTTATCAGTAAGTCCCTCTGCCCATGACAAAGGCTAACAATCCAGTTTCTGGAAGCAATGAAAGTTACATGACTCCAGAGTCTGCAAGCAACCACAGACACAGATGCTGGGTTTTTTTTAGGGATCTAGAGGTTGTGTTGTGGAGCAAGAAAATTATTTATAGAAAATGGGGTTTGAGTGGCCAAAGTTAATACATATGAATATTGGCACCCTTCCTTATGAGACGCTATACATATATAGATGGGTTGGATCTAGCGCAAGGACCATGAGAGGACTGCACAGAGATCATCAGTCTTCCTGCATGTCCCACAGCAGCAATTTCCAACCCAGGGGTTTTTATTCCCCGTTTCTGGAGCCATATGGAATAACAACCACACGGCTTGGGAGGCTGTAGTGGGCTGAAGCAGCAGTGGGTGAAATCACTCCCTCTTCCATCAGTAAAGATTCGCTCTCACAAGTGGCACCAAGAGAGCAATTTTGCCCCACCTTCCCTCTTCCCACGGTAACCTCCCAGCCTGTATAGCTATTACTCCATACAAGTCCACAACCCCCCAAATACATTTTTTTTTATCATTGGAAATGGCTGCTGTGGGGAGGAAGAAGCCAGGAAGGTCACCAACCAGAGCAATTTCTGCTGACGATCCCAAGATCCAGCTAATATAAAGGAAAATAAGCCTTACATTACGAAGGGACAGTAAGCAGCCCCTGTTCAATTGGCCAATGGCTGCCCTGAAATTTTCACCACCTATATTTTATTTATTTTTACTTTACAAAATTTACACCCAGCCTTGCTGACCTCATAAGTGCTGCCAAGGAAGCTAACAAATTAACTGCATAACTGAGACCTGGATGGTGAAACATTCGCCTTAATAGAGCTGACCCCTCCAGGTTTCTTGGTCCTTCATCAGTCTTGAACTTAGGGGCAGGGGGGTGGGGAAGCAATACTCATCCTAGAGGATTTTTCCTTCCCTCATCCCAGGGATCACTGGAATTGATTGTGAGGGCTTGGTCTGGGACTCTGAGGAGAGTTTGGCTGTTTGTCTGGTGTACCATCTGCCTAGCCCCCCCCCCCCCCCCCCCAGCAGATAGCCTGCCATACCTGCTAGAAGCAGTAGTGGGCTGGGCTTTGGAGCTCCCAAGACTGATAGTTCTTGGGGACTTCAATGTTCATGCTGACACTACTTCCTCTCAGCAAGCATTGGACCTGGTGTCCTCCATGGCAGCACTAGGGCTCTCACAGATTGTATCAGGTCTCACACACCAAGCAGGCCACACGCTGGATTTGGTCTTTGGCATCAGAATGGATATGGATCTGGTGGCCAGAACAATGGTGCCATTGTCAGATCATTATGCCCTGAAGGTGCCCATCCAGGTGGCGAGCAGATTTATACTCACTCGTGGAGACTAATGGACCCAATTGGGTTCTCTGCTGGAACTGATGCCCTCCGGCGATTCATTGGATGTGCTGATAGAGGACTAGAACTCCCATCTCTCTGAAACCATCAATGAAATTGCTCCCCGGCATCCTCTCTGTTTCCAGTGCAAGTTATCCTCCTGGCACACTGTGGAGCTCAGGGGGGTGAAACAGGAACTCAGATGACTACAGCAAGTTTGGCGGCGTACTCATGACAAAGCTGCAAGAGCAATTTATAGGATGTTTATGAAATCCTATGAGGTGGCTGTGAAGGCTGCTAAAAAAGATTTATTTATTTATTTTGCAGTCTCCATCTCACATCTGCTAGCTCTCACCCAGCACAATTATTTAGGGTAATTACATCCTTAACTTCTCTCACTGAGAGAACTCAAAATCTTAGGTATTAGGTCATTAGCTATGAATCTTCTGCAAGCTTTTTTGCAGATAAAGTCTTGTCACTCTGCCATGACCTCCCAGCCAATACTAATATAATGCATGAACTGGAGGTCCCCTGGCAATTTTTGGATTTAGTATTTGAGAGCTTCAATTGGCTCTCCTGAGCCAGTGTCAACAGGATTCTGGGTGCTGTCATGCCAACCACATGCCTCTTAGACCCATGTCCCTCATGGCTGGTGAAAGCCAGTGATGAAGGGATATGGGGGGCCCTGGTAGACATTATCAATCTTTCCCTGGGTTCAGTGGTCTACCCAGAGGTGCTGAAAGAGGCTATGGTTGTGTCACTCTTGAAAAAACAAACCTTGGATCCTATGGATCCTTCCAATTGCCACCCAGTCTCAAATCTTTCATTTCTGGGTAAGGTGATTAAAAGAATCATAGAATCATAATCATAGGTTGTGGTCATGCATGTAAGATAAAATGGGGGGGGGGGAGTGAGCCTATTCCCTCCGGAGGAAATTGACCCACAGTTGCTTGATCACACAGTTTTTTGAAGCTGTGGGCACAGCCCACCACTGCGTAATCAGACGCAACCACGGGTGAGTTGGGCAGGTTGCGTATGTTTTCAATGCATTGTACCACCGCACTGAGGGCTCCCTATGGAGGGTGCGATGATGCGCATACTGCAAAGGGGGGGGAGGAAACAACAGCACAGAGTTGGGATGGCCTGATCAGACCATCCCAACACCATGACAGCACGCTGAAGCAATCAGACATGGGAAAGTCCATCCATGGTCTATCACAACCCGTTTACTACTGGTTTTTCCCTGGTTTCTTTTAATTCTGCTTCTGCAGTGGAGCAAAACAGGTTGCCAACGGCTGTGGGGTGCTTCCCAGATGTTGTCTGATTGCACACTTTAAATCTGCCCAGCATTCACGCCTATGTCAGGTCAAATTGTATGTATGATTGCAGACATAGAGTTGGAAGGGATCTCTAGGGTCATCTAGTCCAACACCCTGCACAATGCAGGAAACTCACAAATACCCCCCCTCACACGCCCATGGACCCCTGCTGTATGCCCAGAAGCCGGAGGAAACCACTAGGATCCCTTGCCAAATTGGCCTGGAGAAAATTGCTTCCTGACCCCAAAGTGATGATTAGCATTTCCCTGGGCATGTTTAAAAAAGGGCCACAAGAAGTAAGCACTGAGGCAACCCTTCCTGCCCTCCCTCTCATGATCTGCCTAAGTTCACAGAATCAGCATTGCTGTCAGATGGCCATCTAGCCTCTGTTTGAAAACTTCAGATGGCCCAATTGTAACAGAAGGTTTCAGATTATAATGAAAGGTTGGAGTGAAAAGTTTATAGTACTATCCCATTGTGGATGCTAATTGTATGAAGGTTGGCTCTGTTTGCCCAGTGCCTGATCTATGAACAGTGTGTTACCTGCATTTTCGGTTATTAATGGTCTGGTTTGGATGAAAATCTTTGGGAATCGAAATGAGATGACATTCCAGAGATTCTTATCATACCAGCACAATACCAGCATAGTAGTAGTTATCTTTATGTAGAGTTTAGGATTGACAGTAACCTTAAGTTTTCTTTATACTTTGTATAAATCTCTTTAGCAACTTGTACACAGCTTCTTTTGTCTTGTTTTCTCTGTGCCCTTATTACTGGCACTAACTGTCAAGAGGCTGGGTGTGATTCTGGATGCCTCCTTGTCTGGAGGCCCAGATCACAAATCTTGCCAGACTGGCATTTTTCCAGCTGCACCAAGTAAGGCAACTAGCCCCTTACCTGTCTTGCCCTGACCTAGCTATGGTAATCCATACAATGGTCACCTCCAGGCAAGACTACTGTAATTCGCTCTATATAGGGCTGTCCTTGAGGCTGACCCAGAAACTCCAGCTGATCTAGAATGTGGCTACAAAGATCCTCACTGGGACCCCTTGTATGGCACATATTCAACCTGTGCTGCATGAGCAGTGGAGTACCAGATCAAGAGTACCAGATCAGGTTCAAGGTTCTGGTGTTAACCTTTAAAGCCCTTAAAGACCTGAGACCCATGAACTTTCAGGACCAACTCTCCTGGTACACCCCCAAAAGAACTTTATGATTAGGAGATAAGAACTTCCTGGTGGTCCCTGGCTTGAGAGACATCCGTCTGTCCTCAACTAGGTCCAGGGCTTTTTCTGCCCTGGCCCCTACCTGATGGAACTCTGCTGAATAACAGCTATGCCCTGCAGGACTTGTTGCTGTTCTGCAGGACATGTAAGGCACAGATGTTCCACAAGGCATTCAGTTGAGGACAGCAATGGTCCTCCATGTAGTTTGGCACTCCTCTTCTTCGTTCTTCCCCACATCCCTCCTCTATGAGGCAATGGCAGTCCAGGAACAATTGCCAT